>JAQISU010000091.1:3895000-4540000 GCA_029339505.1 Unio delphinus
ATGGAAATGCAGTTTTCAGAAATCTGAAAGTGAATCAAATCGTTCGGCACGCATTGATGCTCTTCGGCTATACTGCTCTAACGCCAAAACTCGAAGATATAAAATTTAATCTGATTGGCTGATAAAATTTGCGATTGTGATAATAACAGAACATAAACATACATGTATGTATGGCTTAGGCAGAATGCTGATACTATTAAGTACAACTACATGAAACAGGATAACATCAATGATGTCAAACACAAGTGATATTCGTTGTATCTATACATATCACATGACTAGATTTGGACTGATGTTTCTAATCGTATTGTGCAGTTTGGTAGTACCTAATTCCGTCTGTGTTAATAGTCTTACAAAAGCTGCACTGTAAAGCACTACCAGAAAGTACAGAGAAATGTGTTGTTTTTTTATAATAAATATTTTATTGTCATTTTATTCAACAATATGGGATTGGACACAATATGCCTAACACACATAGGTCCTTTCCGAAAATAAAGAAAACTAATCTATATATCAGATTCAATTAATAAAATAGAGAACATCGTTAAAACAATGTCAGAAAGTTAGTATATTTAAAGACTTTAAAAGGAAGAAAGAATAAACATATATGTATGTGCAGCTGAGTAAATAAGCAGATGTGAGAAAGGCAGAGTGAAGAAGAGAGAGAGAAATAAATTCACTGGTTATAGCCACTTTTGTCCATATCATTTATTCAAAAGTTATTTTATAAGTATTATAAACAGTGTTCCAGTTTCGTTGATATATTTCTGAACATTTAGGAGTATGACAGAATATATTTCTTTCATTAGCTCACCTTTGATTAATAAAATATAGAGTTAATCCAGGTGTGTTGAAAGACATGACGAACTAATTTGTATCTTTGGTTATTAAATAAGAGGCAATATAAAAAAATAGTGCTTAACGCCTTCGTTTTCATAACCACAAGCACGTGTGACAAGTTGACTAAAATCATTCTAAATCGGATGTAAGGGGATTGCATGTTATGTTGTTATAGCAACAGAATAAATAATCGAACCTGCTGAATAAATAATCGATAATCGAACCTGCTGAATAAATAATCGAACCTGCTGATGACTTAAGTTTGCGAATCTCTAAAACGCCGAGTCACTGACCAGATGTTTCAACACAAACATGTTTACCTTTGTAAATAACGAAATTTCATTCAATTATGAATTTATTTGGCTGAAAAGGGCATGCTGCCTTTAGGGAATGGGGGAGCGGACACCAGACAGATGCCCCCTCCCCTACCAATCCAAACAAAAGATGTTTTTATGTATTAGGGTTTCCCCATTAGTTGTGTTGTTTGTTCTTATTTATAAAAAAAGTTAGATCAAAACTTTGTTTTAAATTTTTGATATGGGGTATATGTTTTTTTAGTGAGCTCTAAGGGTTATTCAATAGATATGGGCTTCTATTTCTTAGTCGGAATCCCTTCTTTTGTAGTGACCTTTGCCAAGGGTCCCCTTTGTCCTGTGTTTGTTAGTGTACATGTGTGTAGGTTATAGATATATGTGCTATAGAATATGTAAGCAATTGATTTGAGCAGCAGGAAAAGTTGATTATAAATAAATAACAGGCACGAGGAATCATTCTAGCACACGCCAATAAAATTATTGTTGACCACTGTAGGATTTTCCGCAACGTGTTATTGAGCCACAAACCCAGCTGCAATGTATTCAGTTGCCATTAATACTTAACCAACTGAAACTATTGAAACTCAGTTAAAACCACAACTTAAACATATTCAAAGCATTAAAAAAAATCCCAAATTATGTCGCAACCAGAACTAAACAAAAATCAAATTTAATGTATGCAGTACCATAGAAGAAAAAACAACAAGCTTCAAAAATGACTACAAGCCCAAATGGGAACCCCAATAGCCCCTCAGAGAGCAACCAAACTGACAACTGGTCACTATGACCAAAGTCCAAGTGCCACATTTACCATTAGGAGAAACTTAATAGTCCAAGCAATAATGCCTATCCCCCAATTATGAACTCTCCCCGCTCCCCAAACCTGAAACTTACTATCCCCAATCTCTACCCCACTTTTCTCAACTCCCATCACAAAAGACACAGAAACCAGGACAGAAACTACACTACAAGCACAACTTGTACCCCCCCCCCCAAATTCCACTCACAATTTGTAGGTATAGGACATGAAAATTGAAATACCACTTTTTGCAAGTAAATCAAGCTTTTTTTCAATGGAGATGCATCCAAGAATGATAAAAATTAAGTCCCAATTGCCTCTGTGATGCAGTGTGGTGTAATTTTGGGACATGAAAGGAGTGGGGGGTGGGCAATTCTCAAAATGCATTTTTGTCATATTTTTAGAAAAACATGATCCTACTTAATTTTATGAAAATGAACAGAGTATACAATTCTTGATTGTGCCAGAAAATATGTTTAGAGCTTCAGTTTTTATTAGGAAAAACAATGAAAGCTATACCAAATCACACCTGTCATCAGCCTGCTGAGGAATGTGTGTACCCTTTTCTCGAACCCATATTTATTTTGATGAAATCTAACACAACTGTTGGACATTCGTTAAAACTGTTTCATGTTTGTATAAATTATTTCAACAGAATATTGCCATGCTTAAATACTAAACTTTAGAAATGAAAAATACTTGTAAAAGGGCCATAATAAGGGGGAGATAACTCAGTGGGCCTTTTCCTATGACCAACAAAGCAATAAAGTTAGCGAATGTATTAAAGTGGTACCAAAAACTTGATCTTCCCTTTGACCCTAAAATAATAACTCTACTATGCACAATACACTGATAAAATAAAGACCCCCCCCCCAACCCTTTTCCAAAAATCGTCCACATTTCACATCTTCACATTTCTCTCCACGGTCAAGTGCATAAAGTCTCTCTCTCTCTCTCTCTCTCTCTCTCTCTCTCTCTCTCTCTCACATTCATATACATGTGCTTATAAGACCATACCTACACACCCACATACAATACATAATACAAACAAATAAATATGTGTGAGCACTGTAATAGTATACATCTTATTACATTATTGCAACAGAATGTCATATAGTTAATGTCATGCACACAAGTAGCAGAATTTTTTCAATTAAGAAATGAAATACAGAATGCAAACAGGTTGATAAATACTTACATTTTAAAAGCTTTGTCAACCTGTTTGCATTCTGTGTTTCACTTCTTATTTAAATTATAATAAGGTGTCACTCCTGCTCAAGTCAAGATTGCACGATCAATCATCAATTCATGTTGGTATCTTCAATAGAAAAAATATTGCATTGATAGTTTGAATTTATATTGTTTGACATTTGATTTTGTACTGAAGATTTCTAGCAGAGAAAAATAGGAAATTTGTGAAACAACCCCATATTATTGTTTACATCATTCTTTGTCATTATTTTGAATTTAGCTTTCTGGGACTAAATTCATACAGATACAATCCAGCCTTGTCACAGTCCATTTAAACAAGTTGATACATACATTTAAAGAGAAGACATAAACATTATTTTTGCTTATCTGAACGAAATTCTCTCTCTCTCTCTCTCTCTCTCTCTCTCTCTCTCTCTCTCTCTCTCTCTCTCTCTCTCTCTCTCTCTCTCTCTCTCTCTCTCTCTCTCTCTCTCTCTCTCTCTCTCTCTCTCTCTCTCTCTCTATATATATATATATATATATATATATATATATATATATATATATGAAATAACTTCTAGGAGTTATTAAATTGAGTTTTGCACATTAACGCCGTTGACCGACAATGTCAATGTGCTGAATATTTGAGAGATAATTTGGCCTATATGTCCGATATGGCTGAAACGACCAGATAGGACTTCTGAATTGAGACTTCGTACGGTAAATAGAGGTTACTCAGAAATATGAAATATACATGGATATATTCCAAATTGTTGGAAGCTTAAGACCTACCGTGATTATGAGTATTTCTCCTCTTAATGTATCGAAATAAAACTGTTAAAATTTTCAACGCTTCGCAAAAATACTAATTTTTTCTTCCATGGGCCGCTTTGTACCATAAACAAGTATCCGGATACGTATTCTGTTGGGTTCCAATGATATTACATTCAAACGATCCAAATTTATCTCAAAATAATATGCCGTAACAGCAGACTAATGTTCTGGAACCTAAGCGGCATCAGAAAACGGGAAACCAGAAACGGTTATTCCCCCTGTCAGTCCTATACCTACCACAATATCTCCATCAGCTGACTCACCAATCACATTTTCCAGAATATTCACGAGCAATGGACCGGAAACTGTCCACCTGGTTACACACTCACCATGATACTCAATGACCATGCAATGTTAGTAACAGCTAATACCACAGCCTTGACAATCCAATACTAAATTCAAAACTCACTTGGAACAACACCTCCAAAGCAACGTAAACAAACAGGAATTGGAATCAAAATGATTAGTCAGGAACTGAACAAAATCATAAAAACCCTACCATGAACACACACTCAGACCTTATGGAAAATGTAAACACAGGAAACAACCAAAACCAACCAAAATTCAAGCACTCTGACACTAACGAATCAAATAGGGAGAATAATAAACACGAGCCTAAAACAAGGGAAGCAACCCCAAAAAGAGCATGACAAATGGATGTAACCCCCGAAGAAACTACAACCAACCACAGCAAATGCCAAACAAAGCCATGCCACTAAAACCCTAAATTGCGCCAAAGACCAAGATCAAAATAGGTAAACCATTAACACAAACCAAACAAATCAATCATGCAAAGAGCCCTCTACTCCCACAAAATAAATATTCAACCAAGAAACCTGAACCAAAACCTACTCAAAAACTAGAACATAACTCAAAACACCCTACTGACCAAACAATCTTTATTTCAAGTAAAAACCAAAAATTCGCAATCTTAGCCAAAGGAACATCGCTAGTGCTCGGAGTTCACAATTATTTTATCCAATACAAACTACGTGATAATCGGATGCAATACTATTCAACAAGTTACTCATATATACAATTAGAACGAATTGCCTCGATCAAGGTCACTGTATCAAGCCACAAAGCACTTAAACACAATACCGGAAGTAGGAAACCTAAGCCTTCTACATCCATTGAAAACGATGACAGCAAAACCAACCAAAACATAAATCAAACAACCCAAAAAAAAAAACAGCAACTGTATACAAATTTTTTTTAAAACTAACCCAAAACTAACAATTTAAAACTAGCAAATAGCTTGAAGAGGAATTCATACATTACGGATTTGATATCAACAGAGTATACAAACTCAAGAACTCCCAGAGAATTGACCCCCAGTTATGGTCATGAAGTTCAATATCCCGCCAAAGCCAATAGTAAGACTTGACCTTCAAGGAACACGCCATAAACTAGATAACTACAAAAACAATCCCCTAATTTGCGGAAACTGCAAGGGGTGGGGGACATTTAACTAGTTCATGCAAAACGAGCAATCCGAGAGGCAAACGTCTGGGGAAGTGTGCTGCTGAAGCTAATGTAGTTATTCCTAACAATGGAGCTGACACAAGATCGGACCCAACGAAAGGCATACTGTACGCACTTGGACCTTACCAATGTTACACCCAAATTGGCTCCGATTACCTACTGGGAAGTTGACCAAAGCAGCACTCTCGGAAGTGACCACTTCCCCATCCTGCTCACCTCAATATAATGACCCAAACTCAACCAAGCAACAACACACCAAGGTAGAGATGTGACAAGGCTGATTGGGAACACTTTAAAGTTGTCATCTCTGCAGTAACTCTAGCTGATCTGTACAATGACAATATCTATCATTACAACTTAAACGTAATAAGAACACTGGCAGAAGCAGCTAAATAAATCTTTCATAGAACTGGAGACTTACCCACTGTCCCTTGGTGAACCAAAAAGTGTAAAATAGCCTTTAAAATAAAAAAAGCCCTCAATAGATTTAAACAAACAGAATCATCAGAATATATTAGGGCCTATTAAAGTACTAATCCCATTTATGAAAACAGATTAAAAACAATCTTGTCAAGACTACTGCTCAAATAGAATAAATATAAAAACTAACGCAAAACAGGTTTGGGATAGGATCAAAGCAATCAGGGGAAAAACGAAACAACAGACCCCCAAATTAGCCGGCAACTTAACCAATAAAGAAAAGGCAAATCAACTGACATCACATTTTTCCAATATGACCAGCAAGTCAAACCATGCCCACAAATCCAAAAACCATCACCAAAAAGTATAACAACACACCAAAATCTATTTACAGATCTAGGCTCGAAACGGTCACCACAAAAATGAGAACTTTACGATAACTGAGTAAATATATGCACTTGCTACAAAAAAGCCAACCTCACCCGGAGAAGAGCAGCGTGGCTATGAAATATATAAACACATCACAGGAAACTTAATTTATATAATTTTAAATTTCCTCACTAACATCTAGCAGAAAGATCAAATTCACCATAGTTGGAAAAAAGCAATTGTTATACCTATACCGAAGCCAGGCAAAGATCCAACTGACATCAATTCATACAGAACCATCTCCCTTACTGATAACACTTGCAGAATAATATAACCGATGATAAATACAAGACTTAAATAGCATCTTGAGCGCCAAAAAATTCTATCAGACAACCAAAAAACCAACAAAAGGTCCGCCCTCGACCAACTAGCTAGTTCGGTTAGAAACAAGCATCAAGCAAGCATTTAACACCAATCACAGATGCAACTGCCACCTCAATGCAGTATTCATTGATCTTGATAAATCAATTGATCTAGTCTGGACAAAGGCCCTGACTGCAAAATTAAACTTATATGTAACTAATGGCCACATATATAATTGGATAGCAGACTTTTTAACTGACCGCAAAATAATAACCAAAATTCAGTTAAAACCCTATCACTCGACCAAGTGACGGTCTATTTCATCCTTTGAATTAGTGTGTGAAATTTTCCCTTGTGTCCTGAGTTCCTACACATCTGTATGTTTCTTCTTCTCTTTTCCTTTGTCTCCCACCGTTCTCCCTTCAAACTTCTCGTTCTGTTCTTCATTCACTCTTTTGTCTTACAGAGACTCGGACCAACTGCTGGGGTAGTTACCTCTGGTCCCTAAAGGCTTCTTCTCTTTTGTCTCCCAGAGACTCGGACCACTGCACTGGGTAATTCCCTCAATTATCACCATATCAGTTATATATGGCCCCAACCTCGAACAAGACCACAATACAAACACCAAAATTACTAGGCTAGTAGAGTTAGAAGAAAAATACACAGGGTACACCAAAACATACACAGATGGCTTCAAATCTATGAAAACAAATAAAACAGCAGCAGTAGTTATACCAGAAGCTAATTCGATAATGGAAGACAGACTACCTGACAACTGCTCAATTTACACACCTGAATTCTGGGCTAACACTGACGCGCTTAAATGGATCAAATACAACAACACAACCAAAACATTAATTCTAAGCGACTCCCTATGGGTGATTCATTCAATCAATTACAACGACTCTTTCACGAGAGATAACGTCCTGAAAGAAACCAAACATTGAATTAAGCAACTGATGCGTAATAGTCGTACAATTCACGTGGTTGTCCTATACCATTGGATTGGCAGGAAATGACAAAGCTGACCAAATTGCTAAGCAACACGTAAAAGATCCTAACCCAATCCCACTCAATTACATTGCACAAGAACTGTACAACATTATCTAAAGTAAGATCGATGGCAGATGGCAAGAACTATGGGATAACTGCATAAAGGGACACACACTGTACTCCATACGAAATAAAATCCCAAAAACCATCAAACTACCTGCCATGATCAAACGTCAAGACCAAAGAATCATCAACTGGATAAAAACTGGCAAAACTACCACCCTGGCTCGTTTTGTCAGAAATTGAAGTAGTGATAGACAGATGCAAATCTCCGAACACCCAATCAGCGGTGCCGACAGTTAAATTATTGAATACACAAAATGTGAAATTCAAATAACAATTTAATATAATCCAAAAAGAGTCATCTCTCAAATAAAATTCAAATTGAAACCCTATCACGCGTCTTTCACTCGACCAAGTGACGGCCTATTTCATCATCTGACTTAGTGTGATAGCTTTTACTCCTGTCCTGTGTTCCTACTCATCTGTATGCTCTTTCTGGACTGGTAATCCAACTCCCTCCAGTCCGTCTAAGTTCTGTCTCCTTTCATCCTTTTTCTGTTGTCTCCCAGAGACTTGGACCAACTGCACTGGAGTAATTACCTCTGGTCCCTAAAAGCTTTTCCTTCTAACTTCTCCCAACCTCCGTTCTTCCTTCTCTTTTGCCTCCCAGAGACTCGGACCAGCTGCACTTGGGTAATTCCCTCTGGTCCCTAAAAGCTTCCTTCTAACTTATCATTCCATCCGTTCTTCCTTCCCTTTTGCCTCCCAAAGACTCGGACCAGCTGCACTGGCGTAATTCCCTCTGGTCCCTAAAACCTTCCTGTATTAACACACAAGGATATTATCATAGCATATTCCCCTAGCTATGTAAACTCACACTAAACACTAAGCTCGAAATACACATTCTTCTCCCTGATGTGTACACGATACGCAATTATCCATGCACTGATATATCCTTACACATGATACTTCTACAAAGTATACACAAATAGGCAAAACCCTATTAACTACTGTTGCACACTGCAACCATTATACAAAGTTTATAATTCAATTCAATATTTTCAAATCTATAATATCAAATGAATAAATGCATGTGGTTGCAACGAATGAACCCAATAGAAAATTACAATAACAATTCTTTACATAACATTGCTCTTATCTCAAAATATGCATGTATTTCAAACACTACGAACAAATCAAACCCTACAATTGGAGCAACAAAGGGGTGTGTGTGTGTGTGAAGAGACCGAAACTAATTCAGACAAAATCAGAAAATAAACCGAAACTAATTGAGACAAAACTAAAAATTGACAGTTTCGGTTTCAACCGAAGTTTCTATTTGTTAACCAACACTATTGCGAAATCGAAAAAAAAAAAAACAACTAGGCTAGCTTGAGAGCGATTAGATGCAATAAAGAGATTTATCCTTGTGAGAGATTCTGTTAGAAAAAAATTACAAGCGCGACAAGAATCTCAAGTTGAATTTGCAACAGATACTGCACAATTATTTAAACCGGTAAGTACAGCTACTGAGAAAGCTGCATTGGCTACTGAGAAAGCGATATTGGGAGATATTGTTGATGATGAAGATAGAAAAAAAGGTATTCTTCCGCCGTTAAAACTGATCGCTGTAGCTCAACTACAATCTCAAGTTGTTGAAGAACAAGAACGCGCTGTTGGTAAAACTCAAAAAGGTGTTTATTTTGTGGATACATTTACCGATGAAGCTAAAAAAAACAGCAATTTCAACTATTAAATCCTAAAGATTATCACCCTTTTGGTGATTTTGCTGTCCAAAGCTATTATTAAAGAAAAGATTTTTTTAGAAGAACAATATAAAGAAAAAAGAATACAACGAAATGACTGGGTTGATTGGTTATATAAATGGAACAAGGGGATTGGTCGTATAAATAAAAGGGAATTGGGTTATAAAGAATTTAACAAAGGAGGTGATGATTATGATGAAAAACAAAGAGAAGAACGTCAAGACAAATAGAAGAACGTCAAAAACCGACATGGAGCAAACACGGAGACAAGAAAAACAACAAGAAAATCCTCAATCATTGTATATACCATCTGATCGAGAAGAAGATGATGATACGCAAGGAGCAACTGGTGAAAAATTCGCAGCTGGATTTTCTCCTTATGGAACCCATGGCAGTGGTCTTGTTTTCTGTCCTAATAATATTTTCTTCGACATCGCATGATTAGAAATTTTCATGGGGGGGGGGGGGCTAAACGAGCCGGAAATAACTCGCCGGAAATAATGAATGAAGTCGCTGATATCTGCCGACGACTATTTGAAGGTGGTATCGTGGATATTGGTGTATATCGAGAATATATCGATGAACTCGTTGATGATTACCACAGTGACTAATGTCACCGGTGATTGATTGTCCGTCATGCGATTAGATAAATAATAATTAGATAAGATGATCATACACTACAACCAGAACAAACCAACCATGACCTACGTAGTAAATTCACGATTGCCCTATTATAAAGTGTATTATGGAGAAGGTCTCGGCGATCTTGTTCAAGGGTTATTTGCAAAGATAGCGCCAAAAATAACACCAATCGCAAATCAATTATCGATGAAAGCTATTGATGTTATTCGTGATACGGGTATTAGCGCTGTTGGAAATATTGCCGGTAAAGCATTTCCGCGGCTAAGGAAAAACTAATCACGCTGATTCGACGACGAAAAAACCACCATCGGGAAAACTACAATCTACGGAGATTGCGAGTTTTAGCAAAATAATAAACAAAGCGGTGGATCAAAAAATAGAGCGAATAAATAAAGGATTTGATGCTCAGGGGAATATTACTGCAAATATGATAGCGGGAAGTGGTTTTAAATTGCAATTTAGATCAAGAAATATATAATAAAATGTTAAAATCTTCACCCGACCCAGCATTAGATATGGATGCCCCAGTGCGCAAAAATGATTCTGTACGCGATTATCAGTTTTATTCCTATAACGCAATACAACCAAATAGTCGATCAAGAATCGAACTTCAGGTTCAAGATACAAGCAAATACTTTCTATCCGCTGAAGCATTTATCGAATTAGAAGGAGAACTTCTAACAAATGCTGATGGATAATATGACCCAAATTTGCCAGTTGGTTTTGTCAATAATGGTATTATGGCATTATTTAGTAGCGCTAGATATATGATCGATGGAAGAGAGATTGAATCTATTGAGCATGATGTTGATGTTGCCACAACAATATTGGATTTAGCAAGATATTCTGATGATTATACAAGATCAGCAGGTCCATCTATGATGTTTGCTAAGGATATTACTGATCACGCTGAACATGTTCAGCATGTTAAAGTAAGGACACCAAGAGCTACTGCACTTGATCCAGCGCCGGGGGATATACGAGGCCAGCATATAATTTTTATATTATCAGTGATGTTAATGACGCCAATTACAACCTAGGGTTTGCAACACGTGCATCAATGTTGCAAGGACAGCGTAGATTATTTTCATACGCGATTCCACTATCTCATATTTTCGGATTTTGCAGAAATGTTAGAAAGGTTATCTTTGGAGCGAAACATAAAGTAGTCCTCGTGTGAAAAGGTGATGATAATGATGTAATCTTGCATGGTGCTGGTGTTCCTGATTGTAAAGTAAATATAACAAAACTTTCATTGTGGATGCCAGTGATAACGCCATCAATCACCGCAGAGGAAAAATTACTATCATTTATGGATACTGGTGATAAATCATTGCTATCATGGCTAAGAACAACAACAGATATTATGGAGACTTCTGGTAACGGTATATTTACATGGCACATGGCATCAAAATAAGGTGTTTCTGCGCCGCGGCTTTCTTGTGTTACAGGATAAGGCACGATTAAATTCACAAACATGCAGCCATATGATATTTGATCAACTGGTGTTACTGAAGTCTCCTTAAGGATAAACGGCTAACCAGAACCATCCGTATCATCGTTTGGTGACATTTATGGGACGTGATAATAATGTAGATACCAGTCTGCAAATATCACAATTAGATTTTAGAAATCGATATCTGATTTATTTTTATTCGTTGAAACATCTTGATTTGACATACATTTCCGAGCTCGTGTAACACAACCTCCTCCTGGCATTCCAGGTCCACGCGTCGTACTCGGTTTTTACAGAGCAATTGCCATAATTCTCAGTGACAAATCAATGCTACTCCAAGGTGTTGATGGACGAATGAGGGTAGTTGATGCGCCAGTAGAAAATATGAAGTGGTCCAAAAACATGTAGACAATTAGATCAATCTCGTATTAAAAAAATGTCATACAGTTATACATGTTAGTGTTACTCTGACTCCTGGTCAGATTAAAAAGTTGCAATCCGATTCAGCTAAAAAATGTGGAACTACGATATCGTTAAAACACAATCAAATGTCTGGTGGTCAGAATAAACTATCACTGACAGGTCGTCAGATTAAGCATTTCAATGATGCTAGCAAAGATAAAAAAGGTGTTCAGGTCACTCTCTCTGCGTCCGCGATCAAAGACATGATAAAATCATGTGGTATATTTCCACTTCTCGTTGCGTTACCAGCGCTAATTGCCGCCGCCGCCCCGCGGTCGCGAAAGCGGCCGCTCTCGGAGCTGTTGGTACCGGCGCTGGCATGGCATTAAAGAAAGAGACTGGAAGCGGATACAAAAAAAGAGTCGATCCGTAAAAGGAAAGGGTCTAAGACTACCAGGAACTCCGTATTCATAGTACAGCGGAAACGGACAGAGACTACCAGGGACCGTTTACTGACACCATTCTCAAATTTTGATTTACTCCATGCTGACAAAAAATTAAGAATAAAAAACTTTAGAGGTGTTTTTATGCGAGATCAATTACCACAACAACCAAACAGCACTGAAACCGGTATCATTAATCTGGAGAACAGCACCGGACCTGGAACTCACTGGGTTGCATACGCGATTGATCCACGTGGAATTGTTTATTTTGATTCATATTTATGTGTAAAGTGCATCAATTAAAAATTCCGATCTGGTACTCCACGCTACCAACAGAAAAATTGACCGACCCACCAATATGCGACCAGCAACTATTAAATGTCCTTAGCGCTATATCATCATCAACTAAACCAACCCATGAAACTGTAACGTCCCGAGCTTTATTTAATCACAATGTCAGTTTTGGCCAGATGTCAACATGGGATTGGTTGTATAAGCTCTCCGTTCTCTTCTTGTATACAGTCTCTGCCGGTCAGAATGCGTCTGCAAAACACTGCACACGACTGGTATTTATACCCTTGAGACCCATTGGTCTTACGCGGAGACCGATGGGAAGAATATAGGTCGTAAGTGCGTGAGGGAAACACACGAGTGGTTCGAATGATACGTAACAACACGTTAGAAACGCTCAAAAGTATGATGGCGGATGAATTGTGAATCGCACTTATACAAATAGTTTGGTAGTGGAATTTCTCAGTATTTGGACACTTGATATGAAGATATTCAAGTCAGAATTAAACTCTTTATCTCAGAAAATGAATATACTACGCAAAATAGTGTTAGACGATTTAAAAGGGAACAAACCACAACGACCAAAAAGACCAATTTGGACCAACATTGACAACGGAATACAAACCCGTACGAAGTAAGTGCTAATCACAATCACCCAAATTATTAATATATTAATACTCTAAAATATCACGAACGTGATATTAAAACATTCATATACATATTTATTGTGTCTAGCATTGATGCAACCCTACAAGTCCTTTATGTCTTCATGTATGTACTGAAATATATCTTACTTTGTTGACCTTTGGTATAGACATATTTAATGCTGAGAAGTGTGAAAATTATGTTTAAACGAGCCACAAATCACTTATATTTTATAACACCATAATTTAGCACAATACCCCCCTCTAAAAAAAAAGAGTTCTTCCACGAACTTGAATATATATATAATTTGTTTTTAAATCCTAAATTGAATAATGTCACACTGTACTGCAGTGTCCACAGTTTGTCTGGATGGTGCTGTATCTGTCATGGTACCAGTTTCCACTCGTATCCTGTACGTCGGGTCCAATAGGAATGATGTGTTAAGTTCATACACTTCACCAGTAGGTAGATAAGCTCTTTCAGTTCGTCGGATCATTGCGACTCCCTCTGGAACATGTCGAACTTCCCTGTTAGGGCACACTAATGCTCGATTCCGCATTGGGCGCAGCAAATCGGCTGCAGGGCCAGTGTGGTATAATGAAGGGGCACCTGCGAAAAACACACGTGGGTCACTGTGTAAATTTTCATAGAAACGTCCCACTGGTGGTTCCACTGGTTCAAGTGGTATTGGCCTGGTCCACCGTTCGATCGGCATCATTCGGTCAGGTCTCCTAGGTGAAAAAGGAAATAATTTTTGCTGATCTGCCGTCTGTGTTGGAATTTCCTCCAAATCTGGTATCTCTATATGTGCAGGTGAACCTGGTGATGATATTTCTTCAGGATGTAAAAATGGTACTGCAGCAGATTCAGATAGAGTGATCCCACTTTCTGCATGTTGAAGGATGACAGGTTCTGCAGTGGAATCACAGGCAGTCTGTACTATATATGGCCTCTCCTGTGGTTGAATGGTATGGCTCCCCGACTGTATGTTTTGAGCGTTTGGGAAAGGATACGGAAGTCTTCTTACGATCTCCGTATCTTTCCACGACTTCGTGGTTACTTCTTGGCACGGTGGAACTAATATAGACGATCTTCCACCATCCGGATGATACTTCTGAAGATGTTGCTTAAACAGATAAGTTCTGTTTGTTGGGAAAGACTTCCCACACACCTCACAGTTTCTGACTGGTCCGTGAACATCTCGCCAGTGACGCTCCCTCTGGGTCGTAGAGGAGAATCTCTTAGCACAACGAGAGTCTTTGCACCAGAACATCTGTGAAGAAGAATAACATATGGCCATCTGATAACATACTCATCTGTGTAACTGTCATGTTAATAATAATTGTTAATCAAATCCTACTAAAAAATAAATAAATAATTGTCCCCATCCGAGTGCTATCATTTGGGAATACTTGAGTTTAAAAGTAAATAAATTAACGAATATCATCAGATATTAGTCAGACTGTTCAACAATGAACCGCAATCGACTCCATCCTGTGTTTAAAACAAAACAATTGTTTGTTGGTTTTAAAAGAAATATATATAATTTTATTTGCTTTGAGCCTCTTTAGCATAGTACGGTTTTAGTTTATTAAAATGTACAAAGAGTTCTCGTGACTTGCCAGGCTGTTTTATTTTATACACCAGATCAGAGCATTTTTTAATGACAGTGCATGGGCCATCCCAATAGTTTTGCAATTTTGATGCATGTCCATGCTTTCGTCGTCCACTGAAATACCAGACTTTATCACCAGAATTGTATTTGGTTTTCAATCCTATATTGTGGTCGTAGTTACGCTTCTGTCGGTCAGCCGCTTTATTCATATTCTTGCGCGCAATATCGTGTATCTCATTCATCTTTAGTTTCAGCTTGTACGAAAAATCGAGTGGAATTTGATCAGATTGTTCGGGTGATAGACCAAATAAAAGATCAACTGGTAGAGACACCTCTCGTCCAAACATCATTTTGCAAGGAGAAACTCCTGTACTGTCGTGACATGAAGATCGATAAGCAAGCATGACTAACGGAAGATGTTGATCCCAATCATCTTTACTTTTAGAAACATATTTTGTGAGCATAGATGTCAAAGTTCTTTTGAAACGTTCAACTAACCCATTACTCTGAGGATGATAACTGGTGGTTCTGGTCTTGTGAATGTCCAAGAGATTACAGATATTTTGAAAAACTGTTGATTCAAATTGTCGACCTTGATCGGTGTGCAACTGATAAGGCACTCCAAAGCGACAAACAAATTCATGTACAAATGTTTCTGCAATTGTTTTTGCTTCGATATTAGGTAATGGAAAGGCTTCAGCCCAACAGGTGAAGTAATCTGTTATGACCAAAACAAATCGATTTCCACTTTCTGATTCTGGTAAAGGGCCAAGAATGTCAAGTGCTACTCGTTCAAGAGGAGCACCTACCTTGTATTGTTGTAATGGTCCATTTGACTTTTTCGAGGGTGGAATTCAAGCTTGACACTTTGTACAGCTTCTGCAGAAGTTTTCAACATCGTCTTTGTATCCAACCCAATAAAATCTATCACGTACACGGTTTACAGTTTTAGACACACCTAAATGACCAGCAGTAATATCTTCATGCAACATTTTTAGAACCTTCTGCTGCCAGCATTTTGGTACCAGTAGTTGATGTTTAATATTATTTGTTACATCCTCCCACCATACCCTATACAGAATTTCATCTTCTAGTATGATCCGATCCCACTGAGCCCAGTATGTTTTCATTTCTTGCGAAAGATTTGAAACTTCAGGCCATAGAGGACGCTTGTTTCGAGTTTTCCAATCCTGCAAGGCTGCTAAAGTTTCATTTTGAGTTTGAGCAGCTATAATTTCTTCTTTGGATATTTTATCATGCTAATCGTTGCAACATTGTTTTCCAGGAATCTCCTGTTTTTCACTAATGTTGTGTGGCTGTGCTGCATTTTGAATGGTAAGTTCTTGTTTATTTTGTTTGGTGTTGACTTGACTTCTTGTAGTTACGCGCATTAGAAATTCATCAGTCTCTGAATGGTCGTCTTTAGGATTACATGAAGAGTCTTTCAGTTCTTGTCTTTCACAATAATTACACATCTCACATGGTCTTCTTGACAAACTATCCGCATTTTGATGCTGTTTGCCAGGACGGTGAATGATTTTGAAATCATAAGCATTGAGAATTTCAAGCCAACGAGCCATTTGTCCCTCAATGTTTTTAAATCTTAACAGTCATGTTAAAGCACCGTGGTCAGTTCTCACCGTAAAGGGAACTCCATATACATAATGATGAAAGTGTTTCACAGATTCAATGAATGCAAGTAATTCTCTACGAGTAACACAATAGTTTTGTTCGGCTTTACTGAGAACTCTGCTAAAATATGCTACTACTTGCTCTCTTCCCTCGTGAATCTGGGCCAAAACAGCACCAATGCCACATCCGCTAGCATCTGTATCCAGGATAAACTGTTGCCTGGTAGATGGATAACATAAAATTGGCGCAGATGTAAGTGATGTTTTCAACAGTTCAAACGCGGTTTGACACTCTCCCGTCCAACGAAACTGCACTTGTTTTTCTGTGAGTTTATGGAGTGATTTTGCAACGGATGCAAAATCTTTCACAAACCTTCTGTAATAGGAACACAGACCCAAAAAACTACGAACTTCACGTACATTTTTGGGTTGAGGCCAGTTTTTGACAGCCTCAATTTTCTTTGGGTCAGTAAAGATTCCTTTGTCGGAAACTATATGTCCCAAGAATGTCACCTCTTTCTTAAAGAAACAGCATTTATTGGGAGAAACCTTAAGGCCTGACTTTTCAATACGAGAAAGTACCTCTTTTAAATTCTGTATATGTTCATCAAAAGATTTTCCAGTCACAATCACATCATCTAAGTAGATCAAACAGATTTTCCAGTGAAGACCATGAAGAACAAGTTCCATAAGCCTCTCAAAAGTAGCTGGGGCGTTACACAGTCCAAAGCTCATAACTTTAAATTCATAAAGTCCACATTGTGTGGAAAAAGCAGTCTTTTCTCGATCTTCTGGAACCACTTCAACTTGATTGTATGCACTGGCAAGATCAAGGGTTGAGAACCAAATGGATTCTCTTAGCGCATCCAGAGAGTCGTCGATTCTTGGCAAAGGAAAAGAGTCTTTGCGAGTTAAGCTATTTAAACGGCGGTAGTCAACACAAAGGCGAGGTGACTTGTCTTTGCGTTCTACCAGTACAATTGGAGCACTCCAAGGGCTCTTGGATGGTTGAACTATTCCCTGACGCAACATCTTCTGCACTTCTGCTTCAACAATCTCTTGTTTGGAGAGCGGTAATCTCCTTGGGGGTAATTTAACAGGCCTAGCATCAGCTGTATCAATCTTGTGCTGTACTAGATCTGTTCTTCCTAGGTCTTCTTTTGTGTTTGCAAAAACTCTAGCATGTTCACACAGCAGTCTGCGCACTTATTATTGTTGATACGTGTTTAGATTTTCTTTGCTGCTCTTCCACAGTTCTGTTAAGTATTCTGGAAGGGGAATGTTGAAATCGTCTTCAACTTTAGCATCAGAGTTACCGAGTTCAATTGCCAAAGGCACCTGTATATCATTTACTGTAACAATCTTGTCAATCATGGAACAAGAGGCTACATTTTTACATCGATACATTCTGCAGGGCTGATCAGAAATATTTACTACAGGTAATGGCACTTTTCCAGAACTGGGATCCACTACAGATCTTGCAACAAGAACACCCTTTTTTGAAAGTTTGAAGTTGTCCGCTTCAATAACTGCCATCATGGAATATCCAAGTTTACCATCAATTCTTGCTTGAACAATCATCTCTGTACCAGCTGGAACAATGACACTCTCCATGATGCTAATTCTACATACTCTTGGTAAATCACTTTCAAGCAAACATTGCACTGAACTTCCATCTATGAATAGCTTACTTTCCACTACATCAATTTTGCACTCGTAATCAAAGAGAAAGTCATACCCCAACACAACGGGCGCTTGAATATCAGCAATGACGAGTCTATGATTGAACACTTTTCTATTAATTTTAATAGGTAAGGTAACACAACCTTGTATAGGAATTAAACCTCCGTCTGCCATTCTGAGTTGAAAACTCTTGTATTCAACGGGTGGTCGAATTTCTTCTGGAATAGCTAGATACCGGTTTGGATGCAACACAGAAAGGGTAGATCCAGTATCCAACAAACATAAAACTTGAACACCAGAAATTTCCGCTTCAATATAAAGACCATTATTTGAATGTTTGGAACACATCTCTTTTATCCTAGATATTGGCCCTTCATTACCACTAGCTGAAGCTTGGGCCGGTACTTCAGCTAATTCACGTTTCCCTGACAATGATATGAAGTTGAATCACCTGTATTGTTTCCCCGATGAGAATTTGGTCCATTCCTGGAATCAGACTGAGCACCTTTCTTATTACGTAGAGGACACTCATTCTTCCAGTGCCCTTCCTGACGACAGTAGTGACATTTTCCTTTTCGCTGGTGGGCTAGTCGACGTGTGTTGTTATTGATTTGGTAATTACTCTGTTGGCTAGAAGCACGCGCACCTGTTTTCTCCAAGGCATTCAGCCTCCCAGAAATATCCTTCAGAAGTTTTCCAACTTCCGAAGCCTCACCAACTCTGGGCCCTGAGTTGGTGTCAAAACTGGTTCCTCTCGGTTCAGTATCCTGCATCCTCATTGTGTGAGGCCTCACCCCGAGTTTCACCTTCCGTCCGAATCGGAAGGACTCGAACTCCAAAGCCAGATGAGCTGCGTCATCCATGGACTTTGGTTTTCCCTGATGCACTGCCCACTCCACTTCTGGATCATTAAGGGCATCTAGAAAGCAGTCCTGGGCCAACTGCTCCCTAACTCCTACTGGTGCCGCTGGATATGCCTTATTCGTTAGGCGTTTCACCTCTTGTGCTAGCTCGTTCAGTGACTCCCCTCGCTTACGTTGACGGTGTTTCATTTCAAGCCTGTAGAGCTCTGACTGATTATCGGGTTCAAAGCGTGAAGCAAGGGCTGTAACCAAATCATGATAATTTCTTCTCTGTTCATGACTGAGGTCGCTCAAAACACTCTGAGCATTTCCCCTCAGACTGACTGCTAATTCGAGGGCTTTGTTTTTATCATCCCACCAGTTCAATTGACTAACCATCTCGAAGTGCACATGGTAATCCCTCCAACTAGAAGTACCGTCATAAGTCGCAGGCTGTCGACCATGGTGATAGGGACCAACAGGAATATGAGCTTCATCTTCTATTCTTTGCCTTGATACAACACCACGCACCTCCCTTGGTGGTTGTCTCAGATTGTTCTGAAAGTTACTATTTACGTTTTCACACGGAGAAGAATATTGTTCGTGTCTATAACCATTAAATCTGGAACTATCTCCCTCACCGTGATCGTGGATGGTGCAACGTTGCCGATCATGTTCTTTTCTGCGAAGCTCTTCCACCTCCTCACGTAAACTAGTTAACTCCTCCCTTACAGCTGACAAGACATCATCCTCACTTGTATTCTCATATTCAACTTCATAAACCACCTCCCGATCTGGGTCGCTAGGAATTTGATGACGAATTAAGACTTCTCCACTTGGTGACGCTGGAATCATATCTTGGGGAGGTGGGAGACACATTCCACCGGCAGGTTCCGGAACAAAAATTGACGATTCCCTTGATGACATTCTGTATCAATGTCCGACGATGAACTTAACGAAGATACTGCAAGCACTGATTTAACGATCCACACCGCTGCCGCCAAAAATTGTAACGTCCCGAGCTTTATTTAATCACAATGTCAGTTTTGGCCAGATGTCAACATGGGATTGGTTGTATAAGCTCTCCGTTCTCTTCTTGTATACAGTCTCTGCCGGTCAGAATGCGTCTGCAAAACACTGCACACGACTGATATTTATACCCTTGAGAACCATTGGTCTTACGCGGAGACCGATGGGAAGAATATAGGTCGTAAGTGCGTGAGGGAAACACACGAGTGGTTCGAATGATACTTAACAACACGTTAGAAACGCTCAAAAGTATGATGGCGGGTGAATTGTGAATCGCACTTATACAAATAGTTTGGTAGTGGAATTTCTCAGTACTTGGACACTTGATATGAAGATATTCAAGTCAGAATTAAACTCTTTATCTCAGAAAATGAATATACTACGCAAAATAGTGTTAGACGATTTAAAAGGGAACAAACCACAACGACCAAAAAGACCAATTTGGACCAACATTGACAACGGAATACAAACCCGTACGAAGTAAGTGCCAATCACAATCACCCAAATTATTAATATATTAATACTCTAAAATATCACGAACGTGATATTAAAACATTCATATACATATTTATTGTGCCTAGCATTGATGCAACCCTACAAGTCCTTTATGTCTTCATGTATGTACTGAAATATATCTTACTTTGTTGACCTTTGGTATAGACATATTTAATGCTGAGAAGTGTGAAAATTATGTTTAAACGAGCCACAAATCACTTATATTTTATAACACCATAATTTATCACAAAACCATACACGAATATACAAATAATCGCTTTTTAGAGAGATTTTAGAGTATAATGCTTGATCGCGGGATGATTGATGTTTGGGAAGGTCTCTATCAAGCCTGAAGAAACCCACCGGGGAAATATCTGCAACCAAAGATGTAAAAATAATAATCGAAGATAAAATATCCGAGATGTTAAACCTCGCAAGTGTGGATCCAAACGAAATAGTCGTATTTCAAGACAAACAAGGGAAGTTGAAAATGAGTAATATTTCCTTGAATGATATTCTAGTATAAATTAATGGAGTAACCGAAAATTCCCTAGCGGTGTTTGTTTCCACCGGTAAAATTAAACCAGGAGTTCTTTTACCAACTGTGTTAGAGAGTATTAACAATCGAGTAAAAACATCCGGTGACACAATAACAGGTACCCTCGACATGAACTCAAATAAAATAACCACACTTGGCGATCCAACATTGGACACTGATGCTGTGACAAAAAAATATGTAGATGTGTTAGACAATAAACTAACGACGCTATATGGTGTGCATAAAACCACAGATGATAAACTAACAACACTGTGAGGGGCCCCGAGTGGCCGAGTGGTCTAAAGCGCTGTCCGTTACGGACCACTGCCATCTCACCTCTGTCTGCGTGGGTTCGAGTCTAAGATTCGGCTAATGTAGTTAAGTGAGAAAGCTTGCCAGTAGCTTCTCGTGGGTCGGTGGTTCTCTCCGGGTTTTTCTGGTTTCTTCCTCCACCACTAATACTGGCCGCCATGTATAGCCTATATATTGTGCTGAAAAATGGCGTTAAACCATAAAAAAACAAAAACAAAACAACACTGTGAGCTGAGTATGATGTTCATGTAGGCGCGTTTGCAAACCTCCGTAGGAATTTTAGAAAATCGGATGAAACCATGGATAATTTCTTTGATACTCCGATGACTGTCCAAATGAAGTTTTTCTGATATTAAAACAAATATCGACAAGATTAAACAAACACAGGACAATATCGTTAGTGATTTTCCTGCTGTCGCGACCCGGCTTGATAAAATCAAAATACCACATAAACAAAATATTAATACAGTGTACTCGACACATCATGGATCTTAAGCCTGGACACCTCAACATATTATTATTAATATTACCGCTTAAGTCAAAGATATCTATAAATTGACCCTGGTTTTACCAGTACAGTTTAATGTGTCATCGGGTACATCTACGGGAATTAATACTGCAAGTGCAATACGAGATAAGGATGCCATGGAAACATTTACAATAACCTCAGTCAGTGGTAATTTAGCTCAGGCATCAGTGACATACTACGTAGAATTTGTAATTGATTTAAGTAAATAGTATAATGAATGTCCAACAATATCGATATGATCAAGTCCGTGATTTTCTTATTGACGAGTATAGCAGGAATATAAACAAATACCGCAGGCGAATTACCAGTGTTGACATTATTGTGTATTTGGTTTCAAGTGTAATTGCTGGAACGGGTATATTGTTATCAGCGATAACAGCACTGACACCTGTAGTTGTCACAATTTGTGTCATCGGCGACAACAATTACAGGGATTCTTAACATCATCACAAAAAATATCCACATGTAGTTTGAATAAACTACACGAGTATGTAATTAAGTTAGATGTTGCATCAGCCGCGTATTCCTAATTGTTGTCGCTGATATCATCCAACCTCGATGACATAACATTATCAGATAACGATTTATCCGCGATGATGAACATCTACCACACAGCAACATCAAAATTAGAAAAACAACACAATAATAATGACATGAACATCAACAACGGAATTACTTCAGCAGATAGCGACAAACACAACGCCGAAAAGACAGCCATGATCTCAATAATCTCAACCAACCCTGAATTCAGTGTGAATTTCACCCCTGCAATTCCGGTTAAAGAGATATTGCTAGCAAAATTACGAATATACAACAGTTGGCCAAATATTAGATCAAAATCATTTGGTGGTCAGCAACCGAATAATTCTTTGGTGCATGCGAGTAATAATAAACCAGACGGAACTCGAGATTGGAATATAGTTTCCTTACCAAATCGAACAGATCAATAATGAATTACAGCGTAGAATAAAATCCATTACGGGAAAAATATTTTAAAAATCGTTATAACAGTTCATGAACCAACATTATCATCCGCGATTGAGATAAACTCACCCGGGTACCTCGTAGATATCAGAGTTCTATAAGAACCGTGTTAGGATGGCCTGAAATCCCACCTCAGACACCATCTTATCAAAATTTACCCGAACCTAAAAAGTCAGATTATACTTCAGATAAAGAATCATATCATGATGCAATGATATTATACAATGGAAATTTTCGAGCTCTGGATTTTTTTCGTGGGATTATAGAACCAGGTAGTACGTGGTATCAAGCCATTAAAAGTAAAATTACTGAATATTTCATAAAAAGAAATAATGAATTTGAAAAATATAGACATATACTAAGATAAAAATTTTCCCAAGAATCCTCGCAAGATAAAATCATCAAATACATAGATATATGTAATCAAATTGTCACTGACAAGGAAATATTTAATTTAAGGATTATTCAAACGTTCTTAAATGATATACATCCTAAAACAAGAGGAAAACTTGCAAAAGCATATAATATACGTGTAGAAGATATCCCCGAATATAAATTTCCCGGGTATAATGTAGACCAATTAAAAAAATCCGTCAATGATGTCATAGATGAGTATTTCCCACAAATACGCGCCGCATGGAAAAAAATACCATAAGCATAGGCAACTATCCTCAAACATATTAATGACCCAGGCAATGGTGGTAGGCATATTGCTCCTCAAATCGTTAATATATCCTCGGTGATTGCAGTAAATCTAGTATGTGATGTTATTGATTGAAGTTACCAAATAAATCTAGAAAGATCAAAGCAGGCCAAGCAGGGATACATTTTATATTTGCTTGCACCAATTGTTCCAACCGGATATTTAATAATATAGGAACCGATCAACCCAGTGTATATGCGATGTCATAATGATTCATTAACGAGAATTAATTTTAAACTCACTGACCAATCCAATAATCTAATTGACTTAAATAATGAAATACTACAAATTAGTCTGTATGTAAAATCCTAAAGGATTTTCATCGTAATCGATTTCCGTCTTAAAGATTTTCATCCTAAAATGAATTTCAGCGTAAACGATTTCCCATCTTAAGATTTTCAAGCGTAAGATTTCCGTCTTAAGATATCAGTGTTATTTTCCTTCCGTGTTGCGCGGTGCAAAAAATAAATAATAACACTAATCTACTTTCACATTCTATACATTGAACTTCCTGGTAGCGTGTTACTATATTTCGTTTTTACCTTTCTGGTAGTGTGTTCTGTGTTTAATGAGTTCTTTTAATTGTTTTATTCTGGAATTTATGGTTTTCTTAACTTCTTAACCAAGGTCAGACCTAATTTTTTCTACTGCGGTAAATAGCGGAATGAATTTATTTACATCGCTGTTATATGCTAATGATTCGTTAACGGCTTGTTGTATTTTTGTAATGAATCCGTATTGAGACGGTAGAACATATTTGTTAGTTAAAGCTCTTTCTTCGAGATATAGAAAATCAGAAAAAATGTGATCACAATCTATTTTATATGATAATTTTATTCCTTGATTTTTCAAATCCGTAATAGCAGAAATTATTTCATTTATATTTCATCATTCATTATATAATAATATTTATCTTATATATATATATATATATATATATATATATATATATATATATATATATATATATATATATATATATATATATATATATATATATATATATATAAAAAATGGGGTCAATTTTGACCAGTTTTCTTTCTTAAGCGTATATTTACAGCATCGTATATACTTTATTTACAGTATTGTTAGAACGACACAATCTCTATTCGTTCTAAGGTGTCATCGACATGCTATCACAGTAGAGATATACATATAATCTTAATTAAGGTATATAGTGATAATACAAACTCTATTCGTTTTACGGTGTCATTGAGATCTTGTCACGGTAGAGATATGCATATAAGGTATATATGAAAGACCCCATGTGAACTCCTAAAATGCCTTCACATGTTAGAAGTCCAGAAGTCACATACATAAGACAACACAACCCTATAAGAGCCCCAAAAATGCCTACGCATCTGAGTAGGCTCAGGGTTAGCACGAAACACAATCCAGTTTGTGAGCCTCTAACCTGTCAAACAACAGTCTAGAACCTCAGGAAGACGTGTTTGGTGGATGTCGACACAACATATATATCTTAATTAGGGTATATACAAGACGGCACATTTCCCGTATGAACCCTTGAAATGCCATTGACAATCCAACATGCTCAACAAGAATACATATAACATATACAAATATTTACAGCTATTTACAATTATATACAGATCTTTACAATTAGGACGGCACATACAAATGATTATATAGAATGGCACATACAAATAATTATATAGGACGGTACATACACACAAAAATGATTATATGGGACTATACAAAACACACAAGGGGGCCTTCCCCATCATTCAACTGAAACAACTCTCCGTAATAAAATCGTCCAGAGAAAATGTAAAAACACATTCACACCTGTGAGAGTGTAACGGAAAGTGGTTTTCAGTTGAACTTCGCTCATGGCTTGGAGCCCCAGTAGTAAGACCTTCTGTATACTATATAAACTAACTTATACACGGAAATCAACAACAACGGTTTGTGATTTGTAGTTTCGTAATTACTTAATTGTATTTATTGACATAATCTAAACAAAGCAAGATACCTGACAGAAGTATTAAAAGAAGGAATATTGCTGTTCTAAATACTTATTTGTTTGACTCGTTCTCTGACAGAATAAAAAAATAGATCAGAAATAAAATTAAAGACAGTATGTGATTATTCCCCATGAGATCGTATAGGTATTTCCGTAACAACATAGTTATTTCCCTTACAGGATTATACACATATTACGAAAAGAGTTATTTCCCTTCGGTAATAGGGTTATACACACATTATTAAAATAGTTATCTCGCGTGTAACAAAAATGGAATTCAGATGTATGTAAATTGAATTTTATTTCCAAATCGCTTTGAAAGCGTGGAGTTAGTAATATTTTCTGTAACACGTCGAACCGATGGTTGGCAAATATCAGAACACAAGCCAACGGTATTCAACGATTGAAATGTTCTTTGTTCGTTAGTTTCTCTGTTGAGAGATTTAACGGCTCTTTTTCCAACGGATTTACAGTTACCAGTTTTTCTAAATGCAGCATTTTGACTTGGAGTGATAGCTCGTAAATTATTTAAAGAATTATTCCTAGGATTTGAATCAATATGGCCAATCACAAAACCATCTGGGATTTCTTCCATATACACTTCTAAGATAAATCTTTGACTAAGATACATTCCTCACTCCCAGCATTAAATCTGAGATACCCAGTACTATCAACAACCCCTACTTATTGTTTCAGTTTGCGGTTTCTGACTACACCATCACGTGATGCTTCATAGTTGATGATCGTGGGATGTGGTTTAAATTCTTGGCTCATTTATATACATAAGTATTTATTTGTCTAATCGATTATTTAGCTTAATCATTATTTATTGAAATCTAGTCATATAGTCTTGAGGTGTTCTTATGATTTTGTCGCTGACGCTGTCAGGGACAGAGTCAGGGTTAGAGTCTTTGACTCGTTTATCATAATAACGCTTAAGCTATCTGTATCGCTTACCACCACATTGGAGGCACAGCTGTGTCTTTCCTAATACTGCAACCGCACATCGTATACAAGGTTACGGACCTAAGCTTCCACGTCGCACACTCTGTGAATGATATCCACAGAATTCGTTTCTGAATTTGTTACAAACGGTAACTGATCCTATCATAAGACATTTACAGTGATTCTTTCTATATAAACGTTTTATTTAAATACTTGTTTTAATTATAAAATGATGGAGTTTGATACATTATCCAAAATAAAATCCTGTTAAAACGTTAAATTCAATCTCGATAGTCTCTGTAGATGCATCAAATAAGGGTCTAATAAGTGATATCAGCATGATAGGTAAAATCCATGAAGGGTTTAACGACTTTAAGCGCGACGGAGCATTTCATTGTCGGTCAACATTTTGAATTGGTAGTGTTGATGCTACCATGAACGACCAAAGGTCAGCAGGAATAATAATGCATCTTGACCATCGAAAGTATTTTTTTAGAGTGAAATTCATTATCCGTTCAGAAACAGGTAGTTGGATTATCCGTGATAAGTTCGATCATATCTTGAAAAATAAAAAGACTCTCACCGTGAGTCAGGATTCCCAACCAGGAACGTTGACTGGAATTGACAAACTGTATTACGAGAGAGCTTATCCTGTAACCGAGGTTGTTTATGGGATTTATCCGATAAATGAAAAAACCGAGTGTTGAGAAATTAAAACCTATGAAATTGTTATCGTTGAATTGTGTCGCCGATCGAGAAATATAGAATTTTATAAATGCGTTAAGTGGATACAAATTGACAGATCTAAGATATAAAAAAAAATAAAGGAATGTCCACTAGCAATCAAGGACAATAGGGCCACAATCCAAAATGTGATCTTGTGTTAGTTTGGTTATTTTAGAGTTTTGAAGATGAAGAGTGTAAATTTGACCAATTTGTAAGACCTAACGGTGAAATATACCGTTCTGAATCTCTTCACGATGCGATGAGAAAACTAGCTCGGAATTTTTCAACGGATAATAACGAGAAATTAATAACAGTTTTACAATCCCGTCAGTTGCAGCTCATTTCGCGAGAAAGAAAAATCTGTGGAAACCATCACGTGCTGAATTTCTCTCAGATGTTCAAGCCAGTTGTGTAGAATACGGACAAGGTGGATTATGGATACCAAATATGTTCCTGAAAATGTTTTTTCGTTTGATATAGCTGCGTGTTATCCAGGGATTTTTCTCGTGTATGGGGAGTGCGCGGAGTGTTTTAAACGATTTGGGTATCCCATCCGCTCGATGACACAAGTTGCGATAAATGGGCCTTTACAAGATTTTGATCTAACCGAATTCGCTCGTGTAGTATCATTCGAGATCGCTAAAGGACTTCATCTAATTTGTTATGTTTGGTTTGGTAGACATATATCTGAAAAACACTGGGTACCGATAGTGTTATTACGTTATATGATCGATTGTAAAATACCGATATCGCTGAGTGTCTCCGAGGCAATTATATCATATCACGCGCAGACTGAAATTTGGTTACCACAACCCGATAGTCTTGATAGTATAATTAACGATTACAAAGAAAAATTTCCTGATCTCGACGAAGAAAATATTGTTAAAGTATCCAAGGAGATCTTTAAAGTCAAAAATAAACATGCAAAGGATCTCAGTAGAAAAATAATTGGTAAATTCACCAAGGGTGGAGCATACGATCACAGGCGACATTATTTACGATTAATTCTTGATGATGCTGAATACGATTATAATCGCGGATGCAACATCTAGAGTCATATATGTCAATCATAAAGATGCTTTCTTGTCCGATGGAACAAAATTCGGTACAATTGTTAGCTACATTGATGGAGAATGTCCCCAATACGTACATCTAAGAGCGTCAGGGCTGGCTTATGCTTCTATCAATTTGCTATCGATGATAGATTTCATGTATTTGCGGTTAGAGTCGCCACTCTGAATTTACAAATTCCGATGAGTGTTGGGGGTCATGGAGAAGAAAACAAGAAAAGTTACACGATTATTCTAAATCAGCAGATGTTACGATTGAAGATAATTACATGAAAAATAATCAAATATCAGAACTATCGAAAGCTCCTTCGTTATCTGATCCAGCATGTAGATATAAAACTGTTTACTTAAACGGATGTGGTGGGCTGAAAAACAACACTAGTAATCGAATTATTGCGAGGGAAGTCAGACATGATTGTGCTAACACCAACACACAGACTTGCCAGGGAGATGAAACAACGAGGAGTTAAATCCTGCACATATCACAGTTTCTTTCGATGGAAAGGTGACGCATGGACTCCTGATCAAATGGATGAGAAATCTATTCCTGAAATCGTTATTTGAGATGAGATATACAGTGTCGTTAGATATCTTAAAAATTGTTTTTTGATTGGTTGTTACTGAAAAATACAGCTGTGATAATGTGTGGCGATCATGGACAATCACCACCATTTGTCGGTTTGTCTCCGCATGATTGGCTGAAGAATTTTATAGATTATTATGAAGAAATTAATACTGATCTTAGATCTCTTGATCCAAAATTAAGTGAGTTCACGAAATTAATCAGATTACAACCGGATGAAATCCAGTGTGAAATAGCGCGTGAAATAATTTCAGAAACCCCATTAAATGTTTTTTGGGGAAGCGTGGAGACCAAACGATTTGATAGTGGCAAGTAGAAAGATAGTCAGAGACACACTTCAAGCGCGGTTGTTTCAAACACATAAAGAAAAATTCGCAACACTTCCAGTGCCATTGTGTTATAAACCAACTGATTCACGAAGACAGAATATTGAAGTTGATATTCTAGGGCGCCGGACAGTGTCAGGAACAGAAAAACAGACTCTAGTGTTAAATGATATTGTGTTTGTTGATATCAATGCTGTCGAAGATGCATTGCACGCTGATAAATCTCCGTGGACGCTAGGATACGCAATGACGATACATTCTTCGCAGGGATTGAC
This sequence comes from Unio delphinus, assembly GCA_029339505.1. NCBI lineage: Eukaryota > Metazoa > Mollusca > Bivalvia > Unionida > Unionidae > Unio > Unio delphinus. Next base: position 3,924,587 of record JAQISU010000091.1, read on the forward strand.
TATATCCGATACGATTGTTTGGATCGTAGATGATTGAATCGAGTGGTCGAATTTAATTTATCTCGCAATGTCCAGAGTTCGAAAAATAAATCAACTTCGAAGAGTTGTTCTAGATGCTAATGACACCACAATCAGTGATATTGTCTGATATAATAAGAAAAAAAACTCGTTGGTTATAAACAACAGGATAAAAAAAATAAACGAGAATTTGATATTGATGTTAAATTTATAATTACGCTGAACAACAACAAAATGATCGCTGCGAGAGCTGTAATGGTATAATTCGTTGGCAGTATTCGGATAAAGAACCTCGCCAGTTTACCGCAGACAGAAAAAATGCCAGAGATAATGTGATGTTGACTTGTCTTGAGTGTAACAGACGCAGAGGTGCTAGTTAAGACCACGTGGCGGTAATTTATTATCTTTGGGTATCACTTGTAATTGTTCACGTGTAAATCCACGCTGAGGAGCAGTTGAAATCTAATCTATATATTGAGGGTCTACCCGTGGATCTTACTATGTTAGATATTTTGTGTGTATTAACACTCCAAATAGGATCAGTAGCTCTTTATTTACCACCTTCAAGTTCACCTGGTCCATATAAATATCTCACTGTGACATTGCCAAGTATTCGTTGTTTTGAAAAATCATTTCGCGGTTTTTGTACGGGTATATACTTTTTTTGGATCGCGATAACATGTTTCATATTGATTGTTCGAGTAATTTCATTATTTAGCGCAGCATATACACCTGGTAATCTCTTGACCCATTCACGAGCTCGTTTATCTTCGACGAATTCCTTCGCGTATTGATATCCAAATAACCGCTCAGCAAGTGTTCGATTAAATCGTTCAACAATTGCCTGATCGCGGTATTGCAGTAGTTCTACGTCGTATGGTGACATTATGATGCTTCATTATTGATAACACCGCACCAAGAAATTCCTTGCCAGGATCAACCTGTAATAGATTTGGCCACTGCAGAGGACCTCGTCGATAAATCCTTTCAAATGCAATAGAAACCTCTGTTGTCGCCTTCGTCAACAATGGTTCAGCTTCCTTGTATCTACTCGCAACATTAACTACGGTTAGCGCATACTTGTATGTCCGTTTATTAACAGTATCATGCGGCAGAAATAATATATCAGCCTGATGAACTTCATTGGGGACGCTGACATCAAAATGTGCGAAGTTAATTTGTTTAGGCGGTGGTAGATAACTCTGCCATATCGCATGTTTGGATAACCAATCCGAAGCGGTGGTACTTTTTACCTTTCCCGTGTTGACGAGTTTATTAATTGTTGATTTACATATCCAGTATCATCTTGGGGAATAATAAATAGATTCAATATTGTTATTAATTACCAGCGCCTAATACCAGTTTACCTTTCATCGCAGATCTTACTAACCAGTTAGCTAATGATTCCTAGAAAGATTTATTCTTAATAGAATTCAACGCATGAATCAATTTCACATCTGTAATATGTCTATGTTACAGATTGCTACTTTGCTATTCGCCGGGTCGGGGTTGGTATTGGCTATCAAGTCGAATATAGAGTCTGGTTCGAGGGCCACAGTAATTATATCCTGGAAGGTGTTTTTCTCCTGGATATTTTGCCCATGGAGTCGCGGGAAGTTTTGTCAATTTTGCTGTAATATTACCTCCTCGTTTTTTAAAAAAATCATTACCCGATTTCATAGAAACAAATCTGAATTTCTTTGTACCATATTGTACACACCTACCAGCAAGTGCTGATCTATTTTTGCTTGTAGTAATTGTTGTCAAGTCGTTTGCGCTAGTACGCGTCTTACATTTAACACAATATAGATCAATAATTATTTATAATAACATGAATGTAATTGATTTTTCGACGACAAAAACACGAGAAACCGTTAAGCGTCATACAGCGCTACCAAAGTCTATTCGTATGATTATAATTGGACCATCTGGAAGTGGCAAGACGCAGCTGTTACTTAATCTAATAATGAGGTGGTTAAAATGGAACAAATTGTATTTGGAAGCACCATCTATAGATGATCAGCGATGTTACGATGTTCTCAAGGATTTTAACGAGAGAGCAAAATCGATATCCGACTGATTTTGAAGAAGTGTTGATTCTATTGATGGAAGTATTAATAATTTAGTTGTATATGATGATGTGATGTTAGAGAAACAAGCAAACCCTGCCAGGATATTTTCCAGAGGTAGACATAAAAATACTGATGTGATATATATTACTCAGAGGTATACACAAATACCAAGAGTGATCAGGGATAACGGCAATATTATTGCTGTGTTTAATGGAGTTGCCACTCATACGCTACGAAATATTCACCTGACCTGGTGCAGTGGAGATATGGATTATAATATCTTTAGATATTTCATTAGTCACGCTCAGTGAATCCCACATGGATTTGTAACGATACATTTGCATGACCCTAGATCAAGATATCGTATCGGACTTGATAAAATATTCGGTTAAAACCATAACAACTAACAAAACCACGACAACAAAATATGCGTCTGTGTTTCGGTTTCGTAACAAGCCTTAGTGTTGTTCTTTGACATTTTTTGTCGGTGTTGAGAAAGCTTTAATTTGACAAACAGAACTCTAAAATTGTTAAGCCTCAATTTTACAAACAGGGCTTTAAAATTGTTTGCTTGAAATCTAACCCAATTAGAGAAGTCCAGTTCACCCCCGTTGCTGCTGTTTTCAATAAAGATTTATTCCAACCCCACCCCCGCTAACTGGAATGTGCACATTTATAAAATGCCAATTTTGAATCGAATGTGAATGAGTCTTCGATTGAAATATTCTTTCTCGTCAAGCCTTTCCGATGACATTCCCTTTTTATTTTCAAAAATCATCGCCATCCTTCCTCTTGTGTCATCATTAATATAATCACTATTTACTACCATTAAATTTAGTTTATGTTCTAAAAATTGTTTTATTTCTGGAGTAAATCCGTTATGCGTTTCATGTATCTTCAGTATATCTAAATTCATTTCTTTAGTTAACTTCTCTGCTTTAGATTGATCTATTCCATTGATGGTTTGATCACTCCATTTTTGTTTATCACCAGATCGCAGCTTCACTTTGTTCGTTTGTTTTCAACTAGTTATAATGTTTATTATTTGCAATTTCTTAAAGTTATTTTTTAGAGCTCTGGACTATCTCTAGGGCCTCTTTTGATTTTTGAATTTCCTCTTCAGTAATTTCTTCAACATCCGTGTCGTTTTCGTTGACGTCATCGTCATAACTGTCAAAATTCGTCTCATATTTCGTTTTTCTGTCATCTTCGTTGTCTGCGTCCGTGTCATCGTATAGTTTCCAGATACTGTTTCTATGTCAGAACCTGACACTCTCTTTTTCATTGGCATTGTCTACTTTGTTTTTTGGGTTTGTTTTGTTTTTTGGTCATAATTGTAGTTATGACCGGAGGTATGTAATATGTTTTTTTTTTTTTGGTCTTATTAACTTCATCCTCTATTGCGTATGATGCTCCCTCTCGTAAGGAGTTTTCAGGAGAGGGCGCGTGTTTCCTTTTTTGGTGGCCGGGGTAGGTGTTAGAGGTTTGACCCCCCAAGTCCACCGGTCCCTCCTCGGATTTTGGTTCTATCTCCTCATCTTCCGAGAGTATTTATTTCCCCTCCATATGGAGGAGATAGAAGGGATTTGATTTTAACAGGCCCCCGTCAATTTTGTAAGGTCTTGGTTTAGATGTTTTTTTTTTTTTTGCAGGGTGGGTGTAACAAAATCCTCCCATTTTAGGTCCTTGCCAACCCCATCCCCCAGTAGTCCTGTCAAATCACTGCTCAGTACTTGCGTACTATATATTCCCATTGTTTCCTGATTTGAGCCTAGGACTGCTTGGTTGAGTGTGGCTGGGATAGGTAGCTGATTTTTGGGATTTCATCTCGAAACTCACCTTGGTCAACTATAACATTTTCATTTCCAATGTTGTTGCTTTTTTTGCCACAGCTGCATCAGCATACCACGTCTTTAAGAGGAAACCAAGTACAATAGAAGAATGTCGGTACTTTTGTAGTGTCCTCTTTGGCAACAGTCACTTTTCTTATTCCAGATTTTACTGTCTAGAACCTCCAGGCAGCTGCCATCCTCTCTCTTTTTTATATTAACATTGAACTTCTGTTGAAGTTTGTCAATCAAGATTTTGTCGCCTCTGTCACTACTGCCCTGTTTCCTTACTGTGTGATCTCTGAGATACTCGATGTATGTTTTCCCCTCCATTATGTTTCCCTACAATTTTATTTATGTCAACCCTTTTACTTGTAAGACAGTACTGATATCCGACTGCCAGAAGCATTCGCTTGCCGCACCAAAAATCTATTTGCTAGAATTTCTTGTCCCACCCTTTTCTTTATCTTAACTGCAAATAGTTATCTAATTTTGCATCTTTGTATAGTTCTGTTTTGGGTACGTTCTCTATTCTTAATATTGGTTGCCTTACTCACCTAGAATGGCCGACCGAAACAAAAATTTCTGGTTTCGACCGAAACCGAAACCAAACCGAATGTTATGAATTGATTTTCGGCCGAAACCGGAAGTTTAACTACACCTTCGGCCGAAACCGAAATTGAAAGATAAACCGAAGTTGCCGTACACATGATTTATTAATTAGGCCTGGGTCATGATGCAATGATACACTGATTAAAAACGAATTTAGAAGTAATCACTCAGAGGATGTATTAAGAGGACTTCGCTAAATGTCAAATTACCTAGCGCCGACAAGCAGAGTAATAGACGCAGCACTAGCGTTTCATTCTAAAAGTTAAAATAGATCTTCGGCTGATGACCAAACGTCAATATCAATTTCGGCCGAAAACGAAAGTAAATTGAAAACTAACTTTCTGACTAAAGCCGAAACAGAAACTAAGCCGAAAGAGGCCATTTGCCAACTTTTGGCGCCGAAACAAACTGAATTTCGGTCGGCCTCTACTCACCTATAACGTATGTATCAGATACATACAAAAAGAAGACTGTTCATTAAATATGCAATCGTTTTCACTCAGTTTTCTTGGTTCCATTTTGTTTTGTTGGACCATTTACTCTTTAATGTTTTTCGTTTTTATAAAAAAAAATTCTATTGCTCTTTATTCAGTACTTTATAACTTTGCTGATGATAAAGTCGTGTCCGTTTTCTTACCTGATTTGGGCAATGTTAAGGACATTAGGGACACCTGGCGACAACCGGGTTAGAAATTACAAATTGATGAATGAAATGGCCAAGTTTTTAAGCTCTGTGTATTTGTTTTATATACTTGATTCTTTCCATTTTTGAGAATTACATACTGTATTCATGGAACATATAACATTCCCATTAGCAAAAAATGAGAAACAATGGAACAGATCATAACATTCCCATTAGCTATAAAATGAGAAAACAATGGAACAGATCATAACATTCCCATTAGCTATAAAATGAGAAAACAATGGAACAGATCATAACATTCCCATTAGCCAAAAAATGAGAAAACAATGGAACAGATCATAACATTCCCATTAGCCATAAAATGTGAAAACAATGGAACAGATCATAACATTTCCATTAGCCAAAAAATGAGAAAACAATGGAACAGATCATAACATTCCCATTAGCCATAAAATGAGAAAACAATGGAACAGATCATAACATTCCCATTAGCCAAAAAATGAAAAAACAATGGAACAGATCATAACATTCCCATTAGCCATAAAATGAGAAAACAATGGAACAGATCATAACATTTCCATTAGCCAAAAAATGAGAAAACAATGGAACAGATCATAACATTCCCATTAGCCAAAAAATGAGAAAACAATGGAACAGATCATAACATTCCCATTAGCCAAAAATTGAGAAAACAATGGAACAGATCATAACATTCCCATTTGCCATAAAATGAGAAAACAATGGAACAGATCATAACATTCCCATTAGCCAAAAAATGAGAAAACAATGGAACAGATCATAACATTCCCATTAGCCAAAAAATGAGAAAACAATGGAACAAATCATAACATTCCCGTTAGCCATAAAATGAGAAAACAATGGGAAAATATTAACTTTATGCACAGGGTCTCGATAAAGGGGAAGAAAAATGCAATTTCACTCCAAAGAAATCTAGGTCTCAATGAAAAATTCATAAAATGTTTATGAAGATTCATAGAAACATAAAGAATTTTTAGTACTGTAAATATATGTAAAGTTCAACTTCTGACAATGTTGTACTATTAAATCTATAGTAACTTTTTAAATAGATATAATGATCTAAGTATTGGTAGTGTTACCAGGAATGAGTAAAAGGGAACACATTTTATTTTAATAAAACAAATTTAATACAGGCAAATATATTTGGACCATCTCAAAGTCTATGTATACAATGAAGTATTTCCATGCAAGTATGACATCGTTAATATCCATCCTATTCAGATCTCAAATGTGAACAGCATGAAATATATTGGGTTGTATAAATATATTTGATTGGTTAAAATTGTGAAAAAGGAAAGAAATTCAAACAAAGATCTGTGCCATTAAACAAGCTTTACCCGAAATATTACATATATGTACTCTGCAAAGTGAAACTTGCAATAACAGACACCATCATGTAAGGGACATAACTGACAAAAGTAAAGCTCTTCTATTTTTTTTGGTCTTGCCTGCAAAGGCAGGTATGACATAAGACATTAGTCACTGATAGCCGATATGATGGACAACAGTCTATAGACCATCTGGGAAGCTCTCTTAGTTTATAACCAACAATCTGACAACTAGATCATAATTGCCTACTTAAAACAGAAGGGTGTAATTAACCTGCACATCATTTTCGCTGTGCAGAAGTTTGGACTAATTGATGAAAAGGAGTTCTTACCGGCACATGCACAGTGAAGAATCCAGACATAGCCCTTGCAATATTATACATGTAATATGCACACCACATGAGAACAGTATACTTTTAACAACTACTGCTTTGAAGAATGCACCCTTAAATGACAGCACACGAATCTCTGTTTTTAAACTGAATACATAAATCAAAGGCTGAAATTGTTTTTCTTTATCAACGGGTCTTGTACTACTTAATTTAATTTAGAATCTAAACTTGAAGCATTTGAGTACCAATATTTTAAAGAATTTGCACAAAGCATGTAATATATATATATATATATATATATATATATATATATATATATATATATATATATATATATATATATATATATATATATATTGTATTTTATTATATTATACATGTACACTTTCACATCTATGTGCATTGGATTCATGTTTCTTTTCTCTTCTTTGCCTACATCTGTATACTTGAATAAATCTCGTTTTTATATTTTGATTCACAATCTTTAACAAGCAAAAATAAGCATCAAAACTTTGAGTCTTAGATCTTATTCTTGAGCAATTTTCAGCATGGCAGGTATGAAAAATATATCAGTGTTACCCTATTTTGTAGTGATTACTAGTTTAGTTTAAAAAAATAATGCATCCCTGACGTTTCATCACTGTATATGGACTGGCATCTTTCTGTAAGTACTTCAGGAATAAACTCAAATTTTTTAAAAATGAAAATCAATGTCAAAATAAACACAGAATCTTTGATATTCTACAGTATATAAATACTTGACTCATTTCAATGAATCTTGAATAATAAACTTGAACATGCTGGCAAATAAATGTAACAAATACCAGCACTCTAATGTAACAAATACCAGCACTCTAATGTAACAAATACCCACACTCTAATGTAACAAATACCTGCACTCTAATGTAACAAATACCCGCACTCTAATGTAAACCTACACCAGCACTCAAATATACATCTATGAAACTTATGAAAATTGTTTAAACATACCATGCTAGTAACCATAGCTTTACAAAATGATGTTTGAGAGATAAAGAGCACAAGAAAAGTTTAGTTCATAACACCAAAATCTCAGTCTATGTCAGGGGTCTCAAACTCAAATTATCCGGGGGCCGCAGGAGCTAGAGTCTGGGTGAGACTGGGCCGCATCAAGTATTCCACAAAAAAAAAGCGATTACAAATTCAATAAAGTACAACTTTTACAATCTGCTCAACCTTTATTAATAACAAATAAAAACATTAAGGGTTCTCAAGAACATAGGTTTCACTTACTTCCTCCTACTCCTTGTCGCCAGAGACCTGGCAGCGCTTCTTCTTACACAGCTGAGCAACATTTGGCTTGAGTGAGGAAGCAACTGAGACCCTCAGTATAGCTTGAATATGCTCATCAGTAAGTTTGGCCCTGAACTTTGACTTGTTAAAGTTCATAGTGGAAAAGAGCTTTTCACACAGATAGGTACTCCCAAAAAGGCACATGATCCGCTTGAACAACCTGGAAATCTCAGGGAAGGTGGAGGGCAATTCTCTCATAAATTGGCCAAGCTTGTCTGTTTTTCCATTCACCTCCCTGAACTTAGCCTTGAGTTCAGAATTGCACTGAAGATCAATCAGCTCAATTTGAAGCGCAAGGGGAGGGGGGAGGCATCTTCCACATTGAAGGAGAAAGGGTCAGCAAAAATTTGAAAAGTGGCTCTGTGTGTTTTGAAGTCTGCTAACCTGTGATCAATTTCTTCCTGTAGCTTTGCAATGGCATCAATATACTTACTATTGAATGGTGTTCCCGTGTCCATGAGTACTTTGCATGTTGGGAAATGGCAGAGGTTTCTCTGAGAAAGCTGGGCTTTCCATAACACAAGTTTTGTGCAGAATGCCCTGACATTGTCATAGGCAACACTGACAAGCTACCCCTGGCCTTGTAACTTCTTGTTGAGTACATTCAGCTCCTGTGTAATGTCAACAAGAAAAGCCAAGTCCATGAGCCATTTGGGATCACTTAATACAGGAACAACCACCCCATCCTTCTCCATGAAGGCTTTGATTTCTGCTCTCAACTCAAAAACGTTTTCAAGACGTTTCCCCTACTAAGCCAACGTACCTAGGTGAAGTAGATAACATCCTCATATGCTGACTCTATATCCTCTAAAAAGGCGCGGAACTGCCATGGCTTCAAGCTCCTGGATCTGATGTGGTTGGTGCATTTCACAACGTCAGACATCACATTGTCAAACTTCAGGCATTTGCTGCAAAGGGCCTGCTGATGGATAATGCAGTGTAGAGCAACTGCCTCTTCCACACCCTCCTCTTCCAGTTTTCTTTGAACATGTGCCACGAGTCCATTTATTTTCCCTGTCATTGATGGCGCTCCGTCGGTTGTTATTCCTGCAAAATCTTTCCACAGTAAACCGGCATCCACAATGACATCACACAGCTGGCGGAATATCTCCTGAGCAGTGGTCTGGCCATGCATTGGAATCACTTTGAGCAACTCCTCCATCACTTCGTAATTATCATCAACACCACGGACATATATTGCGAGCTGTGCAGTGTCAGTAACGTCTGTGCTCTCATCAACAGCGACTGAGTATGAATGGAAATGTTTACCTTTCTAACACAGTTGATCATAAATGTTACCTGACAGCTCAGAAATGCGCTCTGCCACTGTGTTGGCTGAAAGGCTGATGTTGCTAAACCGACCCTTCTTTTCCGGACAGACTATACTTGCAGCTTGTAACATGCAATTTTTGATGAACTCGCCTTCTTTGAATGACTTTTCTGCCTTAGCAATCATCTCACTCACCACGTACCTAGCTTCAACTGCTGCATCACTTTCTTTGTTTGCTTTCTTGAAAAAATCTTCTTCAGTAGACATGTTTTAAGTTTAGCGACCTGGGCCTCTCTCTCATCTCCCTGGTATTTTGCATACTCCTCAGCATGTCTGGTTAAATAATGACGTCTGATGTTGTACTCCTTGTGCACCGCAACTTTCTCGGTGCATATAAGGCACGTGGGAATGCCCCTGTGCTCAACAAAACAGTAGTCCATCTCCCACTTCTCCTGAAATTGTCTCTGCTCATCGCCAACCTTTTTCTTCACAGCAGGTTTTGAGAAAGACATGACTGGGGTCGGGTGAAAAAAAAACGTATTTGCACTGTGTGATAAAATATATTTTCCCTCTACTCGGTAACACTCCCGAATCACGTATCACGAGACTTTGCTCTTAGTGAGATTTAGAAACCAACATAATAAATGAGGCTGCAGTAGTCTGAGAGTGAATTCCCGAATTATGATGTAATTTCTGACGTATGAAATATGAATTGCTCGATAATTTAAAATAATAATGTAATATGTGACCTTCCACGATGGTTTCAGTCGTATGTCACCAAAACTAGTTTTGCGCTAGCGTTGAAAAAAGATGTTTGGTATCAATGACCTTTTGGCTGATATTGAATCAACAAACGTTTTTCTACAGTTTTGGTTACAGTAAATAAATCTACATTAATTTTGGCTTAAACAATAACAAATCACTGCACATACTTATGCTAGTTTGTTCCAAAAATTAGGCGAACAAGACATTAAAACTCGAATATTGAGCATCGCGTCACCCCTAACTAAAACGTGTTCAAACAGAAGGCAGGAGGAGGCAATATTTATGAATTATTGATGCGAAGGAAGATGCTATTGTAGGGAGAATGAATTTTGATTTTTTTTTATCGTAGAAAAGGCCTTTTTGACTAACCCTATTTGAAAGTGACCAAGCTGACAGGCTCGGAATTTCCCTCACTCGTCACTCGTACACACTAGCGGCAATTTTAATAGGGATTCTTTGATACTGTGTCCGATTGCTACGATTTACACAATTATGGTTGTGCATTACCCATTAACTGACTTTTTAAAACTTTTGATATATGTATATACAACATTCGAAGCGTGTATTCTCAAAACCGCACTTTGGCCATGTTTGTCTCATAAAATGCTATAAAATAAAAACTTTTAGTCCGATTTTAAAACGGTTTTTACCATTATAATTAACGTCCAAAGCTATAGAAAAATAATAAAAATCAGAATTAGACTAGTCGGTGAGATTCGACTGAAACCGTCGCGGAGGGTCACATTATAGATATGAGAATGGGGAAAACGCGTGGGCCGCATTAACACTAAGCTTTGATGTCAGGTAGCGGGCCGCAAAATATCGTCTCGCGGGCCTCAAATGGCCCGCGGGCCGCGAGTTTGAGACCCTTGGTCTATGTAAACTGCACTGCAATAATCATGCTAACCCAATAAGTCAATTTCCAATTCATAATTTCATTGTTTCTAAAATTATGTACAAAATCTAACATATTTAACTAGATTTATGACCCCACTCATGACTGCCAAGAAATTTTCCATACATTAAAATTTGTCCAAATCAGTGCCTCCATTTATCAAGGACACCTGTTAATAAAGTATGCATGCAACAATCCCCAAACCCCAGTGTGATTGTCTTTCGTATAAAGAATAGAAGACTCTTGATGACTAAGATTTTTTTCTGCTTCAAAAACTAGCCTTTCAGTGTATCAGTTTCATCTTTATTCATGTCTCCTGTTGCACAGATCCCATTCTGATACAGCAGTGACAAAATTTTCAATGTGACCGCCATGGGGGCCATATTGGATCTAAATTTAGTACCATTTTCATTTAGTACCAACAAGATATCATTAGAAGTATCGAGTTTTTTTTAAGTTAAAGGCACATGTTGATACAACCATTCCTGCAGGAAGAGCAGCAATCAGAACTTGTAAACACAATAGTCATTAGAAACTATCGTTAGATTAAAACTGATAACCACCAACAGTTGATTCATGTTGTGCCTAAACATGGGTTTAAGTTCTATGAGAAAGATACTTATAGCGCAGTCTTCTTTCCTCTTCAAGACTGACCTTATGTAATAAAAAAAAAACAGTGTAGATCATATTCTGGTGTTATTCTTAATTAAAAATAACATTACATGGTGGCAGCAATAAAACACAAGAATGAAACTGAATATGGTTTCAATTCAATTTACAAATCCAGAAGAAAACAAATCACTTTCAAGACCTGAAAATGGGAGAAAGTTTCAGCACTCTGAATGCTTTCATCAAGCATCTGAGTGAAAGAGAAGAAATTCAAGTGAATACTTTGATTTACTCTATGAGAAGAGAAGCTGATCATGTTTTGTTTCGAATCAAACAGGACAGAGGATGAGTGTAAGAAATGCATGCATGTCCATGCAGTGTTTCATTCCAAAAAGGAATGCAATTTTTGAAACAGCAAAATTTTATCTGAACAAAGGAAGTGGGAGAAACAGTGGACAGTATTTTTTCAGTTCTTCATGTGTTGGAGAATAATATTTATTTCAGAATCATTTGTTAAGCTCAACAAAAAGGATCCATAAGAAAGTAACAGTCAATTGTATGAACAACTTGAGAATGATGGAATGTTAAAGGTAGTATATAGTAAAATCATCTTCACAGAAATAAGGGAAGCAGAAGTTTCTACTGAATAATTTTAGCAAGAAAGAACAAATAAGATGTTGAAATAAAGTAAATCATTCAAGCAAACAAGTACCAATCAGGCAAAATATTTCACACATTCTGGAAGACTGTTAAAACCTCCCTACTCACTGAACTTGTAAATATGAAGCTAACTGCAATTATTTCTTAGAAATGCAGTCACCAGATCACATTTCATTTGAAATAACATACTCTAGATATGTGAGCTTTTAATATCACTCATCTGTTCTTGGCAGTAAAAACACACTGACATTACATTAAACTCAGTTTACACAATAACCGGTTAAATTATATTTTACTTTACTTGGGTTTAAGTTCTATAAGAAAAATACTTTCAGGGCAGTCCAGTCTCACCTTCACAACTATACTGAAGTCTTGTAATTAATAAATAGCAGAGATCACCTACTGGCGTTAATCTTAAATTTATGAAAAGTCCTGTCAGTAGGAGTAGCAACAACAAGATTTTCAAGATGGCTGTAACAGAGGCCATATTGGATGTCAGATCAGCAAAAGTTTTATTTAGGACCAATTCGACATCATAAGAACTCCACTGATGAAAGCCCATGCTGATATTCCATTTAAGAGGAATGGCAACATTAATATTTTCAAGATGACCAATGTGGCAGTCATATTATAAATCAGATTGGCACCATTTTATTGGAACCAATTAGATGTTATAAGTGGCTTATGGTGACAAACTCAAGTCACTAAAAGACTCCATTCTGAAGGAGCAGTGAAAAGACTTTTGATATGGTTACCATGGGGGCCCCATTTTGGATGTCAGATTGGCACCACTTTCATTCTATCCCAACTAAGAGGTCTTTTAGTGAAAACCACATATTGATTAAACCATCCATTCAGGTGGAGTAAGCAAATCTTGAATATGACCACTGATTTGGCCACTATGGTCAACCATGGATAAATGTGTGTGTAAAGTTAACTCATTAACCCCTGGAGATATTTGTCATTTTCACTTTAAATGCGAGTAGGAAACACATTTAGGGATATTTTTGAATACATCTAAATAAATCGACTTCCCTAAAATTTCAATTTAGAATAAGGCCTAGTTGTGTTAGAAATGTCATTTTTTATTGGCTATTTTGCTTGTGCATGAGCTGAAGGGTAAAATTTGGGAGTTCTTTTTTCATTTTCATTGGACTCATCATTTTTTTGTTCTGGCCACCTTTTACTCCAACTCCCCATCTTAGCCTACTTTCTGCAAAGGTTCAATCGTCTGTGTTCAGTTCAGATTGGTCTGCCTTTGATATGAGGCCAAAAAGTCTAAAAACCAGACACAAAATCTGATTCCGAACACATGTGAATTTCTGGTGTAAAACTATCAGGTCTCAGTATGTTTTCCATCTGTGTATTGTAATATGACTAGAAAATCTGGATTAAGTATCATTGTAGAGCTACAATTGTCTACCTTTCTGTAGCATCACCCACTTTGGTGTATCTTAAATGACCTTGACTCTTTGTTTGGAAGTAGGGTACTACCTCCTGACACATGAGTCACCAGAGGTTAATGAGTTAATGGCAATTTGCCATGTAGTTTACATGGAAGAGTGATAACAAATGACAACGAACCATGCCATAACCTCATCAGGTCTAAGACCAGCAGAGTAAATAAGCAAGAGCACCTTCAGAAACTGGGGTCATCTGAAACTGTGTAAATACAGTGAATTCCAGGCAAGAAAACTCAGTGTCCACAAGCCTAAAATTTTGGACAAACAAATGCTCCATGGAACACAGTCTAACCTGCAAACCATGCTTTGGTATATATATTCTGAGTATATGACTTTTAAACACTGAACAAAAAAAAGATACAATTTTGAATGCCGCCTCAATTTCAGGGTAAAACAATGCATTGATTTCCATATTGATACATTAAGTGCAGAGTCATCAACTACGATCCTACAAATCAACACAAGATCACCAACTCGCACATTAGTTTAAACAGACTTTTCTTTCCCTGACAATAGCAGATTCAGCCAATGATAATATATTTCAATATAAAGGAGACATCCCAAACTGGTTCTCATTATGATTCAAGTACTTTACTAATAATTTATTAGCCACTTTTATGTGAAGTTTCTTTCTTGCTTTACATCTTGTCTACATGGATAAAATTTGGTAGCCCACAATGCCAGTGTGTCATATGCTACAGTCAATTCTAATTGGTTATTATCCAACACAGGGTACACAATAACCACCAATCATAACTGAGTGTAGTTTATTTAGTGATTGACATACTAGCAGTATAGACATTCAAACTTGATTCAATTAGATACAAAGCAAATTGAGGGGCCCCGAGTGGTCTTAAGCGCTCTCTGTTATGGATCACTGTCTGATCACTGCTGTCTGTGTGTCTTCAAGTCTCAGATTAGGCTGATGTGGGTATGTGAGAAAGCTTGCCAGCAGCTTCTTGTGGGTTGGTGGTTCTTTCCAGGGGGTTTCCCAGGTTCTTCCGCCACCATTAATACTGCCAGCCATGATAAGCCTATCGTGTGATGAAAAATGGCATTAAACGCTACAACAACTGCAACAAGAAAGCACAACAGAAAATAATGTAACAGTGGCTACTAAATGACTAGTAAAATACAAGAACATACATGGGGGAATATGTTTGGTATTGTCTCCTTTAAGTTAATATATCGCCAACTGAACATGCAGACAGGATTCAAAAAGTGGGCATTGTCAATAGGTTTTTTATTTTTACTAGTTCTAGTCTATGTGGTTGTGGCAGTTGTTCTGCAACTGCAGGAGACAATGTGTGAGGGATTCAGATGTCAATCATCTTTGTTCTCACACCCAGACTTGTTCTAGATCAAGATTTTCCTTACACAAGGTAATAATTTCACAATGTCATCCAAAATTAAGTAAAGATACAATATTAGTAACAATACACATTTTTAAAGCATTCATTCAGTGTGAAACACAATTCAAGTCCTGCATCAGATTAAATAAAGCAGCCTGAAATGGCTGAAAAGGTTGAATCAGAATTACTGACAACTACTACAAATCTGTTATCTGATAAGGGTTGAGAATGGCATAAGACAAATGACCAGTCTAGGTCTGTCAGGGTTGAGAATGGCATAAAACAGATGACCAGTCTAGGTCTGTCTGTAATCTACAAAGATGACATGACCTTCTAGTCAATATTAGTATTAATCATCTAGCAAATCAATGCTTCTGATCTGTACTATGTAACAATATGCAGCACAGGTGTATCATTTCACCCCTACCAATTTGTCTCACAAAGAATACTGGAATCCATAAATGTTCAACTTCTTTGGTTTTACAGCATTCATCATAGGAAATATTATTTCTTGCACAAAATTCCTTGCTCTCTACTTCTGTCCTTTTTTTTACTATATTATCTCTGATCATCTGGAATGGTGACACTGACTCGATGCCAGGCATTGCTGAGGACTCCTCTAAGATTCCAGATTCCTTCAACCGAGTCAGGTTGACAATTGTATGAGGAATCAATTGCTTTGCAGATCAACTGAGTATTTTTGCTAGCCTTTGGTAGTGGCACTGTTGCCTCCCACAGTGTCCATGCCCATGCTTTATAAGGTGACTGATTGTTAGTATTTAGATCTGCCTCGTGCCAAGTTTTCCCACCATCAGCTGAAACATCAACACGGTATATTCCACGACCTCCTCCACTCCATGCATAACCCTTGACAGTGACTTCTTCTGCATCGTCAAGCATTTGTCCCTCTGCAGGCTCACAAATAGCAGATACAACTGGTATCTCCTGTATGGCATGGGCCTTGCTAAAATCAACATTGTGCCAGTCTGTAGAAGAATTAAACCCCTTATAGTCCCGTTGTTGCCAGTGAGATGAACTTTCTTCATTACTAAGAAGAATCCTATTCAACCATTTCACCTGACGAGCCCCAACTATTCCTGGTATAATTATACGAAGAGGGTATCCATGATCCGGTGGAATGTCTGTTCCATTCATCTCATAGGCTACGATTATTTCATTCTTCAAACGTCTTGCAATTTCAATAGGAATGGAGGCCCCATAGGTTGCTCCATCAGGCCCTTTGTCCATTCCTTCAAACTGTACATGCTTGCAGTCAGCCTTGTCAATGTCAATCCCAGAATGCTTCAGTACAGTGTCCAGAGTAACTCCTGACCATTCAGCTGTACTGATGGCTGCGTTACCCCAGTTAAGTCCCTTGACAGACTTTATCTTGATCATTTCACTGCGTCGATTCCCTGAACACTGTATCGTTGTGGTAACTGATTTCTTTGGGAATTTGCTCTTTAAATCATCCAGGCTACAAAAATAAAAACAATCAAAACAGTCAGCATGATGCAAACAAGAAAAAAAAACTTTTTTTTATTGAACCTGCCTTTATTTAATTAGAAAAGACATAAACAATATCAACCCATATTACAAGTTGAGTCCAACTGCAAAGAACACAGACCCTGATCAGATGTTACATAATGTGGTGACAGATCAGGGTCTACATAGTTTGTTCTACTGATGACTCCTAACAAAACTGCACAGACCCAGATCTCCTGGCACATTATATGATGGCATATCTGGGTCTGTGCAATTTATAGTTGGACTCAACTTATAAGCTTTGTATATACATTACAGGAAAGTATTAAAAAAAGTAACAGTCAAGTTATTCAAAAGAGAGTGGAAGGAAACGCATACACATCAACACCAAAGTGATTGCTATGTTCAGGTTATTCAAAAGAAGGTGGAAGGACACATACATCAATGGTCCATTTCTCTGAGTAACAGATGAAATATGGAATGGTGGAACAGAATCACTTTTCAAACATTCAAGTCCTTGTGCAATGATGTTTTATATCAAATTTAGTAAAATTCTGTCAACATGTTTTTGACAATAAGTCAATTAAAATGTTTTCTATTTTTAAATAACAATGACCCTATAGAACAATGGATCAACATCTGCTGTGCAAAATTTAAAGGCATTCTTTTTTCCAGGATATTTTTATTTGAATTTGGCCGAATCTATTCAGCACGTTTGTCAAAAAACTACTTCAAACATTTTTCCTCTTTCCATAATAGCAGACATGTTTTATGGCAGACTGTAATAACTGCATAAATTTCAATGCTTTTCAAGATGATCACTTTGACAAATTTGGATAAATTCCGTTCAATGGTTTGAAAGAATTTTTTTAAAAATGGTTGTGGTTGTTTTTTTTTTAAATTTGCAGTAATGGCAACCACATCTGATAACAGATCAGAAACTCTGGAACAAATGTTAACGGTTTTTGACTGGATATATTCGATCAAACATGGCTGCCATGGACTTACCTCAGTTTCACTCCTCCATTTTCCTTCTCCATTGCCACCTGCAGACTAAAAGTCTTTGGATCTACAACAGGTACTGGTAGATGATTCCGTACAAAGAAAAGGTCATTTGGTGTCAGATAACTGTAGATTAGGAGTGAGGGTGGGGGTTCAGCATTAAAGGGTTTCTCTGAGGCAGGTTTTAATGCTGGATGACGTTTTGGGTCATTTGCATATGGATCTTTCTTGTCCGTTTCCTTTTCTTCTTCTACTTCTGTAATGTTTCCGATTCTATACTTCTCAAGCACAGCAAATATTTCTGCCTGTTTATGAACACCATACATTTCCCAAAAAGGGTCTATGGCTGTCCCTGCCCCAAGCAAGATTTTGTTTCCACCTGGATGTTCAGACACATAGTCAGTTATGTCATAAACACCGTTCCTGTAAGTGACCCATATTCTGGACTCAGCAGTCTTGTGCTTTGCGACATCAGTACGCAAAAAAGTGGGAAGTCCAGTCTTCAATACACCGGCCTCAACTTCAGCGGCATGCAGTTTCTGATGTGAGATCTTCCAGTATAAGATGGAACCTGAAAAAGAATGAAAATGTAATCAATTGTAATAGCAATAGGATATTCTCCAAAAGACTAAAAAAAATTCGCTCATTTTAAACTACAAAGTCTAATGCATTAGTATCAGTGGTTTAAAAATGTGTATGTGATTAGAAAATTCATAGATTGTAAGGTGTAGAGGTGTGTATGTACATGTATATATTAGGGTGACCATGAATGGCCATAATCTATCATCAGAAAGCTTCATTTAATGTAGTTATATTAATCTCCAATCGATGTTGGAAACCTGGTTATAAGGAATGAACCCCAATATGGCGGTCTCTCTGTACACCCCAGTATTGCATATATTTGCATCAAATCTCGCAAAAAACATACCAAGAAGTAGGGAAAAAAAAGAAAAGAAAACAAACATACAGACTACTACTGTATCAATTATTTATAGTATTGGTTGATGGCCCTGTTTCCGATAATCTATGGATTTTCTTTATGCATTAAATCTCTTTAATTTTATTTAACTATATTTTTTAACACAATTTCCTCTTTAAATAACATTGCACCCTACTTTTCATTTATTTGAATTGTTTATGCTCTATATTAATAATTGTCAAAATAAAGGAATGGAGGATAAGTTAAATTATTATTGAGATAAACTTTTACATACAATAAACCTGCTATTTTGTTTAACTTATCAGTGTTTCCCTTTACCCTCATTTGCGCTTCAGGGACCCCCAAATTTTTAATTTGACCCCCAGTTTTGATACCAATGTTTGTTTTTTACTCACTCTGACCCCCAGTTTTGACACCAAGGAGACTTTTGACTCTCAGTCCTGTACCCCTAGAGGATAAACTGACTTATTTAACTACTTATTTGAGGTATTGCTAATTTTTTTTTATATAGATGTTGATAAATATTCATGTTACTGTATTAGTGCTATTATTGGTACCCGTACTCCTACCACAACAGATCACGTTGAGGCTACGACATCGTAGCTAGTTACTGTACCGGAACACTCTGTCAAAACGAGAGTTATTTCCCTTGGCAACAGCTGCACTTACTAATTTTCCTGTTACACAAAATATCGCTAAATAATCACAGTTTGTTTTTTAGTCTTTTTGTACTGCAGTTGAAATTTAAAGTGGGGGATTATGTAAAGTTTGAGGTGTTCTTGGATGATCTTAGGGTGTTTAGTTAGACCCCCAATATGTGCAGAATTTAAGCATTATTTCTACCTATCAAATTTGATCTTTAAACTTTGACCTAAAGAATAAAAGAAACTACCTTTGCAGGAATCCACAACACTTTTATCATAGATTTTATACATGGAATATATTAAGATGTTTACCCTCTAAACATGGGATGCAATTTTACTAGTATTAATTGTTGTCACACCCATGATGATGAAATATGCTGATTGATGGTAAGCCGTACGATGCATTCAACCTTCTCATGGTATTTCAATCAAACGCGATATAGTTGTCATTATCTCAGGCAAAATCCATAAAATTTGTATCATGCTTGAAAGTAATCAGTCTGTAAATCAAATTTTGTGAAAATTATATAAATGGAGTCTGATTATGTTGTGCGCAGTAACAAAAGGGTGCATTTTATTATTAGCATATATGACAAAACACATTATCGATATTAGTCATTCTGGAGTTTGCGATGCCCGTCAAATTAGTAACACCAATCTGCATCAGGATGATGCATAAATTTAGAGCTCAATCCCCAAGAGAACTACCATTTAAACAGTGACCAACCAATGACAAGATCTTAAATGCTTTTCTGCTATTTTCTAGTTAACAGGAGAGAACAAACAGTTGGTTGCAGTTGCAGACCTGTGGAAATAAATTTTCCAAGATAGTGATGTCATTATGAAATTAATATCAAGCTAATGGCGGCGGCATGATTTACTCAATACACCCAAATAGAAACAAGCATATGATGCATTTACAACTCAAGAGATTTTAGATTCATTGCAAAGTTAAGTTCTGGGTTAAAATCAAATACGTTAAATTATTAAAGCAATTAGAAATTGTAGTTGTAGTAGGGTTTAATGCCACATGTTAGTACAAGATAGGCTATACATTGTGGCCAGTATTAATAGTGGAGGAAGAACATGGAAAACCCTGGAAAGAACCACCGACACATTAGGAGCCACTGGCAACCTTTCTCACATATCCACAATGGTCAAATCCAACTCGAACCCATGCAGACAGAGGTGAGATGGTGATCCATAACAGAAAGCGCTTTAGACCAATCGGTCACTCAAGGCCCCTACCAATTAGAAATCCTTTGGTTTGTTCCATTTTATGCAATCTCTGACTATTTAAATAATTCCTCCTAATTATTGTGTGTTAAAATTCTAATGTTGGCCATATCTAATACACACAAAAAAACTCATTAACTTGATTGATCAAGGGAGGAATTATCAAATCTTTATACTATTCAAATCGTCATGTGAACAGTCATGGGCTGAATTAATGACATCATCCTCGGTTCTTTCAAGTTCTCTGTCAGCGGATAAGCAATCGTATTGTGAAAGCCACAATACTGTACTAAGCCTGTCTGGTAACTTTTGATGCTATAAAGGGGACTACATTCATATACAGTTGTAAAAGTAAAGTAAAATTAGAATTAAAATAATGTTATGTTTTATCTTTTATTAAAGTGGCGAAATACAATAAAATAGCAACTGTTTCCCAAATACAGATGTATCTGTCATACAACTAGCAATACAAGCAGTTACAACCTTATATAATTTATGCACAATGCATTAGGTAATAAGGTACATGTACATGTTACAAAATGTTTAATAACTATCGGTGCTTTATATCTGTTGTCCGTTCAGCTCTTGGTCTTTTCCGTTGTCCAAGTTTTCATCCGGCACTTTGTTTTGGTCGCTTGCACTTGTATGTTCCATCTAATGAATAGACATAGCTAGAATTGGATAAACTGTGGCGATCGGAGCAACAAGAAATTTCTTGGAAATGTTTTCCTTCCTTGTCCCACTCTTTGAGTGCCAGACTTGTTTGTCCAAAAGAAAAGAAAAACACTGACCAAAAAGCATGTAGTTGCCAGCATGATACAAAGTGTACAAAACGTAGGTCTTTGATCTGCATTTTGTAATGGAATACAGTCTGTCTACAAGTTCTGGGAGCTTTTGCTGTTTCCACTCAGTGGCTTGTTTTAAGCGATTGTTTAGGGACTCTGCATTGTTATTGGTCAATAACTGAGAAATGATATTTGCCTTTAATGGTTGGTAAACATGTATTAAAATTTTACCTTTGACGTGTTTCATAATAAGTTTGAAATCTCAGATATGTATCGAAATAGAGAGAGGTTGTCTTCTTGCTTTGAAAAGTCTAATATTTGATCATCAGTGTACACAATTAGAATTAGTTGTTTGCCTTTCATCACTGTAACACCCTGGTCAAAAGAGTATTGTTTCCAGGCACCCTCTGAGGTAATTTCTTTGTGTTCTCTCTGTAGATTTTGTCCCACAGTTGGTGACCTGATTTAGGGGCCATGAAACTGTCATTATCAGCCATAGTGCTTACCACTTTGATTTGCCTTCTTTCTCCCCACTTTTTCGTATGACATTTTGGACGATATGTGGATCCGTTCTTGTGTATGATTCAGCATTTTTTGAGTTTCCATGCGGATAATTTGAATTTGATATTTTTAAACCTAAATACTCAATCACTGAGAGGGTTTTAAATATGGCTAAGACATTCATGGTGCTTTAGTTACAGTAGTAACAATTTTCCTGTAGCTCTTGTCGTCTTTTGGCTTAGTGTAGTAGCGATGAAGAGTTAATATATATGTGGGTTGAGGATCAATTGAAACATATGTTACCTTTTTCCAACAATCTTTTTCAGGCAAAAGTGACCATTTTTCTTGAAAATATTTTTAAAATTTGTTTTCATTAGTTAAAATGAATACCTGGTTTACAGCAGTGCGGGAGTTAGAGTCCCATGGCCTACAGTCATCGGGAAAGTCATTCTGTTTTCCCCCTTCACGCCTTACAAAATGTGAACATTGCTTTTGTGTCCCAAAGGTACTCCTTCTGCTGACGCATCTTCACTTAAAAGCATTTTAAATAGTTTGTCATTTTTCAAGAACGTGTTTCCTGGATTTTCCTTAACTTGTTGGAGCTCAATACTCAGGGGTACAATGACAAGGGACTGTATCTGCTTTATTATCAGATCAGTTAATTCTTAAAGATTATCAAAGTTATTTGATGACAAAAATTCACTTTCAAGTGATATTAATGATACATTAGAGCAATGACTTTTGGGGGTTAAACTCCCTGTAAATACCACTGAAAAGGAAGTTGAAAGTCTGCATTTGTGGCTAACACACTATTCAACAATACTGTCATCCATTGATGGATATGCTATCATATGTATCACATGAATAACAGCTGTGAAGTGATTGACGGTGTACCACTTTCCAGGTCCAGGTGTTATTATATCTCCACTCTTGCACCAAAGGATTGCTAGCTGCCGTCTGGTCTCAAAATTTCCACATGGTTTGAATTCGGTGTTCAAAGTTTTGTAGGCGATATCGTTTGTCCTGTTTGCGCATAGGTTAACCGCATCTGCTAATGCTATAATTGTCCAAGCATTGGAGAATTTTTCCGATGACGACAGAGTCTAGACAAGACTGCGTAACTGCTAGAAAGCAGTTGTATTTGAGGTCTCTGTGGATGCATCATGTATTGTTCCCAGTTTGTAACAGGTTTTATACATGTGTAGTACCTTAGTTTCACTGACATGGTTTCGTTACAACAAAGCAAGATAGAGACGGCATTGAAGAGGCAGTCTCCATCACCGCTTGTTGTCAGGGGGATTCCATTTATGTGGTCGACGTAATTGTCCATCACCTCAGCAGCGATATATATATGTCACACATTCTATGTGTTAGTGGGTTCTTTTTATCACTTAGCAGTATATCTCTGTGTGTGTGTCATCAGAGAGAGTCTATATTTTTTAAGCAGAAATAAACATTAAGTAAATAAATGAAAACATTTGACCACACAAAGGCCAGGCCAGTACAGACACAGAATGTAGATAGACAAAACAACATTATATACATGGTGAAAATCGTTGACCAAGATCACTAGAAATAAGGACTATCTTATTTAATTATTAACAGATAAGTATGTCAATGGGCAACAGTACAAAACATATAACGAGTTCATAATATTATAGAATAACATAATCAAGTATTGGGAGAGAGGGTAATAAGGGGCTCAGAGAACCTCAGAGAACTATTCATCTAAGAAAGTAGCAAATTAAGAGAAACCATCGCAACTATAAACAATCATATAAACACATTTTTTATTAAAAAATCTGTTGATTCTTTTAACGAAAAAACAACATGTAAATATCAGAGGATGGGAATACACAAGTCTTTGAATGTTTCGAACAAATAGCCATGTTGGGGGGAACATACTTGAGGCCAATAGCTAATTATATCTAAATGTTGAAAATGTGTGTCCACAAAGAAAAATCAACATTATTGTAGAATATAGGTACCCTATCTGCAATTAAGTATGCAAATTAGAGACATATGTGTCATTCTGGAATCTGTAGATAATTTCCGAGCAAATGGTAATTGGAGATATTGGACAAGTTTCATACAACAAATTTCTAGTTGCTTATGTCATTTAACGTATTCAATTTGACCCTGAACGTAACTTGACAATTTATTTAGTAGTAAATGTATACATACATATATATATATATATATATATATATATATATATATATATATATATATATATATATATATATATATATATATATATAACAGAAGGGTTTGCGAGTACTATAGTTCCCCTGTCAGACAATTACTTTCATTTCTGGAAGTAAGACGTCGATCGAAATAATTAGGGTATACCTCTAGGCCAACAAATTGTTCTCCACCTTCTATTTTTGACTGGCGGCGAACCCAAAAAAGGTGGAGAACAATTTGCTGGTCTAGGTCGACCTCTAGCAAATTAAATTGTGGAAATAACTATAAAGTCTGTCAACGAGATCGAGAAGTTGATTATTACCTACTACGCCCAACGATCCGACCAGGCCGAGTCCCCATTTCCAATGACTCTGTTCTCTCTGATGACTTCCATTTCCCTGGCTGTACCTTCTGCGATCATTGTCTACCAGACATAGTTGTCGCCGGTCAACGCATATTGCTGAACCTAAAATTGCAGGTGATAAATTTTGTATATTATGAGATGTCAATTGAGAAAACCTTCCTCCTTGATGAAACAATTTGCTTGCATGAATAAAACTCATGTCTGAACCACGTATTCCTCCTTCTAACTTGAAAAGATGAATGGTTAACGTATGTTACCTCAATAGCAACTACATGTTCTTTTGTACAGATTGAACAGCTGAACCGGTGTAGAGGCTAATGCTTCACACCATTGTTTGTTTCGACCGAAAATCGGTTTGGTCTACATTTGTCGGCTCATTATGTGAATCGAGACCGTTTGGTTACCATATTTGAGACCCTTCATTAATAATAATAGTAAATATGATTTATTGCTTATTTTACATATGAGAATGATGCTTCTGCTTTTTCTAACAAATGTTCTTTTTTACTGATAATGTAAATACAAGTTCTTGGCAAAAGTTATATATTTAGTCTGTAATTTATTTGCGCGTTGAACTATTTATGTCATGAACTTGAACTTTAAAAAATGGCATGCTAATGTATATTATGTATATTTTAACTTGTTGAGAACCCAGAATGTAATAGAATGGAAAATTCCATTGAGTCTTAGTATTTACAGTAAATGCTAATTGTGGCCTAGGTCATGTGGATGGCTTTATAATATTGTTTATCTAAAAAAACAAAAGAAGGAAAAAAAATATTCATTCGTGTTGTAAGATCTTGGAGCAGAATAAATTTGTACTTTTGTCATCAGTATTGGATTTGGGCTGGAATTATTTATTCATAACAGTATTCTGTGAAATTACAAAGTGCTCAATAATATTCATAGACAGGGAAATTATATTGGAATTATAGTGAACTCAATCAAGGATGTCCTGGATTATATTTTTGTGATTCATCAAAAGACTATAGACATCACACTTGATGCCATTGGTAAATTAGTACTTTTTTCAAGTCAACAGGCACATCAACACCTTCAACACCTGATCTTATATTGAACACATCTAGAACTTAGTTAGAACTTTATTTTATTTTTTGCGATTGATTTCGAATCACTGTAATTTCATTTTCAATTTCAACTTTATATTCTTTGGAAATAAATTTCACTTTCTTTGGCACTACATCCCTGCAGAATACATAACATTCGTACACGTGGGCATGTGCCTTGCTTTAATAATTTTAACAACATTAATTAAAACATTTACTACTAAAAGTATTGGTTTGGTTTTGAATAACTTTGTAAACTGAATCATATTTGATTAAGTTGATGATTGTCAACGTTCATTTCCTTGTCATCAGCTTTATTATCAGGTTTATTAATTTATGTAACATCTGATATTTTCTTAAAGGGTTAATGTGTGTATGTCTTTGTCTGTCTGTCTGTCTCTGTATGTATGTATGTATGTATGTATGTATGTATGTATGTATGTATGTATGTATGTATGTATGTAGTGTGTGTGTGTGTGTGTGTGTGTGTGTGTGTGTGTGTGTGTGTGTGTGTGCTGGGATGTAATTATTTATTTTCTAACAATAGCATACATAAAGGAAGATTAAATGCTATGAAAAACAGTGACAACATTTTGTGTAGATAGATTATATAGGTCATATTATTTGCGGATCTCTGCACATTTTTGTGTCCCCAAAAGTAAGGTTAAGGTTGTTAAGGATATAATGTATGTGTAGGTAAATTACGTACATGTAAATCACATTGTTTAGAGGTCTTGTTTCATTTAAAACGTGACTAAAAGGAAGGTCAAGGTTGTTCAAGATAGTGTTACAAGCGTATCATGTCAATAATGGTAGTCTACGGAGAGCTTTCATCGCCATAATTATATGCATGTATTTTAATTTTATTCAAGGACGCCCGCAACATTATTGGGGACGGGGTGGAGGACATGTACTAGTCAGCTATTCGTTTTATGCATTTGTCATTTGTTCTGTAGTGTAGTCATATCATTATTGATGGTGTAAAGCGCCTAGAGCTTCGAAAGATTAGGCGCTATACAAAGTCCTCATTATTATTATTATTATTATTATTATTATTATTATTATTATTATTATTATTATTATTATTAAAACAAACACATGTCTAGAGGTTAAACGGGGTGGGGTGGGGTGGGGTGGGGGGCTTTGCTTCTATAACAATACAAAGACATGGTGTTTCAAAACATACAGTATTAGACAATGTTACCGAATGATATTTATATGAATCTGGTGAACTTGAAGGCGGTAAAAAGGTGTTACTGATCCTATTTGGAGTATAACTACACATACAATTTTAAGCGTGGTAAGATCCACGTGTAGACCGGTAAAATACAGATTAGATTCAACGTGGATTTGTACGTGAACAAATACAAGTAATTCCTGAACTATCATCTCAACCTCGATTACACTCAAGACAGGTCAGGATTACGTGTGTGATAAAGACTACTATCAACTTATTCTACGGTATGTTGTCTTGGATTATTATTTATATTGCCACAACATTATTGTGCTACATGTACAGCCTGTACAATGATTGATATGTCGTTGTTTTAATGTCATGATAAATTCAACATTGAGAGTAAGTTCGCGTTTATTGTTTTTATCACACTACTTATAACAAATTGTTTTCTTACTATATCCGCGACAGCAACTTGGTTGCTGGTGTCAGCAGTTTGATTATTTTTTTCTTATCAAAATGTCAACGACAACCCTCTGCAACTGAGATGTTCTTTTGATTCGAGACACTGCCAGATAAACTAAGATTGACCACTCAGTTATATCATCAACAATCCAAACAACTGCATGAGAAATAGTTAATCCTTGAGATTGATGAATTGTCATTGCATATCCTAGCGTCCATGTAGTTTTGTCTTTTAATGCACTCTCAGTAACACAGACTGCAACTAAAACAATATCATTCAACACAAGATTTCGTTTCTCTGACGATCCTGGTATATCAGCTTCAATATTTTGCCGTCGAGTGTCTGCTGGCGGATAACACAATGGTACGGGAATATTTGGAAATTGTTCTTTATGTAACCAAAATAATTGTTGTTGAAGTTTATAGCGAACTATCTTTTTACTTTCAAATATAATATCATCTAGTCTCCACGAACTTCAAATATCGTTTGTATGTGTTTCTGAAATCATATCACGCATTATTTCCCTTTGAACTTTATTTGGTTGTTCCTAAACTCTCTTAATTCTGGATAAAGCGCTCTAATATCATGAGTTATTTCTTTGTAATAGTCTACCAACTTTTTTGGTCTTTTATGTGGAGTCAATCAAACAAAATGGTGATGGTTCACCATGATCACCGCACACTATCGCAGCAGTATTGCTTGTCAATAACGAATCAAGAAATATATTTAACATATCTTTAGATACTGTTCGCACTTCATCCCAAATTATTGATCCTGGGGATATATTTTCACCCATTCGCTCAGAGGTTTATTTTTTTTATCTTCTTTCCATCGAAAAAATTTATGATTAGTGCATAATTAAACATTTCTTTCCTTCTTTGCTCTGGCGAGTCTGTTTGTATGGCTTGAAGCAAATTAAAATTTTGGAAATAATTCAATCGTACTAGCTGTTTTACCAGAACCTGAATATCTATTTTGATAATTTGTTTTAAGTCTAGTCACAAGATTATACATTGACGAAGCGGATGACGTTTATCGCAATTCTGGTCATCACGTGTGTTGGAAGTCCAAATCTTTTAAAATATCCACGTATTCTCCCATTACAAGAAAACTTCTGGATAATACGCTGCCATATCAACTAAAATTACATCATCATAATTATATTTAGTATTCCACAATCCGCCGTGTCCATATTCGATATAATGACGTTGTATATCCTCAAGAAATTCAAATCGTGTTGGTTTCCATGAAATCTTTTCTCTACAAAGTGAGCTGCAACTGAAGGAACGGTAAGACAATAATTCAGTAATTGTTCAACATTGTCAGTCTGCGATGAAAAATTATGTACAAGACTTTTCATTTCTTCGTGTAGAGATTCTGAACGAGAATAATCTTTATTTGGTCGCACAAATTGATCAGTTTTCATTATCGGAACCTGAAAACATGAACCTGTAAACAACCACAGGGATGCATGATCGCTTTTACTTTTTTCATTAATGAAATCAAATATATCACAGTCATTCTTACGGTTCGATTTTGTGGAAATATTTTTCACTGCAGAAGTCCACGTATGTGCATTATTATCGACAACATTTATCGAAGCTCCTTTCGATTTATATTTTGATTCGCACAAAATCTCTCCTGTTATCGTTTTTAATATTATTGGAAATTTTAATTTCTTTCTTAGGTCAACAACACCTTTGATAGTCATTCCAGTATCTTTCACTGTTTCTGCCCTGTCTTCTATTAATTTACGTCTTTTATCTGTTAAAACATTTGCACATATCGTGTTTATCAAGTGTTTAATTGCTCGTTCGGCTACACAATTTATTTTTGAAATTTAATCGATTTTAGATCATGAATGTTGTAACGGGGCTTCGGTATCAATCGCTATTAGTACAATATTGCACAAGTCCCTGGTCAGAGGTATTGCGCAACTTGGAAAACAACACTCGAAACCGCCTCCCGCTAATACTCGTTTATCTAAGGAATGACCTCTACGGTGTGATTTGCCCGGTTAGAATGAATATGGTAATCTGAGACGGTATCTTAAATAAAGACAACACACGAGCCCCCGTAAAGATAAATTAAGAATTTAATTAAAATACAATCAAGAGAAGCATGACACAGTAAATTACAATTTTCTTTCATTCTGAATATTCTTAGTTCAGAAGTACTTTAAAATCGAAGTTTAAAACACTAGATACATTAATTAAATTTCACACATTAATAAAAATAGACAAATTTAGCCGTTAATAGCTGATAGCAAATTTCATTACGAAATCGAGTGCTCATTAACATTGGACTGCTTGGTAAATTCACAATTACCTGCTCGACTGGTTTTTCCTTCTGCTTGCGTCACGACTTTAACTTGCCCTTTGGTTGAACGTGGGATTCCACAACTCTGACTTCTGACTTCTTTTCCCTTCTTTTGAATATCGACTTCCTCGCTATTTCTCACTCTTCAAACAAACTATTTTCCTTTGAAAAGAAAAGGGTAAAACGCCCTAAGTATCTTGTTATGCTTTAAGAGTTGAGATTGTCCGTCCGTCTTTCTGGTTCGAACAATCAGATTTTACTATCAGTGTTAACTTTTTATACGGCTAGCAAATACTACACAAGTCTTTAGATCAATAGATCTATACTGCTAATTATCGACATCAGAATTTGGGAAAGTCACATATATTCCCGTAAATCATTACGTAAAGTGAGGCAATATATCATAGCACACAATCCATATTCACTAATATGATAAATTCAAAATGAATGTAGCACTTTCCAATCATAAATGTACACAGTGGGGTTTTTCTACAACACCCATTAACCTACCTACGTATATAAATTGAAAATTCTAACTCATGATTCAGAAGTACATTATTAAATCAATGTAATACCGAACTATTCATACGAAAAGATGAACACATCATGCATCTGTAACGAAGAAACATCATATCAAAGTACGTTATTAAATCAATGTAATACCGAACTATTCGTATCATAGTATCAATACATCATATAAATTACAGCATGATAAATGTGAATTTGAGTTAAATACCTTGTGTTTTTTTGGGCGTCTTACAATCGCTCCAAATTCAGTTTTATTTCCTGGAACCCAATTTTACGAACGTCTCTTTTCCTAAAGTCCGCTCGGAGTCTTCTACTGCGTATTTTTTTTTCGGAATTAATGATCCTGACCCTCCCTTGCAGAGGTATATCCTAGACTGCTAAAATTCATATGGTTCGGAGTATATATTCCCTTCCATATTAGGGATCGACCCACCCCCTAATTTCATATTTGACCAATCGGAATAAATGCTATTCCTACAGACATTTAGAAAACTGCCTATCAAGATGCCAAAAATGCCACCTGGAGTCGAAATAACACCCTACCATTTGTTTCACATCACTTTGACAGCTTCTACGTTCGAATTCCGTCTCTCAGGCCTGTCATACACCTAGTTCGGTTTTACTATAAACATAGTACCAATGTGACCCAGTTAGGTAAACATTCCTTCGTCCAAACTCTACTCCAAGACAGTGAATTGTCGGCTAGACTAAGAATTAATTAATGGATTTCACTGACGAAAAATATGGCACTTGACAAATGTGTTGTGTTTATTATTCAGCGGATATATCGCGAAAAAGAGGTTAGAGGATATGCTCGTTCATCGATCGACCCACCCCCTAATTTCATATTTGACCAATCGGAATAAATGCTATTCCTACAGACATTTAGAAAACTGCCTATCAAGATGCCAAAAAATGCCACCTGGAGTCGAAATAACACCCTACCATTTGTTTCACATCACTTTGACAGCTTCTACGTGCGAATTCCGTCTCTCAGGCCTGTCATACACCTAGTTCGGTTTTACTATAAACATAGTACCAATGTGACCCAGTTAGGTAAACATTCCTTCGTCTAAACTCTACTCCAAGAAAGTGAATTGTCGGCTAGACTAAGAATTAATTAATGGATTTCACTGACGAAAAATTTGGCACTTGACAAATGTGTTGTGTTTATTATTCAGCGGATATATCGCGAAAAAGAGGTTAGAGGATATTCTTGTTCATAATACGGTTTATCAATACCAGTCAACATTGCTGGTTTGGAATTTTTTACTCAGTTCAGCAATTTATTTTATTATGAAGGACAGGGTCACAGTTGTCACGGATAATCAAAGTATTATTATCCGTTTCTACTAATCTAATAAATTTCATTTTGAGCATATATCTTCGATCGTTGAGATAATTAGTAATCGTCGCCGCTCGTTGGTCGTTCATTGTAGCATTGATAACTTCGTCAACACCTTCTGTGTTGCGTATGATTTAAAATGTAGACCACACATGATATGCACAATCGTCGCGAAATTCAGTCTTATTGCATGAATACGTTCAATCGGAATATTCGTCAGATCAAACGAAGCTCTCCTCTGAAAGTCATTGCCTTTTCTGCCAAGGTCAAACCTAGAATTAGAAGGTTTAATCTTAAATAATATCTCAAACTTCTCCATACTATAATTAAGAAAAAATATTTACAAAGCGTACGTCGCAGAAGTCCAAGGGCCAAAGCCATGGTTTACGTGTGGTGTTGGACGTGGATAGAAAACACGATTACTTGTGTTAAAAAATACAGAGAGCTGAAAGACATTATAAATACATCGACAGTGACAAGGTTATAAAAAAGTACTGAAGATTATCTTGCTAGATTTTCAAAGTAATCATTTAGACAAACAAGCATTTAAACAATAATATTATATAAATGGAGCAAAACGAGTTTATTGGAAAATCCCATCATCAATAATTATGAGGAATCTCCTAATGGTGTGTTCGGACAATGTAAACTGAAAATACATTTAGTCGGCGATGTTAATAATTTTGGCTACCTAAGATTTATTTGGAAACAAAACATTATTTCCGTCATAAATTTATTTACGAGTGTTATCAGAGAGTTATCGAAGACGGTCTTGTGAACGATCATATTGATTCAGATCAGAAAAAAACGTGAGCATTTCGGTCCACGTTAGTGAGCCCTGTCCATATGTCCTGTTTATAAAGGGTAATAATGCGTATGCGATTGTCAGAAGAGGAGCGCAAGTATCTTACTGTTGTGTACACAAGAGCGAAGTCGGATAGGTATGTTGGACTGGAGACCGTCAGTAAAACGTAGCACAGAGAATTATTTTTTTTTTTGCTTGACTCTGGATTGAATGGATAGCCGTGAAGGATACATAGCAGCGGGGAGGTGTGCTCTGATCGTGGTGCTCTAAGGATTATCCTATAACTTTTTTAAGTTTCTGGATTAAATATTGAGACGAACCAGACAGAATTGAGTTACAATAGTCCAGTCTTGAAGGTACTAATGAAAACGCAAAAATTTAAAGTGGCATCAGCTGAAAGATATTTGTGAATGGAACTGATGCGTCTCAGCTCAAGATATGCAGCCTTGCATATGTTCATGATTTTTTGGTGCAATCTGAGAGTACTGTCCAGTGTAACACCCAGGTTTCGTACTGACTGTGTGAATTTAATGTTGGTGCAGCTGATATGTATTGTTTGAGGTAAAGGATGTGGATGAGAAAGTCTTTGTATTTTGATGAGAGTGGTCTCAGTTTAATATTCATTCATCTGCGATTGTTACATGTCATCCATGAGTTCACATAAGAAACGCACCTCTCTACTCCTTGTATAGTAGCTTCAACTTCAGTTGGGTTTCTAGATTTGTATGTTTGGTTGTCATACGCGTACAATTGGTGAGACACAGGATGATGAGCTATGACACGTGAGAGAGGCCGAAAGCATAGAATGAAGTGAACAGGTCCAATAACTCACCCCTGATCAACTGGGCGTTATTGTATTCCATTTGTAGATACAATTTGTGTCCTATTGACTAAGCAGGACTTGAACCAAAGAAATGCTGTATTGTGAATGCCAAATACTATCTGGGGACGCTGAAGTAATATTTCATGGTTTATTGTGTCAAATGCTGCAGACAAATCAAGGACGGTAAGGACTGTAATCTTTTCGCTATTCAAAGCAGAGAGAATGTCATTAAATACTTTCAGAAGAGTAGTTCAGTACTGTGGCAAGGGTGATATGCAAACTGTACATTGCTCAAAATTGTTTAAATTCAGATGAGATACATGATGGGTTAGAAAAACGGTATCTAAAAGTTTTTCTGTTGGATCGGGAGATTAGAAACTGGGCGGTATTTCTTTAAAATCGAAAAAAATGGGCTATCCTTTGTTTCTGTGTGAGTATTGTTTGGACTGTTCAAACGATGAGTATCAGAAATTGAAGGTTGCGTTGTTTTTAAGACATTTTATTGTGGAATTCTTTGTGATGACATCAATTCCACCTAATCGAGATGGGGGGGGGGGGGGGCGATATTTGATGGCGTAACCTCTTTGTGTTAGATCTGCTCACTTGATGTCTTTAGCGATGTTTATCTCAGGAAGAAGACGTCGATATTCTGATCGTTGATAAAGTTAAATATTTTTGTGCGCGTTTCCGGTGGTCCTACTTATTGGGGGTTGAATAATGCAATATACAAAGGAATCACTGGGATATTTGACACAAAGGTTGGCGATTTAATTGGGATCTGCACCAGGTTATCTACACTAACGGCCCAATGTTTAAATTGTTTAGCCAGAAGGGGCGAAAGGGAGACAGCTGGAATTCTTTCTGTTCTACGGTAACAGATTAGAAACAACGTTTCTCTTTTCGCTTCAGTTTACGTTATAGTAACTTGATTTTCATTATTTTAGTACTATATATCAGTGAAGAATAAAATTATAATATTAATTCTGATAATAATATTTATATGTAATTTAGTTTTTCAGTCGGATTTTCATTATTTTAGTACTTATTATCCCATCAAATTATGAAATCTATTCTATAGTTATTAGTTTTAGTACCATTTTACCTGAAATGTGAACGAGAATCAGTAACTCAAAATCGTTAAAATCAAGGATCTACGATCTTACATACAGATTCAAATTTAAATTTTCATAACTTAAATTAATCAAGTTTCTGCTCTGGTCAGTAAATTTTAAATTTATCTTGATTATAACGGATTATGATATCGTAGATAAACCGGATTAATAGGGTCTTATACAATAAAATATCCAGAAGGTACTTGCGGAGTAAATGTGTGTGTGTGCTGTGTGTGTGTCTATATATATATATATATATATATATATATATATATATATATATATATATATATATATATATATATAGCAGAAGCATATATTTTATTAGTTTATATATTCGTGTTTTAAATAGGCAGAAGTGTGTATTTTATTATTTTATCTAATTACTGTTTTTAAAAGATGAGTGAAATAAAATCATCAGTTGCAATTAGTGTTTTATCATTTTTTTCACATATACAGCCATTTAGCCAACCTTGAACCAGGATTACCTATTGAGTTTTGTTCACTTTGAGCAATTGAAGCTACCCTGAGTGCTGTTCATGCTGTGTTGTTCTATTGCATGACAAGTGGTAAGTAACTTTCTGATTGGTTAGTTTGCTACTTGTTTGTATAAACAACATAGCATGGGCAGCAGATTGGTGGTGGTCATTCCATATGAATTGCTGAAGGGTGCTGGTCATGGAATTCATTTAAATGTGCTTGTGATTCTGTTGGACACAAGCACATTTAAACTAGTAGCAAACTAACCAATCTTGTCGGAATCGCATATGCATACCTGGTAAAATGATCTGTAATAACCAGTATATTTTGGTAGCCTCCTTTGGACATCTCCAGAGTAAGAAAATCTATGCAAACTAGTTGCATTTAAACTAGTATGATAAAAAACACCAGGCTTAATTTACTATTATCAAACAAAATTATGCTGTTTTTTTGTTACTTTACTAGTTTTAACGATAATTTTCTGCAATGAAATATTACTCGTTTTTAATTTTACTTGCTTACCTTGAAATATAACCACTTCATTTGGATTTACATTCGCGAGACTTAAAATATTAGAGAGTTCATCATTGACCTTGTCAATATTTGCATATTTAGAAGGGTCACCCTGCTGAATGTTACTCAGAGTAGATCTTCCTTAAATATCTACAATTATATTGAAATAATTGTTTAATGTGTATTCATGTACAACTTTATAAGGTTGTGCTGTTACAAATATACAGCGTTGATTTCAGCGAGCACATATTGGCAGATCTGTTAATTTTTGTGTTGGTAATGTCGAATACCAGATAGGAATATTTTGAAGATCAGTACTTCGTACTGTGCCAACATACTTTAAACATCATTTTGGTGGTGCGAATCCATACGAATATAAAGGTTGTGATATGCATTAGGACTAATCATTAGTCATCAGCACGGTTGGTCGTCCTACAATTAAACTGACTGTTTTCAGGAAAGTCATTAACGTCTTGAATGATTATCGTTGAGGGACTAGCTGATCGAGTGATCTTGTATAATCGTCGGAATATCGTTTTAGGCCAATTATCGTTGTAGCAAAATCAACATCTTTTTGAATCAATTCAATATTTATTTCATCAATCATGTATATAGCGCCATCAATAATACCATTGTTAAGGAAAGCAACTCTAGCATCATCAGAATATGGTGTATTAGCAGCAATGTTTGTTAGAAGTTCGACTTCTGCTTCAATAAACGCTTCAGCTGGTACAAAAAAAATATACTATTATCTTGAACTTGCAATTTAATTCTTCCATGCTGATCTAGTTGTCGTGTATCGTAAGAATAAAATTGATAATCTCGCACAAAATCATCCTTGAAAACTGGTGCGTCTATATCAATGCTGGGTCAGCTATACGTTTGAACATTTTATTATAATTATTATAATTATTATCCCGGAACACGAAGACCACACCCGGCTATTACATTTTCAGTTAAATTTCTTTGTGTTCCATCAGAGAATTCTGTTTATTTTTTATTTTTGCGGCTTGATTTATTATTTTACTGACTTTGCAGGCATCACTTAAGTGCTAGGTAATTTTATTTGCTGTGTTTTTCCTCGTATTAATCATGCTAATCTATCCTTGATTGCCGTAAACGCATTACCGGTAAAATTACCAAGAACACCTGGAGATTTATTACGAACAACGTCGTAACATTCATTCTTTGTTGCTTTGCAATCAGTATTGCTTTTGGAGCTATCCTTCTAAATGAACCCTGGACAACATCACAGAGTCCATTACCGTAAAACTTTTTATACGACGGTAATCGCGAACTTATCGCTCTGATCGTGATCGGTCCACATTGAGCATTATCTATGATCATATTATTTGTTATTCATTTTTTTAATGACTGTGATAATCATCAAGAATTTCATCGATGGCAGATCGATAAACATTCATATCTGTGATACTGTCCGTAGATAATCGTTGATAAATATCAGCTGCTTGATTAATGACTTCTGGAGAATTATTACCGGCTCGTTCTCCTCAAATCAGAATTTCTAATCGATCCACATCGGCAAGGACATTGTTAGGATAGTGAATAAGACCACTTCCTTGAGTAACAAAACCGCTTAAAGTGGAGCTAGGGCCAGACAGTAGTTTTCTTATTCCTTTCCACGTAACCCTTTTCAAATCTACCATTGCTTTTTCCTCTTTTTCATCACTTATTGTTTGGATATATTTTGACTGTGGCTTTCCTTGTTGTCATTCTGTAGTATTCTCTTTCTAAAACCAATATATCTTTGGTCATTAACTCGGACCCAATTTTCATCGTAATATGCACGAAATATCCATCCAAACCAGGTGTCATTAGTTACGAGATAATCACTGTATTCGGGTTGTAAAAGTTCGTTTAATCCTTTCAATGGCAAGTTTTTGATAATGTATCCACATCTTCAATACATTTTATGATATAAATACCATCTTTGTTGAATTTATTACTCATTTCAACTCCTCCTGCTCGCTCTAATATACGACTTTTTATATCACCTATTTCAGCACGAGTTTGTTCAATATCTTCAAGTATTTCTTCCTCTTTGCATAGTTATTGAGCAGTACCATTTTCACATGGAAGTCTTCGTAAAAGTATTTTTTTTTCTTTACGTCTTTCTGCTATTTTGCCAGTGGCAGTTTGTTGTAATGTAGGACGAAGACCTTCAGTAGTTTATATAACTCTTTCAGTTACTTTTGTATCCAGTTTAAATAGTTGTTCTACACCCGCTGCAAATTCTACCTGATATTCCTGACGTTCTTGTAATTTTTGTCTTACAGAATCACGAACTGGAATGTATGTATTGCTTCTAGTCGCTGTCGAGCTAATCTAGTTGTATTAGATTCCACAGCTAGTGACATATTATTAATATGTAACGATGCTTTATTTACATTAGCAGGTGCGACCTCAATGAAACGTCATGTGAGTAAACAAAACATACAAGTTTGAGAAAAACACCAACGATTGATAAAAAAAACCATTTTATTAAAAAAAAAAAAATATTCCAATTAAAGAAACTCTCGCTCTCGGTTTGGCATTATTACGCATATGCTTGTCATTTTCCAGCAAATGATCTGTTCACTCTTCTTGCTGATGATATATATATATATATATATATATATATATATATATATATATATATATATATATATATATATATATATATATATATATATATATATATATGTATCTATATATGTAATATGTATCTATATATATATATATCTGTATGTGTATATGTATATATCCATATGTGTATATGTATATATATGTGTATATGTATATGTGTATATGTATGTATATATATATATAAATAACACCAACACTCTCTCAAGAGAGAGAGAGAGAGAGAGAGAGAGAGAGAGAGAGAGAGAGAGAGAGAGAGAGAGAGAGAGAACGATGGAGATTTACTGCGAGACTGTATTTCGCAAGGGTAAAATTGAATCAACACCGGCTGCAACTAAAGGGCAACAGAAGGTAAACATTACAGACGAAGTTGAGACGACGATTATGGAAAATGTTTGCATTTTCCTTCTTCTGGCATTTGCATCTCGAGGTATATTCATATCTGATCAAGAAATTGAAAGATGTTACTATTTGATCAAACGTGATGTTATCTAAAATATGCAATAGCAGAGTAACAATGTTGCGAGAAAAGTGATGTGATCATTCATTTCATTCAAGAGATCGATAACCAAACATGAATATTGCATTGTAAATAGATCTACCTGTTAGCTTCCTGAATATAAATGTTGACAAATGTTGGTTCTGAATTTTATTATTAAGGTACTATTAATTATACATTATATTATGTAATTGAGGGATTTTTTTTTTTTTTTTTTTTTTTTTTTTTTTGCGAGTACCGGCGACAAATGAAATGTCATGGTGCCTGGTACCTTTGTCAGTAGCATCAGATGTCAGTATGTCAGCATCAGTAGCCAGTCTACAGTGCTATCCGTATTATTGATTTTTTTTTGTTGTTGTTATATTCCCAGTTTCCTTTACATCACTTTTTCTTCATTGGCTTGCCTGTTACTGCAGCTGATATTTAATGTATTCAGCCATGTACTAGTTATACAGCGCACGAGATTATGTGGTGGCTCGTTGTCTTTCATCTGTCAGTCCGTAGCACGTTTTTTTCACACTACTCCACCTCCACCATATTTACTTAGAGAATAACCATGGAACGTACAAGTGTTAATTTCAAGGTTAGATTGGTCCTAAATAAATATGGTGAAGCTCAGACATCCAGTTAGTCCTACAAGGAGAGACGTATACCATGGTATTTATATTGTTTGGGTCGATCCAAATAACATTAATATCGTGGTAGACATCTTTTATTCTAGGATTATAGTATATGCACACCCTCCTATTTGTTTGTACCCCTCCCTACCATGTTTAAAAACAAAAAGCATCAAGTATATGAACAATTCACAAAACAGGGTCATTGATTTATAAATTCTAACCGGATTGATTCCCGGAGACCCCAGATGCTATCAAATTAATCATTATTCAAATTATGCATTTCAATGCAAACAGAAGCTCCTAATGTACGCAAGCAGACACAATTCTTGCTGTCCATTTTTGATGTATAGTAAATTAGAATAGTATATTTTTGTAAAAATTATTGTCTCTGTCCAGCATCTGTCTGCAGTGTCTAGTTACAACAGTTCTAAAACAAATATATAGGAGGAACTCTTGAATTCTTGTACACTTGCAATCCAGAATTTAAGGAATTATTGAGATGATGCAATCAGTTTTGGGTACAAATATGGGAATGCTGTGGGAATACATGTACTATGCCTATGGCATCCAATATGATCACGATAGCAGCCATCAAAAAAATAATTGTATTGATACTCGACTTCATAAATATACGATCCTATCAACATGGGGTTTTCACAAAAAAGGCTTCTTATGTCTAGTTGTCCCTAAATGAAATTAATGCAATATGTTAACAAGAACTATGGATAAAGAGTGAAAGAAATGTACAATAACTGGGGGTAATTTTCCTTTGTATGGACTGGCATATCCTAAATGAAAATCTTGCATCCAGTATGCCAGGGCAGCTAATTGAACAATCTTAGCGCTCAAGAATAACAGAGATGGTTTTAAATGCTCAGCAGTTAAATGGAATAAATGGTCTTAAGATATCTTGAGTTCCTGGTAATTCCTTTTTTTAGATAGTAGAGTTTCAGTCCATATAAGGGATTTTTGATCTCCACATTTTTCTATATGTCATTACAATTTCAAAAATTTAATTCTTATTCTTTGACTGTATACAGGTGGATATTTATCAGTTCCAGGTATTTCAGTACATGTACACGTATTAGAGCTCACATAATTGAGATGAAAACATGGTCTATATCCTTTTACGGTACTGATCTTGACAATTTGGAAATAAATTTGTAGTAGTTACTATGCATCAGTATGTGCATAGAGATTGTAAATTCCCTTTTTTACATGAATTTTGATATCAGTGGATGTATCTGGTTAATGAAATAAACTAACTTATTCTATTCATGATCATGGAAAAAACAATGGAACTGACAGAGATTTTCATTACAGTTTATATATTTTGTAGAGGAAATAATGATGCATTAAGCCATACAACAATTGTTCTTTTGGATAATTTTCAGATCAATCTGTGTTTTGACATGATTCATATTCAGAACCTAAATTTGAAGAGCAAAATGCAACAACTGATCTGATGTTCTTAATAGGAATGGACAGGTACTTGGCCAAGCCACACAGACCTGGCAGAGTTTTTGCTTTTTCCCTAAAGTCTTGGCCTGGCAGGGTTTTAAGATAAAAGTTTAATCTTTCCAGGCTGTGTTCCCCACCCACTATCCCAGTCTTTCTGTGTGTTGGTAATAAAATTTAAAGAAAAAACAAGACAACTTTTATGCTTTTCAAAAATGATGATGAGAGAGTGGCTGGGGAAACCGGACAAGATAGGAGTGAAGAATCCTGACCCAGTAAAAACAGACCTGGCTGGGTAGTTCCCTGTCGTGTACCCAGCAAAGTTTCTTTACCTGCCCATCCCTATAATCTATAAAATAAAAGAATTATAAAACATGCTTTAGTTTTTAACTTTATAGCTTTAATTAACTTTCTTCTCAGGAAGCCAATAGGAACAGAAGCATCCAAAAAATGTTAAGTTAAATCCAAAGCCATTAATTATTTAAACACATGCAAACAATTTGGTCATAAACTCTACAGATAACAGCAATATGGTAATCAATTAACAGCTTGTTGTGTACACATGCTAGAATTCTTAATTCAGTTACTCAGCCATGCATCATTGCATTGGTAATTGCACCTATGGAACAGTTCCAGATGCCAGTAAACTGGTTTTGTCTGGTTTCTGCAGTATGAGGAACAGAAATAACATCAAAAGAGTTTGATTATAAATTGTTATATATGTGGTAGACAGTCTGTAAAACAACAATTTTGTCCTACCACTGTTAGAATCACATGTATCTGTCAAGACAAAGTAAAGAGTAATTTTGAGAATTTTAGTAGTATATCTGGATCTTCTGAAAGAGCTGTTGACATTCTTCTTTATCTTTATCATTAGGCCAACTATTTATATCCACTATTTGGATGCTTCAGTAGATATCACTCGGCATAAGATGATGCTGATCCACTATTAAACATGATGATTAGCAACAACGAATTTAAAAACTTTAAATGACTTCTCAAAAACCACTACACAGAATTCAATCAAATCGTTCAGAAACATTCTGGTTTAGAAGGCATGTCAGATTTGTACAAGTTGTCTGAGATGAAAACTTGGTCCATATCTTTATTCCGTACTGATTGTGACAATTTGGAACTAAATTTGCAGCAATAATTGTGTGCTTAATTATGTCTTTTTAACAAGGATGTTGAAATCAGTGCATGTTTTATGGTTATTGAAGTAAACTAATTTATTCAAATTTCTACAAAATGATCCCTCAAGCCAAGATCTTTCACTAACTTCTCTTGAATTTGGTTGCTATATTAGTATCCGACAGACAGGAAATCTCAGGCCCACATTGATGTTTCCTTTCCAAATTTCATGCCCTCATT
This sequence comes from Unio delphinus, assembly GCA_029339505.1. Taxonomy (NCBI): domain Eukaryota; kingdom Metazoa; phylum Mollusca; class Bivalvia; order Unionida; family Unionidae; genus Unio; species Unio delphinus. The sequence continues at coordinate 3,966,173 of JAQISU010000091.1, forward strand.
TCCCAGATCATTATCGTAAGCTGAGGTTGACTGAATGGTTGAAGTAGTAGACTAAACACTTAAAGGCTGTGTGGTCAGACAAACCTGCACCTAGGAAATTCGGGGCCCCAGGCAGCTGATAGAGTTTGGGCCCCTTTCGTGTTTCAATATGTGCGTATATGTGCCTATCTAGCTCGGGCCCCTGACAAGTGCCATGGTTGCCCCCCCCTCTTCCTCCCCCCCCCCCCCCCGGTGTGGGCCTGGGTCAGATATATGGATGGTGACTTTTGGTTTAATTTACTGTAGTCTGAAAATCAGTAGAAGGACTTTTGTTTTGATCATCGGTTACGAAATATATGTACCACATTTTTTAATGCAAGTGTTTGTTATAATATGATGATGTATAATTATTATGACTCTAGGATCTTAAACTAAGTACTCAAAAACAGTGAAAAGCAACACATTTTTGTAAAATTCAACAAATACTGTATTTACTTTGAAAACAAAGTGAACATTTAAATAAAAAGACTTTTGCATGAGTAATGCAAAATAAATCCCAAATAGTCATAGAATGTCTAACACAAGTCCTGATGAATTAAGTTCTGGATAAACGTCAGTGGCATTTCAAATAAAATCCAATTCTGAAGTTGTTGACGTGCATGTATTGGCCTATAGTCTCGAATATATATATATATATATATATATATATATATATATATATATATATATATATATATATATATATATATATATATATATATATATATATATATATATATATATTTTATTTCCAGGTCTTGGCCCTTATTTTATGATATATTTTTACCAGTTTTTATTGCAGTGGAGTGATGAAGTTTATTCAGTGTTAATACAGTCAAGCCTGAGTTGAAGGACTGTTTTCTTTTGATAATCGATTATGAAATATATGTACCACATTTTGAATGCACCCTTCAAATGTTTTTAACAAAATAAAATGATGTATAATTATTACTCAATGGTCTTAAACTAAGTAATCAAAAACAGTGAAAATAAACAAGTTTAGTAAAATGCAACAAATAAATTTTTTTTCCCTTGAAAACAAAGTGAAAATTTAAAAATAACTTTCACTAATGCAAAATAAATCCCAATTATTCCTATAATTTCTAACACAAGTCCTAATGAATGGAGTTATGAATAAACGTCAGTGGTATTTAAAATAAAATTCAATTCTGAAGGTGTTGAGGTGCATGTAGTGGCCTATTGTCTTGAAGCGTAATGATTTGCCAACAGTCTTTTGACGCATCACAGTAATACAATCCAAGAAGTCCTTGCTTGAATTCACTCTAATTCTATGTTGATGTCTCAGTCCAAGAATATGATAAATGAGCACTATGTATTTCCAGAGAATAATATTTAGAATCAATAATTCCAGCCCAAATCAAATACTGAAGATAACAAATGATTCTACTTAATCAAGATCTTAAAGCATGAAGAAATAATTTTAAAGTAAACAATATTATATTTTTAGAAATAGGATATGAAAGATTAACCCAAATGAGGTCAAAAGTTTTTTTTTGAACTAAGTTATAATTAGAAGTTCCTTTACTAAAAGTATACTAAAGAACATGATAAACATAATGGCCATGACTCAGACTGAGGTACTGATCTTAATATTATAACGTATACTCGCAGAGAATTAAAAACTATATTAGTTATTTAGATAATATAAACAGAATCAATATTTTTGGTAATGTAGACAATAAACTTGGTTTTGAACAAGGACAGCTACAAGATACAATTTTACATATTCCATAGCATATAATGAATTTTAAAAAACTAACCAACAATGCAAATTAAATGTCCATAACATAACAAAGGACCACTTTTCATGAAAGATCTTTATGTGGCAGAAGGTGTGTTCTTGCCTAAAGTCTGTTTTATCAACGATAATAGTTATTTTTGGATGTAATAATATATTTCATATAATATTAGGTGCAAAGCTATTTTTCATTTTTGGCCTAATTTCTTAGAAGCAAATGGGCAATCAAACATTTCTGTTACCGTTATATGTGTAAAATGACTGACCAGTTTACTTTGTAACTTCAAATCCTGTGGTATTGATTTATTGTCTTTTCTTTGCAATTTGGGCATCCAGAATTTGATCCCCAATGAAGCTGGGATTCATAAACCTTGCATATGTTCTTTTATGTTATAAATTAAATAGTGCCCAGTTTGTCAGGTTCTGTAAGCAGTGTAACTGCCTGAGAGCTAGTTGTGCAGCCCCTCATATATAGGGATCACCTGTACACTATTTTTTAGTTCCTTCCATTTCCAAATCATCTGTTTTAATTTACTTGCATATAGCACCCACATGTTTAATGTGACTGACATAAATAGGGAAAATCTGCATCTGTTCTGTGGCTTTTACATAACACAAGCCACTCCACTTGAAGTATCCAAACTAATAGAGATAGACTATTCCTATGACATGTTTCCCATGCTTGTTGAAGACCCATCCTATTGTCTCCTTTATTCATGATCATATTGACTGACTATAATTACTTGGTCTGAAAGTTTGGATTTTTTCAAATATGGTATTTCTTTACTGCGTTATCCTACTGCTGCCACCAAATATGGGGGCCGGGTGACACCAGCTAAATTGAGGACCTTGTTAACTTCAGACTGGCACTCTGCAATTAAAACTATCAGAACCAAATTTTCACAACTCATTCCTACATCATCACAAATAGTGATATATTTTAGTCCAATAGACCTTTTTTGTCATATAATACAGTGTTTCACCTTCATTTAAATGTATTGATTTGTGTGTGCATGCATGTACATGTATATATGTATGTATGTATCTGTGTAATTTTCTTTGTTTTCATTGTCTGTCTTTCTTTATATGTCTATATACAGTATATCCGTCTCAAAGACCGCAAAATATCTGTGTTAGCTCAGCTGGAGCAACACACTGAATGGTTGTTATACATCAGTTAACTGTATTAGTTAGTAACAAGCCTTTTATAAGTATTCTTGGGGATAAATCAATATAATATGTAATGGACCTATTCAACTTTTCCTTTTTATTTGTATAATTGATAATTAGAGGTCTTTGTCTTTCTTGAATTATGGTAGACTCCTGCTGTTCAGGTCAGATCCATTGTATGTATGTATGTATGTGTGTATGTATGTATGTAGGTATGTAGGTATGTATATATGTATATATATGTATATATATATATGTATATATATATGTGTGTATATATATATATATATATATATATATATATATATATATATATATATATATATATATATATATATATATATATATATATATATATATATATATATATATATATATATATATATATTTTTTTTTTTATTTTTTTTATTTTACAGGTATTGTTAGAGGAGATGAATATATATTCAAAGAATTGTCAGACCAAATTGGAAAGCCAGGAGAAAATGTTACATTTAACTGCAGCATTTTGAAGAAGACTACAAATGGGTCAGTTATACCCTGGGAACCTTTGACCATTGATTGGACCTTTACAGCATTGTCTGCCAATGTTTCCAGAACTATCTACACATTCACAATCAACAACACTGATGTTACAAGCAGCACTTCAACCAACCTGACAAAGTATTATAGTCCCATGGGTAGTCTCGATGTTACAGTGATTTCTATTGCTCCAAAAGATGCTGGCAAATATGAGTGTTCCATTAGGGACACTGGGAAACGAGCTGTAGCATGGCTAAGTGTAAATGGTATGTTTCTATAGTATATATCAGTTTAGATTAGGGGTTCATTAATGTAATCCTTTGAGCTTGTATCTTATTACATATTAGTCAATCCCACCATGTACAATCGATGGAATATTAACCATCAGGGCTTGGGCTGTCTATCCATCACCAATTTCACAGTTTGCAAGAATATTAATATGGTGAAAATATATAAACTTGGCATATAATTATGAGAATAAATACTTTGTACACATCTTTTTTGGAGACCTGTCCATATGTGAGGCATTTTCTTCCTACTGTGTACCTCAGATCTGACAGTTCTCTTTAGGTTAGGCTAAAGAAATAACTTTATATTTGTCCTTTTCATTCAACACTCTTTATGTTCAATAATTAAAATTATTCAAAAAAAGGTATAACGATTTTCTCCATTTAGGATAAATCACATAATTCACTTGTATGACTCCATAGAATATGTTGGTAGAGAATCCAACTCATAATCCCTTTGTCAGAAGATAAATATGTGCCCTGGTCTAAACAAGTTGACTGCTTCATTGTGAACTTGAGAAAGGCATTTTGCTCCAATTTCCTTGGCATGATACAAGTATTGTAAATAAATTTATTAAAAGTGCATTTAAAACTAACCAAGTAACGATTCCAGTTTTAAGTGTTATTTTTATACACCTCCTTTTGTATTGTAATCATATCCATCTATCTAATAACCACTCTGCACATTTTCTATCTGGTACAGTGTCATTTAGTTCAGCTTTTGTATGCCGAGTCAAACTGCATACAGTAAAGGCCCTGATTTGTCGTAGCATAATGCATCTATAGATCTATGTTATTTGTTCTACTAACAAACTGACCGGACTCAGATCTACCAGTGCATTATGTGATGGCAGATCTTGGTGTGTGTAATTTGCCATTGGCATGTATATAAAGTAGTCCTGCGGTTATTGATAGATTGCCATGAATCTTGGTCAGCATTTATATGGTCATCACCTGAAGATCTGAAATTTGACTAATCTCATTGCTGAAGCAATTTTGTTTGGAGTTATAGCCCATTTTGTCTTGTAACATGACACAGTTTCATAGTCCAACCAGTCCCTAAGGTTTGGGTGGATTGTCATAACACTTTGTAAGTATTATGGTCATCACCGGAAGATCTACATAATGACAAGTCACTTTTCAATGACAAATAGAGTTATTGACCTTGTTATAAATGATCTCAGTAGCATAACTTAACTAGTCCCACAGTTTATGGTAGATTTTTTGTTAAGAGTTATTGTCCCTGTATCTTAATGATAATAATAATAATAATAATAATAATAATAATAATAATAATAATAATAATAATAATAATAATAACAATGTGGACTTAGGATGACATCTAATCTTGAGTAGCTGTAAGCACTTTACAGTTTTAGATCATACCTAAAATCTTGCAAAGCCAAGATTACAAAACAAACACCATGAACCTACAAAACAAAAACATGTTGACATCAATTAAGGAAATAAACATTTGGTTTTTATGTCTGTTTAGCTTAAATAAAAGAGATGTAAGAGCATGTGTTCTATATATTGAAAAGAAACTGTTTCTTTAGAATACATGGTAAGAAAGAATCTTCTGAACATAACTTGTTATGTATTTTGCATGGAATACAGTAAAACTTACTACACATTATATCCATCATTTTAAGATGCACAGGTTGTCCAATTATTGTGTTGCATTTAATTCTGTAAGAGTTAATGCCCTTTTTGATTTGTAGCTAGAATCAGTGAATAACAAATATGAAAATACAACTACTCTTGCAGTTGTTTGTTGATTGTGGTAAACTTTTGTATATATTATTGACATTATTACATGTTGATCACTCATTGTACTTACACAATTTTCACAAGAGTCATGCCCCTTTTGACTCTAGATTCATCTCCATTACTGGGTATGGGAATGATGAGGGTGGAGTATGTTTATGTTTAAAAATTGCTCACCATTCTATTTGCTGTTTTTAATATTTTTGAAATAATCGATCAATATCAAGGGCTTTCCATTAGATTTTTAGTCAGAGGGTGAATTGCCAAAATAGAATGGGGTTTAGGGGTACTTCCCCCAATGGGTATACCAGTTTTTTTGTGTGAAGTAGCTGGTAATGATTGTAGCTGTAGCTGGTTGTAAATTAAAACCTAGTTAAATCACTCAGTTCGTGCCTGATAAAGAAAGCCCTGAATTCATACTTGAATATAAAATTAGTTTTTAGTGGATATTTAAAATTTGTTGCAACTATTACAAAAGTAAATATTGTTCTAAATTTTAATAAATTTTAATAAATTTTAATAAATTTTAATAAATGCTAAAATACATATCATGCATGAAAATGTAGAAAGATTATGATTACAATTTTTGCAAATTTTTTTAAAATCTTAAAGCGTTTTTTTTATATAGAAAGTAAAATGATGACAATTTAGAGTTAAGTCAAATTATTTTGTTGACCACAACTTGACCCATAGTAACTCTTGTAATAAAACACTTTAAAATGAATTATCTTAAATAAGGCAATAGATAAAACATTTAAATGATTAGAATGCAGTAGAAGAAAAGATTTTCAGTAGACATGATTGTGGTGAAAAATGCCAAGTGGGAAAAATATTCATTTCTGAAAATCAGTAATGAAAATTTGTCAGTTTTGGGTCCAGCATCTGTGTTATTTCTTGTTCAGAATATATAACAAAACATGTCATGGATATCAAGTTATATGGGATTATAAACCGAACCATATACACTATTGAAACAATTTACAAGAAGCATGTCATCCAATCAGTACACAGAAGATATAAATGGAAAGAACAAAGTTAGGTGTCTTGTCAAAATGTGGTTTGTGGAATGTGAACCTGGAGCTGTATTTTAAGAAGCATAAATGTTGCTCAAACATTATACATGACAAAATTTCCTGTCATGCCTGTTATTAGCAAGACATATTGATACATCTATGTATTACATTTCAAACAGTGATGATAGCAGCATCAACAGTGCTATGGACTGATATGAAAGTATTTGAATGTCAATGCATCTATCACTTTCAGACTGTGATAACAGCAGTGTTAGGGTCCTACTTGAAACTTTTCAAGGGCAAAACATTGGTACCTTTATTATATTGTATACAGTGATGGGAGCAGCATCAACAATCTTAATGTTCTATATGAAAGTTTGTAATGCCAGGATATCATATGATTCACATTTCAGAAACTGATGTTAGCAATATCAGCAGTGTAAGGGCAGATCAAATGTCCCGGACTATTCTTTTTCAAAGTTAGCAATATCAGCAGTGTAAGGGCAGATCAAATGTCCCGGACTATTCTTTTTCAAAGTTAGCAATATCAGCAGTGTAAGGGCAGATCAAATGTCCCGGACTATTCTTTTTCAAAGTTGGACAATGTTAGCAATATCAGCAGTGTAAGGGCAGATCAAATGTCCCGGAATATTCTTTTTCAAAGTTGGACAACGTTAGCAATATCAGCAGTGTAAGGGCAGATCAAATGTCTCGGACTATTCTTTTCAAAGTTGGACCTGTACAATTTTGCGAGATATGACTTGGACAAGTGCCTATTTCCTTTTTTTCTTATTTTAAAATAAGTTGAGCAGGTGCTGTTCTTCATTTAATTATACATGTATGAAATTCTTACCATGATTTTTTTAAAAACCAATATACTGAACTGTGAATCTTGCATTATTTTTGCTGTCCAATGTTTTATATTGCAGATATCTCATTACACTGTAGTACTGTTTCTGATTGAATTTTATGTACATTCAATTAAACCTATTACCTGTAGCTACCAGAATATTTTATTATTTTTAGTTCCATGCAGCACTATTTGCATTTGCTTTCATTTTGGTTTGAAGCTATTTGGGTTATCGTTCAGATATGATCTGTTCTTTTCATGTATTCTGTACATTACCAAGCACAAATTCCAAATGCATTTGGTTCCTTTGGTTTCTGATCATTTGGTTTCCATGGGTATAGAAGAATGCGTAGTGGGGATTCCATCAGTTGTGTCCTTTGCTGTCCAGCCATGAATATCGAGAAAACAAGATTTCACCTGATGTGTATAGATTTGCTAGTTGTTGGTAGAATTTACCAGTTGTTTTCAAATCCATTGTTCATCATTACTAGATAGTCACAGGTCCAGAGTATTGTCAATATTAAAGTCTTTCCAATGGATTTCCATTTAGTGCTATGATATCTGCTTGTCAGGGGAGGTAAACCCAAGTGCCATTCTGGTTACACTGAAGTTCAGTTGAGGACTTTAAATTAACCAAATATCTGTATTTTCTTAAATACTTGAGTGAGTAGCCGCATTATTCCCACTTTTTGATTGGTTTTAAGCATGCTATTGATGGTGTGTTGTTTGTATTATGTTTCCAATTTCCTCTATTGGATTTTCCGCCTTCCTGACATTTCCAAATTACATTTGTTTTAAAGATAATTTGTTAGATTTACTGTAGATAATTATTCATGAAGTTATTACTTGTCAACTTTATAATAAAGTTATTTGTTGAGTTGTCTCCAGTTTTTTTAATATTTAAAGATACATCTTTCTTTCTAGCCAGTTTCATTGCATTTGCCAATTTGCAATTTCTTAGATAAAACTAAGCCTATGACATTCTAATTCTTTTCTCTCTTCTCTCTATCTAACCATTTTAAATTAGAATTTATTATATCAATTTGTATAATGTCAACATGGATGTGGTGACATTGTTTCCACGTTCAGTAAGTATCAGGTAGATCCTTCCATAAAGTAATCAAACTTAAACAATTACATCTCAGCCATGTTGCATTAGTTATCAAAAAAACACATTTGCAGAATATTTTCTCTTGCAGAGGGTGTGGTTTGCACATTAGTGGACCAGAAAGACAATTCTACAGTTTATACTTTAGGAGAGACAGCATCTTTCAAGTGTCATGTCAGATATTCTGGTGCCGAAAGACCAAAAATATCATGGAGGTTTGGGTTCCGAGATGTATCACAGAAGCCATTGGTGGAAATTAGTGATACTTTGGTTACATCAGCAGTGAACTTAACAGTGTCTAAAAATACTCTTGCCAGTAAGACTGTGACGTGTTTGGTTACATTTTATACCGTGTCCTACCCATGCTTTGTCGATATTACAGGGGAAGGTAAATGATTGTTATTTATTACTTCATATCTCATTGAATTTTGTTGTGAAGAATTGCTTCCCTTAAGTCATAACAATCTTTAGGAAAATTAAAGAATTAATTTTAGTAAGGTTTGTTGGTTTTCAAATATCCTTCCACAACATTACCTTAACATGCTCTAAACATTACAAATAAAAGTTTCTGCTTTGTAAATCTTAAGTAAATCTTGTTTGTTGTGAATGAGGCATATATTGCTATTGATTGTTGCATATTTTATTATCAGTGAGGCATATTTTGTTATCAGTGAGGCATATTTTGCAATCAATGAAGCATATTCTATTATCAAATGAGGCATATTTTGTTATCAGTGAGGCATATTTTGTTATCAGTGAAACATTGTATTCATGAGGCATATTTTGTAATCAGTGAGGCATATTTTGTTTTCTATGAAGAATATTTGGTTATCAGTGTGGCACAGTTTGTTATCATTGAAGTTTATTTTGAGGATGTTTGTTTTTAGTTTAAATATTGATATATGTTCAGTGGGTAAAATATGGTTTTCTCTTCAAATAAAATTGATGACATACATCACAGTAATTATTCCAAATGTATTCCCTGATGAAGAAACTTAATTCCTAAAGTCAAACCTTTATTAGTAATTACCTTCATACAACATACATAATATGTTCATATTTGCTCAGTCCTGTCTTTTTTGCTATGTGAATGTCTTGTACATAGCAGTTGTGCTCTGAAGTCCAGTTTTCACTCTTAGCTACTTCAGGTATGGAATAATATTATACATTTGAATTATGATGTAGAACCCAGTTCAGGCATAGAATAACATAGTCATTATACTTTTGAATTATGATGTAGCACACTTAGTCAATGGAATAACATTTGAATTATGATGCAGCATTCTTAGTCACTTGAAGCGTGGAATAGCATTTGAATTATTAAATATCACTCTTAGTCACTTGCAGCATGGAATAACATTTGAATTATATGTTGCATTCTTAGTCACTTGAAGCATGGAATTACATTTGACATGGAATAACATTTGAATTATGATGCAGCATTCTTAGTCACTTGAAGGATGGAATAGCATTTGAATTATTAAGTAGCATTCTTAGTCATTTGAAGCATGGAATAACATTTGAATTATGATGCAGCATTCTTAGTCACATGAAGCATGGAGTAACATTTGAATTATGATGCAGCATTCTTAGTCACTTGAAGCATGGAGTAACATTTGAATTATGATGTAGCACTCTTAGTCACTTGCAACATGGAGTAACATTTGAATTATGATGCAGCATTCTTAGTCACTTCAAGCATAGGATAACATTTGAATTATGATGCAGCATTCTTAGTCACTTGAAGCATGGAATAGCATTTGAATTATTAAGTAGCACTCTTAGTCACTTGCAGCATGGAATAACATTTTGATATATGATGTTGCATTCTTTGTCACTTGAATCATGGAATAACATTTGACACAGAATAACATTTGAATTATGAAGCATTCTTAGTCACTTGAAGCATGGAATAACATTTGAATTATTAGGTAGCACTCTTAGTCATTTAAAGCATGGAATAACATTTTAATTATGATGTAGCACTCTTAGTCACTTGAAGCATGGAATAACATTTGCATTATGACGTAGCACTTATAGTCACTTGCAGCATGGAATAACATTTGAATTATGATGCAATATTCTTAGTTTTGAATTATGATGCAATATTCTTAGTCACTTCAAGCATGGAATAACATTTGAATTATGATGCAGCATTCTTAGTCACTACAAGCATGAAAAATATTTTAGATTTTAATTATGATGTTTTTGAAAGCTGTTTTTAGAGCTGGCTTATTATTGAGAGCTACCATTGGAAAATTGAATGACTTTTGCCAGAGGTATGCTTTTTTAAAAAGTAAAGTATAGGAAAAATGTGTGACTTCAGATGTTGCTTATTTTTATTTGCATATCATAGAAAATGGTGTGAATTTTGCTTGCGGTTGGCTAAATTTTAAGGGCAAAAGAGGAAAATTTTTTAATATTTTATTTTTGAGAGCAAATACTACTTTTAGGCCAATTAATTTAGCTTTTATTTTATACAATATTATGCATTTTATTTTTATTTTATTTTTTTTAATTTTTTTCAGAAAAGGTCTCAGTAGGAAGTGTAAGGTTACAACCACATCATGATAAAAACATCTACTTGCGAGGAGAGAATGTGACATTGTTGTGTGATGCTGATGGCTACCCAAATCCGCAGTACACCTGGATACACAGGACAATTGATGGAAGTGATGCTATTATTTTACCAGCTACAAGCCGCATTTATCAACTCAGAAATGTGTCAGCAAGCAACACAGGAAATTATACATGCTATGTAGAGAATTGGGTCAAAGGTCAGAAATACAATGACTCCAAGTATGTGCTGATTTACATCAATGGTAAGTTAATTAATTATATAATTATATTTTATTGTTTTTGCATGTATTTTTATGTAGAGTATAACAGTAAAACCATATTTAGATATGATACAAGGTGTCGCTTATAGCTTAACCAGCTTGAAGCAGCTGTTCATTTTTTGTGCCATTTTTCATGATCTGTGTGCTTGTTGTCTGTCTTCGTCTTTGTTATTGTGTTCATCATGCATTGGCTGTTCAGTTCGTATGTGTTTCTTCATCTCCTTGCTTTGGAAACGAGAACAATTAGACTTTTTCTCAACGGTCTTGCTCCACTGCTACAACGTTTTGTTCTTGAACAAACTACCATCACCTGATCGCCAGCCAACCCGTTTATGCTATGATGGACCCTCATTAATGGATTTAAATGACCACTCCTTGGCTATCCACACTACATTGGGCTCTAGACTAAACGAACTGCGACTACATTAAAAATTACTTAAATGTAAATGAAAGTGAAAAAAGAAACGTTTTAAAGCTGGCCGACGTAGAATAGGAAGAATTCCAGTTATCTCCCTTTCACCCATTTTAACTCAACAGTTTAAAATTTTGGATGTTAATTTAGATGACCTGATTAAAATCCCTATTAAATCGACAACCTTTGATTATTCAATGCCCAACCAGTAGGACCACCAGAAAAGCGCACAGAAATAGTTACTTTTATCAACGATCAGAATATTGATGTCTTTTTCCTGACAGAAACATGGCTTAAAACATCAGGCGATGAGCCCAAGTGTGCGGATCTAACACCACTGATAACTCTGTCTTGACCACACCACAACCTTTAATTTCTTACACACATCGTTTGAACTTGTCCAAACCACACTCACACTGGAACAAAGGTCATTCCATTTTCTCTGCCTCTACCACCCTCCTCCTAGTAGAAAAAACAAGCTGACTGAATCTTTCTTTTTGAAGCAATTTCTAAATCTCATGGAGTATGGAAATTCAATAGGTGGCAACCTGATTATTCTTGGAGATTTCAACTTTCACTTTCACTATCCTGGAAACCCATACACATACAAACTTTTAGATTCCATCAATATTTTCAACCTCAAAAAGTCAGTTAACCAACCCACCCGTAAACATGGTCACATTTTAGACTGGATTCTTCATAGACCTGATGATACTATTCTACAGTCCTCACTGGTATCACCTCTGCATTATATGCCATCTGGACATACCAGTCCCTAACCCTCCACCTTTATTTGCTACTAACAGAAACCATTTTTATGATAAATAAAATCAAACTAATGCATGACATCCAAGCAAACCTAACAACTTGCTTACCTCTTATAGCAGAACAACTAGACAACAGCCTGTGTTCATTGCTTGAAAAACATGCCCCAGACACCAAGCACAGAGTATCAATTCAAAAGTTTTCTCCGTGATATAGCAGTGTTATGTACCAGCTTCGCACTGCTAAATGAAACCACTAAAATGCAGAGAGGCTTTGGCTTTCCACCAGACTCACAATTCATAGGCAAATCTATGAAGCTGCTAAGAAGAATGTCACATAGTCCATGCATTGAAATCAGCCCACTACAGTACTACAATCATGGTTAAGTTCGATTCTGCAAAGAACTTTTCGAGATTACTAACACGCTAATGTCAAGGAACAAATGTAACACTACTTCCAACTTCCTTCTCTCCACTCGACCTTCCGGACCTGTTTGCAAATTTCATTTCATCAAATGATCTTATTTTCTACAAATCTTCTGGGCAACGCTGAGTCATTGAAGTCTGTGCACGAAGCACTATACTCTGTCACATAAGAAATTGTTCCATTGTTTCAGTTTATTTTCACAATTTCCTTGAATACCGGTGAAAAGGAACGAAAGTTAGCCTCCATACTTTGGCCGATATACAATATGTATATTGAAACAAAAAAACAAAAAAAATCAGCACGCTTAAAAGAATTCAAAGTTGGCTTCTGAGGTCGTCATGCTTTGTAATTAAAAAAAAACTTTGTCTTTGATGTTCAGACAATGAGTTTATTGCATCCTCCCAGTTGTGTTTATTCACCATCTGGGCTTCTATTTGCCAGTTGTGTTTATTCACCATCTGGGCTTCTGTTTGCTTGGTTAATTAATTAGTACAATTATTGATGTTTTTGGGTAAATAATATACACAGCAATAACTTGCTTTAATAATACTTTTTGTAACTCATGCTAGTGAAAAATTTGTCAATTGCACTCAGGTGAATGTATTCTTAAATAATGATTTTTTGGGGGGCGAGATACTATGATAAATATGGCCTGGATAAGATTCAATCTTAGTTATATTAAACCTCACACCATGCCATATATGAACACTAGATGCCTTTGAGCAATTGGTTGATTATTTCCCTTTCATTTGTGATTTTGTTGGATCCAGTTTTCAGATGGTTAACATATTAATACTGTTGTCTGAGTACAACCAAACATGATTTGTTTCTCTATATTTACATCAATGAATAATGTGTTGTATGTTATTAGACATAAGTAACTATAAACACTACTGTATGGATGCCTATGCTCCATAAACAGTGTTCTTGTATATATTTCATACTGTAAAGCTCATGATAAACAAAAAGAGGAATAAATCATAACAGTACAAGGTTTCTTTCATTTTATTATCATTAAGCATTTTGTCTATGTATTTTATGTGTGGGAGGGTGACCCAGATTTAAAACATGTTTCTTTTGTTTCTTAATTTCTTGGGCAGAAATTTTTATATATGTTATCATGTCCAAATATATAGTAAATATGGAATATTGCATGTACCTATATATTTATTAAAAACTTATAAGAGTTCTCTTTCCTGTTATATTGGAGTTGTTGCCCCTTATTGCCCATGCTCAAAACTTTGATATCAGTAGCTTAACTTTACAATATGTCATTGGATTTAGTGTTGGGATTTGTAGAAGACTTTTGATTGATCATAATTTTCTCCAAACCAATTCATGCTCAATTTATAATCTGTTAATTTGTCCATATGGTTTCTTACGAGCATATGGGCTGCTTTTTCAAATAGTTGTAAGACTGAAACAAGTTGAACCAAATTTCATGATAATTTATCACAGATATTTTAATTGATAAATTTAGTGATGGTTTCAAGTGCTCAAAATTTTGGGTAATTTGAAACAGAATTTATTAGTGGTATTTTAACCAAATTTGACATGCATTTTGTTTTATTAATGAGACTTTTAAACAATTGATTTCTAGCATTCCACTTCTTCATTTAGGGTACTTATGGCCTCTGGTTACCTGTTGGTTTCTTCTACAAAACTTTATTTGGGATTTAAGGGGTTTTCAGCTTAATTTAGCATGCAACGTTTTATTGAGAAGACCTGGAATGATTTTGGTTTTCAGTGTCTAGCTTTACAGGTGTTACAGCTCTGGATTGCCACCTTGAAAAACCTTTGTTTCTGCAGTGTAGCTTCATGAAGTATTGTTCCACCATTTCTTCTTTATTTGGTATGTGCTTGATGTAAAATCAGACTTTAGATGAGTTCAGTGCCAAGCTTTCTATCCTGAAATACAAGAGTTATGGCCTCTGATCTTCTTTCTACAGCATAATTTTACCAGTAAATGTTGGATGTCAGTTTAGTTTTGATGTGCAGCTTTGTATTGTTGAGATTTTCTATGAATTTTTTTCATCAATTTCTGTCCCATATTAATTAATTGTAAGAATCCTATATAATTAATTAATCAATCAAGTGGTAACCCATTTTCAAAAACTTTGATTTATCAAGTTTGCTATAGTAATAATCAGTTAATTTAAATCATATTTCTTGTGCCACTCTATATTTATTTGAAGTCTTGCATGAATTTTATTGCCATGTTTTTTACATTACTTTTATCACTTTATGGCACATTGATGTTGTTGTTGTTTTATCTACACTGTTCATCAGATCAAGGTTCTCCTCAGTAAATTGTATCCTTTGCAATGCAGACAGTGCATCTTTAGTTTTGTGAAACTCAAAGCTGGGGTGACATTGCTGTTCCTATTTTTGGTCAAGTAATGTAAAATGTTTTAAGGTATATTTATTTACCGTATGTATGTAATTTAATTATTTTAATTGCTTACTGTTGTTTAATGTTCAGGTTTCATGTGCAGTATATTGATCCTTGGTGCTAATTTCATTAACTTTATTCCTTTGCATTTGGAGTCTTCTTTAGTGAATACTTTTTCTCAATATTGAATATTTTTTGTCTCCCTGCATTCAAATTATTTCCACTTATCTTTTCGGGATGCATCGATATCATGGATACTTTAATTTATTCTTAAAATGTCTTTGTATCAATAGTACATGTACTAATACAGTTTCAGTTTATCTGTGTCAGGAACAGACAGATTTTACTGGTTTACTTTTCATCCAAAAACCCAACTTATAGTTAAGTATTTTTCTGGTAGAAGTCAGTCTTATATTATCAATTGCTGTTTCTTGCATGCATATGAAATTGACATAGAATGAAATCTTTCCTTTATCTTTCTTTTCATTTTCTTTCAAACAGAACCAATTTCTACCTCTATTAATCCAGGGGATAAACCAAACCATGACTTAGAAACTACAACACTCTTTCCTGTATTGATTGCTGCCAAAGGAAGTAAGTTTAAAAAATTTAAGCAATGTTTCATCTTTCTGAAAATAAAAGGAAATACTCAACTTAAAGCATATGAGTTAACAAACCTGTTCAATACAATTCTAGAAATCTATTTACTTCCATCTGTCAATCTTTTGTATTTGTAATGGCAGTCATGTTTCATATATTATAAGCAAATTATCTCTAGTGACCACTGTCCACTATCTTTGTAGTCATCTGTGCATATAAAATGCATGGCAAAAATTAATGAGATTATTTGTAATGGTTTGTAAAAAACCCATGTATTATGGAAAATAGGCCTGTTGATAAAAAGTCTTAATCATAAATATAAAACAAAATGCATTTCGTTTATATAATCCAGTCTCATACATTTTGTTACATTAATTCCCATCCCCATAATTATCAATGCTATATAATGGTGACCTAAAAGAAAACAAAAACAAATGACACCTTTTGTTTGCAAATAATGTTACCTGAGTATAATAAATTAAGAGTACATCCACTGCCTTGTAATTATTCCCATCTTTTCAAGTTAAAAGAGGCCTGTTTTTAGAAACAAAAGTGTTAAAAGTCATCAGCTTGCCATGGCAGAAGTCAAACTAGACTGGTCTCCTCTTCGATAGAAGGATAGGCAGAAATCAGTTACTACTTCTATTCATGCCCAACCCACATGCTCTTTATGAGACCCCATAAATGCAGATCTAAGTTGGTTAAATAATTGGTTAAATAATTCCTTGCAGTCTAGTTTAACTTGGGAGAGTATACTCCTTCAATTTTGTGTCAAATCTCACTTTTATCTTCTTCATATGTGAATATTGTGCATTTAAATTGTCTAATTTCATTGAATGATATGTTAATCATCATCAATGTAATAGCCTGTCTGAGGGTCTGTTGTACTTACAATTCAACTGAGTACTCACTGCATTTGTGTGTGTGATTTGGACTTTCAACGTTACTTTACAAAATATTCAGTCATATCACTACAATATCTGCAGTGTGGCAGTTTATAGTGATGTCTAGTACTGGGGCATCATGCTACTGACATTTAGCATTATGTCTCACTCAGTCACATTATCAAGACACCAGGCTGACCAGTCCTAACACCAACCTCTTATCGAGGCAGCTGTGAGTACCATTTTCAAAACTCTATGGTATGATTTGACAAGGGTTCGAACCCATAACCTCCAGCCTCCAAGGCAACCTCATTTGTAAATTATATCAGTAAATGTCAAGTAAATTTTCATTTATTTCTTGTAATAAGATTATATTTCGCAGGCATTTATGTTAATTCATAACATCTACCTCACAAGTACCCAGTTGTCGATCAATCTCAATTTTTAATGTACTCATGTTAGTACACTATGGTCCAGCAATCTCATTTAGATACTAATTATACTACACTTAGTTTCCATGGTAACACAAAACAAATGCAGAAAATTCAAAATTTCAAACTGAAATGTGATCTAAGTTTGACTGAATGATGCTAAACAGTTATGCTTCATTTGGTCTGAAGTTCATTGGTACCCTTCAGACATTCAAAACAGCAACCATGGAAGCCATCTTGAAAATGTCATTTCTACACCTAGATTGCCCTATCCACCGTATTTTCCGGCCTATAAGTCAATTCGGAGTATAAGTCGAATTCACCAATTTTGTAAATTTTCCATCCTTCGTCCATATATAAGTCAATTCGGAGTATAAGATGAGGCCAGATCAATATCTTGGCTTTGTATTTTACACTAGTAATGGTATCGTTGTATGATATTCCATATTACCGGCAGTCATGAAATTGCGTTACCGATGCTAACATGCTTGTGATTTTACTTCTGAACAAATCACTGCTATATTCTGTTGTCAATTGACGCAGCTGAATAAACAGTCCATGCTTGTTTTATTATAATTTAAAGCACATCCATGTTGTAGTTCATTTTATTACCTGTAGTTATGAATGTTACTTATAAAAACTTGTCATTTTATATCGTAAGTTTGACACAATCCATATATAAGTCAATTCAGAGTATAAGACGAAGACCTGACTTTCAAGTAAAAAAGTATTGACGTTTAAGCCGGAAAATATGGTACATGAACCTTTCACTAACAAAAAACCTTTGATGTCTAGTTGGTCCTCATTGAAACTGTGCCAGATTAACATCCAACAGAACAGCCATGGTGCGATCTTGAAAATGCTGATTTTGCTATTTCTCAGTCTAATGTTGTAGAGACATGGATTTTCACAACAAGACTTCAAAATGGTGCAGGTGGACCTCCAACATGGCCACCATGATGATTCTCTTTCAAATCTTGTTCTAGCTACTCCTCAAAAAGATCATCACATCAACATTAAGGTTTTACTAAAACACTTTGTGTGATGTATACTTGGTCCTAATCGAAAATGGCTCAGATAATGTTATGGCAACCATGATGGCCATTTTTAAAAAATATCTTGTTCTTGTTAATCTATCTGGTGGGTGATAATAATGACATAGGGTTTTCACTAAAAGCCTTATCAAAGCATTTAGTTGGTCTGCTCAATAGTTCAACTATGTAAGAGGTTGTGGGTTTGATCCCTGGCCGAGTCATACCAAAGACTTACAAAAATGGTACT
Organism: Unio delphinus; assembly: GCA_029339505.1. Taxonomy (NCBI): domain Eukaryota; kingdom Metazoa; phylum Mollusca; class Bivalvia; order Unionida; family Unionidae; genus Unio; species Unio delphinus. Next base: position 3,984,695 of record JAQISU010000091.1, read on the forward strand.
AACAGCTACCTCACTTGGCATTCAGCATTAAGAGTTTAATGTTAAGACTGGTCGGCCTGGTGTCAGGATAAGGTGACTGGGTCGGACATCATGCTGCATGTCTGCGGCATGATGCTCCAGTGCAAGACATCACTATAAATTGCCACACTGCAGACATCTTAGCGATATGACTGAAAATTTTTAAAGTTACGTTAAAAATCCCAATCACATACACACACATACACACATACACACATTTCAACTGACAAAACTTTGTTTCTGGATTTTTATTTCCAGTTTCTCATGATTTATTATTTACATAAATTTTAGTAGTGCATGCAAATGAAAGAGTAATAAAATAGCAGGTGACAAAAAGTCCTAAAACAAATCATAAACTAGAAATATATTTTGGTTTTGAATAAAAAAAATTAGTATTGTGCCACTTAAGAACTCCCAAATGAAAACATTTTCATGACATCACATGATACCATATATGTTTTACCTGTGTGTTCTTCTACCTTAGGCACTAAGACGGTATTCACATCAGTTAAAATGACGGTGCTTATTTTGTCTGCTTTGCATATTTGTATTATCAATCACTGTTCTTATTTCAGTATCTCCCTACGCAATAGGAGCCATGATTAGTGCTTCTCTGGCTGCAGTGCTTATCATTATCTTCATCATCCTGTCCATGAAAATGAGAGTAAGTGTACAATTTTTTAAATTGTTTGTATGTTTGTTCTGAAAACTGGTAAGAATAATAAACTGAACGAGCCAGCAAAAGAAATAATTGAATTATTGACAGAGTAAAGCCCCCTTTTTGACAGAGTAAGGCCCCTTTTCTGACTCAACAAATCTACCACAAGTGAAAATGTAACCTTTTGCTACATTCCTTTTAATTTGTACCCATGAAAATAAATTATTTCAAAGTACATGTAACTTTTTTTTCATGACCTAAAAACCATGTTCTTGGAAGATGTTTCTCACACACTGGCAAAGTGACTTGAATATTCAATTACTCCAGGTTAAGATTGACTCATCTTGAAGAATTTTTAAGTAATATCTAAATAAAATCAATATGCCTCTTTGGCAAGCAAAAGAAGAGGGGCCATTTTTAGATTTAGGCATAGAACTGTCCAGTTTCTGGAGCATTACATAATATAGCTCTTGAGTTGTGTAACCTTGAAAAGTATATAATATCGGTTGTTTCAAAACATTCTTAACACATTGACCCCTGGAGGTTTTTGCTGTTTTTGCATGAAATGTGTGTAGGAAACGCATTTTGGGGACTATTTCTGACTGCGTCATAATACATCGACTTACAAGCAATTTTCTATTATTCTAATGCCCGGTTGTGTTAAAAACATTGTTTTCCGTTGGTTATTTTGCTCGCACATGAGAGGAAAGCGAAATGTTGGAGTTCTTTTCTTTCTTTGATTTTCTTCTTTTTTTTTTGCTTAATGGACCCATCATTTTTGTATGGAGACCACTCGTTATTAAATGACCACCTTATCCTACTTTTTGCACAGGTTCACCTGTCTGTGTGCAGTTCAGACTGTTCTGCCTTAAATCTGAGGCCAAAAAGTCTAAAATCTGGACACATAATCAGATTCTGACCCCTAGGGTTTCCTGTCTTGCCTGCATAAGCTGAAAGCTTAGTCATCAAAACAACATTTACTGGTGAGATGCAGTGTTCTGCTGAACTCATGTTTAACAACAAAACTATAACAGTGGAAAATTTGCAATTTTTGTGGTTCTTGGTTATTTTCTGTCATGGGCATGTGGCTAAACATTCAGGACTAATATTTTCATCCATATTTTTTATTTACTGCATCTTTACGGCAGCCTAATGCCAAACTTATATCCATGTTTTATTAAATATTGCAAATTTCCTTCTTCAATTTGACACTTTCTTATTGCTTTGTTGGCAGTGACAATCTTTTACATCAGTATTCAGCAAGCATTGATTATATTAAAGATTACAATGCAGTAATAATATTTCTACCGAGTTTTGTTGGTTATCTAAGGAAAGATTTGGCAGAATGTATCCATGCAAGGATTCCAGCTAAAGCTATAGTAACTAATCCAGTTAAATCTTGCGTATGCAGCCTGTATAGTTTTTCAAGGCAGTAGACTCCACAACTACAGAATGTCTCCAATGTTCAGATGTTTTGATAAATGGTTGGAGCACATAGGTCTGAAGTTTATTGGCAGCACTTCTTATTTTGAATATTTCTGTTTTATTGAAAACTTTCAGATCAGAGTAACTGGAATGCTAGAAAAAATAAGAGAAATCTGGAATTGTATAGAATGTTTGTGACATTATTAACCAGGGATAATTTTTTGAAAACAGATGATCAGAAATCAACATTTAGTACTATTAAGTCCAAAGCTAGAAAAATAAAATTGCAGTTTGAGGAGCAGTTTTGTGCAATTCAGATTTGTGATGTTAAAGGTAATTATTAACAATGGAATAAGAAACAGTAGGTCAGAGGTCATAGGTGGACACAAATCATGTGATTGAAGATTCTTGATAGATGTCATCTACAACATTAATGTTTATTATGTTTTGTGTTTGTTGCAGGCCCGAGAGAGAAGAATGCATGAGAGAGTGTCACGGATGCATGACGAGAATCTCGATGACCAAGAGGTGGAATTGCTGGATGAGAACATCCAGTCTGATGGAATCGATCCTCCAGTTAGTGTAGATTAAAAAAAATATTTCAGTTTTCACAGAAGGCAACACATAGTGCACACAATGTACATTTATCTGTCAATCTGTTTAGTGGTAGTTTTTTATTTACACATTTGCCTTGATAACTCGTTAGCTGTGGGGTCCAAGAAGATTGTACTGCAGCATAATTGAGGAAGTGAAAAAGACTTAAATTGTTGTTAACAGTTACTGGAAGGGGATTCTAGAACATTTGTTGATACACAAAGATATTTATGTGCATTGTCCTACACAAATACCTGCCAAAAGATTTTAATATTCATCAATGTGGGATCTTAGGTTAATAGTTGAAGGGTATAATATAATTACTGACTTTTATTAATAATAAAGTTAGTTTTCTACTCTCATTTCATACATCAGTAATGTTGAAGTTGCTTTTGGCAACGTAAAAATTGTCTTATTTTAATAAATGTCAGGATATTTTTTTAAAAATCTGCAATTATTTTTCCCTTGGAAAAGCTCGCAAAACATAGGGATCTTTTTGTTAGTGTTGGTGTTGTCAGTTGGACTTATAAGACTTATAAGTGAGTATACATGGTATTTGTGTGAACCACTTAACAGTAGCATAATTTCTCATCTGCTTTTCTCCATCTTTACTTAATGTAGTTTTTAAAAAGTTTTGAATGTAATTTCCAGGTAAACATTAATAAGCTGAAGCAGTGGGAGATATTAAGAAAAGATATACGTATGGTTGAACTTGCTGCAAGGGGAAGCTATGTGGAGGTATGGAAAGGACGCATGAGGAAGCAGCCTGGGAAAGAGGACATCATAAAAGTTGCCATTAAAAAGCTTGTTCGTGAGTTTGTTAATGCTATAATTGTGGCCGCAATATTTTATGAACAATTGCTGCGGATTTAGTCATTTTCATGGATATAATGTTTTGTCATTTTCCCCAAAATGTCCACATGTTTTCAAAGAAAGATCCTTGTTCCATGGGTCTTTAAATTTTGTAACAATAACAAATTCACATATATTGGTGACAGTTTTTAAAAACACAGCTGACTTCTTGACAGAGCTTCTCTCTGTATGTCTTTTACAATTGTTTTCTGAGTTATCACTTGAAGCAATTAAGTTTTTTAACTCATGAGATGGAGGCATCCATGTGTCAATGTGTCTTGTCAGCTTTGGTTAAAAACATTTGTCAGTACAGTAGTCCCCCTCTTATACGGCCACCCCTGCTGCACCAGGAAAGTGGCCTTATAAGGCGGGTGGCCGTTCCAGAGAGGGGCTAAATTTATTATGAGAAGTACATGTATAATTAATGTACGTAGTAAGAAAGCTACATACTTCAAAACATTAAATATCTTCGTCTAAATGAATCATTAATCAATAAAAGTTTTTTTTTGTTATAATAACAAATTTATTTCAACTGAATATACGTTACTATTTTTGCTTTGTCGGCGTAAGTGTGATACGCGAGCGAGTATTGTTGTCATGCACATTGCAAATGGATTCAAAAACGTCATTTGCATCTTTTTACATACATAATTATCTTCCATTTGCTCCATTTTACCACTGCTAAATAACCTTCTTATCGGTTATTACTTTGTTTATTCAAATTATTTCAACATAAACTTGTTGTTACAAGTCTTTTCTACATAAATTGTTTGGCATCACCCCCCCCCCCAGATGTCGTCGTGTAGAATAACTGACTTTCTTTAAAAAAAAATGTATCCGTTAACAGGATGACATTTTAATATTTGGTAATGATTTATTCGGTTATTGCTGACTGTATGCGATTTAATTATGCAGACAAAACTTGTGTCGAGTGTATGAAATACAGCCTTCGTGAAGGAAGCCATAATGTGTGGTCACGTGATTTTTCCAGTCTTTGTCTGGTACCCTGTTGTTTTTTTAAGGTTGTCTGTGTGTGCCAATGTACAAAATCTATTTTTAGCCTTTGCTGACCTTGTTATGATTATAACAATTACGTTGGGTTATAATCGTCAACGAGAAGAACTCGACATAGGTGTTAAACCCCAAACTCTAACATAACATTACTGAGCCCATTTCCTGTAAACATCGACTTTCATAGATAATGATATACTATAAATCTTTAGTCCACACTTTTAACGGCGACTCGACACTTGGAGATGTGTATCTACGATAGAGATAATCAAAATTGCTTACCTTACAACCGTCAAAATTTGAATTAATTATTGGTTCTGGATACATTTAAAGAAACGAAAGTGGCCGTTCATGAGGGGGAAATTTTTCATTTTTTGTACTAAAATGCTGGCCGCTGGTCGCGTTAGAGGGGTGGTTGCTCTTGAGGGGTACTTTTGAATACAAACTCGTTGGTGCCAAGGGATTGTGGCCGTAAGAAGCGGGTGGCCGCTGGTCAGGGGAACTACTGTACTTGTAGCTCTGTAATCTGTCACCAAAGTCACTTCATATTTTAGAATAAAATGTTTGTCACAATCTACCGTTCTCATTGCATCACCCCTACACCCCAAGGTCTTTCTCGGTATGGGGCCATAGAGCCATTCATAATAATGGAGACACATTTTGGTTATAGATTTTTCCATTGCTTTTGTTTCCAAAACTCAGTTTTTAATTCTCCTCATGTTTGGAATATATAACGTCTTCACATATTCTTCATTGTCTTCACATATTCCCTCTTCATTGTCTTCACATATCCCTCTTCTCCAGTACTAATCCATTCCCAGGTTCTTTTTCCAATTTGCTTCATATTTGGAATAGAAATTTATCACATACACCTTCTCACAACATCATTCTTGCATGTGGTCTCTGTCAAAAGGTAGGATGATGTTTTCAAGAATTATATTGCAGTAATTTTTTGGTTAAAGATAAATTTCATCTCTTCTGCTTCCATTATAAATTATTCCATACTCCCCTTCTCTCATTACCACTCTAATCTTCTGTCCCTCGGTGGAGCCATCGGGTCAGGAATCAATTTACTTTAGTTTTGGAATATAACATGATCGCACACTGACCTTATGGATTTTACCACACTCACCCCTGGGTCAAGTTCCTCTGTGGAGTCATAGAATCAGTATGTTGGACACCATTGGGTGAAAGTTTTGATTCTCCCTGTTATGCTGTAATTATGTTTGTATCCAATTAACAACAAATTTGAATATTATAGGATCTCGTATCCTTCATTCTACCTATAGTGTGTTGTCATCTGAGCTGTGTTCTATAATGGGTCAAGAGGTCAGACACTTTAGGCTAATTTTTGAAAATATTTAAATAAACCTTCACATAATAGTTGGAATATTATATGACCCCATAGTTTCCTTTCCTCCCTATATCACTGTTACCCCAGAGTTATGTCCTGAGTGTCGGCATGGGTAAAAATTGAGTCCACTTTTGTTTTTTATTATTATTATTATTATTATTATTATTATTATTATTATTATTATTATTATATTGTTCTTCTATGTGCAATCAACAGAATATTCAAATACTGGTGTTAGGTAATTTCTCAGAAATTTGTTCCTGCTGACTTTAATCCACTGTTTAAATAATCACTGATTTTATTTTATTTTTGCACCAAGATACAATACTAATTTGATAGTTACATGTAAAACATAGGACTGGCTCTTTCATTGGTAAACTTGTATAAATTAGGCTTGGAAACAGCTATCCATGCTTCAAAACCAGTATGTGGATTCTTTGGAACAACTCAATGAGATCTAAAGACAGCTTATGTGAAGGGCCTGTGATGAGTAGGGAATCAAATGAAGTCAAATATAGCTATTCTTTGTGACCCAAGAATGGAAACTTTGCTTGATTTTACAGAAAGGTTTTAAATAATGAATGACCATGACATTAATGAAAACAGATGTAACTCATATCTCTTCTTAAAGATGAACTTTATTTATCAGAGGAAGCTTTATTCTATATTCAAATAGATGTAGAGATCTAACTATACCTGTCACAAAAGGCAACATCCATTTCTGCTGTGATTACATCATTAATGATGACAACTTCCTTCCTTTTGGATTTGATATATTTCTACCTTTGAGTTACATCAGCTTAGTGACTTAAGTTTGGTGAGTACAGGCAATTAAAGAAATGTCGATTCTGATGATATTCCTTTAAACTATGCCTTACTCATGAAGCACATTTTAGTTTGCATAGATATGCTTCAGTGACTGCTTAAGGCAGTATGTGTGTGTGTGTGTAATTAGGATCTTTTAACATAGATTTAACAATTTTTCAGTCATATTGCTATGATGTCTGCAGTGTGACAGTTTATAATGATGTCTAGCACTGGGACATCATGCCGCAGACATGTAGCATGATGTCCCACCCAGTCGCATTATCTTAACACCAGGCCAACCAGTCCTAACACTAAAGTCTTATTGCTGAGCAGCAAGCAAGGCAGCTGTTAGTACCATTTTTTTAGCATCGTGCTTCATGGAACCCTTGTTTACTAAAAAAAAATTATCGTTGCAGAAGAATCAACAGAAAGAGAAAAGAAATTTTTCCTGGCAGAACTAGAAGTACTAAAGGCTGTGCAAACACATCCTAATGTAATCAAGCTCATTGGCTGCTACACCATGAACGGTTTGTGTTTTATTTATTGTATGTACTTGATTGTAGTCAGATCCAACTGCAAACATCATAGACCCTGATCTACTCTTGCATAATGTGCTTGTTGATCAGGGTCAGTTTAGTTTATTCAACTGATTATTTATAGCAAACCTGTATAAGATTTTTAGATTTGGTAATGCATTGTGCAGTGGCATCTGGGTCTTGTCTGTTGGCAGCTTGATTGGATTTATATACTGGTATTTATGGTACCTTTTGCAAACTGTTCTGTGCAAAACAGTAACTGCTTATAAGCATGTCATCATCCTGGTACAGTATAGATGTTTAAATGTTTTTAAATTAGAACATTTCTTTTCTTGATTATATCAATTCCCGTTGGGGACAACCATTTTCACAATCATTAAAAGTAGCAAATTTCAAAATCACAGAATGCTATAAATTAATAAATTAAAGATGATTTTGTTCAAAACCATGAAGGATTATCATTAACTGTCACATATTAAAATTAGACACATTGATATTAAATTGTAGTTTACTGACATGTGGACTGTTACTTGAAGTATACTGAAAAGTCAGTATCAGGGAAAATGTTCTCAAGCAATTTATTCCAACCATTTTCATACGGAAACAATTTGTAAAAAAGGACAGTTAGTCAGCAAATGGTTTGTTCCCTTTTCAGATGTTGACATAATATGACATAATGCACCTATGTACATATGTATGTATAGTACTTGAGCACATCCCCTCAAAAATGGATCAAGTGGTTCTTGAATAGGCAAACTCTGTAACCTAGTTTTTAATTTCTATAAGTTCCTAGATTACATTTTTGTATGAGTGTCCATTGTGATAGATGTGGGGATAAAAATAGATCATCATTGTTATGCTATTATTACAAATAGTCATCTTTTTAACCCTCACCTTGGTATTCAGAATTGGACAGCTCCTTATCAGTAATCAGATTTCTTCATGTTAAATCTGCATGCTTCAGTACATTATATGGGCAAGAGCAGTGTGATATCTTGTTTGTTTTCTGAGATGATAGGATAACAACAACTACAGGGCAGTGTCAAGTTGAGATAAGACAATAACCTTATCTGTTTCCAGGTGGCTAACAATTCTTTGTCACCATGTATCAAATTTGGAGAATGAATCTCTTGAAGCAACTATTTTAAAATCATTTCTAGATTAAAATGGTTATTTGGCATGTGAATAGGTCGATGGTTTTAAGGAGGCACCTGCCATGATTCTGTTCCACCATTCTGATAACAGAATAGTGTGTCATGGAGTTCATTTGCATCTGAAGTAACTACTTAAACTATATATAAGTATGAATGCTTTTGAAATATTTTTGGATTTTAATTGTTTATTGTCCGGGATTTTCAAAAGCATACTGACTGAAAGGTTTGTTCTGACATCTGAGACGGATAGATACCTTCCCAAGTCTAGCATAGGACACACAGTATCATAACCTATACTGTCATGTTGTATTTGTAACTTTTCATGTCAGTATATTTATTTTTGTGAATTATGTGTGCATATTAAATCAAATGAACTGGAAGCGACCCATAAGTAAACAAATATTCATACTTTCAGAAGTAGTTATTGCTCAGTTACATCCAGCTGTTGATGCATGAATACAGGTATGCAGGATGATTTGTTTGTTAATAACCTTCTATAATATGTTTGTTCCATTGTAAGTCATACTCCACCTCCTGTCTGCCTGACACAACTACATTCTTGGTGAGGAATTGTTATTCCCTTCATTCTTTAGTAATTTCAATATTTTTGTTTCATAAGAGCAGACATTTATAATTTAGAAAAATAAAGTCGTCAGTGGTAAGTGCTAAAGACATGTCATTTTTAGTAGATGGGCAACCTAATATACATTGTAAGGTGCTTGTTTCTGATGTGGATGCTTGCACAGATAAAAATAAGTAGTCTAAACTGTTTACAACACAAGATATCAACCATTTTAATCAGTAAGATGAAAATAAAGGAGATGAAATAGGTGACCAAAATATCTGTATCTGAAAAATGTCATGTAAGTAAAATATAGACTTTATCATTTGTAATATGCCACACATTGCAAAATATTGCATTCTGAATGAAAATAATTTTTGTAAAATTCATAATCATGTTACAGTAGCATTGTTTGAATAAGACCAATCTTTGAAGTGTTTGAGAATAGCCTCCCTTTACTAATCCTCTAGCATAATCACATTTTGGATTTTATGATTTTCCAAAACATGAGCACATCAGGGTTTTTTAAAGATTGAAATAATGTTTCTGATTTGTCAGGTATATATGTATTTAAGAGACTTATTCATTTGAAATATGAAAATATAATTAGTATTATTATTATTGTTATCATTGTCATTAGCTAAAGTATTACTCAAATTGCTCACTGCTGTAAAATGCTCATGTTTATTGATATAATTTATATCTGTTTATATTATATTCAAAGCTTAAAAAGTTTTCAGATGTTGTTTTGTAATTTGTTAAAATCTTATTTGACAAAATATTTTTTGTTGCATAATCGTCATTGGGATGAATTGTCCTGGAACCAGTAATTCTTGCTATTTCAGAGCCATGGCTGATGATGCTGGAGTTTGCATCTGAAGGGACGCTTCAGCAGTATCTGCAGAGACACCGTCCTGGAGAGATGGTAGTTGAGATTGACACTCAAGATCAGGGTCAGGAAAGCGTCAGCCTAAAAAACCAAACTCTTGCATCACACAGACTCCTAAGCTTTGCAGCTCAGGTGGCCAGTGGACTTGAACATCTTCAAAAATATAAGGTAGTTCCTTTCATTGAAACAAGTTTCCATTAGTAAGTTTATTTGTTGATAATTGTACTCTTTTACAGTACTTTATTTGCTGACAATTTCTACATTTTAGTACATTTTATATTTTTAAAAATTATAAAATGTACACATCTAAAAATAGCACACATGTTCTTGGCATGTCTTTTGGGTATGCTGTAAAGATAACACAAAGTTAACATTGTAAAAAAGAAAGATGTTTCTAAACAAAAAACTTCTTTCGACCAGATTCTATACATTCTGCAAAAAGAAAAGAAATTTAAATTAAAATAAAATATATTTTTCCAGGAGTGACAATGAAATGAAGTTTTAACAAAAAATAAAGTGGTTAAAGAAAAGTTTATAAATTATTTCCAGAAATGAAATTTATCTATTAGGTCTCATTTATATAAAAATAATTGTATTTTACATGATCTTAAAAAAACCCACCGAAGTTTCAGATAAAAAGGGAAGTTTACATTTATCATGTTCCTTACTTTACCTTTACTCAGTTGAACATCAGTTTTTTTTCTGCATTACACCCCTTTTTCTATCCATCAACAGTTAGGTCTTAAAATTATCTCCCTTTCTTTCTAGGAGCTTGTTGAATCTCAGTGACACATACGTCCATTACCATTCGTGCTGTTTTTGTTTCTGTTATGGCTTGGAAGAACTTGAAGCAATCAGCATCACGTTTAAGTTATGTTTAATGAAACCTCAAGATCCTGGACTTGTTCTGTATCAGTCTATTTTCACTTCTTTGATCAAATAATCCAAGTTCCATGTTGTGTTTGTACTCATCAAGCTCAGAATAATATCCATTACACAATTGCTGTGCAACAGCATAAATGCACTGTAATGCAGCCTTGTCTAAAATATTCATGACATTTTAGAAACAATGGAGTGTTCTTATTTTCTTAAAGGGAGATTGACTTTCATAATCGACACTCCTTATAAGTTAAATTTGAAAACTTGTGCTTAATGTTGATTTTTATTGGTGATTAAATCAGTTACAAATCATTGATATTTTTTTAATTGTCAAATAATTGTACACTGTACAGTAGTGCATAACTCTGTTACCTGCTTCCCCCAAAATATGTAATTGTCTCATCTGGGTTTGGCTTATCACCTCATACTATGTACAGTTATCTGATAATGAAAGAAATACTAACGTATTTAACTTTTTCTTGATAGAACTTACCCATGATTCATATTTTAAAATAGCTAATCAAATGGTGTAGGATTCTGAAATGGAATCAACTGTCTGTAATCACTTACATGTCAGATCCAACTGCAAACAGCACAGACCCTGATCTGCCATCACATAATACTCTGGCATATCAGTGTCTGTGTTGTTTGTTTTTCATGATACCCCTGAAAATCTGCATAGATCCAGATCTGCCAGTCAATTATATGACTCATAATCTGAGCTGGACTCAACTTACAAGTAAGTTTATACAGTAGCTTAAGTGCACGTGTACTTGTTATATCCCTCTAATGTACAAGATAGTCACCTGAAGATTTTAGTCTCAAATACAACCAAGCAATTCATATCCGACAAATTTTAAACTTTTCAGCCAATATACACAAACAGTATAGAGAAAGCTAAGCTTAAGCTTTCATCCATACAGTCAGGAATTTAGCTGCAGGCTGACAGTTCATGTTGCTCTATGATATGGTGAGCAATATAAACTGATTGTCCCAAATTGTCTGTGTACGTTGGATGAAAAGTTAAAAACATTGTCAGATATGAATAATAATAATAATAGACAGTTAAGCTTTCACCAAAACAACCAAGCAAGTATATGTGAAATATTTTGTTATATTTAGATTGCAACCAAGATGATACGTAATTCAAGGGAAAAGGAAAACTATTTCTTGTTCCCTAGAATTTGTTTTAAATGAGTGTTGATATTTTCTTGAAATAGCAGTCAGAACGGCATATCTTTTTAAAAGATGAGATGTTTTATTTTAAATTCTTCATGAACTTTTCTCAAGCAAAATGACTATGCTGTTTGAAAGTCTCAGTGAATCTGTCAAATTTGTTTAAATTCTCAACCAATTTACCTGTGAAACAATTTTAAAAAATGTGCTATAAGCATATGTTTAACAATTGCAACATAAAGAAACAGTCATACAGGTATAGTGAGACCATTGAGACAGGATTATGTGCCATATCAAGTCCTTCTGCATCTATGTTTACTTCTTACTTCATTTTTTACACACTCCACAATTCTAAAACCTGTAGCATAGATAGAATTGAAAATATCTTTGAGTTTGTGTAAATTTCAATCCAATGCATCCTATAAATATTAATGCATGGACAAAATAGAGGCACCATCCTTTTGCTTTACACATGTACTGTTGAAATAGTAGTATAAAACTTAACAGATTCCTTAATAAAACACAACAACTACCTTTGTAGCACTTGAACATAATTTATTTAGTTACTTATAATTAATATTGAATCAGACATGTGGAAATGGTAAAATGGTAGTGTGCAGTGTGTAGATTGTGGTAAACTGGTAGTGTGCTGTGTGTAGATTGTGGTAAAATGGTAGTGTGCAGTGTGTAGATTGTGGTAAAATGGTAGTGTGCAGTGTGTAGATTGTGGTAAAATGGTAGTGTGCAGTGTGTAGATTGTGGTAAAATGGTAGTGTGCAGTGTGTAGATTGTGGTAAAATGGTAGTGTGCAGTGTGTAAATTGTGGTAAACTGGTAGTGTGCAGTGTGTAGATTGTGGTAAACTGGTAGTGTGCAGTGTGTAGATTGTGGTAAAATGGTAGTGTGCAGTGTGTAGATTGTGGTAAACTGGTAGTGTGCAGTGTGTAGATTGTGGTAAACTGGTAGTGTGCAGTGTGTAGATTGTGGTAAAATGGTAGTGTGCAGTGTGTAGATTTGTTAGTATTCTGTATGGATATGCAGATTGCACAGCATAATACATACTATTATAAAAATGTAAAACTTAATTGTTATGTAAAGAAAATCAAAGATGACACAGTTGTCAGGCTCTTTTTAGTTACAAACTTGCATCACTAAGATAGTTATTATGAGATAATATATATTCTCTATTTATTATGGTGTATCACTTTTCATGGTTCCTACAAACCTTGAAAGTAAAGAACAGTGGTTCTTATATGGAAACAGTAGGACTCCATCCCCAAACAATAAGACCCCATCCGCAAACAATTGGACTCCATCTCAGAACAATATAGCCCCATCCTCAAAAAATATGAACCCTCCCCAAACAAGAGGACTTTATCCTGCAATATTACTCCTTCCTCAAACAATGACCCCATCCTTGAACAATATGATCCCATTGACAAACAATATGACCTCATCCTCAAACAATATGACCCCATCCACAAATATTAAGACCCCATCTACAGACTATAATACCCCATCCTCAAACAGTAGGATGCCAAACTCAAAACATTTCCATATCCTCTAGCAATTGGACCCTATCCCGAAACAGTAGGATATTGTCCCAAAACAATACGATGCCATCCCAAAAACAATATTTCCAAATCCCCTAATGCACCATCCTCAAACAACCAATAAGTACCAATGAAAATCATTTTTAGCCAAGCCATAAAAATCGGTACCCATTAAAATAATGAATTCATCAAAATAAGACACAACTTAAGAAGTAAGCATATTGAAGTAACTCCTGCTCTTTCTTCCAGCTGATTTACTACAGGTTGCGGGCTGCAAGTGTGTTAATAAACAGAAGTGGGACATGTAAATTGTCAGGGTTTGGCTTCCCTAATGATATTACAGAAAGGAATATATATGAACAGGTTAGTACATTTCATCTGTCTGAAGTAAATCACAAATTTATAATGTTCCATTTACATTTTAACTTTAAGTTAAATCCCTTGAAGGCGTAATACATCCACCTTCAGTTTCCAAGTAAAATTCTTTTTCTAATGAGATTTTAATCTAATTGGTATGTCTCCTTTGGCAAATCATTAATAGTGATACAGCATGCTGCTTTAATAAAGTGCTGGTATTTAATTTTTTTTTTAAAATTAATGTTCTACTGAAGACTTTTTCTAATGAAAATAGCATTAGTCACAATTAGACAATAAGCAGAAGAACATAAAACGTTTAAAAGCTGGCTCATTTTTATGATGCAGAGACTTGGAATAGCTTGTAGTAAGCCCCACTCTGTTTCACTGCACATGTCCAGTAACGCTTTAACCTTTCACCCATATTTCTACCACAGTGTTGACTTACCAAAGATATTCTTGTCCAAAATTCATCAAGAATTTAGCAATTTCAAATTAATTTTCAAGTTTGAAATGAGTTTTATTTTTATTTAGGGGGCTATTAGTATATAATTGAAATTTAGTATAACAATTTCTTTAGGTTTTCAGAGTTGAGAAATTTCAGTTTACTTGCGGGAAAAAAAGTATGATCTTACATAATAAAAATTTAATCTCCATTCAGTCTTGCAGGGATTCTGGTATACTGAGGGTTCAATATTGAGGGGTTTCATTATATGAATATTAGGCTTCCTTAAACATTTTTATTTGCTAGAGATGACCACCAGGTCAAAGATTTTGATGAGCACATGTTAGAAGCAACCCAACTATGGTCATAGGATATCATAACTATCAGTATTTAATATTTGCTTATTTGTTTATCCATTAAACTGTCAAATAAACAAATGAACAAAGTTAAATTCAAAGGTCAATATTTCTTGTTTATAAATATTTTCTTGGTCTTACAATCAATAAAGTGCAGGAAGTGAAACCTATTGGATCCAATAGTCTTTACAGGGGTGCACATCTGAAGTTAAGCTAAGCTCTATACTATACAATCAAAATTACACCCATCAGTCAGTCAGACATTAAAATAAAGGGAATTAAAAGGCGTTTAAACAATATCTAATATGTACAACATCTATTTTAAAATTAAGGATAACTAGTGAGAAAAATTGGTAAAGTCTTGTTCTTTAAAAATAAAACAAAATGCACAGTGCAAAACTGTGGAGTGTTACCAAATTACTTTGCATGTGGTAGTTATAGAAACTAGGATCTAAGTGGACTGATGATAAATTGGCAGCTTCCATTTGCTCAAAAAATGAACCTGAACTAGTCTACAGTACCCTAATTTTTGCAGTTATTAAAATAGAAAAACTGTAGAGTGGAAAACCAAATCACTGATTTTGCCTTCTTGAACATGATTGCAGTGTATGACAAAATGTTATGAATGCAGCTAGTTGTACATTTTTTGAATGGATTGCCTGGAAAGTTGGTAAATGTCATTGAATATTATCACACAACTACGAAATGATTTTTCTAAATAATATCTTGACTCAAACAGGATCTGAAGTTCATTTATGTTATACAGCTGATGCTATAAATGGTATAAATGAATTTGTCTGGAATTTCTTTAATCATACAAGAAATATATTATAAGTTCACATTTTGAGAAGTTTTTGATTCAGTATTTTGTTGACAGTAATTTTTCTAATTTCTGTGGACATAATTTACAATACTGTTATACATTTATTTATGCTTTATTGATAACAATAACATTTAATGGAAATGCTTTTGCATTTCAGGCAACGACCCCAGTTCGCTGGATGGCACCAGAATCTCTCTCTCATCACACCTATACCTCCAAGACTGATGTCTGGGTCTTTGGGGTGCTCCTTTGGGAAATTGTTCACTTTGGTAAGCCATTGTTAAATGAATTCACTGAGTATGACATCTAAATACAGTTGTCTTTAGTGCACATATTATTTTGATAAATTATGTAATTTACACTGCTGTTTCGAACACCAGCAAGATTACTTGTCATATTCATTACTCTTCAAAACTGTCCAGTTCAACTACATAGTAATCTCATCTGCATTAACTTGCTCACTTCTAGGCTCCGTAAACTGCCAGGTTGCCAGAATTTGTTTTCAAATTCTTGCATCAATTACCTCCCTTTATTGGTTGATTAGATAATGACTGATCAGATTCTTTAAGATTCTTATAAGATGTAAATCCATTTTTTAATTTTAGGTCTTCCTCCCTATCCTGACATGGGTCTTAATGAGGTGGCAGAACGGGTGCAGGCAGGCTATCGAATGTCACACCCCTTACACTGCAGTGAAGAATTGTGAGTACAAGAGATGTCAGTGTCCAAAGCCTGTGGCACTGGCTGTCAGAAAATCTTTAGCCATTTGTAGTTATTCTTTAGATCATTCAGTTGCATCAGTCTTTAAAGATGTAAAAGAAATCAGATCAGCTTAGTGAAAATACCAGGTGGTATAAATTTAAGCTAGTTTGGTGTTTGAGGTGCACATCATTGTTTAGTTTCTTAGGCAAGACATAATGTCATTCATTCAGACAGTGACACAGTTGCCATTGTCAGCTTCAATTAATGTTTTGGTTAACATTTTTCAGTTTGATCTTTACTTTCATAAACTTTGAGGAATTACTTTCATATATGGACCATATAATCAGTGAACATTGGTCTTTAAGGAATTGCTTTCCTATATGGATCAAATAATCAGTAAATATTGGTATTTGAGGAATTGCTTTCATATATGGACCATATAATCAGTGAACATTGGTCTTTAAGGAATTGCTTTCATATATGGACCATATAATCAGTAAACATTGGTCTTTGAGGAATTGCTTTCCTATATGGACCATATAATCAGTAAACATTGGTCTTTGAGGAATTGCTTTCATATATGACCATATAATAAGTAAACATTGGTCTTTGAGGAATTGCTTTCCTATATGGACCATATAATCAGTAAACATTAGCCTTTGAGGAATTGCTTTCATATATGACCATATAATAAGTAAACATTGGTCTTTGAGGAATTGCTTTCCTATATGGACCATATAATAAGTAAACATTGGTCTTTGAGGAATTGCTTTCCTACATGGCCATATAATCAGTAAACATTGGTCTTTGAGGAATTGCTTTCATATATGACCATATAATCAGTAAACATTGGTATTTGAGGAATTGCTTTCCTATATGGACCATATAATCAGTAAACATTGGTCTTTGAGGAATTGCTTTCCTATATGGACCATATAATCAGTAAACATTGGTCTTTGAGGAATTGCTTTCATATATGACCATATAATCAGTAAACATTGGTATTTGAGGAATTGCTTTCATATATGGACCATATAATCAGTAAACATTGGTCTTTGAGGAATTGCTTTCCTATATGGACCATATAATCAGTAAACATTGGTCTTTGAGGAATTGCTTTCCTATATGGACCATATAATCAGTAAACATTGGTCTTTGAGGAAATGCTTTCATATTTGACCTTTTCATATCCTTGGTCCTCTACTCTTCATGTAACATTCAGGCAAGGTCACATTAGTTTGAAAATCTAGGTTAAGCATTTAGTTAATGTGTTTCTCAATGGTCATAAGTCACAAGTCGTTCTTAGGATAGCTGTTACACATGAACCATGCAGGCAGGGATCCCTGCTCTTTTGTATTTATGCATTCCTGCCCTCTCTTCCCACCCTGCAACCCCCAGGCAAGGTCAATTAAATTTTTAAATGT
The DNA here is from genome assembly GCA_029339505.1 of Unio delphinus. Lineage (NCBI taxonomy): Eukaryota > Metazoa > Mollusca > Bivalvia > Unionida > Unionidae > Unio > Unio delphinus. Next base: position 4,002,266 of record JAQISU010000091.1, read on the forward strand.
TGTTTAAGTTTTTGGTCCAAGTTTATCTCTCTGGTCCTTTGTCTTAAACCCTGGAAGAGATAGTTATCATATATGGACTGAAGAATCAGGAACCACAATCGTTTGATATCTATATTCATTAACATATTCCCTTTGACCATTGTGTTAGGTCAGAGTAATTGAAAGTGTAAAGTGAGACATTATTCCTTGTAATTTTCTTAGAACATTTTAAATTTATATATAATATACTCAAAGCAAGTACTTAACTTCAGTCAGATGTCAGTTATCCCGATAAACATGTCCTATACCTTAAAATCCCATGACTGTTTTGAGCAGTATTGTGCCTGTATAAAGGATTTTATGCAAAACCCATGTAACACCAAAGTCATTACAGTATATTGACTAGATGTCTTTTCTGAATGACTCAGACTTTAATTTCTTTTGTGTGTGAATAATTTTGAAGTTGGCCAAGATAGAGAGCTGCTGCAAAAAATTGCAACCCTTTCTAAATTACCCTGTCATAGCTTGTTCAAATTTTATCTAGTCATTTGCTTGAAACCACATTTCTTAAAACATTTGGGTCTTAAATGGTGTGCAAAGCACAAATATTTGCTTGAATTCAAAAGAAGAACTTGTAAAGAATTTGGTTCATCTGACCTTCATCGGAATCTTCTTGGAAAGACTACATAGAGTGGGGATGGTTGATATAGATAAATTAACTTTGGCGAGTATATTTGTATGCATATTTAGATGATCCGATTGGATTTTCATCACATTACACAAATTCTCCTTGTTTCTAATATTTTTAACTTGTTTAATTTAATGTTATTTTTTTAGAAAACCTTTAACACGATTGCATTAACATCACCCAACAGAGATAGCTCAATTTTTTTTGGGTATGTTTGTTTATATTTTTTTTTAATTTTGAACTTTTTTCGAGTTTTATGCCACTGATTTAATTTTTCCATTTTGCTTCAAATATTTGTGCTCATTGAACTTGGGTTTTAGGGCCACAACGGGCATTGGGGTCATCTGCATTCAAAAATACAATTTAGATTGGTTTTGTTTTGTTCTGCAAATCTGATGTCTAGAGTAGAACTGAAAATTTTGTGCAAACATAACATTCACGGTCTGTCTGAAGGAATGTGGTGGTGACTGATGGATACAAATCAAATAGATCCCAAGTATACCAATATCATGCTGAGTCTCTATGCAAGTGCATCAGTTCCTCTATCTAGCTCTTCCACTAAAAACAACCAGTAATAAAGATATCATAAGAAATGGATTCTTCATCAGTGAACCCAAAGTTAAAACTTCTGCTACATCCTTGCATATTACTTCCCTTACAGACGATAACTGACTACTTCAAACAGTGCAGCCTTAACAGAAAAATTGTGAGAGATCATGACATCAGTTTGCATCCAAGGTGTACAAATTGCCCAGGTTTTGAGCCGTCAAGGTCTTATATGTATATTAAGAAAAACTAACCAGGCTGACATTTTCATGTACTCAGCAGATCTGATAAGAATGAATGACCTTTAGAAAGGTCAGAAAAACTCAGATGCTTATGGGTTAAATCTTTGGCAGATAAGGTACTGGAAAAATATAGTATAATTTGCATTAAAATGGAAAAATAAAAATTTTTCAAAAGTATTTATACAGATGTAAAATATATCTCTGGTCAAGATGTCATTGTACCAAACCTAACATTGTTTATTTACTCATCTAATACTCATGCTGCACATATGTAGATGAGACCTAATGGGAATTTTAAGTTAATGTCACAGGGACATCCACAAAAAAGTAGGATAACCAATTTTCAGAAATAACAATATTCAGTATCAGGTAATAGAAATTATTTTATTTGACTCAGACCTACTATTAACAACGAGTTTATAAATAGAGGATATTTATAGATACACCAATAACAGCAGATACTATTCAGATATTTTTTTGAATGGGAATAATTCAAGTTTTTTCTAGCTGACTGCTTTCTCTACATTTTGATTGGATGTAAATGGTCACATGATACTGATCTGGAATTTTTACACATCAATAAATTCAGCAGACTACTTTTGGTTCTTGTTTCCAGGTCATTTGATATGATGTTTAATCTATATCAATGCCTTACACAATAATAATAACAACAAGCCCCCATCAAACCACTTGTGATTTTCGATCAAAATTTACAAACTCCAGATTAAAATTAACGATTAGAAGTTAAAACATTGTAATTGCACAGACCATCCTGCACTCCAACATTTACACTTTTGTCGATCAAGGCATATGGCAGGCGTTGGAAACCATTCTTTGGAAATTATTGCATTTCATTTCACCAACATGTTCCAGCAGCTGTTATTAAAGGTCAGGGTCATATGTCAAGCCAAGGTCACCAAACATTGGACATGAATTTGCTTTTGAGAGATGCATAGAAAGTAAAAACAACTGATCCTATCAAAATATGCAAGTGTAATTCGAGAAAAGAAAGGAATAGCCTAAACTGTGTTTTTATATATTAAAATAATTATCACAACAATATATCACTGGTAAGACCCACTATGATACTCCACCCTATATTACTGTATAAAGAATATACATCTCTTGACTAGCAACGATTGGGTTTTGTATTATGTCACAGTTAAGAGGCAAATGAAAGAAAACTTCAATCTAAATAAAAGTGAATATTTAGTTGATGAAATCTGCTGATCTGATGTTAGAGAGGAACTAAATTGGAACTTTATAAGGATTAAATGATCATGGTTGGGTATTTATCGATTCATCAATTTTACCTAATCAATCACAAAGTAAAAAAAGGACCCAAGGACTTAATGTTAATGAGTGATAAGGTAAAATTTAGACAGTGATAACTACCCAATGATGATATGATCATTTAATCATATAGTAAAGTCATTGTATGTTGGATTATACAACTCTACTAACACTTTTCTCCATCTTTGATATTTTTGTTGCTTGACAAATAACATGTAGCCTCAAAATCATTCTAAGGTAACTATATATATAGTTATAGAAAGTATATAGTTATATATATATATATATATATATATATATATATATATAGTATATATATAGTATATATATATAGTATATAGAAAATAACTAAAGAATCATGAAGTGGACTGTTATTTTGCTTGACCGCTAAGTGATTTTCCAGTAAAGTACAATAGTGATAAGATTATACAGCCCTTTAAAGGGAGGTTTTGGTGACAGGTAAAATAAGTAAACAATGGAAGAAGAGTCACACAGTTTTCAGACTGGAGGGCTTGTTCTTTATGGATAGAACCATTAGAGAGGGTTGGATCATAGTTCTAAAAATAACCAGGAAAAATACCATTACCTAGAAATTTTTCATTTTGTTGCTTGTTATCTACAGATACAATGTGATGTCCTTATGTTGGCATGAGAACATGGAAAATCGTCCAGGTTTTGGAGATATTCTTCAGAATTTGTCTCATCTGGCTGAAAATGCAGACTTCCATATCAACCTGGAAAACCTTCCAGAAAGTCTCAAAACTGCAGACGTGGATGATAACTCAGAAGATGCTGTATGATCAGTGGTGAAATCAAAATTTGATATAAAGGTAGACAACACCTAACTCAACCATTTTCATCACCTGTTTAGAGTACTTCTAATGTTTGGTGTTCATAATGTTTGCAATCATGTCCTCAAAAAGTGGTATGTACCTGTTGTGATTTTTCATATGGATTATGACATTTCTATTCCTCCATTGCAATTACAGTAGTATATTCTTTTGCTCTTTTTATACTTACATCTGTATGTTTCATACATTGAGACCACCATATATGTCTGTCCTGAATCCATTTTGGCAGCTGAAACTGAAAGCAAACAAAATTTACAGACTTTATTATGGTCATATCATACATACTCATCGAAAAATGGGATTCAGCTTCAAACAACACAGACCCTGATCAGCCATTGCATAATATGCTGGCAAGGCTGTGTCTGTGTTGTTTGTTCTTCAGGTTACTCTTAGCAAACTTCATAAACCGAAATCTGGTAGCACATTATGCACTGGCAGATCTGGGTTTATGCAACTTGCATTAGGAGATCCAACTCAAATTTAAGTGTATCTGTTATGTAGATGACATGATTAGAATCTCATGCCATTACTTAAATTTTTTAATATTTTAAATTTTTTAGAATTTTTTGGACGTTTTGACACAGACTGTGCTTGCATAATAAAGCAAAAAATACTTGAGGTAGAAAAATAAAATTTTAAATTTACAACATTTCTGTAATTGCCTGAAAATTAAATCATATTGTCTGTATATAAATATACATTTATATTAAAACATATCAGGGGTCAAGGCCAATATAATGGATTGGATATATAGCTCAAACTGTGTTGATCTATCTAGTATATTGTAGTGCCAACAAATGATACTTTCACCACAAAAACTTATTATATTATACTAGCACAAAACTAAACAAACGTTTGAGGCTTATATTAGTTTCATATACAAATTATAATATATATGGTATTTGTGGAAAAACTCGGGTATTTTAAATCTGTATATAACAAAACAGATTCCTTTCTGCCAGTGCATTTTGCAATGGCAGATCAAGATTTATCTTGTCTCCAGATGAACTTATCTATGCTGACATACCTGCGTACTTTATGCCACAATACACTCAAATATTCATGGTACTGAACTAGCTACAATCAGCCAACCTTTGAAGGCAGGAATGACTACAATCAACAAAGTGACTTTTTTAATAATGTACCAAGGAAAGGTTTTGCAGAAACTTCAACGAAAACTGAATACTCTTGAGCACTGATCACTCTGTATAAATACTAAGCAAATGATAAAAATATTTATGTCTCAATCAGTGTTCTAGGATTATTTGTGTTGCCGCCATGTTATTTCATGGTTCAGTACATAACACAGGTTCTATGAACCCTAACCATGGTGTTATAGTGGGGATATACTGCATCATGTTACATCAGGTTTTTAAATAATCATTGACTTAATTGTTATCTTTCTGCAGTTTGAACAAGGATATAAAAGTATGGCATCTAATAGCTCTTGGATATAACTGTGACATTAAAATGTCTCAAAATCTCAATCCATAAATATAAGATACATAAAAACCAACATACTCCAATCTAAGCTAAACCAGCAAAAGCAAATGTAACTAAAATTCACAGGAGTTATAATAGTAGTGTTTTTCTAAAACCATATCCACATCATTTATCTTTCAGCATATGAAATTTTACACAAGTACTTCTCAAGTGTTTCTTATCTGCATTGAATATATTTTTGGCTTATCGGCAGAACTTATACAAAATTTCAATAAATCCATTTTGGTTATCTTTTCTCTCCGCTAATTGCCAATAAAATGCAGGATAATCTCAATCTATTTTTTGGAAATGTTAAAAGCATCATCAAGGGCATTATATGCAGTGCTTAAATACATCATGTTCATTATTATAAAGCATAATCAAACTGCATGGGGGCAGGGTATAGTGAATTAAAAGATGATATATGAGTAAAACCCATGTTGCAAATGGTACTGTACTAAAAGAGTTAAAGCCCACAAAAAACACGTGTTGTTTGGGGTCATATACCCACATCATGAGTTTTGTTTCGCTGTTTGTTCTCACTTATAAGTCGAGTCAAACTGCAAACAACAAAGATCATGTTCTTCCATTTTATAAGGTGACTGCAGATCAGGGTCTATGTTTGTTGTTCTACTGATTACTCTCTACAAACTGCACAGGCCCAGCTCTGCCAATGCAATTCCTGCCAGTGGATCTGGGTCTTGACAGTTTGAAGGTGGACTCAACTTATAGACTATATGTAGTATGTATAATAATACCTCATGACATCACCGTTGATATTGTGACATCATATAAATAAAAGGCTGAAATTACCGAGGCATACAGAAGTCGTTCAAAGTGACTCTGCACACTATTCTTCATTGTTGTCAAAGAAAATTTTAAAAATTTTCACCTGGAGATAAATGGTTATACTTGTGCTCATTCAAAGTGATGGAAACAACAGTAGCTCAGTTGACAGAGCATTCAACTTTTAATACATGGGTTTTAGGTTCATTTCCTTTCTATCCGACCCTGGTCAGCTGTATTTGTGTGTATTTGGAAAGGCTCTTAGGTCCCATTTCCTCAGCATGATGTATCCAATAATGTGTTAAAAAATGCCTTTAAAACCAACAGAAATAAACATCATTATAAATGTAACCTGTGGGATAAATTAAATCATTGCTTAGAGAAAAGAGAAATCATTTCCTAAGCATGCACTTGTGCAAAATTCTCCAATCCTGCAACATTTGTCATGTTAAGGATCATATGTGATTTTAAGAATTTCAGGTTTTTAAACACATGCAAACACTTGATATATTCTGTATCATACACATACCATATATAGAACGTACTTGTATAAAGTCAAGTGTAAACTGCACCAACCCAGGTCAGCCATTGTATAATGCACCAACAGATCTGGGTCTTTTGCAGTTTAATCAGTAGAATAATCACATTAACATTTATCTGCTTGCACATTATGCCATGGCGGATCACATCAACATTATGCCATGGCAAATCACATTAACATTTATCTGCTTGCACATTATGCCAAGGCGGATCACATCAACATTATGCCATGGCAGATCACATTAACATTTATCTGCTTGCACATTATGCCATGGCAGATCAGGATCTATCTTGTTCAAAGCTCGACTAAGGTTATAAGCTAGTATATATGTTAATCTGTAATGTGTATACCTTCTGTTTTTATTTGTATATTTTTTAATTCTAGTCATGGTGACAATAAAACCATTTGGATGACAGTCTGAAATTTGATTTGAACTTCTATTGAGCAATATAGTAAGAACAGAGAAGACGTATTAGAATTCTAAAATTATTATTGTCTGAGAGCTTTAGGTATAATTCCTTCTTTGAATGAAAAATTTATAGATTATTTACATTTGTTCTTTAAAGTAAGTGCTTGAATTTCCAACTTTTTCTCTGGTTTCTTCTTATAATTTAGATATACAGTGGAACCCCGCTATAACGCGATGATCGGGGTCCATAAAATCGGATCGCGTTAAAAGCGGGGTCGCGTTAATGCGGGGTTTTACAATATTTAACTTTTTTTCCGAGAACATATACGTGTATACATGTACAATGATCAAAAGTCGGCTTATCATCAGATGAATATTAACTGGAATGCATTAATTAAGATATCTTCAAAATAATCGATGGCTAATATAGTTATAGGTTATTACTGTGCATTAAAAACATTTACTAATTTTTATTTGTTTGAACGATAAAACAGATTGACCGATAATACCAGACTATCGCTATATCATGAAAAGTGTATCAACATCGTATATTACCGTGCCGTCGTGGCATGCAGTTCATCCATAATGGATGTAATTTCATTGAAAATCGTACAGATTTAAAATATTCAATAATTTTGTAATAGTCTGAATTCGTCGTGTAAAATATAGGATGAACAAAATATTGAAACCATTTACTTGCCGTCTGATATCGTACGGTCATTGCATGCAGCTATGCCCGGGTCTACATACGGTGTCTGTACTAATTTCATACCGCTAAAATTTTATCATATGCGACAATTGCAAGAATAATTAACAATCAACAATCAACGCATGATTTCAGCGTGCAAATAACTTTTATTTCAGATTTTGTGAACATCAAAAGAAACATGTGAAAACTGCTAAATTAATCATTGCGCAAAGTACAAAGTCAGTGTGGTTCCAAATTTAAATTTCATCATTTCTTGAAAAATATATCCAATGACGTTTGCTTCTTTGCTCTAGGGCATACAGTTTCTCTTTAGCAGAAAACGACTTGCGTTTTTGAACATGCTTTTCCATAATAGTAAAATATTTTTTTATATAAGCAAACAACGTAAACAGATAAAGCTCGATAACAAAGTAATGAAGGCCTGCAATGGTTACGAATCACTTTTTATATAAAACAAAATTAAGCTAAACGGATGTACAATTTCATACCCTTTTAATTTACAGATAATGAAGTGGATATTATTTACTTTCAACTGTTTGTTGTTTGATCACACCGCCAAGCACAGCATACATGTTGGCGGCTTTCGTCCTTTGATGTTTATTAAATTGTGCGACTCTTGTATCAACCACAGCTTTGTCTGCTGCTTGGCTGTGGCTGCAGTTAAATAAGAAGCCCATGTCGGCTATTGTTTGAGCAACGACTGTATACAGAATTCATGGAAGACAATCACAAAGACGATTTACTGGCTTTACTCATGGGTCCGTAATAAGTAACACTTCCGATAATGTTTACTTCGGCTTAACAATTCAAAAACCTAATGAAACCAGTTTCCTCTTCTAGAGTAGAATACGGAGCTTCACCACAACCTGTTCAAATTGATAAATTTCAGAAGCCAAGCGTTGTACACACTATTTCTCGTACGTTATATATATCTTATTATTTTAGAATTCATACACGATCACTTCTCCAAAATCACTTAAAGAACCTGAATAAATTGTTAAGTTCCGATCGTTTATTATTAAAAGTCATACGTGAATTCTTCCACCAAATTATAATAAACGTTTTGCACACTATTTCTCGTACGTTAAACAAATATTTTCACGGTCCGATAAAAATACACGTAAATGAATTTCAAATTTCAGGAACCATGCCACAATCATATTATTTTAAAAGTCACAACTTTTTTTTTTTTTTTACTTTTCTCCAAATTTTTTTTCTCCATGTGTGAATGAATATACGAAATTTCGGGAGCCATGCTACGACCGCGTTATATCCGAATTCGCGTTATGGTGGGGCGCGTTATAGCGGGGTTCCACTGTATGACTGTATTTGAGGAAATCCCAGCAATCATGATGGTTAAAAATGAATTGCAGCCTTCAAAAATCATTTATTTTTTTGCAGAGACAAGCTCTCTAGTTAGATCATCTGCATGGCATGGAGACAAATAATCACTGCCCTTTAATAACTTAAAATAATTTTAATAAATTCTTAGCAAAATTGCTGGGTCTGGTTGAAGGGAGGTAGCTCTTACAAGTCTCAGATATAGGTCATCTGTTCACACTTAATAGTGTGCAATGAACTTGAAAAACAAGGTTTTTATTGTAGGATATGCAGTTTGAACAGTAAATGACACAACAAAGAAAACTTTTTGACAAGATAATCTAGAACGAATAGTGCTAACATGTATGCATATTTACCTAAAATACCTTACCCCTTATTTGAATGGTTTTATATTTTGTAATATGGTGCTACTATCTTAATTTTATTTTGTGTTCTGTAAGTCTTATTTCTGAAGGTAAAGCACTGTATATTATTTTATTTTCATCATTACATATGTTTGTTTAAAAGGTTTCTGTTTTATTTTGCTTCTCAATTACTATATAATAAACCACATAACCATAATCAGTCAGTTATTCTACACCAATACTAGACATTGGGAAAGGCTTTGCAAATAACCTTATTTTTTTTCTTCTTCTCCTGATTTTAATGCTTGTTTAGGATGTAGCTTGCATGTTAGTCATACTTAGTGTATGAATCAATGTTTCCTAATTTTGACTTCTCAATAATTGCTTATACCTAACTTTCACAAATTTCACAGGTAACATGAAGATTTATTTTAGTTTGTACAAATGATCTTAACTGCCCTAAATTAAAAAAATTTACAGTGACTTCTTCTAAACTCTTTAAACACACATATCTAGAATTCTGCCATCATATATATATATATATATATATATATATATATATATATATATATATATATATATATATATATATATATATATATATATATATATATATTAATGTTGTTACTTTATGAGAGAAACAATCTTGCAAAAATTTTCTCAGTAATTGTTTGACCTTTTAAGACCAAATTAAACAAAATGCAACCAAGAATCTCTACCTTCAGATATGGTTCCAGTGGTAAAAATAAATGTTAAATATGGATTATGTTTAAAAAAAACAGAAAACACATGCAATGACTTCTAAAAAGAGATTTGAACCATTTTTAACTAGATTTCATAGGGATAATCCAAGCATTGATGTATTTCAGCAATATTACCTGCAACTGGTCAGTTGTCATTACACTGAGGTTCTACATACCTGGTCAATGAGGAATTGTAGCCAATTATCATCCATTAGACCGCTAGGTGGAAGCATGGAACAAAGCAGGCCAAGATTACTTCCAGTATACTCCCTGCTTAATTATTAAAAAATATATATATATCATCTTGCTTTACAAAATTTCTCAATCGTATGGGTGATGGATGTTATTGTTGGAAACAGAGAGAGGAAATTAAAGAGATGAGAAGATAAATTATCTGGATGAAAAAGCTTTTGTTTGATTAGGATTTTAAACGTAGCTTTAACAATTTTTCAGTCATATCGCTACGATGTCTGCTGTGAGGCAGTTTATAGTGATGTCAAGCACTGGGACATCATGCTGCAGACATGTAGCATGATGTCCCACCCAGTCACATTATCCTGACACCAGGCCGACCAGTCCTAACACTAATCTCTTAATGCTGAGCGTCAAGTGAGGCAGCTGTTAGTACCATTTTTGTAAGTCTTTGGTATGACTTGGGGGGGGGGATCGAAACAATAATGCTGTATTGTTCTGGGTCTACTTTCAGTTTTGCAATGACAGTTTCATTAAGATTTTGAGCATTATATTGGATTTTGTAGCAGTAGAACATGATATTTTTAAAAGGAATTCTTCCTGATTACCACACATGCACACAAAATCATGGATATTTTATTTATTTATATGAAACCTGACTGTTCATAGAGGTAATTATTATACATTTATACCTGGGCTATCTACCTTTTTATGACCATGTATTTCAAATTTGTTTAGTACGTAAATGCAATTATTTGATTTTTTTTTATTAAGTTAAGTTTTATTAAGTTTTAAATATAAACTGTTCTCATAGTGTTTTTGCATATATTTAATTGTCTTATAATATGGGAATAAAACTGCAAAGACAATAAGTTTACTTTGTAAGTTTTTTTCTACCATGTACTGAATTGTAAGTTGCAGCTTGCTGTTTGCAATCTTTGTTTAAAATTTTCATTAGGCCACACTATTTATGAGATTTTGTATTAAGCCACACTATTCTGGAGATTTTCAGTAAGCCACACTATTCTGGAGATTTTCAGTAAGCCACACTATTCTGGAGATTTTCAGTAAGCCACACTATTCAGGAGAATTTCATTAAGCCACATTATTCAGGAGAATTTCATTAAGCCACATTCATCAGGAGATTTTCAGTAAGCCACACTATTCTGGAAATTTTCAGTGAGCCACACTATTCAGGAGATTTTAAATAGGCCACACTATTCAGGAGATTTTCATTAAGCCACATTCATCAGAATTTCATTAATCCACACTATTCAGGAGAATTTCAGTAACTACACTATTCAGGAGATTTTCAGTAAGCCACACTGTTCAGGAGAACTTCAGTAAGCGACACTATTCAGGAGAATTTCATTAAGCCACACTATTCAGGAGATTTTCAGTAAGCCACACTATTCTGGAGATTTTCAGTAAGCCACACTATTCAGGAGATTTTCATTAAGCCACACTATTCAGGAGATTTTCATTAAGCCACACTATTCAGGAGATTTTCAGTAAGCCACACTGTTCATTAAGCCACACTAATCAGGAAATTTTCATTAGGCCACACTGACAAGTGGTTAAAAATATGAAAGTAATAGCATTAAGACTGATATGCAATAGGTTGGGGCTAAATGTTTGAAAACAAGGAACTGAGAAGTAGTAAGATTATACTATTTTAATTAAACTGAAAAATAATACAAATGGCAATTTTAGTGTCTTTTACATTTTAGTGTCTTGTAGTGACTTAGTGAAAAATGAAACAAGACTGTCACAGTTGTATTCATTGATATGTATGTCATTGTAATTTTGACAATTGTTTATCGATCAACTGATGAATAATACAATGTTCTTATTAATGATAAATTCCAAGGATATCAGGCATGGGTTTTTATGTGGCTCCACCTGTTTGAAAGATAACTGGCTACAATTCCTCATTGCTGTTTCACTGATCTCTTAGGTTTATATAAACCATTTGAGAAGATTTAAGTCTTGTTAAATTTAAAGCTGTTTAATCAGGACTTTTGGCTTCATAACCATGTTTATTTTCATTAATTTATATGTTGTGTCTACCTGATAATTTGTCTTCTTACATTGTTTTTCTCCTGCAAATAAATGTATATGTTTATAATAGGTTATGTTAATACAAGGTCCAAGTACCTTCAATCAGATAATGCATTTATTTTTAGTTGTACATGCATGTGTATGTATCTAATAGGCAGATGAATTTAGTTAAGTTTTGTTCTGTTTTTTTTTATTATGCAGCATTCCAGTTGTGTATATCATAAATATAGTTTTGTAGTATGGGCTTCCGGCCTATATTATTGAACATAAAGTGATTTCATTTGATTAAGGGTTAGTTTATGGATGTTTGATTTTTTAAAAAATCAGATATTTCAGTTTTATTTTAGAAAACTGCAGCTCAAGCTTGAATTTTTCATAATTTTATTTTTACGTTGTTTTGACGATATCTTGTCATATATTCCATTCTTTTTGCATTTGTGTCTCTATTATGCTCATCACTGGCTTTTGTTGAAAGTATACCAGTACTTTTATTATAAACATGTAATTTTGATTGCATCTAAGCCAAACTTAGTTGGGTGTGAAATGACTACATTTTGGCAGAGAAAATTATATGTTGTGGTAACTCACTCAGACAGGGATAATCTTTTAAAATTATACCCGTTTGACTGGTGTATTTATTGACTGCTTGCACTAAACAGAGTTTAAATTTTAAATAATTTTTTTTGTACGGACTAGCACCAGGTTTTATATGTACTAGTTTCCATCCACTCTTTAATTAATACTGCTTCTCAAAAGATCATGTTTGCTATAATTGCAGTAATAAATTGACTGATTTTTATCTAACAGTTATTGACTTTCATCATGAGAATGTTCAAAATAACTTTGAAATAAGTCTATGCATTATGATGGCTACCAAAATTTGTTGAATTCATAAGAGCTACTGGAAGTAAGAATTTTAAAAGTTCTCTAGTATATTTACTTGCCATGGATAGTGGACTATTGGAATAGTACTGTTGTCATCAGTTTTCATGCTTTTGTAACTTGATAAAATTCTGCATTTGTTACCATGACAACTAAGCACCCTTCTACAGTTACAACATGATCAGGCTGATTCTAACTCATTTGACACATGTACTTTTGTGATGTGAGCTATATACGTTTCTTTTTTGTATGCAGTTAATAAAGTTTTTAGTCATTTTATAATTGACCATGTAAGAAATAAATATCATGTACAGTTTATTATGCAGGCATTTGCATGCAAGGATTATTGTTGTTATAGGGTTTAACGCCATGTTTCAGCACAAGATAGACTATACATGGCGGCCAGTATTAATGGTGGAGGAAGAACCCAGGAAAACCCTGGAAAGAACAACTGACCCACAAGCAGCTACCGGCAAGCTTTCTCGCATAACCACATTAGCTGACCCCGAGACTCAAACCCATGCAGACAGAAGTGAGATGGCAGTGATCCGTAATGGTGATTGCATTAGACCACATGGCAACTTTTGGCCTGCTGCATGCCATTGAACTCAAACTTTCCCTTTATCTTCTTGCAGGTATTCGCTTATAAGTCAAGATGAACTGCAAACAACATAGACTCAGCCCTGCTGCTTACCTGCTGCACTGGGAGATTAGGGTTTACTTTGTTTGTTCTACCGATGACTCATAACAAAATGTATTGATCCAGATCTGCTTGTACACTATGCAACCACAGATCTGGATTTATTTTGCATATAGCGTTTGCAAACGGTCAACTCCTATTTCCATATTTTGGTTTTGCTTGTCTGTTAGAATAGTTTACAGCCGTTCATGTTAATAAATCTTACCTGTGTGTCAACACTTATAAATTTCAAAGTGTTTACAATGGAAGTAGTAGTCATATTTGAATTTTTAAGGTTAATATACCACTTTATCAGTAGACAGGTGATCAGACATGACATCATCTGAGATTACCCAGTAAACAAATCTTTTGACAGCAATGCATACCTTTTCCCAGCCTACATGATTATGAATATGTAACGGTAGTCAGTTTTGATTGGCTCGCCACTAATATATCCACTTTTTGATGACTCTGCACATTGTACCATACAGCTCATGTATTGGTACATGTCTTAGTTATAAAATGGGCCAATTTTGCAATTTTCCCCCAACCCCCAAACAATGAAAAAAAAAAATTTTTGTGGTCTAAAACTGTAAATAGTTTCTAGACATTCCTAAAAGATCTGAGTGGGGGCCACGAGTGGCTGAGTGGTATAAAGCTCTCTCTGTTACGGATCACTGCCATCTCACCTCTGTGTGGCTTTGAGTCTAAGATTCGGCTGATATAATTATGTGAGAAAGCTTGCCAGTAGCTTCTCGTGGGTCGGTGGTTCTTTCCGGGGTGGGTGGGTGGGTGGGTGTCCTGGATTCTTCCTCCACCATTAATACTGGTTGCCATGTATAGCCAATCATGTGCTGAAAAATGGCATGAAACCCTACAACAACAATAACAACAACAACGATCTGAGTAGATTTTCAGGCCGTATTTTTTTTTTTTTATTGGGGATAATAGGATGGTCAAACCATTTTTTAATGATTATATTTATTATAGATTATATTTATTATAAGATATGACTTTACTATACCTTGTTTTTAAAACCTGCACCTTCCTCAAGCTTTCCGAGTCACTGGATATTGGATACTTACTCCAAAAGATGCCATGTTTTATGAATCTTTTGTCTTTGATGGCCATCTGGTGTTTTTTCTCAGTGTTTTGAGAACTCTAGATATCTTAAATCCAGTTTCTTTTTTATTCATCGTGCATTTTAATGTATATACACATTTTATATCTGTAATGTTTTTACAATTTAGTTTGTGTTTAAAAGTTATAATGACCATGTAGTCATGATTCTATGTTAATCTCATTGGGGGAATCATTTTGAGTTTTTATTCATGTTATTGTAGCCAGTGATTTTTGTGTTATTTCTAGTAAATGTGCATGTTTTAATTTATTTTTGCAAAGGACACAAACATTATTTTATTAGCATGGTATGGTCTGTTGTCCATCATCCATTAACTCAAAAAATTTGTTATAGCAACTACTTCTAAACAACTTGGACAATTGCCATTATACTGTACACGCAGATTCATTTCATGGACTTTTGTTTCTTCCATTCTAATTGAAAATGGTGCTGCTTAGAAATCAGTATTGATGCCACAGTGGCCATCTTTGAAAATTACCCCTGAATGGATCGTCATGTAACTATGAGGTTTTCACTAAAATATTTATTATGATATCTAAGTTTTGCAAATGAAAATGGTGTCAATCAGATGTGCACTACGGACATCATAACAACTGTCTTGAAAATCTTATTCCTACTCCATCTTAGTGGAAGGCCATAGGTACTTGGGAAATCATGTTAGTGCTCTTCCTCTTCATTGAAAATAATATTGCCGTCAGGGCTGAGGTGAGGTTTTCAGGCTTCTGGGGGCAGTTTTCTTAGTGATGCCCCAACGGAGATGCCAGGGGCAATGTTCTTTAGTGGTGCCGTTACTTTGCAACAGAGAATATATTTTATGTCAGTTGCCAGCCTCCGATCACACCCCCTCTAAAAACAAGGTTTGTGAAGAATTATCCCTGTTACACTCAAGTGAAATTTAAATACTATGAAAATTGAAGCGCAAAAATAAACCCCAGTGCCCCCTACACAATAGCCTCCCCCAACCTGATGATTATTATGGGGTTTTAATAAGAGGTCTTCATGTGATGTCTAGTTGACTCTAAATGAAAATTGGGTCAATTTGATATCCATTATGGCTGAAACTCTGAATAGAGGGTCATATAAACTTGGAGATTTTACTTAATGACTTCTAAAAGATGCACAATAGTCCAAAGCTCAGACATACAGTAGTCACAGCAGCAGTCTTGAAAATCATGTTTCTGCTATTTCTCTTGAATATCAGCAGAATGGAGTTTGTACTGTGTTATGTGCTTAGGCTCTAATAAGCAGCAACACAGAAAGAGTGAAAACTAACAAGCTTGTAAAACTTTAACAATGATTTTTATTAAGTACAATTATTTTCATAATGTAAATAAACTTACGGTTTTAGAGAATCAAATCCAACATTAATCCAATATAGAATTCACAAAAATAATCCACTAATGGAATTGCAAGAGTCCTGATAAATAAATGTTCTAATAGTTCCAGGTTCGAATCTTGACAATGTAATCCAAAATGGCTGACGATGTCACGTGATGCAGTTCTTGTTTTATAATCATCCAAATGAAATTATGAGCACAGGTTCTTTTCCAAATAATTCTTCTTGCTACGACGAAATGACAATGTCCAGTACAAGGTAATTAAAATTAACACTCAAACATAAAAACACAACTATTAACTTTATAAAAGCCCAGATTCTTCTGAACTGTTCTATCCCAAACAATAATTTATATAACTGTTTTTCTTAAGTAAACAAGTGATCACGTGATTTTATGGAAGGTCACGGAAAGAGGCTGGCTTCACTAAATCATGTACTCAAAGAAAGATCTAGATATTTCCTTTCCCCAAGAACTAAAAATAAAAAGTTGTCCTTGAAATTAACCAATAGTTTTAGAAGGTTGTTGACAATGTCTAAAGCAGGGTCAGGAATTAGGTCAACAAGCCAAGGTCAACCTGTGTTTACAGCTAGAGTCTAGGTCAGTCTGAATTTTCCAGAAAAGTCTCCCAATTAATGAATATTAAACCCTAAATGACAAATTTGGATTTAACAATTAAAAAATAAATAATTTAAATCCAATAGACGTAACAACTGGAAGAGTTCTTATGATCTCTAGTTGGTCATAAATAAGAATGTTGTTGATCTGACTTCTGATAATTATTCCCCTATGGCCTACTTGAAAATCTTGTTATTAATACTTCTCCTAGATTGCTGGTCATATCAAAATTATGCTTTCAGAAAACGATATCATATGATGTATATTTGGTACTAAATGATAGTGGTACCAGTCTGGTATCCAGTTTGTCCACCATGGCAGCCATTTTTAAAATATTCCTATAATTACGCTTACAAAATGGGAACCTAAAAGACTTCTTACAATGTCTTGTTGGTCCCAGTCTGACAGCCACTATATCGACCACATCAGCAGATTTGAAAATCTTGTATTGCTAAAGCACTCTGCAGTTAAAAGGAAGAAATGGTCTTATTTTGAATCCCAGGAAATTCTTCTCAATCAGTAGAGCACATGTTTCTTCCAAGATACTCTTGTTAGAGTTCTAACAATATTGCAGTAGGTTTTTACAGTATCAATAACATGCTGTGGTGTTGCTATTGCAGTTATGTAATGATACTCACTATTACAATGCAAAGTGACATTTTTTTAATATTATTCTGATGGAAAGAATTATGACATTTCTGAATTCATAGATTTTGTTGTTTCAGTTTTTCAGATATCAGTATAGGGGTGCTAGATTTTGGTACAGAATGTATTTATTTAATTGTTCAAAGAGGTAGCACATTAAATATAGTACATTGTGATTCCAATATTGCCAAGAATAAGGGTTAAGAAAAGTTAGCTTAATGTACTGTAAATTAATTTATTTAATTCTAAATAATCTTGACTGCATGAAAGACCCTAAGTAAGTGAGACTTTATGAAATACACTAAGTAATTGAGACTTCACAAAAGACCCTAAGTAATTGAGACAGTATGAAAGGCCCAAAGTATTTGAAAAAGGCCTTAAGTACTGGTAATTGAGACTATGAAAAACCCTAAGTAATTGAGACTGCATAAAAGCCCCTAAGTAATTGAGACTGCACAAAAGACCCTAAGCAATTGAGACAGTATGAAAGGCCCAAAGTATTTGAAAAAGGCCTTAAGTACTGGTAATTGAGCTATGAAAAACCCTAAGTAATTGAGACTGAATAAAAGCCCCTAAGTAAGTGAGACTGTATGAAAGGCCCTAAGTACCAGTAATTGTGACTGTAAGAAAAACCCTAAGTACTGGTAATTGAGACTGTAGGAAATACCCTAAGTACTGGTAATTGAGACTGTAGGAAATACCCTAAGTACTGGTAATTGAGACTGTAGGAAATACCCTAAGTACTGGTAATTGAGAACCCTAATTACTGGTAATTGAGACTGTAGGAAATACCCTAAGTACTGGTAATTGAGACTATATGAGACTGCATTAGCATAGTACAGTACAAGATGTGCTGCGATGTAGTTGCCATTGCCTCTAAATAATATCTGTCATAATGTAGTTATTTTGTGATATATATTTATTACATTTAACTTGAAGAATGTGCAGGTACTTTCAAATTTAGCTTCACATTTTTTACATAATTTTATTTACATTTTGTGATTAGAATCATTATAGTTATTAATTGTCAATACCACAAGAGAGGTTGTAAAAGCTACTGAGTAACTTTAAATGTACACCATTTTTATCTGCCATAATTGATCTGTCTCAATGAACATACAAGCATTTTTGGGGGTTATTACATTATATGTAATTATTTATATTAATTTTAAGTTGTATCTTTGTTTTCCTCTCACAATCAATTTTTATCTTAACAGTCATGGTCTCTACATTTGTTATTGTCTGTGTTAGTTTCTTAATTTTATTGCCATATGTAACTTAGCTGTCGTATCAATTTTTTTATACTTATATTTATATTGTACAATGATTTACATTTTTGAGGCATTAAATTTGGCTTTTGACGTTAACTGTTTTTTTTTTTTGTTTTTTTCGTCTCAAAATGTAGACATGTAGTTCACATGTCTTGAAGAGTAGGTGATACATTCTTAGGGCCTAATAACATCAACAGCTGTATTATTCACTAAGGTGGCAAGCTCATCTTCACTGCCTGCCAGACCATTGATGTCATCTGCAAAGTGTAGGTTGGTGATGTTACACATTCCAATGCTGACTGTCCCACAGTGGTTTTTCAGGGCTTTGCTCATGATGTGCTCTAAGTAGGTGTTGAAAAGCGTGGGTGGCAAGAGATAGCTTTGACATACTTCAACTGTTGTCTTGAACCAGTCCCCCACAGACCCTTGGGCAATTATTACACTGATCAGCTTGGCGTACTGCTTGATGGTATTTGTCAACTTTTGATCCATGTTGTACTTCTTCACTGTGGCCCACAATGCCTCATGCCACACTCTATCAAAGGCCTTTCTGAAATCTATGAACACATGTCTTGTTGATGTTGTGAGTACTTTTCACACAGAACCATGAGATTGAATATTTGTTATGTTGTGCTTCTTTAACTCTGGAACCCTGTCTGTTCTTCAACGATTATTTCTGCTGCTTGTGGTTTCAGTCTGTTCAAGATGATGTTCAGCATCACCTTTCTAACATGGTTGATCTAACTGATAGTTCTGTAATTTTGGCACAGCTGGAGATTGCCTTTTTTGCAGAGTGTTATAATCAGTGACTGGGCCCACTGTGTTTGCCATTCACCTGTCTACCAGATCTTGTTGCAGATTGTTGTTAGTAGCTTTATCACTGATCCACCCCACACCCATTCTTGATAAGTTCAGCTGGGTTGTTGTCTACTGCAGCTGCCGTCCCATTGCTCTTATTGCTCACTCCACCTCTTCTTTGAGAATGGGGAAATCATCATCATTTGTTAAGTTTGGAAACTTCAAGCACCTCTGGGTCTCCTGTGGGCGGATAGTTTTAGAGTTCTTTACAATACTCAGTCCATCTTTCTGCAATGTTTCCTGCTTCTGTGAGGTATTTTCTAGTTTCGTCTTGAATGGTTCTGACTCTTGGTTGCTTCTGTCTGACGAGGTCTTTCACAATTTGAAGTGCCTTTTTGCTGTTATTCTTTATCAGACTGCTCTCTATTTCTGTGCACTTTTGTCCAATCCAATCTTCTATTTCTTTCTTCAAGTTTTTTTTTCTTCTGACATTCTTGTTTATTACTTGGTACTCCATTGCCCCTGTTTTGTGTCTGGTGATTTTTTAGGTCTCTTCAGGCATCACACAATTTCTTCTGTAACCCGAGGCTTTTTCTTTGTTTGATGGAGGCCAATGATGTTCTTGGCAGCTGTTGTCATGACTGTGGTGAAAGTGTCTGTCATAACTTTAACATCAACATCCATCACAAGGAATACAGCAAATTTTCATCCATATGTGGTATGGAATGACTTGCAGATGTTAGGGTCCTTCAGTTGTTCAAGGTTGAATTTGAGCCCGATTTTCTTTGGCTTGTTAATTTTCTTCAGCCTCACTCCGAAGTTCATAATGACGAGGTCGTGATCACTCCCAACAATAGCACCTGGGAATGTTCTTGTTTTTGCTCAGTTGATGCCAGATCGGTAATGGTTTTGAACCAGTATGTAGTCAATCTGGGTATGATGAGTCCCATTTGGTGTGTGCCATGTTCAGCATCGTGAAGCTTGGTGGTCTAAAGCTCTCAACGTTACGGATCACAGCATTCTCACCTATGTCTGCGTGGGTTCAAATCTCGGGATTGGCCAGTGTGGGTACTTGACAAAGCTTGCCAATAGCTTCACGTGAGTCGGTGGTTCTTTCCAGAGTTTTTCCGGGTTCTTCCTCCACAATCAATACTATCCGCCATGTATAACATATCTTGTGCTGAAAATGGCTTTAAAAGCTACACAACCCCCTCCCCCCAATAAATCAGTATTTACAACTGTTTACATTTACGTTGAGTTAGTCTTGAAAAGACTATCGTTGATCCAGTGTGCAATTTGGGCTAGTAATGAACAGGTTTGCGTATTTATCAGCGTCTATACGGCCCTATATTTATCAAAATCGACATGCTTAAGGCATGATAAGAGGCAATCCTATTTATTTTAATTCCAGTGAACTTCATACATGCATAAGGCCCAGACAGGATGTTTGAACTACCTTGTCACATTATAATATCCCCCAAATAGTTCTTTAATGTGGAAACATGAACGTAAAAGGAGTGATTGGAGTAACGTTGACTCCGTTAAAAAACAATCATATTTGTTCGAGAAATTAACCTGAATATTTTATTTAAATTCTGACAAGCATGCTCTACATGCTTTACACAAAAATCGTTGGTTAGTATTTATTAATTCTCATTATTCTGCAATCTGTCTTGGACCGATGAAATATAATCAAAATATCTCTTCAATGAGATGTAACGTCAAATATGCCCTAGTTAACAAGCTGTCACGATAAAGAATCTCTGATTACAACGGAAACCGATCATGTGATATTTTTCTCAAATAGATTACAGTCTTTGTTCGTGTTTAATGTTAACAAAGCTGCTAACACGCCGTTTGGTAATGCGTCGTTAGATCAGGGTGTATGCTGTTTGCCTGCAATCTTATACAGAAAACAAGAACAGGAACAAATGCAAACAAGAATTTTAAAAAAACCCACAACAGCATAAAGTCTGATCTGCAAGTGCGTTATAAATGGTGTTTGCCTACAACAATGTCGAAGAAACAGCTTTGCCAAACCTACAGGTGCATTATGAGACAGCAGATCGGGGTCTACGCAGTTTATTGCCGGTTGCACATTATGCATGTATACAAATCTCTAAATAACTAAACGAGCATTGGGCACTGTAATAATATTTTACATCACCTCATCCGAAAAGTGGTAATGTAGTTCCAATCGGTGGCTGTTTCTAAGGTGGGTTTGTAGTGTATCATGTTTCCTAGCCTTTTGAAATTTAGATAGCATTTTGGAAAGGAACAATATTTTGGTGGGATGGTATTTTTTGTAAACATGTTAAAGTAATGGAAAGACGGCCAAAATATATACACATAAGGATGAAGAAAATAATGGAGTGACCTTGAGTGCTGACATAGATGCCAATCTCTCTCTCTCTCTCTCTCTCTCTCTCTCTCTCTCTCTCTCTCTCTCTCTCTCTCTCTCTCTCATATTTCGTAGAATAAGATTTCAAAGAATGCACTTGACAAATTGGCAACAAAATAAATAATATTTATATACCTTTTTTTTTAGTACAGGTAGCCGAAGATTCTGTTTGATTATGGCTCTGCGTCCTCAAGGCCGATAAATCAGCACCTCACCTTTTATGATACTGATTGGCGGCTTACATCGTCCATCAGTTTCAACCAGTGGCTTAGCGAGGATATATTTGGCGCCCAGGGCAAAACACCCAAATTTGCGGCGCCCAGGGCAAAACACCCGTATTTGCGTCCCCGGCTGCCCCTGTTGCGCAGTTATGTTGATACTTTGGGCCGATTTGGCGCCCCCTAGCCACCGGCGCCCACGGCGAATGCCCCAACCTGCCCCCCCCCTCCCCCTCCTCGTTACACCACTGGTTTCAACACAGATTAAGGTATTCATTTTGACTTTCCGTGCTCCATCCATCCGGAATTATTTGCTATTTCGCGTTCTCAAAAAGTAGCTATTTGTTTCATCATTCTTGGTCGGATACTTTTTGGGATATGCCCTACCAAAGGATGGCTCCCAATGCAATCGTTCTGATTTCATAGCAACCAGATCGTAAAAATATTTTTGTTTTCTGTGGTTGGCCAAATTGTTATTAAACTATGGAAGAATGATTTGCAGGATATGTTATTCTCAATCTGATTAAAATCAGAATTAAAATCAGAATGTGCAGTACTATATTGTGCTAAGCATCAGTGAATTAGAAACAATTTGCATTTTCACGAGTTTCCACTTGAGTCGTGAAATATTTCACACAACTCAATACTGTTGATGTCTTCTATATATGAAGAGCTTCTGGACATGGCTGGCGATAGTTAGAGGTAGGTATTTGCTACTGTTATGTTTATCAACAAGAACATTCAAATAGATTCGGATAAAACAAAACGCTTTTAATAGGCAAATATCAGTTAGATTTGCAATGTCATGCCCAATTTAGCTTCTTGTTTGTGGTTTTTCTTTTATATAATATCATTTTCTATAATCTAGTTTGTGACCCGCCGCTCCAGCTGTGCATGTTCTGCTATTGATTCACCGATGCCGCTTTTGTTGTCGAATCTCTACCACATATGCTTTCAAAACGTACTAATTTCTGTTTGCTTGCGAAAAAACATAAGCTGTCGTGCAAATCTCGATTTACAGCATCTCTGATTAATGAGAGAGAGAGAGAGAGAGAGAGAGAGAGAGAGAGAGAGAGAGAGAGAGAGAATTTCAGTTATATAGCTTCGATATTTGCAGTTCATAGTGATGTCTATTACTGAGACATCCTGAAATCAGGCCGACCAGGCCGAACTAACCTTTTAGGCCGACCAGGCCGAACTAACCTCTTACTGCTTAGCGCATAGCAACGCAGCTGTTGGCACCGATTTTGTAAGTCTTTGTTTGGTATGACTCGATCGGGTTCGAACCCACGACCTCCCGCTTCCGAGGAAGACGCTCTAACCACTAGGCCACCGGAACGGTCTTTCTAATTAAAACATGTGGTCCCTCTCTCAAATCAATTACGGTGTTTGATGGTGTTTAATGTTTACTCAGCAGAGAAAAGAACCGAAGTGCACATATTACATGGCGTGGTTACCGAGGCAGACTCAATCGCATTGTAAGGTTCTGGAAAGAGACACATCGATAAAACAACAGCACGTACATGATAAACGTGATGTACATACCTATACGTATAAACGTTAGGAACTTCAATCTGGGTATAATGATGATGTACCTAAGTAAAAATTAACTATCATGTTCTTGGTGATATTTGTACTGATTGTCATATGCTCCAGAGTAGTAATTTTTGTTGTACATGCCAAGATTTATATGTCTCTTCTTCTAGCTCGAAAGTTATTAACAAACATGTCCTCGATTGTACCCCAACCAACACAAAACGTTTCTAGATTGTATCTGACTGGGCAACTTTTCATTGGAAAAACGAGATCGACATCAGAGCTTGGGAAAAAGGAAGGTGACTGAAACCATGTCAGCAAACGTCTTTTGGGATATCTTAACACGTACAAACTCCTACATAAACCACGATCAATTTATTTTACTGAAACACTCTACTCACACTGCCTTGATGAAACTTTAAGACCATGGCTACTAGCGATCGAATCAGTAGCAATCTTCAATATTTGTTTTTAAAAAGCATTCGATTTGATTGACCATTCGATGATTCTTAAGAAACTGCCAGTCTTCAAACTTTCTTTAAACTCAGTTGTTTGATTCACGTGACATTCAATTAACAGACACCAGGCTGTTTGCTCGGGTATAGCTATTTCTGAATCAAGATACTCAAGTATCTATAATAGAGATTTTGTTTGCCAATGACTTAAACACTGTATCCAGTATACTGTAACACAAATCATTTTGCTGACGACTCTAAATTGCATTCATCTGGTAAATCTTGAACATAAACATTAAATCGACCTCAACAGTATATCAGCTTGATATCAACAAAGCAGAATGCAAATTAATGGCAGCGAAAATTTACAAGCAAGGAAATGCAGTGAAAATATGTATAAAATATATGATTTAAAAAAGAGCGGCCAGGGTGGATGACTATGACGTCCCTTTTCCGGCGTCTACTTCCTTCTCTACCCACTCTCCTCCCTCCGTCCACTTTCCTTCTCGATTGACAACAGAGCATTTTTCGAATGGGACATTCTTCTGGAGAGAAATTAATTATATGTCATGTTTGTAATACGGGTGATTAGTTTGTATACTTTCATCCCGTCTCATAATTCCAGGGAATATATGGTACGAAACAACATATCTCTCTCTCTCTCTCTCTCTCTCTCTCTCTCTCTCTCTCTCTCTCTCTCCTAAAGAATTTGCTGGAATGCTAGCTATGAATAGATATATAGTCAAAAGCAAAATAAGTTAATTTCTGCGTTGTAATCAATACTATCACTATCGCCCGTTTCTTTTTAGCCCCCGTGGTCATAAACCAAAATAGGTTGACCTGTTG
The DNA here is from genome assembly GCA_029339505.1 of Unio delphinus. Taxonomy (NCBI): domain Eukaryota; kingdom Metazoa; phylum Mollusca; class Bivalvia; order Unionida; family Unionidae; genus Unio; species Unio delphinus. The sequence goes on from JAQISU010000091.1 coordinate 4,027,297, forward strand.
TCCGCTTTCACATCCCTTAGGACAAGTTTCTTATCGTCACTGCTCGTAAAATATTTGTAGAGTTGTTATGAGAATGTCTGCTGGTCGGATATATATATATATATATATATATATATATATATATATATATATATATATATATATATATATATATATATATATATATATATATATATAATAATAATAATAATAATAATAATAAGGCCGCCACTGCCGCCATCTTGAAAGTTTTGCTATCTCTATTCCTGTATGGATGTAACAGCCTCCATCATGAAAATCTCCTAGTCAGTAGATGGCAATTTTCAGTATTGTGTTTTCACTGCAAGACTGTTTACGAGGTCTATTTGAATTTTATATAAAAAGTGTACTGAGCTGAGGTCTCACTGGATAGTTTCGTATTTTGACACTTACCTAATATTTTAAGGTAGAAGGCATGCTCCTAATTATCCCAATCCGATCATTTGTAAATTCACACATAAGCTAAACATTTAATGTGGTTTACCATTACTTTGAGTTTGGGTTGGTTTGTTGGTGACTGCCTGTCACAGTTAGAGTAGTATTGGAGATCCAATGTGTAACTTGGATTCCAAATGAGCAGCCGACTTGGTTTACCTATTTACGTGTGTCTGCCACACAATTTAAGGTAAATATCTAAAACTCTAGATGGTTGAGTGGTGATGAAAAGTATGCCGATTTGTTACAGTACTATTGAACTTTATTCATGGATAAGGCACATACTGATTCTTTTAGCTGTCTTGTCACAGGAAAATATTCAATATTGCTCTTTCCTGTCAAAAATTAATGTAATAAATAGGGGTTGGTGGCAGTGTTGGTTCAGTATAAAAGCCACTAGTTGCATAAGGAATTAACCTTAATACTTCAGTCAGAATCTTACAAGCATCCTTTCAACAAAAATCATTAGTTTTTATTTGTATCTTTAATGTAATATTACCATTATTTTTCTGCAATAGGTTGTCGTCGGTTGAAAATTTGCCAGAAAGATTGTCAATTGAGACCTCATGTCTAGTATGGCGCCAATAACAGCGATCTACAAATGCTTATTATCGCTAAGTCTGCAGAAAGGAACCAATACACTGACAGGAAGCTTTAAAAAGAATAAAAATAATTATAATATATACGTGGATCTAAACAAAGATAGTGCCGATCTGACATCAAATATGACCGTCATGCAGCCATCTTAAAGTCTTATTGTCGCTACTCCTTCTAAATGGTAAGTCGTGTGGACAAGAGGATTTCAAAAGAAGACTTCTTATTGAGACTAGATGCTTATGAATAACACCGAGTGTCAGATTCTCGCGGGTCATGAGCGTTATTCGTATAATATTGTATAAGCCCCACTTGTCAAAGGGTAAGTTTTAAGTCCCACTTTGTCAAGGGGTATTGCACAACATATAATAATAATAATAATATAACCCACTCCCCTCTGATACTCGTTATCTAAGAGATGACCGCCATCGGTATAATTGCCCGGTTCGAGTAAGAGAATGTATATAGTAACCTGAGCGGGTATATTAAACAAAACAACTCCGAGCCCCCGTAAAGATAAATAAACAATTTAATCAAATACAGACACAATCATGAAATTTCCTTTCATTAGGAATACACGCGGTTTAGAAATAAACTTTCACCGAATTACAAATAGATTTGAAATAGAATTAAACAAATTGGCCGTTCTATTACTGATAGTTAAAAAATCATCATAGGATCGAGTGTCACAATCGAAGTCACTGCTTTGTTCGATTTTCATAACCTGTTATCCTCGAACCACGTTCACTGCTCAATCCAATGTTGTCCTCGAAGTCCGTCTCTCGAGATACTTTGCCCTCGTGGGTGTTCCGCTTGAACTCAGACTTGTCCACTGTATCAATGTATACACCTCTCAATTCTTTTTCCAACGTGTGCGTCTCTATTTCCGTCTTCACGTCTTCCCAAAAAAGCTATTTTCTTCCTTCCAAAAGAAAATTAAAACAACCTAAGTCCCTCGTTACAATGGTTACAGTTGAAACTGCCCATTATTCCTGGTTCGAACAATCAGATATTACTATCAGTGATAACACTTTTACGGCCAGTAGTTAACTACACATGTCCACAAATAAATGTAGTTTAACCATTTGTTAAATCGTTTTGCCTTGACCTAATACATTAATGTACCACAAAGCGAGACGTTGAATCGTATACACTGTCGCTAAATTATCTATGACATCAAAATTCGGTGAATTCACATGTATTCTTGTAAATCATTAACTAATGTAATACATTAAATTCTTAGAGCACAATCATTATTCAAACAATATGATAAGTTCAAGAATTAACGTAACACTTCCTATCCAAAACTCAGCATAGTATTTTTAAATTAAATTAACACTACGTCATTCTTAACAAAGAATTAAGGTAAGAATTCCAATTCATAATTCCAAAGCACATTCATAAATAAATGTACCGAATGAATTCGTGCAGATACTTCTGATTCATAATACAAAACACATTATTATACAAGTGTATCACATTAAATCAAGTATACAAATGTATCAAACGAAATCATGCAGACCTGTAAACGAAGCGGACATTATATTAATTGCATCACAATAAACGTGGAATCTGAGACAATACCTTGTGTTTTTGCGTGTCACTCAACCGATGTTGTTTTGGCGGTTTTTCCCCTGGTCGATTATTGTAAGGATGTACTTTTCTAAATTACTATCCGGAGTTCTACTAATAACAATTCTACACCTCTTCCTCTCTTGCAGAGAAATTTTTAAAGACTGAATTCTAATTTAGCTAGTGCGATATTATGTTTTAAAGATTTCTCGTGTAAAACCCACCCCTTATTTAACCGTGACCAATCAGAAACAAATGTATTTCCTCCTGCTTCCCTCCAAAAGTTGCTTACGTCATGGTCAATATGACACGCTTAAGTTTTAAGTAGCATAATCTCTGTTTTCTCTCAATTCTGACATTTTCGTGAAAAAATGAAACTCTACAAGGTCGCCGTCGGTCAGTACTGGCTCCTGTATAAACAACGTGTCAATTAGTACCGCGGTCGGCTAGCCTTTACAGGCACCCTTCTTGCACGATGTGTCTCCTAAAATCTAACTAATGGCTATCTGGTCACAACTAATGGTTTATTAATAGATCGATTATCTGACGTCCAATATGGCCACCATTTTTGGCCATTTTCAAAATCGTGCTTTTTGCTATTCGTCCAGAATTGATTATTATATATTGTCGTTTATGAAAGAATAACAGAGATGTTGAAGATTTTAATGTACAAGTTGTCAGTGCTTGGGACACACTCCCGTCGACATTAATGTTAGCGTATAAATCAATGAATAAACTGAATAAGTTTTGTCTATTTTTTATATCCTTGACGGGTTCTGTTTTTAAGTCGGTAGGCGGTACAAACAAACGAGGATACCTTGAGAATCCTAGAAAAAAATATATTGCAAAAAGTTCGTCTTGAAATGATTAAATTTGTTGTTATTTTATGAAAGTTTTTGCATTAGTGTATACATATTAGGGAATAATTTTGAGTAAAAGTAACAGGATTGAAATTGTATCTAAATTGTATCAAAAGTATTTTTTTTACTAATTTATATTGAAGGTAATTCTCTACTAAAACATATTAAGATTAATTTATTTTATTTCTAAATCAAAACTATATACTATTTGAATAAAGTTTGCGCACTTTTGAGCAAAGGAAAAACTCTTGCATTTTTACACTCCTCTTGTATTGTAAAGTCAGCAAATAAAATACACTCTGTAAACTACGGACTACACATTCTTAGAATGTGAAAAGCTTGCCAGTAGCTTCTCGTGGGTCGCTAATTATTTATGGGGTTTTCCCGGGTTCTTTCTCCATCATTTATACTGACCGCACCGGGTGACACCATCTCAGAGAGGTGACACCAAAATGAAAATTTGCAAATTTTACAGAGCACACACTGCTCGGTCTACTCGGATTTCATTAGCGGATAACCGATCATAGTTAAATACATGACTTGCAGGCACAGGGTGCCACCATACAGTCTGCAGAGCGTCTGGTGCTTATTTGAATAACCGTGGAAGTCTGGAGGGGTGACACCACGAGTTTACTGCACGGGGTGACACCAACCCTAGCGACGCCGCTGTGGTAATGTATGGCCTATCCCGTGCTGAGAAATAACAAATTTAGGCCGTAAAGATTTTATTTTTTTTTATTTGTCACTCTCGCAAAATGGAGAAGGTAAGGGTAGAAGCTAGGGACACCGATAGAGACTACCCCAGTGCGATTCCTGGAAAGAGCGTACTACCATTTATCGACCAACAAATGGTACAAAATAAGTATGCTTCTGTTCAATAACAAAGAAGAGTCCATGAATGAGTTTTCTTGTGCAGTTTTAGGAACTAGCGGGCGTTCATAAAATTCCCTTGCATAAGTGTGCTATTAGCATCTCTTACTTTTTGAAAGGTGCAGCTTGCAAAGTTTACCACAACTTAGCTGCCGACGATGGTGACGACTACGACTAGTTCAAAAAGGTCCCTCTTTGCCTTAATCAGCTGGTCGCCGAAACATACCGTACAACTCTTTCGGGACTCAACGAAAAAGACAACGGAAACCCAATCTCAATTCCACACCCGTGTTCGAAGGTTATTTGAGAAGTGAATGAAAATGGCCGAAGTCGAACAATAGTTCGATGGGCTACGCAAGGTCATACTCAAGGACCGTGTCCTGAGTACTTACCATCATGAGTTGACAGTCTTTCTAGCAGAGAGAGTACACCAGACGCTCGACGAGATCCTCAGCATGGTGGACAAAAATGAGCAGGCACACTCGATGAGTGGAGGTTCCGAGGTTACCAACCTTTTCCCACTGAGTCGCACCTTGTGGGTGAGGGAGAGCTGGCTGTCCGTAACCTTCAGGGCAACGGTAAGGTTGGAAGGCGATCCGCAGGTAAGGATGCCACCCACAGACCAGGACATTCCTCACACACGAAAACGGGACCGTCTTGTCAAAGAATTTTACTGGCCAGACGTCTAGGGTGATCTTAATCGGTTCTGTCTCTCCTGTGATAAGTGTCCGAAAAAGGCATCGAAAGCGTATCATTTACCTGTCACCATGGGGACTACACCCCATATCGATGAACTATTTAGACGCGTCGCGATGGACTTAATCTGACCGATAAAACTTGCGTTGTCGCAAGGAAATCGATGTCTTTTAACGGTTGTAGATTACGCTACACGCTATCATTTAACTAATATAAATGTTATCGTAGAAACAAGTCACGTTACACGCATACATTTTTATTACTGACTACTTAAGATGCTGTTGTGTTACTAAGGAGGTCACGAAAATCAAAATGGTTAACGCATTGCTTCATATAACAGACTAATTCAGAAGACAACAAACAAGAAGCCAGATGTTTGTTTCGGTGACCATTACATCAGTGCCAGAACAAAAACACGCAAAAAAAAAACTAAATATGAATCAAATCAGGGAAGATTTTATTGTCTCATGCAGGCAAGATTTTACCGAAAAAAGTAATCACCATGCAACATTAGCACAGTGCAGTCGTATGCATATGCACACATTGTAGACTATTAAAGATCCGTATACAAATACGAAACTTACGTATAGCATCATTTGCATCACACATATATTTGATGACAATAACAACGACACAATACTTATAATTGAATTTAATAAATAGAATGTTTAGGCTGTAAGCTCAATAAAAAGTGTATTTCAACAGCAATATGAATGTTGACATTATTGCTATAAGAAGGCCTTGCAAGAATGAATTATTATTGTGGGTGATACTCGCCGACAGATAACAACAACAAAGTCACTAATTTGTAAATGTAATTTTTTTTTTGCGAACTCTTGTTAATGCCAGTGTACATCTAAAAGATGAAAAACGTATGCACACATTTTAAACATGGAATACCAAGACCAATCAGGGACATTAATTTCGTCTGTATATTATGTTGTAAAGATAATCGAAATTCCTGAAAATGAAGTGAAGGTATTTCAGTTGTTCTGTACAATGTTGGTGCCTTGATGGGCAAATATGTTCCATTTATAAAAGAACATAAAAAACTACATATTTGGCATCCGTACAACCTCTCTCTCTCTCTCTCTCTCTCTCTCTCTCTCTCTCTCTCTCTCTCTTAACTAATATAAATGTTATCGTAGAAACAAGTCACATTACACGTACAAGATAAAGATGTAATGAATATATTCATGCTTTACTCTTTGTAGCTAGCGCTCTCACCTTCTCTACGTATGTTCTTATCATGAAGGTACCTTACACCTTTTATAACATGCGTTCTTAAATTATGATGTACCTAAATGAGGAGCATCCTTATCTAGCATAGAAGACGCCTGAATAAAAAAAGGTAAGCAGCAGAGGGGGCGAACAGACCAACTTTTTTTAAGCGTCAATTTGGCAAACTAAGGGTTCCTCGTAAATGCTGTATAGAAGCGTCCATTTGGCAAACTAAGGGGTTCCTCGTAAATGCTTTATAGAGGCTAATTTGGCAAAACAGAATAAAAAAAAAAGAAAGAAAAAAAGACGCCACAATCGTTGTCGCACCCCCTCTGCTGCTATGGGGTTACCAATCCTTGAAATCGTAAACGATTTCAACCGAATATTTGATCAAGTCCGATACGATATCTTGATCTAGGATCATGCAAATTTATCGTTACAAATCCATGTGGGATTGACTGATCGTGACTAAAGAAATTGATAAAGAGATTATAATCCATATCTCCACTGCACCAAGTCTGGTGAATATTTAGTAGCGTATGTGTATCAACTCCGTTGAACACAGCAAGAATATTGCAGTTATCTCTGATCACTTTTGGTATTTTGTGTGTATCGTTGAGTGACACATATCAGGTCAGTGTTTTTATGCCTACCTCTGGAAAATATTCTAGCGGGATTTATTTGATTGTCTAACATGATATCATCATACACGACTAAATTGTTAACATTTCCATCAATAACATCAATGCTCAGTGCATCCTCGATATCGGTTATAAACTCAATGATATCCTCATCGATTTCCGATTTTGCTTTCTCGTTAAAATCCTTTAACACCTCGTAACATCGCTGATCGTCTACACTAGGAGCAATCAAATATAGTTTATCCCATTTCATCCATCTCGTTATTAAATTAAATAGCAGTTGCGTCTTGCCACTTGCAGATGGTCCGATTATAATCATACGAATATAATTTGGTAGCGCTGCATGATGCTTAACTGGTTCTCTTGTTTTTGTCGCCGAAAAATCAATTACATTCATGTTATTATAAATATATTATAGATCTATCTTGTGTGAGGGGTATAAGGCGTACACTGATAATTGGTCTGACTATTACTTCCATCAGAATAATATATTAATATTATGGATTTGTGGTGTATAAAGCGTATACCAACAATTGGTTTAACAATAACCGGTTCAGAATCTGGTAGCTTTGTATGATGTTTTACAGGTTGTGTCTTTGTTGTTGATGAATAATCAATTACATTCATACCCATATAACATAATATATTATGGATTTATATTGTGTGAAATGTAAGAAACGTACTCGAACAGATGACTTGACGACGATTACAACTAAAAATAACAGATCAGCATTTGCTGGTAAGTGTGTAGAATGTAGTACAAAAAATTTAGATTTGCTTCTATAAAATCAGCAGATGATTTTAACAAAAAAGAGGAGGTGATAATGCAGTCAAGTTAGTAAAACTCCCAGGAACACCATGGGCAAAATACCCAGGAGAAAAGCATCTTCCAGGGTATAGTTATTGTGGGCCCGGAACCAGACTCGATATCAGACTCGATGATCAAAACCAACCCCGACCCGGTGAAAATCCAATAAACGCCATTGATAAGGCGTGTCATCCTCATGATGCTGCTTATAAAAGCAGGAATCTGCAACACAGACATATCGCAGATGTAAAATTGATTCATGCGTTGAATTCTATCACTGATAAATCCTTCAAAGAAAAATTGGCTTCATGGTTAGCAAAATCGGCGATGAAAGGTAAATTGATGTTAGGTGCTGGTAATTAATAACAACATGGAATCTATTTATTATTCTCCAAAAGGATACTGGAGGGGTAAAGCAGCAATCGGTAAACTCGCTAGCGCTGCAAAGGTGAAAAATACTACAGCAGCGGATTGGTTATCCAAACAGGCGATATGGCAAGTTTATCTACCACCGCCTAAACGAATTAACTACTCGCATTTTGATGTCAGCGTCGTTAATGAAGTTCATCAAGCTGATATATTATTTCTGCCGCATGATGATGTTTACAAGTATGCACTAACTGTAGTTGAGGTTGCGAGTCGATACAAACAAGCAGAGCCGTTAAAAATAAAATCATCAACTGAAGTGGCTTCTGCGTTTGAAAGGATTTATCGAAGGAGTCCTGTGCGTTGGCCAAATCTATTACAAGTTGATCCTGGCAAGGAATTTCAGGGTGCAGTGTTATCAACAATGAAGCATCATAATGTCACCATCAGACGAGGACATACTGCTTTACATCGCGATCAGGCAATTATTGAACGATTTAATCGGACACTTGCTGAGCGGTTTTTTGGATATCAATGCGCGAAAGAATTCATCCAAGATTACTCGAACGATCAACATGAAACCCAACAACGCGATTAAAAAGAAGTATATACCCGTAAAACCACAAAATGATTTTTCAAAACAACCAATACTCGGCAATGTCACTGTTAGGTATTTATATAAACCAGGAGAGCTCGAAGGTGGTAAAAAAGGTCTACTGATCCTATTTGGAGTGTCACAACGCATAAAATATCTAGTATAACACGATCTACGGGTAGACCAGCAATCTATAGATTGGATTCAACTGCTCCTCAGCGAGGATTTACTCGTGAACAACTACAAGTGATACCCGAGGATACTCAATTACCGCCGCGTGGTCTTAACTAGCACCTCTTCATCTGTTGCATTCAAGACAAATCAGCATCACGTTATCTCTGGTATGACCAATACTGCTATTTTTTCTGTCTACGGTAAACTGTCGAGAGTCTTTATCCGACCAACACGAAGTCATTATACAATTGCAACTCGCGCAGTGATTATTTTGTTGTTGTTTCAGTGTAATGATTAATGCGGCATCAATGTCAAATTATCTTTTATTTTTTTTTATGTTGTTGTTTATAACCAGATAGTTTTTTTCTGATTATATCATCGCTGACAATATCACTTATTGTAGTGTCATTAGCATCTAGAACAACTCTTCGATGTTGATTTATTCTTCGTACTCTAGACACCGCAAGATAAGCTAAATTCGACCACTCGATGTGATTATCTACCTCCAAACAATTGTATCGGATATAGTCAATCCCTGTGAAGAATGTATTGTTGCTGCGTAACCTAGCGTCCATGGGGATTTATCAGCGCCCAATGCATCTTCGAAAACATTGATATCAACCAGTACAATATCATTTAACACGAGAATTCGCTTTTCACTTTGTCCTGGAATATCAACTTTGATATTTTGTTTTCGTGTATCCTTGGGTCTATAACACAGCGGCGTTGGAAGTGTTGCAAACTTGTCTTTATGCAAATCAAATAACTTCATCTGAAGTGTGTCTCTGACTATTTTTATACATGCCACTATCAAATCGTTTGGTCTCCACGCTTCCCAGAAATCATTTAATGGAGTTTCTAAAATTATTTCGCGCGCTATTTCACATTAGATTTTATCCGGTTTTAAACTCGCGTAATTGTTCATCAAGTGCTCTATGATCAGTATTAATTTCTTCATAATAGTCTACAAAATTCTTCAGCCAACCATGTGGGGATAAACCGACAAATGGAGGTGGTTGACCATGATCGCCACACATTATTACTTTTGTATTCGCTAGCAATAACCAATCAAGTAATCTTTGTAATACATCTAACGCTACCGTGCATATCTCATCCAAAATCACGACATCAGGAATAAATTTCTCACATATTCGATCAGGAGTCCATTCGTGACCTTTCCATTGAAAGAAACTGTGATAAGTGCAGCATTAATTCCTCGTTGTTTCATTTCTCTTGCAAGTCTGTGGGTTGGTGTTAGCACAATCATGTTTGATGCGTTTCCACGAAATAATTCAATCGCACGAGTCGTCTTCCCTGACCCACCACAGCCGTTTAAGTAAACGGTTTTATATCTACATATCGGCGGTGCATTAGATAGTTTGATATCTTGTTATTTTTCAAGTAATTCTTTTTAAGCGTAACATCTGCTGATTTGGAATAATCACGCAGTATTTCCTTTTTAATTCTCCAACTCTCGTCAGAATTTGTGAATTCAGCCACTGCTTCGCTTTGTTTCACGTTTATATAAAATGAATAAGTGGCTACTCTAACTGCGGTGTCAGGAATTCTATTTATCATTGAAAACAAATTAATAGAAGCATAAGCCAGCATAGACGCCCTCAAGTGTGTATACTGAAGATTTTTTTCCATCGATGTAAGTAACAATTGTATCGAATTTTATTCCATTGGACAAGAAAGCGTTTTTACGATTGACGTGTATACCTCTAGATGTTGTATCTGCGATTATAAAATCGTATTCAACGCTATCTATAATCAACCGTGAAGAATATCGGTTATTGTTGTATTTTCCACCCTGAGCGAATTTACCAATTATTCTTCTACCAAGTTCTTTTGCTTGTTTATTTCTAATTTCAAATATCGGTTTGGACCCTTTCAAGACATATTCTTCGTCGAGATCGGGAAATTGTTTTCTATTTTCGCTGATTATACTATTTAAACTATCAGGTTGTGGTAACCAGACTTCAGTCTGCGCTCGATATGATATAATCGCTTCAATGACAATCAGCGATATTAGCATTTTAAAATCAATCATATACCGTAATAGCACAACTGGCATCCAGTGTTTTTCAGAGATGTGTCTACCAAACCAAACATAACAACACGGATGAAGTCCTGTAGTCAATTCAAATGATACCACACGAGCGAATCCAGTTAAATCAAAATCGGGCAGTAGTCCATTAATAGCAACACGGGTCATTTCATGTGTGGGATGTCCAAATCGTTTAAAATACTTAACACACTATACGTACCCGAGAAAAATCCCGGGATAACACGCAACAATATCAACCGAAATAATATTTTCGCGGTCGTATTTTGTATTACATAATCCAGCATGGTTATATTCGATGCAGCTTGATTTGATATCTGATAGAAATTCAATTCTTGTTGGTTTCCACATGTTTTTCTTTCTCGCAAAATGAGCTGCAACCGACGGAATTGTAAAACAATTTGTTAGCAATTGTTCGTTGTGTTCTGTTGAAAAACCACTAGCTAGTTTTTTTTTTCATCTCGTTGTGGAGGGCTTCAGTACGGTATAATTCTCCGTTTGGTCTTAAAAATTGATCGAATTTACCCTCTTCGTTTTCAAAACTGTGAAGTAACCACACTGACACATGATGAATTTTACGTAACTCGTAAATAAAATCAAATAATTTCTCCTCCGGGGAGAATTCCGGGGAGAAATCCGCGGTTAGATATTTTATTGTTCTATCTCGCGGAAATATTGTTACTGCAGGTGTCCACGCGTGTTCGTTATGGTCAATAATTTTGATTGGGGATCCTCTTGATTTATATTTTGGTTCATATAATATCTCGCCTGTTATCGTCGTTACTGATATTGGGAATTTTAGTATCCGCTCTAACGCGGCCACATTTTGAATCGTTGCTCCGCTTTCCTTTACTGTCAGTCCCCATTCATTTATTTTTTTTTTTGCGTCTTAGATCCGTCATTTTTTTCCACGCAACGCATTTGTGAAGTGTTTTATTATTAGTTCTGCTTCACAATTCAGCGATGATAGTTTCATTGGTTTTAATTTTTCAGTACTTGGTTTATTATTTAAAGGATATATCCGATAAACAACTGCTGTTACAGGATAGGATCTCTCGTAGTACGGTTTGTCAATTCCAGTTAAAATTCCTGGTTTGGAATCTCGACTCACAGTGACAGTTCTTTTATCTTTCAAGATTGTTTCAAATTTATCCCTGATAATTCAATCTCCCGTTTCTGAACGGATAATGAATTTCACTCTAAAAATATACTTTTTCTTGTCAAGATGTGAGATTATCACTGCTGCGTTTTCGTCGTTCATGGTAGCATCAACACTGCCATCAATTCGAAATGTTGACCAACAGTGAGATGCTCCATCACGCTTGAATTCATTAAAACAGTCACGGATTTTACCTATCATGGTTCTATCACTTATTAGACTCTTTGGTACATCTACGGAGACTCTATCGAGATTGAATTTAACATTTTTCCAAGGCGTAATTTTCGATAATCTCTCGAACTTCTCCATATTATAATTAAACCAAGTATTTTAATAAAGAATTTATTATATAATGAATCATTGCAAATGGTTGATGATAGGATCCGTAACCGCATTTAACAAATCATGCAGAAAGGAATTCTGTGGATATCATTTACAAAGCGTTCGTGGAGGAAGTTTTGGGCCCTCCCCTTGCATACGATGTGGGTTCGGGGTGCGTGGTAAATCGCATTTGTCTCAGTTGTGGTGGTAATCGATACAGAGAGTTGAAGCGCTATTATGATAAACGAATTAAGAATTCCATCAAAAACTCCATCGCTGACAACATCCCTGACAAAATTATAAGAACTCCTCAAGACTATATTTAAAGATTTCTCAAGTAATAATTAAACCAAGTAATTAATTAGACAAATAGTATTTAGTATATAAATGGACCAAGAATTTCAACAGCATCCTGTGATCAGCAACTATGAAGCGTCTCGTGACGGTATTGTCAGACACCGCAGACTGAAGAAACAAGTTGGTGTTGTGAATAATCAGGGGTATTTTACGTTTAGTGCTGGGAAGAAAAAATATCTTAATCATAGAATAATATATGAATGTCACAATGAATTGATCAAAGACGGATTTGTAGTTGATCATATTGATTCCAATCTTATGAACAATTCTTTAGATACTTTACGAGCTATCACACAAAGTCAGAATACCAAATGGGGGAAAGTGGAAAACACTCGAAATTTGCAAAATGTGTCTAATCATTTAATACTGAAAACAACGAGCAAATAGAATTCCAATCAATGACTGAAGCCGGAAAATATTTCGATATTTGCGAGCCCACAGTACGATATGTTGCAGAAGGAATTTATCGTTCAGCGATTTCCAGAAAAAAAGGACAAAGAATTCAATTCATTTACATCTAAATTTCAATTTACATATAGTTAATAACAGCAAAGGGAGATAAATCGTGCAGGTATGTGTACGGCTTATGAAAGAGTTATGGATCTCAATGGGTTCTGTCACTTGATTTCGATGAGAGTTTTCCGATTGGTTGGTTTAAACTGTCTTGATTCTCAATGGAGATATAATCAATTGGGAGAATTATCTGTTTTGTGAAGAAACGAATCAAATACGCGGTATTTACAAACAATTGTATTCTTTTATTAAAGTGTTTTTTCAAGTATTCGGTTCTGCTTAGATGTTTTCAATAATCATTATTAAGTACACGAAAGAATAAAATCGCACACTTCTGTCATTGGCTTTCATGTATAACCAGCTTGTATATCATATAGTCTATCTATATTATTGGGATTTAGCGTCGAAGTTCAAGTCATGAAACCAATCATACAACCCCACACTATCACACGGTGTGTGTGAATGCTTTTTGTTCATACAACCTGGAATGATTTTGTGTGGGGTTGTATGATTGGTTTCAACTTGAATGTAGGACCATCCCGTCATTATCATCCATTGTATATAATCCATTCATTCATTGTATAGTACCTACAACTCGCCATAAACACTCGATTGGGGGTTGATATATATATATATATATATATATATATATATATATATATATATATATATATATATATATATATATATATATATATATATATATATATATGTATGTATATATGTGTATATAATGTGTGACGTCCATTCACTAAATATAACCTCTTAGATTTCTAACCCGTTATCCGTTATTTGACGAGTTAGATATCTTCTCAGGGGAGTATGTTTCGTGGTACTCTGGGCTCGCTCAGATGTAAATATACACTTGAGGGGTTCCTATGGGATGTGTTGTCTTATATATGTAACTTCTGGGTCTCTCCGATGTGAATAACACTTGAGGGATTTTCAAATGGAGTTATCATAGCATAATATCTTTAGGCGTGGGTAAGATGTATAAATACACCTTAGCACGAACAGAGTTCATTTTTGAAAAATATATCAATATCATATATTAGAAATATGTGTTATTAAATAATATGAATTCTGAAAATATCAATGAGGTTATAACCGAAATTTCAAATTTGAAAACTCAAGGAATTCAATTGTCAGATAAATTAAATTGTGATAGGATCCTGTCCAATTTTCAAGATATTGAAGATGGCATTCAAAGGAATAAATACATGTTTCCTAGGTCGTATTCATTCATTAAACGAATTCAACATGCGATTTACGAAACTTTCAAATATGAAAATGACGTAAGTTTGTCCCTTTATTTACTATCGTGGAAAAAATTAGGAAAGAATTAGGAAATTATATGAAATCAAACGAGCAGTTAATTCAAAAATCAAGAATACTAAAATGATTATCCGTCAAGCCGAAAATTCTCATTTGGTAACCTCAGCAGAGTAAGTTCTCTAACCAACGATTTGACATGTATAATATTTCAATACCTGTTTGCAAGTATAATAAAATAGACAGGTAAAACTCTTACTCACCTAACAGGTATGGTGTGTGCGCGCACCGGGAATGAATTTGTAAAGGCGGGTAATGTATCAATTACTACACGAAAGTAATATAAAACACTGTAGTGAAATTCGGGGTGGGGAAATTCATGGATTTTTTGGTCATTTTTGTTGCATTTTTCATTGCTTTTGTTGCATTTTTCACTGGTGACAAAGTCACTACATTTAGATCAAGTATTAATTTATAATGGTAAATGAATCGCTAACGACTAGATTAGCACGTGATCGGCTAGCTGCAATTAAGAAGTTCATTCCAATCCGCGATTCTGCTAGAGAAAAACCACAAGCTAGACAGAGTTTACAGACTGGTTTTTGTGCAGATACGGAACAATTATTTAAACCCATCACTTCAACTACCGAAAGAGTTATTTTCGGAGAGACTATTGACGAACAGGATAGAAAAAAAGGTATTCTTCTGTTGTTAAAACAGATAGCTGGAGATAAACAACAACCACAGGGTGATGCTACTACAAATAGGAGTGTTACTTTATTGGACAAATTTAATGAGGAGGCTAAAACACTAATAAAATAATTTCAATTATTAATACAAAAGGATTATCACGCCTTTGGGGATTCTGCTGCTAAAAGCTATCATTCAGAAAAGGAGTTTTAAAGGACGAGTATAAAGATAATATAATATCACGCGATAATTGATATGATTGGTTATATAAAATAAACGAAGAGATTGATCATTTAGAGAAAAGGGAGTTGGGGTATAAAGAATTTAAAAAGGAATTAGTAATTATGATAAACAACAAATAGAAGAACGACAAATAGAAAAAGAAGAACGACAACAAGAAAGCAAGCGCCCAACACCAACACGGAGACAAACACAAAGACAGAAAAAACAAGAAAATGATATACCACTTGAGGTTGATTTAAAGGGGGAGAGTCAAACACCAACACGGAGACAGAAAAAACAAAAAGAACCCCAGCTGGATACATCACTTGACCACTTGACCAACTCAACGATGATGATGATGATGATGATGATAATGAACTCTTAAGGTATTTAAAAAGCCAGGAAACGGATACACATGGTGCAACCGGGGAGGGTTTTTCTCAGAGTGGAACTCCAAGTGGTGGTCCTGTTCGTTGTCCTGGTAATATTCTCAGCAATATAGCACGATTAGAAGTACTTATCGGAGGGAAACGAGCTGGAAATAACTCACCGGAAATAATTAATGAATCAGCTGATATCTGTATGCGGTTATTTCAAAGCGGCATCATGGCTATTGATGTATATCGAGATTTTGTTGACAAGTTAGCGGACGGTTTCACCGTCAACGGTTATCACAGTGACTAATTTGGTGACTTCGTCATTCGATTACATAAATATCATTTAAATAAGATGATCATACACTACAACCATGATAAACCAACCAGCGTCTACGTAGTAAATTCACGATTGCCTGCTTATAGAGCGTATTATGGTGATGGTCTCGGCGATACCATTGCAGGGTTATTTTCAAGAATGGCTCCAAAAGTAGCGCCAATAGCAAAACAATTATCGATGAAAGCCATTGATGTTATTCGTGATAAGGGTATTAGCGCTGTTGGAGATGTTGCCGGGAAAGCGTTTTCCGCCGCGAAGGATAAACTAATGTCGCTAGTTCGACGGCGAAGGAAACCACCAGCGACTTCGTCATTGGGACCACTACCATCTACGGAAGTAATACCTGCAAGTGTTAGCAAAATAATAAATAGCGTGGTGGATCAGAAATTAGCATCGTTGGCAACCAGCAGCCCAGATGATATCGCAAACATGATAGCGGGAAGTGGCTTAAGATCCCAACCGAAATCGCGATTTAGATCAAGGAATATATAATAAAATGTTCAAACGGACACTTGATCCAGCGTTTGATATGGACACCCCAGTGCGCAAGGATGATTCTGTACGCGATTATCAATTCTATTCCAATCATGCAGTACAACCAGATATTCGATCAAGAATTGAACTTCAAGCCCATGATACCAGCAAATATTTTCTACCCGCTGAAGCGTTTATCGAAGTAGAAGGAGAAATTGTAACAAATGTTGCAGCTAATACACCACCATATCCAATTGGTGCTCAAGTCGGTTAATGGTATTATGGCGTTATTCGAGAGTGCAAGATATCTGATTGATGGAAAGGAGATTGAGCCGATAAAACGCGATGTTGATGTTTCTAAAACAGTAGTAGGGCTAGCAAGATATTCCGATGATTATACAAGATCGGCAGGCCCTTATATGATGTTTGCAAAGGATGCTAAGGATACTACTGGAAAAATTCCATTTATTGTAAGACAACCAAAGAATTGTGCTGCTCCTGTTCCTGCTAATGATGATGAAGTCGAGGATATGATTATAAATACTGATCCCAAATACAACCTAGGAGCTGCAACACGTATGTCAATGTTGAAGGAACAACATCGACGATTTTCATGCGCGATGCCACTACATCATATATTTGGATTCTGCAGAAATGTCCGAAAAGTTATCTATGAAGTGAAGCATACAGTAGTACTTATGCGAAAAAGTACTGACAATGACGCAATTTGGAGGATTCCAGCAGATGCTGCAAATCCAGATGCTGATGCCGGTAAAGTCATTTTAACAAAACTATCATTGTGGATGCCAGTAATGACTCCAGCACTTGCCACAGAAGAACGATTACTATCATTTATGGATACAGGAGGAAAATCATTGCTAAGTTGGTTAACAACAACAACAGATGTTAAGCAATCAGATGTTAACATGGAACCTAGCATCACAACAAGGTGTTTCAGCTCCATGTCATATATTTATTGCGTTACACAATATGACGAGGGTTGGTAATCAAGCACGTAGCCATATGATATTTGATCAATTAGGCGTTACTGATGTCTCGCTGAGAATAAATGGCCAGCAGGAACCATCTGAGGATATACAACTTCATTACGGTCAAAACCATATTGCACGAGTTTATTATCGTCTGTTGTCATATATGGGACGCGATCAAAATGTTGATACTGGTCTACAAATATCACAACACGATTTTGTATCCTTTATCCGATCTATTACTTTACGCTGGACCATCTTGATTTACCAATCCGTCGTTGATATACACTTTAGAGCTACTGTAGACCGTGGTGCTATTGCTAATTACAGAGCACTTGCTGTCATTCTCACCGACAAATCAATGCTACTCGAAGGTGTTGGTGGAAAATTGAGAGTAGTCGATGCACCAGTGGAAAATATGTAACAATTAGATCATTATATTATTAATAAAATGTCATATAGTCATATTATTGTTACATTGACTCCTAGTCCAATTAAAAAACTGCAATCAGAATCAGCTAAAAAATGTGGAACCAAAATAACGCTGAAACATAATCAGATGTCTGGTGGTCAGAATAAATTGTCGCTGACAACTCGTCAGATAAAACACTTCAATGATGCTTTCAAAGATAAAAAGGGTGTTCAGATCACACTCAGCAGCAGAGGGGGCGAACAGACTTTTACAGGCGCCGACAAGGCAAACTGAGGCTTCCTCGAAATCGTAAAAGAAAGGCGTCGACGAGGCAAACCAACGCTTGTTCGAAAAGGATGCCAATGTGGTTGGCTTTGCCCCCTCTGCTGCTATTGGTTAACCGAATATTTGATCAAGTCCGACACGATATCGCGTTCGAGGATCTTCTAAATTTATCGTCACAAATCCATGTGGGATTGACTGAGCGTGACTAAAGAAATTTCTAAAGAGATTATAATCCATATCGCTGACTCACCAAGTCTGGTGAATATTTCGTAGCGTATATCCTCAGAATTCTTTTCTGCATGATTTGTTACACGAGGTTACTGATCCAATCATGAACCAATCATGAACCATTTGCAATGATTCATTATATAATAAATTCTTTATTTAAATACTTGTTTTAATTATAGCATGAAGGAGTTCGAGAGATTATCTAAAATTAAGCCCTGAAAAAATGCTAAATTCAATCTCGATAGAGTCTCTAATACACCAAAGGGTAAAATTCGTGATAGAACAAACACGATGGAGCATCTCACTGTTGGTCAACATTTAGAATTGATGGCAGCGTTGATGCTACCATGAATGACGAAAAAGCAGCCGAGATAATTTCGCATCTTGGGCAAAAAAGGTATATTTTAGAGTGAAATTCATTATCCGTTCAGACACGGGAGATTGGATTATCAGGGATAAATTTGACCCCATCTTGAAGGATAAAAAACTATCACTGTGAGTCAAGATTCCAAACCAGAAATTCTGACTGGAATTGACAAACCGTACTACGAGAGATCTTATCCTGTAACTGTTGTTTATGGGATATATCCGCTAAATGATAAACCAAGTATTTAAAAACTAAAACCAATGAAACTGTCATTGTTGACTTCGTCAAGAATGAATTGTGTAGCAGAACGAATAATATAACACTTCACAAATGCGCTGCGTGGAAACAAATTGACTAATCTAAGGCGAAAAAAAAAAAAATGAATGGGGACTAACAGTGAAGGAGCACGGGGCAACAATTCAAAATGTGGCAGCGTTAGAACGAATACTAAAATTCCCAATATCGGTAATGACGATAACAGACGACGTATTATACGAACCGAAATATAAATCGAGAGGAGCTCCAATCAAAATTATTGATTATAACGAACACGCGTGTACACCTGCAGTAACAATATTTCCGCAGGAACGAATAATAAAATATATACCCGCAGAGTTCTCCCCGAAATTCTCTGAGGAGAACATATTTGATTTTATTTATCAATTAAGTAAAAACGATCCCGTGTCAGTGTGGTTACTTCATAGTTTTGAAAACTCCGAGGGCAGATTCGATCAATTTGTAAGACCCAATGGAGAATTATACCGCACTGAGCCTCTCCATGACGCGATGAAAAAACTAGCTAGTACTTTTTCAACAGAATACGACGAACAATTGCTAACAAATTGTTTTACAATTCCATCGGTTGCAGCTCATTTTACGAGAAAGAAAAACAAGTGGAAGCCAACAAGAGCCGAATTTCTCACAGACATCAAATCAAGCTGCATTGAATACGGTCATGGTGGATTATGAAATACAAAATAAGACCGCGAAAATATTATTTCGGTTGATATGGTTGCGTGTTACCCCGGGAGTTTTCTCGGGTACGGAGAATGCGCTGAGTACTTCAAGCGATTTGGACATCCCACACATGAAATGACCCGTGTTGCTATTAATGGACCACCGCCTGATTTTGATTTAATTGGATTCGCTCGTGTGGTATCATTTGAATTGGCTACAGGACTTCATCCGTGATGTTATGTTTGGATTGGTAGACACATCTCTGAAAAACATTGGATGCCAATAGTGCTGTTACGGTACATTATTCATTCTAAAATACTGATAACGTTGATTGTCAGTGAAGCGATTATATCATATCGAGCGCAGACTGAGGATTGGTTACCACAACCTAATCTAGATGGTATAATCAGCGAAAATAGAAAACAATTTCCTGATCTCAACGAAGAAGATATATTGAAATGGTCCAAACAGCTATTTGAAATTGAAAATAGACAAGCAAAAAACTCAGTAGTAGAATAGTCGGTAAATTCACTCAGGGTGGAAAATACGACAATACAAGATATTCTTCGCGATTGATTATAGATAGCGTTGAATACGATTTTATAATCGCGGATATCACATCTATAGGTATATATGTCAATCGTAAGGATGCTTTTTATTTGATCGATTAGGTGTCAGTGATGTCTCGCTGAGAATAAACACGAACCATCCGAGGATATACAACTTAATTACGACACCAACCAAATAGCGCGTGTGTATCATCGTCTGTTGTCATATATGGGACACGATCAAAATGTTGATACTGGTCTGCAAATATCACAGATGGATTTTAGGAGTCTGTATCCGATCTATTACTTTTCGCTGGAACATCTTGATTTAACAAGACAATCCGTCGTTGATATACACTTTAGAGCTCGTATAGCTCCAGGCGGTGTTAATTATAGAGCAGTTGCTGTCATCCTCAGCGATAAATCAATGCTACTCGAAGGTGTTGGTGGACGAATGAGAGTAATAGATGCACCAGTGGAAAACATGTAACAATTAGATCAATCTGTTATTGTATAACGTCATATAGTCATATTAGTGTTCCGTTGACTCCTGGTCAACTCAAGAAATTGCAATCAGAATCAGCTAAAAAATGTGAACCACAATAACGCTGAAACCCAATCAGATGACCGGCGGTCAGAATAAATTGTCGCTGACAACTCGTCAGATAAAACATTTCAATGACGCACTCGAAGCAAAAAAATGTGTTCAGATCACTCTCTCTCTGCGAAAGCGATCAGCAACATGATAAAATCAGGTGGTATATTCCCGTTGTTAGCTGCGATTCCAGCGTTGATTGCAGCCAGCCCCAGCGGTGGCTAAAGTGTTAGGATGGCACGAAAGAAAGCTACCGGGAGCGGGTATAAAAAAAGAAACGAGGAAAGGGTCTAAGACTACCAGGAACCCCGTATTCATGGTACAGCGGAAAAGACCTGAGACTAGGACCGGTTTACTAACACCGATAACACCGATGTCAAAATCGATGCTGCTAAAAAACAAACGATTAAAAACTTCAGAGGTGTCTTTATGAAAGATCAGTTGCCGGCACAACCAAACAGCGTTGAAACCGGGATCATTAATCTCGATAACAGCACCGGACCTGGAACCCACTGGGTTGCATACGCGATTGATCCACGTGCAATTGTTTATTTCGATTCATATGGGTTAGCGCCGCCGAATGAATTTATGCGTTATATAAACCCTTTAAACACTCCTCATTGGTATTCTACGCTACCAACACAGGAAATGAATGACCCACCAATATGCGGCATAGAAGTATTAAATGTCCTTGACGCTATTTGATCATCGAGAAAACCACTTCATCAGGTCGTAAATGAATATACTAGTAGTCGCTTTTTAGAAAGAAATTATATAGAATAACATGATTGATATTTGGGGGAGATCTTTATCATTGTTGAAAAAACCCAGTGCCGATGGCACTGCAACCGGTGATATAAAAAAAATAATCGAAGATGAAATAGCTGAGATGTTGAACTTAGCAAGTGTTGATCCTAATGAAATAGTTGTATTTCAAGATCGTCAGAGGGTAAATTGAAAACGAGTAATGTTTCCCTTGATGATATTTTAGTTAAACGACGTGACGCAGTAGAAGATACTATCGCGTTGTTTTCTGATCAGGGTAAATTCAAACCAGGCGTACGTGTTTCAACGCTCACAGATAAATTAGCAACGCTCGGTAATAATTATTCATCAACGATAGAATTATTTAAAAACATACGCGATGAATATGGCGAATATGACGACCATATAACTAAATTCGATCAGTTTTCTAAATTACAAAGAAATATAATTGATAATATTGACAAAACTCTATTAGATTTCCTTGGAAATCCACCGGTAATCACACCGAAACTCACGGAGATAAATACAGCTATGTTAGAACTAGCATCATTACAATCCAAATATGGAGAACACGTAAAACAGTTTTCAACTTTTCGTAAAAACATCATAGATAAATGTTTTGGAGTCTCATTTGATAAACTCGACATAAAACTCCCGGATATTAGAAAATCCATCGATGATCTTAAAGCAACCAGTAATGAAATTCCCGCGATTAATCGGCGAATAGAAGCTATCAACGCTGATATTAAAAAAACCAGCGATGTCATCAGAGATGATATGCCGAGGATGATACAAGTACTTGAAAAAGTAAAAATTCCTCATGAGAGAACCAACAACGTAGTATACACGATTCAATACGGATCATTTGCGTGGACACCTACAAACAACATATTAAATATCACTGCAACCGTCAAGGGTATTTATCAATTAACACTAATATCACCAACTCAATTTAATATTTCATCAACGAGTTCATTTGGGACCAGCAATACAATATCAACAATCATCGACAAGGATACAACTGAACGATTCACAATAGCATTTACTGATAATAATTTGGCCAGGTTTTCAGTAACATGGTATGTGTAATTCGTAGCGGATTTAAGTAAACAACTTAATTGAAATCTGTTGTAATAAATAAAATGTCATCATTGGCAACGTCACAACAATATCGCTATGATCAGGTCAGAGAATTTCAAACTAAACTGAAAACCCTCACTGAGGAGTACCAAACAAAAATAAAAAAATACTGACGAAGAATCACCGCAGTTGATGTTACCGTGTACTCGATGAGTGGTGTAATCACCGGAGCTGGTATTATACTCTCCTCGGTGACAATGATTGCCCCGATAGCTGTTCCAATTTGTATATCCGCGGCAACAACAATCGCAGGAATATTTCGATAATAACAAAAATATTATCAGCATTCAGCCAGCGTAAACTGCAAGATTACTAATCAAATTTCATGTTGTATCCACTGCATACTCCCAATTATCCTCGATGATATCGTCGTCACTCGATGATACATTAATATCAGATAGTAAGTTCTCAGCGATGGTACGTGTTTATGATTCCGCGATGTCAAAACATGCGACAACATGAGTATAATAACAATGGCAACATCGCAAGAACTACTTCAACGAATAGCGGAAAATAACAACCCGGTGAAAACAAGCATGATCTCAATAACCTCAACGAATCCTGTATTCAGTGTGATTTTCCCTACTCCATTTCCCGTGAAGGAGATAGCGTTAGCAAAGCTACGAGTGTATCACAGTTGGCCTCATATCAGATCAAATTCATTTGGCGGTCAACAACCGAATAATTCCTTGATGTTTGCGAGTAAGAATAAACAAGACGGGACTCCAGACTTGAACGTTCTTTCGTTACCATCTGGGTCATACCAAATCGAACAAATCAATAACGAATTACAACGCAGAATAAAATCCAGTACTGGAAAAGAATCGAAAATCGCTATAACGGTTCATGAACCGACATTATCATCTGCCATTGAGATAACTTCACACGGGTATATCGTAGACATCTATCAGAGTTCTATAAGAAAAATATTAAGATGGCCTGAAAAAAACACCTCCACCTGAACCGAAAAAAATATGATTTTAGCACAGATGAGATTAATAATAAAGATAAAGATAGGATGTTTTATATTCTAGGGGGTAGAGATAAATAAAGAAATAACAACAATAAAGAAAATATATTTTGGTTTCGATAAGTATGATTCCTATGTGCTGTTTCTTGATTTTGAATACAGTGGTAAAAACAGTACAGGAATGATTACAATGGATTAACATATTATTCCGTTATTTAAAAGATATTATGAATATTTTGAAGCTGAGAGAGAGAGAGAGAGAGAGAGAGAGAGAGAGAGAGAGAGAGAGAGAGACTACGGCAAAATTTTCAAAAATATATTTTGGATGTAACGGGTTCACGTGATGAAATTAAAAAAATAATAAAAGATATGAACATTCATATAAAAGAAATAAAAGAATTAAATGAATTTTTTTAAATAAAATCATTTAATGAATCTATTGACAATCGAGAAGGAAGCAAGCAAACATTTCTATCCACACATAATATAACAAAAGAAGAGTTATTAAATTTTAAATTACTAAGATATTTAGTCCCAGAGATGGAAAAATCTCTCAGTGACAGCATTGATGATGGTTTCAAAAGGATTCACGACGCATGGAAAAAAATGCCACAACCACAAACAGCAACAATTCTCAAACAAAATAACGACCCAGATGGTGGTGGTAGACATATCGCTCTATTCAACGTCAATGTATCCTCAGTGATTGCATTGAATTTAGTATGTGATTATGTGATGTTATCGAAGGAAGTTACCAAATAAATCTCGAGCGATCAAATCAAGCTCAGCAGGGATATATTTTATTCATTTGCACCAACAGCTCCTCCAGGGTTTTTAATAATTGAGGATCCAACTAATCCAGTCTACATGCGATGTCATAATGATTCATTAACGATAATTAATTTTAAACTCACTGACCAGTCCAATAATCTAATTGATTTACGAGGTGAGGTTTTACAAATTAGTCTGTTTGTGAAATCTTAAATGATTTTCATGTAAAAAAAAATGTTAACCCGGTGGCAGCAGAGGGAGTCTGACAACGACTTTGGCGTTTTTTTTTTTTAAATTCTGTTTTGCCAAATGGACCCTTCTATAAAGCATATACGAGGAAGCCCTAGTTTGCGAAATTGACGCTTAAAAAAGTTGGTCTGTTCGCCCCCTCTGCTGCTAGGTATAGATTATAGCATGCATTTCCTGTTTCCTGTTTTCAGGAATATATATATATATATATA
The DNA here is from genome assembly GCA_029339505.1 of Unio delphinus. Classification (NCBI taxonomy): domain Eukaryota; kingdom Metazoa; phylum Mollusca; class Bivalvia; order Unionida; family Unionidae; genus Unio; species Unio delphinus. The sequence goes on from JAQISU010000091.1 coordinate 4,052,425, forward strand.
TATATATATATATATATATATATATATATATATATATATATATATATATATATATATATATATAAATATATATATATATATATATATATATATATATATATATATATATATATATATATATATATACATTAAAATTAATATGGCATTTAAAGTGCTGGTATAAAGAAATTATAAACTATTGGTATATCAAATTTTGATCCGCTAATGGCACAATTATGCGCATATATAAACATTCTAGCGACCTTCTGCGGTTCATTCTAGATCAATGGTTAATTTCCAAACATTAATCATTAATGACGTATGAAATAACGATAAAAAGTTTTAATAATGCTCTTTTCTAAAGAATTTAATATGGTACACATTTTCAACACAATCCTTTCTGATTTTTGTTCCCCCTCCCCTCCCATGAATCATGGACAAACTACGCAGAAATGTGGAGTGGGAGAGACAAGGAATTATTACTGGATTAATAGAAATTACAGCTTGAATATGGTTCGTCATAACGATGCGTAAGCACTTTCCTTGGGATTTATCTACAGTGTATATAATTGATACAAAGTTGCAAACCATGTCAGCATTATACAGTAAATTCCCCGGTAACTTGGTACACATACTGTGATTTATTGAATGTGTTTTTCTTGCTCTCAAGCATACTATAATGTTCTAATTATCGATTATTATAAATTAAATGTAAAAATATCCAAAAGCATGCCTCTCTCTCTCTCTCTCTCTCTCTCTCTCTCTCTCTCTCTCTCTCTGTTATAAGTATGATGTGACCCTTGGTGCTGTATCAGATTTCAGCCTGTTAGTAGAGACATTTGGCCAGAATATTAATGGCAGCATTCTGGATAGTTGATACCAGAGACTGTCAACACCTTCAGCATCTGTTGTTTATCTTCCCAGGGCTATCTGAGCTTGGACTTCTTGACTTCTGATAAGGCACACATGTTAAATTAATTATAATCCATTATCTGTAGCCATTTCTAAAACAAGGGTATAGTGCATGAACAGTTAGTTAAACGCAGGGCTTTGTACTGTAGAGAACACTGGTTATTTCTTTCTAGCTTTTGTAAAGATTTTTTGCTTTATTCTAAATAAAGTGATAGGACCCTTACTTGGTGTTTGTGTGTCCTTTGGAACCCGAATGTAACACACACACTCTATCTCTCTCTCTTTCTCTCTCTCTCTCTCTCTCTCTCTCTCTCTCTCTCTCTCTCTCTCTCTCTCTCTCTCTCTCTCTCTCTCTTACCATCGGAGATAAATCGCGCTAACTCTATGAAAGGATTAATTCAGAGGATTTTCGTTTGTGTCCTCCAAACGACATTTCAGCAGTTATGAATCATGATAAAAGTTGTCAAACTTACCAATGCATGAGAGTTTATGGTCGCTCTGTACTGTTACAAAAGCGGAATAATTACTCAGATACTGTTAATATATTTTACAAATTTAATTACTTTTTGTTGCTTCTTCATTTCCCTTAGCTTTTATTCCACATCAATTTCCATGAGCATGTAGGTTCATGGCTTAGCGTTCATGTGAATGGCGTAGCTAACCAAATATTTGAAGTGTTCTACTTTTATTATTAAAATCATCTTTCATGTTTAAATCAAAAGTGTAAATTATATTGATGCAATCACTCTCAAGAAAAATAGAAACTTAAACAAAAGAAAACAATTAACGTATCGATATGCAAAGGATTATCAATAGCCATAAAATGCGTATACTTACATTTTATAGTGGACACACTTGGGGATGTGAGGAGTTCATTCACTAGGTCAATGCACAGCTGCCTGTTGCAAATCTGAACTCCCTTGAAAAGGGCAAATATGTGTATTTGTAAATGATATCAATCAAATATATTTACAGTATGTACGCTGTATCAACGATAGCTCGTATAAATTTTTCATTAATTCGGGCAAGCCTCGTTTCCTTTTGATGAAAAATTTATATATCTCGTGGTATATCAGTACGTACTATACATTTATTCTATACATATATTATACATATAGACAGGAGAAAGAGACAACAAAATATTGATTATAAAGATCCGGATTATTTGCACGTGTGGACTACTGTCGTCAACATACATGTTAGTCAACACCTAGGTAATATAGAATCATTGCATATACACTTTGTTATGAATATAACATATAATCTGTTAGTGACATACACGATAGCAGAAGTGAAAATTTCTAAGTTCTTCTAATCAGATTTGATACGTATAGGAAAGCGTCTGCCAAGGGAGTTAGACGGGCAAAGGATCCAGCAAGTTCGAGCAATGTCTGCATTTCTGTAATCGTAAGAAACATAACTAAGCAAATTGGTGTATTGACCTTGTGACCCACTACAGTCAGCGCCTCAGCTTACGGAGCATCAATGTGCAAAACAGGAATATTGACACTCTAATTTCTGTTCCTGTAAAAACAACTTTGAAATAACTCACTAATCACCTTACCAATTAAAAATCTGCTGCATCTCATGGCTCTATTTCTGACTTCCTGTGAAACTAAATCATTTTTCTGTATGAGTAACGGCACATGGACATATTCACCTTCGTTGTTGTGCTGAAACTGAAAACAGATAATTTAGCTGGTGCAATATGTAATTGGCGATGTTTTAATATTATTAAGACAACTGAAGAGGAATTTATATGGTTAATCAGTTTCATGTAAAGTAAGATATTGTAAAAAGGCATCTTTTTCTTATACACATGTACTGGTTTTGTGGTTATAACATGTTTTGATCGACAACATTGAATGGTTATATTAAAAAAGTAATGATGTTCGCCCATGACGTAATATTTTCATGCTTTTACTATGACGCAATTGTTCAAATGTGGTCGTTGTAAGAAATGCCAAGGATGGTTCTGTAGCATCTCATTTCTAGTGCCTGGATTCTTCGTTGTAATTCTGCTGTCAGGGTCCAAGCCTCACATGAATACAACAAGATTGAGATGAATAGTGCTCGCAATAGTCTGATTTTAGTTTTCAGACAGATATTCTTGTCTCTCCAGATTGGTCTTAGCGTTCACATAGCTACCGTTGTTTGTGCTGCACGTGACACTATTTCTGCTTTGGATCCCTCTTCGGTGATTACGGAACCAACGTATTTTGAATTGGCCCACTGTTTCCAGTTCCTGTCCTCTGATTTTAATCTTGGCTGAGATTTGTTTGCCACTATTTGTCATCAGCTTTGTCTTCTCGGCACTTATCTCCATGTCAAATGTCGAAGATGTTTTAATCAGGTTCTTTACTTAAGGTGGCAAGCTCATCTTCACTGTCTGCTAGTCCATCAATGTCATCTGCAAAGCGTAGGTTGGTGATGTTACGCCCTCCAATGCTGACTGTCCTACAGTGGTTTTCCAGGGTTTCGTTTTGCCGTACTGCAACTGTTGTTTTGAACCAGTCCCCCACAGAACCCTGTGCAGCTACTGCACTGGTAGACTAGGTGTACAGCTGTTTGATGGTATTGGTCAACTTTTGACCTATTTTGAATTTCTTCATTGTGGCTCACAATGTCTCAAGCCCCACTCTGTCAAAAGCCTTTTAAGAAATCTATAACACATGATATATGTCTTGTTGATGCTGTGAGTACTTTCACACAGAACCCTAATTTATGACAAAGAACATGTATTACTAATTGTGTATATTATTAGATGTTGAAGTTCAAGTGAAACATAGGGGCAATCTAATTCGTGAATTGGGCTGCAGGATAGGTTCGGTAATTATCAGTCTGAGATTAACACTGCATGTTACATGTTAGACATTCAAAACATTTAATAAATAGTCAGAAGAAAGGGTCTGCTTGGCAATGTTAAAAAACGTCATCAAACAAAGTACGGCACTACAAGAAAAAGACATCTCATAAATTAGAAGTACGAAAAATCCATTTTACCTAAACGAGATCCAATATGAATAAAAAGAAACTTTTGTTACACTGTCAAGGCATGACCGATAAAAAATCTGAATAATGAACCACGTGTATGAAACATTTTCTCGAAAACTACTGGGGTTTTTTCTGACAAATATGGTTACTGTACACACACGTGGTTATTGACAAGTTATTTGTAAATATATGTAGCCTGAAATTATTTATAACGTTACTATATGTATCCCTAAAATTCGAAAATGCATCACACATCTTACCTTAGACTTCTCTTAGGTATCGTACAAAATGGCGATACGCATCTTCTTCCAGTACCCGTCATGTGCTGCCTTATTGTGTGAAGACGACTTTAAATTGGTGTAACAAGTGGTTGACGGTCATCTGGTCGGGTGATGAACCTGGCCTGAAAAGATATCTAACAGTGGTAATTGTGTGATAAACTGAAACCCAAAAAATCTTGCTTAATTAGAATAGTAGATGCTGGATCCGTAAGTTTCAATCAAAATACCGGAAGGAAATCACTAACATTGTGCATTTGTTACTTGTTTTAAAACTATATGTCAAAAAGGTTTTCTCTAGAAGTCTGCAGTCATCACTAATAGTGAGTTACTTGATAAATTCTATTTCTTTTCATTCATGATTTAAATTGGGATAATGCATCGCCTTCTTAAGAGTTTTGAATGACACCGTCAAGGAAATCAGCGACTGGCCTTCCTTATATGACGCCCAACTCTACCAAAGGAAAAATAATAACTTCGTACAAGTCGAAAACGTTGTACGTATGTTAAATAGAACAAATACGGATATATTCTTAGTCAATGGATACATTTCTCTTACAATGTTCATAAGGATAGGCAGCTTTATTCACAAAATGATGTTTATCTGGAACAATGAGTGATTACACAATTCTATGAAAGAGAGGGACATACATATCTGACAGAGTGGTAGACATTAATGTATTGGACACGTCTGAATTCATGTTAGCGTGGAATGTAGCACGGTCGTCAGTCTCTTTATCTCTGTAATAATAATAATAATAATAATAATAATAATAATAATAATAATAATAATAATAATGCCACTATAAAACTTTAGATTAACTTATTTTATAAAGAGCAATTTTTAGCATTGCCAATTAAGTTTGTATCATATAAATAAAGATGATGATTGTCCAAATTGTTTGCATTGTGTGAATCTAAATTGTATGCCTTTAATAAAGTTTAACAAATTGTATTATTGTAGCCCAAACTGTAATTGCTAAGCATAGATTGTCAATTTTCTTTTGTACATGGGGATTTGTACATCACAACATATTTAGTACAAATTTTCTGGCATATTCCACTATGGAAAGGCAGCATTACAGTACATGTATTAAAAATGAATACTTAGGCAAATTCACCGACACTTACGTCAAAAAGATAATGACAGGAGTTACAAGGTCAAAGCATAAGTTAACACCGTAGGAAATGTTTAACGGCGCAAAATATTCTTGCGAATTAGAAAATAGATAACCCTTCGTAGTTTATCGGAAGTACGAACGGCTTTTCAAGCTACAAGAATACGAAAGTTGAAGCTAGGTGTTATAAACCAATAGCCTATTAAGGGCAAAGCCAATATTCTGTCAGGCAAGAACTAAATGTACATGCTGCGCTCGACAGCCAAATTAGAATTGGTTCATTTCTGACTTCAGGTTCTGACTTCCTTGTTACAGGTAGGAGAAACGTATGTATGTATGTATGTATGTATGTATGTATGTATGTATGTATGTATGTATGTATGTATGTATGTATGTGTGTGTGTGTGTGTGTGTGTGTGTGTGTGTGTGTGTGTGTGTGTGCGTGCGTGCGTGCGTGCGTGCGTGCGTATTGTATGTATGTATGTATGTATGTATGTATGTATGTATGTATGTATGTATGTATGTATGTATGTATGTATGTATGTATGTATGTATGTAAGGAAATCTTTCACATTGTCCTGGCTAGCAATATCACTTTGGCTGGCGTGCTCCGATCATACACCTTGAGGATTACAAGAAAATAAAACCCTGAACTTATATATATATATATATATATATATATATATATATATATATATATATATATATATATATATATATATATATATATATAGGTCATTATAACTTATGTAAATAAGTTGAAATATATGTATTGAAACATTACTTCATGAGTAGATATGTATGTAAAAGCATGAAATTAAGGCAATCTTCATAAAATTAGTAAGATATACTAAGTATGTACTGACAATATTGATAAACTGAATAAGTATGTTAAATACCTTCCGTGAAACTTAACAGCCTTTTGTTTATTGTCAAAGGATAAGAAACAATACCTGTTAACTCTGAACGTTCTGAGCTAGCCCTTTTTGTACCACCAAACCTCTCCTTATTACATTCAGTTTTGACAGGAAAAAGCTATTTTGAATATTCACCTTCACTACTAACAAATCTATATGAAGTGTATGTTTGGAATACTTTACTATGTCAGATTCAAGACATGGAGGTAATAAGGATTTGATTTATGGCACAGCTAATCACAGTTGACAAGGCTGAAAAAAGTAACGTGGGTTATTATGGTCTCACTGAACAGATTGTTTTGTGCAAAGTATTCATCTGACCTATTGCAGAAAAATGATAGTATTATTACATTACAGATACAAATAACTAACCAATTATTTTTGTTGAAAGGATGCTTATAAGATTAATTAAGATTAAGATTAAGGCTAACTCCTTAAGCTTCTGTTCGTTGTTTTACTGAACCAACACTACCACCAACCCCTCCTTTTTTACATTCAGTTTTGACAGTTAAGAATTATTTTGAATATTTTTGTGGGATAAGACAGCTAAACGAACAAGTTCACTAGTTAAGAAATGAGCGTACTTTTCACCCATTAACCATCTTGAGTTGAGATATTTACCTACATAGCAGACACACGCAAATGCGTAAGCTATGTCGGCTGCTCATTTGCAGCTCAAGTTACGCATTTGATCTCCAATGCTAGTCGAACTGTTCCAAGCGTAACTCAAAGTAAATGTATACCACATTACAGATTTATCTAATATGAGAATTTATAAATGCTAGGATCGTGATAATTGCCCATGACTTCTAAGTTGTAAATATACGAAACTATCCAGTGAGACATCGCGAAATAAATGTGTTGAAAATGATACGTGCTTTCTGGTTTATACAAAAGGTATCAGACTTTTATTTACTATAATTGAAATTGTGTACACTATAAAAAGGGAATATGTTGTGTTGTTGATATCACGTGACTATTGGAAATATGATGTCGTTGTTTGAGATTTGTGAAGTCATGTGACAATTAACGATAATGGTGTGTACATGACAGGTTTCATCTATACCGAAGTTTCGTCTATTCTGCCAACGGATTAAAGAGATAAAGTTTACAATACCTGTCATGTTCTAGACAATAAATAATTTTCCTATCGATTTCATGCAGGTATAGGTCGGTATGACATAGTTTAAATTTGCTACGCCCGGTGGTTAGCTATCGTACCGTGGCAGTAAATTCCAAAAGTTTGATCTGTAATGGGGTTTGAATTTTCAGAGAAAAAACGAATTAGAAAATTTCGAATCTCTGAGCTGAACTTTGGTGCGAAACTAATACACAGTGACATGTAGCTACAAGCATTGGTTTTAGTTCTTAAAGGAGACCAGAAATAAAACTTGTCATTTTATGTATGTAATTCTCTATACAAATTTGAATCACACTGTAATGGTTATAAATTAAATGTCTTAGACGGGTAGTCATTATATTGCACGCAAGATACCACGATTCCGTAAATTGCCGAGTTTTTCCGAATTTCGATGAGCCGACAGATCACGTTGTCCCGTGACACAATACTAGCCAGTCCTCGAATACAAGCAGAGACATGGCGAGCGAGACAGATAGACATGAGGAGACCAGATTTGGGTTACACTTTCAAAAGTAGCAGCAGAGAGGGTGAACAGACCAACTTTGTAGGCGTCAACGAGGCTTCCTTCTCGTTAATATTTAATAGAAAGGTCTATTTGGCAAATTGAGGCTTCCTAGTAAATATTTAATAGAAAGGTCGATTTGGTAAACTAAGGTTTCCTTGTAAGGGTCAATTTGGCAAAAAAAAATTGTCATTGGAATTCACCCTCTCTGCCGCTATGGGTTAACAATTCTTTTACGAGATTCAGTAAACGATTTTAACCGAATATTTTTACAAGTCCGAGACGATATCGCGTCCGAGGATCTGATAAATTTATCGTCACAAATCCATGTGGGACTGAGCGTGTCTAAAGAAATTTCTAAAGAGATTAAAATCCATATCGCTGCACCAAGTTTGCCAAATATTTCGTAGTGTATAGTTGTCAACTCCGTTAAACATACACAACAAATTGCAGTTATCTCTGATCACTTTTGGTATTTGAGTGTATCGTTGAGTGGCGTATATCACGTCATAAAGGCATAAAAAAAGACTGGATACATTATTGCAAGCGAGTTGATTTCAAAGCAACACCATATAGCACTCTGTGCTCATTACATTTCTCAAAGGAATGTTACCAGAGGGATCCTAAAAAACAGAACCTCTAGGATACACGAATGCTAAGCCTAGACTATAAGTTGAAACTGTTCCAGACATACCATTGTATATTTTAAATCCTGGTAAAGAGTGTCAAATGTACGAGTTACGAAAATAGGCAGAAGGCCGAGTAAGTGCTAATAGAAAATATGACAGCCCGACACCTGATCGTGCTGATGAAATGAGTAAATGTTTTTTCTTCTTCAAGATTACAATCTAAATAAAGTCACCACTGTCCTATGTCTAATTGAGATAATTTAATCAAATGGAAGCTTGCTAAAACAAATAATAATAATAATAAGATTATCAACCTTTGAACTGCCGTGTTTCGAGAAAAACAATTTCAGTAATTTTAAAAAAATATTAAAAAAATTATTTAAAAAATACGACCTTTCAGTCTATGCCATTTACACGTAAAATGTATAAACCTAAATCTGTAGTGATTGGAACTGATATAAAAATGTCCCTTGGGCAGTTTAAATAGCAGCGATTAAAAGAAAAGAGATCCGATATAAAATCAAAGTTTCACATTAACTGGCTGACAATAGAAATTGGGGAGGCGACTATTGACCCGCCCATTTGCCCCAATGTGCAATTACTCTCTTTGATACGCCTTATTATCCCCCAGGTCAAGACCTTTTTTTCATATTCTGGTCTGCATAATAGTTAGAGGTTAGAATTAAGTACACAAACATAATGACAGTTTAACACATTAACAATTATTCCTTATCATTATATTTATCTTGTGAAATGGACTGGCCCTCTGACATAATTCAAAGAAACCATGTGCCAGAGAGTGTATGTAGGCACCAGAAATTCATTGGCAAATAAACGATGCCGAATTTTGTTGTAACTTCGAGGCCAAAGACTTCATTTTAAGAGTTCAAATCTGCAGTCAAACGTTACTGTCGTCTCATTAAAACTCGGAAATACTCGGCAATTTACGGAATAATTGTATCTTCTTCGCAATATAATCAATATCCGCACACGATATTATTTTTTTAAATATTATATTCAAATTAGAATTTGTAAAGAATTACATTTATAAAATAAAAATTTTCATTTCTAGTCTCCTTTAATGGTGTTTCGGAAATTATTTCACGCGCTATCTCACATTGAATTCTATCAGGTTGTAATCTAATTAGTTTTTTGAACTCGCGTAATTGTTTATCAAGTGCTCTATGATATGTGTTAATTTCTTCATAATAGTCTACAAAATTCTTTAGCCAATCATGTGGCGATAAACCGACAAATGGTGGTGGTTGACCATGATCACATTATTACTTTTGTATTCGCTAACAATAACCAATCGAGAAATTTTTGTAATACATCTAATGATACCGTGCATATCTCATCCCAAATAATGACTTCAGGAATAAATTTCTCACCCATTCGTTCAGGAGTCCATTCATCGCCTTTCCATCGAAAGAAACTGTGATAAGTACAAGCATTTAGCCCTCGATGTTTCATCTCTCTGGCGAGTCTGTGTGTTGGTGTTAGTACAATCATGTTTGATTTCCCACGAAATAATTCAATCGCACGAGTCGTCTTTCCTGACCCGCAACAGCCGTTTAGGTAGCTGGTTTTATATCTACATATTGGATCAGATATCTGCGTTGCATTAGATAGTTCTGATATCTGATTATTTTTCAAATATTTATCTTCAATCGTAACATCTGCTGGTTTGTAATAGTCACGCAGTATTTGCCGCTTAATTCTTCTTGATCCCCAGCTCTCGTCAGAATTAGTGAATTCAGCCACTGCTTTGCTGTGTTTCGCTTGTATGTAAAATGAATCAGTGGCTACTCTAACTGCCGTGTCAGGAAATCTATTTATCATCGAAAATAGATTGATAGAAGCATAAGCTAGCATAGACGCCCTCAAATGTGTATACTGAAGATTTTCTCCGTCTGCGTAAGTAATAATTGTACCAAATTTTGTTCCATCGGACAAGAAAGCGTCTTTACGATCGACATATATACTCTTAGATGTTATATTCGCAATTATAAAATCGTACTCAACGCTATCTATAATCAACCGTGAAGAATATCTTATATTGTCGTATTTTCCACCTTGCGTAAATTTACCAATTATTCTTCTACCGAGATCCTTTGCGTCTTTATTCCTAACTTCAAATAACTGTTTGGACCATTTCACGATATTTTCTTCGTCAAGATCGGGAAACTGTTTTCGTTGTTCGCTGATTATACTATCTAGATTGGGTTGTGGTAACCAGACTTCAGTCTGAGCTCGATAGGATATAATCGCTTCACTGACAATCAGCGATATCAGCATTCTACAATCAATCATATACCGTAACAACACTATTGGCATCCAGTGTTTTTCAGATATATGTCTACCAATCCAAACATAACAGCACGGATGAAGTCATGTAGCCAATTCAAATGATACCACACGAGCGAATCCGGTTAAATCAAAATCAGTCAGTGGTCCATTAATCGCAACACGGGCCATCTCCTGTGTGGGATGTCCAAATCGCTTGAAGTATTCAGCGCATTCTCCGTACCCGAGAAAACTCGCCGGATAACACGCGACCATATCAAGCGAAATAATACTTTCACGGTCGTATTTTGTATTCCATAATCCACCGTGGTTATATTCGATGCAGCTTGATTTGATGTCTGTGGTAAATTCAGCTCTTGTTGGTTTCCATGTGTTTCTCTTTCTCGCAAAATGAGCTGCAACCAACGGAATTGTAAAACAGTTTGTTAGTAATTGTTCGTCGTCGAAACTCTTCGAGAAACTACTAGCTAGTTTTTTTCATCGTCTCATGGAGGGCTTCAGTGCGGTATAATTCTCCATTGGGTCTTACAAATTGATCGAATCTGCCTTCGGAGTTTTCAAAACAGTGAAGTAACCACACTGACACAGGATCGCTTTTACTCAACTGAAGAATAAAATCAAATAGTTTCTCTTCAGAGAATTCTTCTCGCGAGAACTCCCCGGAAAATTCCGGGGGTATATATTTTATGGTTCTGTCCCGCGGAAATATTGTTACTGCAGATGTACATGCGTGTTCATTATGATCAATAATTTTGATTGGAGCTCCTCTCGATTTATATTTCGGTTCGTATAATATCTCGCCTGTTATCGTCGTTCCTGATATTGGGAATTTCAGTATTCGTTCTAACGCTGCCACATTTTGAATTGTTGCTCCCCGCTCCTTTACTGTTAATCCCCACTCGGTTATTTTTTCGCGTCTTAGATCAGTCAATTTATTTCCACGGAGCGCATTTGTGAAGTGTGCTATTATTCGTTCTGCTACACAATTCACCCTTGACGAAGTCAGCGGCGACAGTTTCATCGGTGCTAGTTTTTCAATACTCGGTTTATCATTTAACGGATATATCCCATAAACAACTGCTGTTACAGGATAAGATCTCTCGTAGTATGGGTTGTCAATTCCAGTCAGAATTTGTGGTTTTGAATCTTGACTCACAGTGACAGTTCTTTTATCCTTCAAGATGGGTTCAAATTTATCCCGAATGATCCAATCTCCAGTGTCTGAACGGATAATGAATTTTATTCTAAAAAAATACCTTTTTGGCCCAAGATGTGAAGTTATCACTGCTGCGTTTTTATCGTTCATTGTAGCATCAACGCTACCATCAATTCGAAATGTTGACCAACAGTGAGATGCTCCATCACGCTTGAATTCATTAAAACATTCACGGATTTTGCCTATCATAGTTCTATCACTTATTAGACTCTTTGGTACATCTACGGAGACTCTATCGAGATTGAATTTAGAATTTTTCGAAGGTGTAATTTTCGATAATCTCTCGAACTCCTTCATATATTATAATTAAAACAAGTATTTAAATAGTGTATATATTATAATGAATCATTGCAAATGGCTTATGATTGGATCAGTAACCCCGTGTAACAAATCATGCAGAAAGGAGTTCTGTGGGTATCATATGCAAAGCTTTCGGCGTGGAAGCCTTGGTCCGATTCCTTGTATAAGATGTGGGGTTGGAGTGAGAGGAAAATCACAGTTGTGTCTCGGTTGTGGTGGTAAGCGCTACAGAGAACTGAAGCGCTACTATGATAAACGAATTAAGAACTCCATCAATGACTCTGACAGTGTCAAAATCATAAGAACACCCCAAGACTACATTGATAGATTCTCAAGTGATGTTATCATTAGACCAAATAATTAATTAGACAAACAATATTATAGTATATAAATAAACCAAGAATTCCGACCACAATATGTGATTCCAAACTATGAAGCGTCCCGTGATGGTACTGTCAGACACCGTAGATTGAAGAAATCACTTGGTGTTGTGAATAATATGGAGTATTTGATGTTTACCGCTGAAGGGAAAATACGTCTTAATCACAGAATCACATACGAGTGTTTTCATGGATTAATCGAAGATGGTTTTGTTATCGATCACATAAATGGTATTAAGACTGATAATTCTTTATCAAATCTACGAGCTGTTACGCTGAGTGAAAATAATGTGTTTGGGAAAACTGGTACTTATAAATCAATTGGGAAAAGACCCGTACAATCTTTTAATACAACAACTAATGAACAAATTGTATTCAAATCAATGGGTGAGGCTAGTAGGTATTTTGACATTTGTAGAGCCTCGGTACGATATGTTGCAGAGAATATAACCAAGACGGCGATTTCAAAAAGGACTGGACAAAGCATTTAGTTTTCGTATGTCTAATCGTGTTTTATACTATTCGTTATTAAGGGGATAACTCGTCCGGGTATATTACGGCTTATGAGGAGTTACGGATCTCAATCGCTGTGTCATCTGATTTCTTATTGGTTGATTTTTAACTACCACGATAATCTATTTTGTGAGGAAACGAATCAAATACGCAGTGTTTACAAACAATTATACTCTCTTTTTTTCTTTCAAGTATTCGGTTCTGCTTCAATATTGTCAGTGAATACAACAATTCATATCCTATACATTCCACGTCATTCATTATATTGTACAGTCAGCCTGAGCTAGTATTGATCGGCTGCCTACAGTTACCAGCGCGCGTAACACCTGTTCGTTATTGATTTACACATTATACCTGTAAAAACAGTTAGTGTAATTATCTGAAAACGAATCAAATATACAGTGTTTACAAACGTTCGGCTCTGCTTCAATATTGTCAGTAAGTAAAGTATATAGATTAAAAATAATACGATTGTGGCATCTATAATTCACATGCGTTTGACGTACATCACATCTGTTCGTGTTTGACTTCCGCCCATCTGTATTAACTTACCTATATATTATAAGAACCGTTAGCTCAGTGAAAATATAATATATTTTGTAAGAAAACGAATAAAATATGTAGTGTTTTACATATAATTGTATTTTTATTTGTTTCTTTCAAGTATTCGGTTTTGTTTCATACACAAAGGTACATGGATTCGTTCATTCGTTATTTACTATAGTGGAAGAAATACGAAAAGAATTGGGCCGGGATTATGAATTGAAAAAGGAGGTTAATTCGAAGATTAGAAATACACGGGCGCTAATTCAAGAAAATGACAAAAAACCGGTGGATACAACTAACGATTAGACATGTATAGCGCGTTAGTAAAATTCTCGCTATAAATACCTTACTTGTTGCAAATACAATGGAAGGTATGTAATCAATACCGGCTTTGATCAATGAACAAGGAAGTAAATTAAATGAAAAATATTTTAGTGAGTGTTTTTTTTTTGTTGCTTGTCTATCTGAGTCGGGTTAAAATGTAGAAATTATTTGATGATGACAAAATCACTACATTGTACATGAAAATCTCTTCGAGATACAAATTGGAAATTGCTTTACTGTTTCAATAATGGTAAACGAAGCTTTAACAACTAGACTAGCGAGAGAGAGATTGTCTTCAATTAAGAAATTCTTACCAATTCGCGACTCTGTCAGAAGTAAATTACAAACCAGACAGAGTCTTCACCGATTTTTCTGAGGGATCTGAAGATTTGTTTAGACCGATTACAACTGCAACGAAAAGGGTAATATCAGCCACTGAGCGAGCTATATACGAAGATATCCCCAAAGAAGGATCAAGAAAAGAAGCTCCTGTACTTCCTATACTTGAAAAAATAGCAACTGAAACTGAAAAAAACATCAGCGTTGTTAACAAAACAACCTCCGAAAACAAATGTTTCTCTGTTAAAAAAATTTACCGATGAGGCTAAAACACTAATACAAAAAAAATGAATTATTAAAACCAAGGGATTATCAAGCTTTTGGTGATTTTGCTGCTAGCAGCTATAATTCAAGAAAAGATTTTGTTAGCGGAAGAGTACAAGAATGATAAAATATCAAGTAATGATTGGGTTGATAGTTTGTATAAAATAAATAAAGGGATTGGTCGTTTGAATAAGAAAGAGTTGGGGTATAAGGAATTTCAAAAGGGAATCAGTAATTATAAAAAGCAGTAATAGAAGAGCGACAACGAGAAACAGAAGAACAACATGTGCGAAAACGTCAAACACCAACACGGAGACAAACATGAAGACAAAAAAAAAAACAAGAAGAATCATTGTATATACCATCTGATCAAGATGATTTACAAGAACCATCTAATGAAGATGAAAATGATTTTGAAGAATTTCTTAAGAGTTTACAAAGTAAAAAAAACAGATAGACAGGGTGCAACTGGTACAACTAAAAACATTATAGCGAGTTGAATTTCAGGGAGTGGAATTTCAGGTAGTGGTCTAGTTAGTTGTCCTGGTAATATTCTCAGCGATATATCACGATTAGAAGTTCTCATCAGAGAAAAACGAGCTGGAAATAACTCACCGGAAATAATTAATGAAGCTGCTGATATATGTAGGCGGTTATTTCAAGGTGGTATCATGGATATTGAAATATATCGAGATTTCATTGATGAGTTAGTTGAAAATCCTACGGATTATTACAGTGACTGAACATCCAAAGGATTTTTCATCACCACATTAGATAAATATCATTTAAATAAGAATGATCATACACTACAACCATGACAAACCAACCAGCGTCTATGTAGTAAACTCGCGGTTTACAGTTTATAACGCGTACTATGGTGATGGTCTCGGTGATACAATTGCAGGGTTATTTGCAAGAATGGCTCCAAAAGTAGCGCGGTTTACAGTTTATAACGCGTACTATGGTGATGGTCTCGGTGATACAATTGCAGGGTTATTTGCAAGAATGGCTCCAAAAGTTGCGCCGCTAGCAAAACAATTATCAATGAAAGTCATTGATGTTATTCGTGATAAGGGTATTAGCGCTGTTGGAGATACTGCCGCAAAAGCGTTTTCAGCCGCAAAGGATAAACTAATAGCGCTAGTTCGGCGGCGAAGGAAACCACAATTGGGACCACTACCATCTACAGCAGAAATGCCTGCGCGGGTTAGTAAAATAATAAATAATGTAGTGGATCAGAAACTAGCGTCGCTGGTAACCAACGACCAAAGCAACATATGATAGCGAGAAGTGGCTGAATAAAACCACGGCGAGGGCGTCAACGATTACGACCATGATTTAGACTTTGATAAATCAAAGTGAATATATAATAAAATGTTCAAACGGACATCTGATCCAGCATTTGATATGGACGCCCCAGTGCGCAAGGATGATTCTGTACGCGATTATCAATACTATGCCTGTCATGCAATAGAACCATATAGTCGATCAAGAATTGAACTTCAAGTCCATGATACCAGTAAATACTTTTTGCCTTGTGAAGCTTTTATCGAAGTAGAAGGAGAACTTGTAACAGCTGCTGCTACTCCTGCTGTGCCAGCACAGTATCCAGATGATACTCAAGTCGGGTTTGTCAATAATGGTATCATGGCGCTATTCGAGAGTGCAAGATATCTCATCGATGGAAAAGAGATCGAGTCGATAGAACGTGATGTTGATGTAGCCACAACAATAATAGGGCTAGCAAGATATTCCGATGATAATACAAGATGGGCGGGCCCTTCTGTGATGTTTGAAAAAGATAATAAAAATGTTGCTGGAGGAAATCAACTTATTATAAGACAACCAAAACTTCAGACTAATCCTAATAATAATGCTGATGTTGAGGTTATGATTATAAACAATGATCCTAATTTCAACCTAGGAGCCGCAACACGCATGTCAATGTTGCAAGGAGCGCGTAGATCATTTTCATGCGCGATTCCACTGCATCATATATTTGGATTCTGTAGAAATGTTCGAAAAGTTATCTATGGTGCAAAGCATGCAGTAGCACTCGTGCGAAAGGGTGATGACAATGACGCAATTTGGAGGATTCCAGCAAATGCTGCACATCCAGATGCTGATGCCGGTAAAGTCATTTTAACAAAACTATCATTGTGAATGCCAGTACTGACTCCATCAATCACCGCAGAAGAACGATTACTATCATTTATGGACCAAGAAGGAAAATCATTACTAAGTTTGCTAACGGTAAGTACAGATGTTACACAATCAAATATTAATGGGTTATTTACGTGGAACCTAGCATCAAAACAAGGTGTTGCTGCGCCACGTCATATATTTATTGCCTTACAGGATAGCGCACGAGTTGGCAATCAACTCTTCAGCCATATGATATTTGATCAATTAGGTGTTAAAGACGTCTCACTGAGAATAAACGGCCAGCAGGAACCATCCGAAGATGTACAACTTAATTACAGTCAAAATCATATTGCTCGTGTATATCATAGGCTGTTGGCATTTATGGCACGCGATCAAAATATCGATACTGGTTTGCAAATATCACAATTGGATTTTAGGAATTTATATCCGATTTATTACTTTTCGTTGGAACATCTTGATTTAACAAGACTATCCGTCGTTGATATACATTTTAGAGCTAATGTGCTTCGTGGTGCTATTGCTAATTATAGAGCGGTTGCTGTCATTCTCAGTGATAAATCAATGCTACTCGAAGGAGTTGGTGGAAGAATGAGAGTGATAGATGCACCAGTGGAAAATATGTAACAAGTAGATCAATCTATTATTAATAAAATGCCATATGATGTTATTAGTGTTACGTTAACTCCTAATCAGATTAAAAAATTACAATCATCAGCAACTGAAAAATGCGGAACTACAATTACGTTGAAACCTAATGAGATGACCGGCGGGGCGAATAAATTATCGTTGAAACCTAATCAAACAAAACGTTTCAAAGACGCGCTCAAAGATAAAAAGAAATTCGAATTAAACTCTCTGCGGCTGCAATTGCCAATATGAAAAAAAAAAACGGCGGTATATTTCCATTGTTAGCTGCGATTCCAGCGTTGATTGCGGCAGCGGCGCCAGCGGTAGCTAAAGCGGCGGCGTTAGGGGCCGTTGGTACCGCGGCAGGGATGGCACTAAAGAAAGCAACTGGGAAGAGATATAAAAGAAAGGAAGGCAAGGGTCTAAGACTACCAGGAACCCCGTATTCATGGTACAGCGGAAAGGGTCTGAGAATCCCAGGAACGGTTTACTAGTTGAGGAATCTTTGACTCCTATGTCAAATTTTGATTTACTCGATGCTGCTAAAGAAAACTTGCGATTAAAAACTTCAGAGGTGTCTTTATGAAAGATCAATTACCGGCACAACCAAACAGCGTTGAAATTATCATTAATCTCGATAACAGCACCGGACCTGGTACTCACTGGGTTGCATATGCGATTGATCCACGTGCAATCGTTTATTTCGAATCATATGGATTAGCGCCGCCGATGGAATTTATGCGTTATATAAACCGTTTAAACACCCCTCGTTGGTATTCTACGCTACCAACACAACAAATGAATGACCCACCAATATGTGGCAACGAAGTATTAAATGTCCTTGACGCTATTTCAACATCTGGAAAACCACCACATGTTGTCGTAAATGAATATACTAGCAGTCGTTGTCGAAAATCGAAGATTTTGCAACGAAAAGATTTTAGAGAGAGATTATATAGAATAACATGATTGATATTTGGGGGAGACCTTTATGAGCGCTGAAGAAACCCGAACCCGATGGCACTGCAACCGGTGATATAAAAAAAATAATCAAAGATGAAATAGCACTATCGCATTATTTTTCGATCAGGGTAAACTCAAACCGGGTGTACTTATTTCAACTATCTTGGAACGAATTAACAATATTGACAAGCCGTTATTAGATTTTCTTGGAAATCCACCGGTGACCACACCGAAGCTCACAGAGATAAAAACTTCTATGTTGGAACTAGCAACACTTCAATACGAATATGAAAAACACGTTGAAAAGTTTACATCATTTCGTAAAAATATCAACTAAAAATTCTTTGCAACCACGCTGGATAAAATTGACATGAAACTAAATGATATTAAAAAATCCATAGAAGAAATAAAAAATACCATCGAGGCAATCAAGGAGGATGCAACAAGGATGATAGAAATCGTTGAAAAAACAAAAATCCCTCATGAGAGAACCAACAACGTAGAATACACAATTCAACACGGATCATTTGAGTGGAAACCATTCACTAACATATTAAATATCACTGCGGCCGTCAAGGGTATTTATCGATTAACACTAGTGACGCCAACTCAATTTAATATATCATCGTCGGGGTCAATAATACGATATCAACGATCATCGACAAGGATACAACTGAACGATTCACGATAACGACCACTGATACAAATTTGGCTAGGGTTTCAGTAACATGGTATATGGAATTCGTAGCGGATCTGAGTAAACAACTTAATTGAAATCGTAAACGATTTGAGAATAACATGGCATCACTAATGATTTCATCATGACAGTATCGCTATGATCAGGTCAGAGAATTTCAAACTAAACTCAAAACGCTCACTGAGGAGTATCAAGTAAAAATAAAAAATACCGACGAAGAATCACCGCAGTTGATGTTACCGTGTACTCTGTGAGTGGTGTAATCGCCGGAGCTGGTATAATACTATCCTCGGTGACAATGATTGCTCCGATTGCTGTTCCAATTTGTATATCTGCAGCGACATCAATCGCGGGAATAATTTCGATAAAAACAAAAAAATATCATCATGCAGCCAGAGCAAACTGCAAGACTACATAATTAAATTTCATGTTGTATCAACCGCGTACTCGCAATTGTCCTCGTTGATATCGTCGTCGCTCAATGATACATTAATATCAAATAGTGAGTTCTCAGCGATGGTAAGTATTTATGATTCCGCGATGTCAAAATTAGAAATTTAACATGAATATAATAACAATGACAACACCGCAGGAATTACTTCAACGAATAGTGGAGAACGCAAACCAAGTACAAACCAGCATGATCTCAATAACATCAACGAATCCTGAATTCAGTGTAAATTCCTTATTCTGATTCCTGTGAAGGAGATAGCGCTAGCAAAACTGCGAGTGTACCATAGCTGGCCTAATATTAGATCGGTAGCATTTGGCGGTCAACAACCAAATAATTCCTTGGTATTTGCAAATAAAAATAAACCTGATGGAACTCCAGACTGGAACGTTGTTTCGCTGCCATCTGGGTCATATCAAATCGAACAAATCAATGCTGAATTTCAGCGTAGAATAAAATCCATTAATGGAGCAGAATCGAAAATCGCTATAATAGTTCATGAACCAACACTATGATCTGCGATCGCGATAAACTCACCTAGTTATGTCGTGGATATCTATCAGAGTTCTATAAGGACAATAATGGGATGACCTGAAATCCCACCTCGACAGGAACTAGTTAATGTTGAACCATAAAAATCTGATTATGTCACAGACAATAAATCATATCACGATTTTAACCCTAGAATAATCGACGGTGCTTATCCGAAACTTTTAACAGAGCCTGTTAGTTACAATAATGGAAAATGGTTCTTCGGACAGCGGGATGGTGGTTGGGTCGAACATTCTTCACATCAAACCTCGGTATTTTTAAATGCTTTTAAACGAGAACATAAGAATCATTTAGATAAATTACGGCAGAGTTTTCAAGAACAATCGTCGAAAACTTCCTTTATCAAATACACGGAAATATGAAATCAAATTGTACACGATATGGAATTGTTTCACATACGACTTATTTAAGGAGTATTGGATGCCATGGTCGGTTCTGAGAGGATAGAATTTGCAAAGAAATATAATATACGTGTTGAAGATATTCCGACATTTAAGTTTCCTGAGTATAATGTTCCAGAACTAAAAAAATCAACCAATGATCTCCTCGATGAGTACTTCCACCAAATACTCGCCGCGTGGAAGAAATTGCAACCACCAACAATTCTTAAACACAATAATGATCCAGATGGTGGTGGTAGGCATATCGTTCCTCAAAATGTAAATATATCCTCGGTGATAGCATTGAATTTAGTATGTGATGTTATCGAAGGAAGCTATCAAATAAATCTCGAGCGATCAAATCAAGCTCAACAAGCATATATTTTATACTCTTTTGAACCAACAGCTCCATGATTTCTACTTATTGAGGATCCAACTAATCCAGTCTATATGCGATGTCATAATAATTCGCTAACGAGAATTAATTTCAAACTCACTGACCAGTCAAATAATCTAATTGATCTACGAGATGAGGTTCTACAAATTAGTCTGATTGTGAAATCGTAGCGATTTTCATCGTAAAAGAATTGTTAACCCATAGCAGCAGAGAGGATGAATTCCAACGACAATGGCGTCTTTTTTTGCCAAATTGACCCTTACAAGGAAGCCTTAGTTTACCAAATCGACCTTTCTATTAAATATTTACTAGGAAGCCTCAATTTGCCAAATAGACCTTTCTATTAAATATTAACGAGAAGGAAGCATCGTTGACGCCTACAAAGTTGGTCTGTTTACCCTCTCTGCTGATAAAGTTGAATCTGTTTCCGAGATATGCTCATAATTATATACGTTGGATTGTGTGTTACAAATGTGTTTAAGACCTCACTGCAGAAAAGTACAACACTAATGAGCTGCTCGTATTTCATCTATTCGAATTTAAAAAAAAAAGAAATGTATTTTTAAAACAAATACTTGTACATTATGTTCTGTGCAAAAATGTGATAAAGATTAAGTGATGGTGCCCAATGTAAAACTTTAAAATTTCCCCAATGCAATAAATTCATGTAAGAAGGACAATGTTCAATTGTATTATATGTAAATTACATATTCATTACCTAAATCCAACACACAGACATCACCACCACAAAAGGACTGATATTTTGAAAATATACATCCAGCACTGAAACACTGAGAGGTAATACTGAATTCGGGGAGAACAAACTAGAAGAACGGGGACTGACTTGAATTGTGTGTGAAACAATATTCGTATTACTGGGGAGGTGTAAAAGGAATTGAGAACGGTTTTCATGGATTGTTTCTTTAAGCATTAGTTAGTTTTTACACACACACACACACACACACACACACACACACACACACACACACACGCAAAACTCATAAGTAATTAATTGAAACATTAAGCAGCTTCCTTCTTATGATTCAGTTACCGTGTATTTTACATGCAACCTACAGTTAGCGTATTGACAAATCTAATAGAATATACATGTCTGGCATAAATAGATTAGGCGCCAGCCCCGGGCTGGTGACTTTAATACACTCACTATCCCTGGCCGAAATTTCAGAAGCCCGGATAGTTCATACCGGTCAACTCTTAAGCCGGGAGAAACACTTATCAGAAGAACAAAAGATCCCATACATAAATAGATATAACGTATGCAATCCACCGATGCCATATTATATTATCACTTGTGAATATTGTAGTGACGAACTAAATTAATATCACACATTTTGTCTGCAGAAAATATGATGGTAAGAAACATCATGCACGTAAATTTCAGATTTTTAAACCACCTGTGAAGTGGCAATTAGTTAGATTTATGAAGACACGCTGTGTCAAAGAGGGATCTGTATAGTAGGATGCGACCGTTGTACTAATTAAACCGTGTTTACTCAACAGCTAGGCTGACCGCTAGTGACATTTTAAAGTTTCATTTCTCACGAAAAGTGTCAGAGTTGAGAAAATGCAGAGATTCTGTTACTTAAAACCAAGCATGTCATATTGACCATGACGTAAGCGACTTTTAGTGATTCTGATTGGTCACGGTTAAATAAGGGGTGTGCTTTCACACGAAAATTCGTAGGACATAGTATCGCACTAGCTAAATTAGAATTCAGTCTTGAAATTGTTCTGTGAGAGAGACCAGGGGTAGAATTATTTAGTAAAGGCTCCGGATGTTGTTTTAGAGAAGTACTTTCGTTAAATCGTAGCCCAGGAAAAAACCGCCAAAACTAAGGAACGGACACACCAAAAACACAAAGGTACTTTCTCATTGCCATGTATATTATTGATGCAATTTAGATGATGTTTGCTTAGTTTACAGGTCTGTATGATTTCATTTGATACATTTGTATAATTGATTTCATTTTTGATACATTTGTATAATAATGTGCTTTTGAATTATGAATTGGAATTCTTACCTTAATTCTTAGTTAAGAATGACGTAGTGTTAATTGATGTCGTAAAACACTATGCCGAGTGATGAATAGGAAAGTGTTACGTTAATTCTTGAATTTATCATCTGGGTTGCATAATGATTATGTTCTAAGAATTTAATGTATTACGTTAGTAAGGGGATTACAATAATACATGTGAATTCACCAAATTTTGATTTCATAGATGATTTAGCGACATTGTATACGATTTATGTGCTGTGGAAATTAAGGCGGAGTCATAATCCAACGCCTCACTATGTAATGCGTTAATGTATTAGGTCAAGGCAAAACGAATAAAACAATTTGTTTAACTACAGTCATCTGAGGACATGTGTAGTTAATTACTAGCCGTAAAGTTATTATCACTGATAGAAATATCTGATTTTTTTTAACCAGGAATAATGGAAAGTCTCAACTGTAACCATTGTAACGAGAGACTTAGGTTGTTTTAATTTTCTTTTGAAAGGGAGAAAATAGTTTTTTTTGTGGAAAGATCGTGAAGTTATGCAGTGAACGCATGATACAGTGGACAAGTCCGGAATCAAGCGGAAACATCCACAAGGGCAGAATACCTAGCAATTGGACGAGACAGCGACTTCTTGATACAACATTGATTGAACAGTGATCGAGGATCGAGAATAGCAGGTTATGAAAAACGAACAAGGCATTGACTTCGATTGTACCAGTCGATCCAACGATGATTTAAAACTGTCAGTAATAGAACGGCTAATTTGATTAAACCTATTTCAAATCTTATTTGTAATTCGGTGAAAGTTGTATTTCTAAGCAGTGTGTATTCCTAATGAAAGGAAGTTTCATAATTGTCTATGTAATTGATTAAATTGTTTATTTATCTTTACGGGGGCTCGTAGTTGTTTGTTCAATATACCTGCTCAGTTTACCATATCTATTCTCATACTCGAACCGGGCAATTATATCGAGGGCGGTCATCTCTTAGATAACGAGTATTAAAAGGGAGTGGGTTATAGTTGTTATTATTATTATATGTTGTGCAATACCCCTTGACAAGTTGGACTTAACACTTACCATTTGACAGGTGGGGCTTGGACAATACTATACGAATAACTCTCATAACCCGCGAGTAACTTGACACCACCACAACAGTACTATTCTAAAACAATAACTTAAAATATAAAATTGTCACTAACGAAACATGAATGATCACTGAATACCATGTAATTTTCTCTTCAAACAAAATCACATCTCCATTTCCGCAAAGGAAACATGGCCAGTTCACACATGACATTCCTCTACCGTATATCTAAAGTTCAATTACCATTATTAAATTAACGAAGGTGTGAAGGTTTCCCTTGTATAAGTTGGGTGGGGTGCAACCACTATTATTTAAATTATTACAGAAGACCCAACCTGGCTCGTTTTTGGTCAGAAATTGAAGTAGTGATAGAGAGATGCACAACTCCGTGCCCCCAGTCAGCGGTGCCGACAGTTCAATTAACGAATACACAAAATGTGAAATTCGAATAACAACAATTTAATATAATTCAATAACAGTCATCTCTCAAATAAAATTCAAATTAAAACCCTATCACTCGTTTTTCACTCGACCAAGTGACGGCCTATTTCATCATCTGACTTAGTGTTATAGACTTTCCTCCTGTCCTGTGTTCCTACTCATCTGTATGATCTTTCTGGACTGGTAATCCAACTCCCTCCAGTCCGTCTAACTTCTGCCTCCGTTCTTCATTTTTATTTTGTCTCCCAGAGACATGGGCCAGCTGCACTGGATAATTTCATCTGGTCCCTAAAAGCATCCCGTATTAACACACAAGGACATTAGCATAGCATATTCCACTAACTATGTAAACTCACACTAAACAGTAATATCATCAGATATTACATTACCCTTTTTGATCACGTATTTGTGCCCATCGAAATACACATTCTCTCTGATATGTGTACACGGTATATATAGATTCTCAATCTTATTATACAGAACAATATCATATAATCAGACGCATTTCTGCACTTCAAAAAAAGTGTACACAGATATGCACATCCATGCACTGATATATCCTTAGACATGATACTCCTACAAATATTACACAAATAGGCAAATCCCTATTAACTAATATTGCACACTACAACCATTATACAAAGTTTATAATTGGATTCAACATTTGGAAATCTAGAACATCACATGAAGAAATGCACGAGGTTACTATGAATGAACCAAATAGCGAATTACAATATTACAATTACAATACAATCTTTACTGAAATATTGCTCATATCTCAAAATATGCATGTGTATCAAACATTACGAATGAATCACCATACAAATGGTAAGTCTATGTACTAAAGTATACATATTGTAATAATTTAAGTACACTTAAATTGCAGTAATATATTACAACAATCGAGCAAATAGTCACTGACCTGTACTGACACTCTTTGTAATTCCCAGACTATACAAGTTTCCCGCCAATTTTGAATGACGTCGGAGTAGCTTATCTTCCCTTATTCACGCAAGCTGGTCTTAGCGACTACTAACGTTTAGTTCTCAAGATAGTAATAATAATAATAATAATAATAATAATAATAATAATAATAATAATAATAATAATAATAATGAGGACTTTGTATAGCGCCTAATCTTACGAAGCTCTGAGCGCTTTACACCATCAATAAGGATATGACTACACTACAGAACAACAAATAACAAAAACAATGAAATTGGAAAACATAAAAACATGCTGATAACATATAAGATACAAAACATGATTAGGTCGCAAAATTTGTCCCTGCAGTCGAAACAGGTGAGTATTAAGAGCACTCTTAAAAGGGACCACTGTGTCTTTGTGTCTAATTTCAATGGGCAATTCGTTCCACGTCGCCGGGCCCTGGTGTGCAAACGAACGTTGTCCATATGACTTTGTTTTCACCTTGGGAACAATGAGTATACGATTATCAGAAGAAGAGCGTAAGGATATAGCTGGTTTATACACATGGGTGAGGCTGGATAGGCATGTTGGACTGCAGTCTGTCATTGAAACATAACACAGAGAACAAATTTTGTGTTTGATTCTGTATCGAATTGATAGCCAATGTAGGGTACAGAACAGTGGTGAGGTGTGCTCTGATCGAAATACTCTAAAGATAATCCGTAGATTTAAGCTTGCGATTCTAATGTTGGCCAAGTCTTGCTCACTTCCGATTTGATATTGATTCAAATAATTATTATACACTGCCTCCTCCCAATACGGCGACACAATAATGGGATAAGAGAATCACATAGGAATAAAGTTAAACTAAGTGAGCACAAATAATTATCACAAAGAAGAAGTAAAAATGGCAGTGTGCAGGAAAGAAAATACGAGAGATATCAGGAACCTTGAAAAAATCTTCAAACATGTCGAACACGAAGACGGGAGTTACCTTCAAATAAGGAGTAGAGTTTCTGAATATGACAAGTATACCCAGAGAAGAAATGTGATGGTAACTATCAAAATTTCGGATCCAGACTATACCAAACAACTCTACTCCATAAACCCTATAGGTTACAGAGACTATATTATCAGACTTAAACGGAAAGTACCCGTACTATCATATGGGAAAATGGCAATATCTAAAGGGATCATAATTGTGGAAAAACCAGCTCCCGTACAATGTAAGACCAACAAGAGAAAGGAGAAGAGGAGAGTTAACCATATCCGATATTCCCCTAGAGATACCACTAGAAGCAGTGGTAAAGCACTTCGAAGACAAATTTGCAGTAAAGGTGATTACATCAAGAACGGCGACTATCACTCAAAACTTTGACGGAATTAGAATACTCGAAATAGGGACAGTACACCTTAAAATTATCAAAAGGTCGTATTTTATGCACGGTTTCCAAGCTAAAACGTGGTATAAAGGATGCATCTACGACAGCAAATGTAACAAGTGCAATGAGACAGGTCACACACCCTTCACATGTCCCCAAAACAACGACGAGCAAAGACGGAGACAACAACAACAACAACAGGACCAAGGAAAATAGTAGCAGTCAGATAAGATGAATAAATCAACTCCTCCTAAAACGGTCGATCATTATTCCAATAACTCGGATAAATAATCAACGACAGGCACTACAAAGAATAACCGAAGAAGAAGAGCAACCAGAAACAGCGAATGGAACAGGAACCAAAGGAAACAACCTACAGAAAAAAGAAATTGAAACAGCAGATAAACACAACACAGAAACAAGACTTAAGGAAACAACATTAACAAGAGAAATGACAACATCAGAACTGAGAGAGAAGGACAGGATGAAGAGGAAAGAGAAAGAAGAAGGGAATAAGAACACAAGAGAAGAAGACTACAACATGAGACAGGATTTGTTCTTCAAGACGATGAATTTATATAATTTAAAAAAAATTAATTTCACCAAACAAATATTTTTTGGCAAATATGAAATAGAATAAAAACAAAAGAACTCATAGCAAACACCTAATATAATAGCAGGAGGGCCTCCCTTAATGGTTTGAAAAGATCATCTTGGGAGAGATCACCCTCCACACAAAAAACAATACGGCGAGATACGAATTTTATGGTCATATCATTTAACTAGCTTGACACTTTTCTTCGCCGAATTGACCGTCATACATACTGACTGCGCGGAATTATTAGCCCCAAGGTCTAACATATACATGTTGAGATCTGGTTAATCCTTAGAACGTGACAGAAGGAATAAAACAAAATACACCACGCATTATATGTGTCCCCACCCCCAAGAACTAATTCAGAATAAATATTTATTCAGTAACCAGGGTTACATGCCAAAGACTTAAACCTAAGGAAATAAGGTGAAATATAAAATATGGGGAAACAGTTGCCACATGTACGTGTGACCACAGCTTTGAACAGGGGCCCTGAGTGGCAGTGGTCTAAGGCGCTCTCCGTTACGGGTCACTGCCATCTCACCTCTGTCTGCGTGGGTTCAAGTCTCAGATTGGGTCAATGTGGGTATAAAAAAGCTTGCCAGTATCTTCTCGTCGGTCGGTTGTTCTTTCCGGTATTTTTCCAGGGTTCTTCCTCCACCATTAATACTGACCGCCATGTATAGCTATCGTGTGTTGAAAAATGGCGTTAAACACTACAACAACAACAACAGCTTTGAACTATTAAAATGAAGTCCAAGGCACCGTAAGTGTCAACAAAATTGGGCATCGTTTATTTGCCAACCAGTTGTTGGTGCGTACATACACACGCTGTCGAACAGGTTTTCTTTGAAGTATTTCTGAAGGGCAGTAATTTTCACAAGATGAATGTAATGATAAGGATTAATTGTCAATTAGTTTACACTAACCGTATGCTTGTATACATAAGCCTAACTTTTAGCTATTGTGCAGTTTAGTCACAGCGGACCAGAATAAGATAAATGGGTCTTGACCTGGGGAATAACAAGTCGTATCACATAGCGAAATATGCGTCCCATGGGCGCTCGGACATTGTGGCAATTTGGTGAAGTCAATAGTCGCCTCTCCCCCCATTTCTCTTGTCAGCCAGTTAATTTAAAACTTTGATTTTATACCGGACCTCTTTACGTTTAATCGCTGCTATTTAAACTGCAGTAGGGATAGTTTTATATCAGTTCCAATCATTACAGATTACCGTTTATACATTCTACATGTAACAGGCATAGACTGGATTTTTTTTATTTTTTAATTTTATTATAAAGATTACTGAAAATTGTGTTTTCTGGAAACGCGACTGTGTCGGGTTAAAAATCTTATTTTTAGCAACACTTCCATTTGATTCAAATCAGATCTCAATTTCACCTAGGAAAGTGGTGATTTGATTAACATCTTGAAAGTACATTTACTCATTTTATCAGCATGATCAAGTTTCCACAGGCAAAAGAGTTTTGTTTGACAAGACCGACAGGCACCACACTTTGAATACAGGATGGGTCCCAACTAAATTAGAGGGGCCCTGGACGTGCAATGATGGTGTAGATAAAAGATCTGTGAATTGATTGTTGCATTTTGTGGTCACTTCTGCATATTTTCACAACTCACACTTTAACACTTTCCCCAGGATTTTAACTTTTCAACGGCATGTCTGGAACAGCTCCAACTTTTAATCTAGGTCTAGCATCTGCGTATACTAGAGCTGCCATTTTTGCAGGATCCCTCTCGTAGCAATCCTTTGAAAAATGTAATCGATTTGCATGCTTGTAAAAATATATCCATCCTTTTTTATGTTTTTATCTTTCGGAAAAAAATGTTGTTCACAGCCTTTTCTTACTGTGCTATTACAGCCGTAAGCAACGCAAAACGGCAACTGCCTTTCGGGATGCTGGAGTCACTACTATGACGTCACTTCACGAAAGTTACCGAATAATCGCGGAAATGTTGCATACGAGGTCACGGAAATTCAGCTCCTCGAAGATATGACAATATTTAAGTATTGGCATTACGGTAGCAGATAATTCTTCAGAAAAAGGTTTTCTTCTATAGTGCTTTTATCATTATTTTATAGTTCCGTTGATTTCTGATTTCCTTTAAATAGAACTCAGAATAAATGGTAAATTGTGTTACCTTTTATTATAAATTAAGAAATGATAAGAGCCTATGTATCAATACAGGTTTGGGGCCAGGTTTATTAACCTACAAGAAGACAAGTTGATTTTACAGAGAACTCAGTCCTTGTTTATACAACACAATATAATTTTAAAGGTCTTTTGTCAAAATTTAAATCAACCCTTTTATAAATGTCTTTAAAATGATCGAATTTTGAACCAAATCGTCTTAAGGAGTTTAGGTTAGTTATTAAATCTTGTTTGAGATGTCTTTTTGCAAACATAAATTCAGGGTTAAACTTTTTTCGTTACAAGATAAGATTCTAATACTTTGCATTTATTGGGGTTTTCTTCATACTGTGATAGGAAATGTTGACCTTGTATAACATGTACATATATTGTCTAGAATACTTTATAATTAAAGGTTTGAAGGAAACAAAATAATTTATGCTCATTATGTTGTTTCCACGTAGCAGCATAATGCAGGTCAGCAATGTAATGTTAGAATTTGTATTTTGTACATTGGAATGGCCTTAAAGGACACATTATAGGAATATAATCAGATTTGTTTCGTGTGATTCATTTTGTGGTTTTACACGTGAGTATCTTTTCTGACATATATGTTTTGGAGAGTATTGAAGGAGAAACATCATCAGAGTTGGAAAATACATATTTTATAATCAAAAATGTTCTTTAATTCTTTTCACTAATGTTAACCTTGAAAAACTAAATGTCATCATGGAGAAAAAAAAACTTGAAAACACCTGGAAATTTATATTTAGAAAAGTGTGTGAAGTCCATGTTACCGCTGCGGGAATAGTTCAAGTGGATAAAGGCCTTTATCCCAAGTTGCTAAGTATATCTGAGTATAAGTATATCTGATTTGATATATATTTGTTTAAATTTAATATTGTGTGTCTATTTTTTTAAAAAAAATTCATTATATGATATTGTAGTGTAAATTTATTTACTAAATACGGTGTTTTTCAGAAAATCGGCTCATACTTAATTCTTAAACATAGACAATTGATCAAAATATTATTCGGATTTTCCACACCAGTGTTAAATATTGTGATTCTGACAGGAACTATAGATAAAACACAAAACAGACTTCAGCATTCGTCATCGTCTTCGATCTTGGATTTTGCAACATGATTCGAACGACGTTATCGTCTTCCATCTTGGATTTTCGAACAAGTCTCGAACTACGTCATCGTCTTCAATCTTTAATTTTCCAACAGGATTCGAACTTGAATCCATTAGAACATTTCTTTTCTATGACTTTTGTAAAATAATTCGTGCATTATTCTTTGATTAATTTTGGATTTGATTCTTGAAATTAAGGGCTTTGTTTGCAATTTTTACAATCTTTTTCCATGGAAATAAATTTAGTTGTTAAATTTTACAAGTGTGCTATTTTCACTTTTTCTATGATGCTGTTTATTAGAGCCTAAACACGTAACAAAATAAACATATTAACAGCAATAACTGGGGCATGTGTTTAAAATGTGTTTAATGTACCCTTGTTAGCATGCACGGGAAATTCCATACTGACAAACCCCAGTTCACACAGTTGCTGTGGCGTGGGTATTTTCGAAGCTGGTTTTGATTACTAGCCGGATATAGGATACAACGCTGACGAAATCACCCATTCAAAACGTCGATTATCAATGTTATTTTTATTTTGTTTTTCTGATCGTGAAGTTGGTACGTAACTGGATCCATGAAACTGCTAATATTTTCAGATGTGTACCTCGACTTGTGAATATCAGTTAAGTGTCCATCCTGAGCGTGCATTGATGTATTTTTTGTTGTATTCCATGTTGTTGCGGGAACTGTTTTAATTGATGCATAACTGGCATGCCTTCACTAATTAAGAAGCCCAACAATGACTCGTTTTAATTGTTGTTCTTTACCAGGATCAGAAACTTTAATCGCTTCAATCCTAGCTATTTCTTAATTTATATCTGTATTTGTTTTGTTTATTTCTGTATATGTTTCGGGAGTTTGTGCAATGAAAGGGTTTTATGCAATCACGTATGCTATCGCGTGTGTTGATTGATGTTAATCTTTGACGTAGCGTGTGGTTTGTTTATTTGTTTGATTATGATTTTTAACGTAGCTTTAATAATTTTTTAGTCATATCGCTAAGATGTTTGCAGTGAGGTAGTTTGTAGTGATGTCTAGCACTGGGGCATCATGCCACAGACATGTAGCATGTGTTTGTTGTATATTCCAATGAAGAAAGGAAGTAAACACAGTACATACATAAGAAGAACTATTAAGGCCAGCAACATAACCAGACATAAGACAACATAACGAGATAAATAATACATTCATAATCTACATTTTGCAAATTATTATTGGAAACAAATGCAAAAATGGAGGGCTATTCATGGTAATGCGGAAGCTCGAGCTTCAAGAACAGGTAAATAGAAGCTGAGTGTCATAAGCCAAGACCTAATAGGGACAAACCAAATGTATGTCAGTAGAGGAAAAACTAAATATATACAATCCGCTCACAGCAGTAGTCAGAATTGCTGCGTTGTAAACTTTATGTCCTGAATTTTCCAGGTAAGAGGAACATATCTAGTCTTATTTTAAAGATTTTGTTTCTTAGTGTATTAATTTAGTGACAATTGATAAGAAATATATTTATTATTTAAAACATTGGTAATATTTTACTATTATTTAGCATTAAGTTTTCAATAGAGTGTGTGACTGTGTGTTATGGATTGTTTACAGCGCCGGATTAAGCACCGTGGAGGCCCATAGGCAGTCAAACTTTTGGGGCCCCAGACCCACGGTCACGGTCTCATGGGGGCCCCTGATGGGGCCCATAAAAGTCGCGGGGTCCATAGGCAGTTGCCTACTCTGCCTAATGGGTAATCCGGGACTGATTGTTTAAGGTCTATTTAGAATTTGTAATTATAGGATTGAACTTTGTAGAAATGGTTCGCTACGAACTTCATGGGTGCTAAAAATTAAGTTATGAATAAAATACCTTTTAAATTACAGAAAATAACATACATTCAATGAAAAATCTTTGATCGAAAATAATTTTAGTGTTAGATTATAACATTTAATGCTTACGCATTACTATACTACTGGAAACTTATACAGCATTTATTCCAAAAAAATAAAATTACAGAATTGTGTAAAGTTGGTAAGCTTTAAATAAAAATAACAATTGTATTATATATTTTATTCAGCATATCTTCCAAAATAATAAAATTACAGAACTGTGTAAAGTTGGTAAGCTTTAAATAAAAATAACAATTGTATTATATATTTTATTCAGCATATCTTCCAAAATAATAAAATTACAGAATTGTGTAAAGTTGGTAAGCTTTAAATAAAAATAACAGTTGTATTATATATTTTATTCAGTATATCTTCCAAAATAATAAAATTACAGAACTGTGTAAAGTTGGTAAGCTTTTAAAAAAAATAACAATTGTATTATATATTTTATTCAGCATATCTTCCAAAATAATAAAATTAGAGAACTGTGTAAAGTTGGTAAGCTTTAAATAAAAAAAAAACAATTGTATTATATATCTTAAAAGTATAATTTGATCTGTGTGTAATTTTTTTATATTGACGGTTGTTTGATTTCAGCATAAAATTGCTGCATTGCAGACTTCAGATTTTCACCTCTTTTCTCTAGTTAGAACCCAGTACCTTTTTCGTTCACACTAGCGATGTAACACAATCATCGCAGGAGTGACAAATGAATGCCATAATTCTATCTGAGTGTTGTCCCATCAATAAACGGGGCATGACGAAAAGAACATTACTCAGACGTACTGACCACAACAATGGCAAAAAGTCCCATTAACAGTTATGTTCGTAAAATATCTCAGGGGTTCATAAAATTGCGACCATGGATGAATGGATGCCATTAATTTTTTCCAGTTTTCGACCTCAAATGTCGTATAGGTTTCCAGCGGTATTTTATAATTTAAAAAAAAAAAACACCCATGAGTTGCGTCAGAAGTATTACAAAATTGCAAAGTAGCTCTTTTTAAAAAGAAAAGTAAGTGTGCCTATCTAAGGGTTGTCATAGCGAAATTCCCTTGAGGGCGCTAGATAATATATCTTTCAGAAAGGAGTGGGCGTAAATAACCTCAAACAATTTATGACTGGGTAAGACATCAACTTGTATTTTGTTAGGCTGGCGTATGTACCCAAAAATATCAAACATTTTTTAATTAATTAATATATATTTTTGTGTTGTTTGTGTGCGCTTACTCTTGTGCGTGTGCTATTTCTCTTCTGTGCTGATGTATATTTTTTCGTACAGTACGTACTGTTTATTAGTAAGTTTGGGCTCAATTGTTATATACTATCCCAAAACATTTGTTTCCTTGATTTGTCCTTGGAGATCTTCATCATTATAGCTTGAGCATTTTGTCAAATCATGATCCATCAAATTATTATTAGCATCGATGGCTTTAGTATTATTTCCTAATGACCCCGGACAGGATTTGTGTGTCCTATGAAATATTCTACAGTAGGCCGCTATGAATTACGAAACAAAATTATTCTTGTCCACGTTGGCTCCATACACTTATGATGCGACAATTCTTCAATATAAACTATGGTTTCTCCCAGCAGAGTTCGTTACTGTAATGAAACCATTTTTTCAAACTACATAATTTTCTTGTTTGGGGCATATTCTGTGTTGTTAAAATCAAATAATGCAACCATATTTTATAAGAAATTGTTCATTATCCAAAAGTCAAGTTAGCGTGGTTATAGAGATGGGTTTCATCTATCCATAATAATTTTATTTCTGTAGTTCAAGAAAAAAAATGTTTAATGAATCGATTGTTTCATTTATTTGGGAAATGAGAGAAGACCTGGTATTTTCATTCCGCTTGGAATGTTTGTTCATTTACGTAAAGAAAATAAGGGCAGAAATTTTAATATTTTCTAATCAAATAGGTGACTTAAATTTAACGTTCACACTTCCCATCCAAATATTATATTGTTTTCCAGCTATAGTTACTTTACATTATTGGTGAAACACAGGATGCAGATGATGACATCTTCTTTATATTAAATATTGGTATTAATACAGTTATTAGAAAGTGATTCATTTTTTTAAATACAATTTGGCTGTTCATTGTTTTTATATATTTGCAATGAAACACACAAGTTATTTTTTTTATTGAACACAAGGTGTCAGGATTTTACATATCCCCTACATCACCACCTGACCTGGTGTATGGGGCATTATCTTAAATTATTTTGCGTCCTGATCTCAACATGTGTTCCCTACACACACACACACACACACACACACACACACACACACACACACACACACACACACATGTAACATTTGTTATTACGGGATTACATGGCTCTGACGCGGCAAATTTCAGGCGATCTATCTTGAACCCATTAGCTGAGACCAGAGAACCATTAATCAGATTTCTAGAGAATGGACGCGAATCAATCGTCATACTGCCATGTTCGGAGTTTCTTTTCGAGGGGAGAACTCTGTTCTAAAATTAAACGTTTGTTAGCATTTGTTTATACAGGAGTCAAACAGACTATAAGGAACGCGGTAAACTTTGATTTCATGGTGAAACTGTCACGAATTGAGAATTTCCCGTGACCAGTAGTCAACGCAGGAGGTCAGAGTAACCCAAGGTTTGGAGCTTCTAAAAAGGCGGAAAATGCACGTAATTATGATTGGCCACACTAAATGAAGGGGCGTGTGTTTCCCACACTGAAATTCCTACTTTAATATCCTATATCGAAAATTCAAATCAGTCTGAGCTGCTCTACAAGGGAGGATACTTGTCTTTTGACCTCAGTTTTTGACTCGGAGGACAGATTTTGCAAGACATTCTCCTCGTGATAACTGTTGACCAAGAGGCCGGATGCCTGGGAAGAATCTGGGTTTAAACGACACAACTTAAGGGGAAAATAGCTCTTCACACGCAGTGAGAAGTTTGCAGAGATATATTTGGGACATCTTCACACGCACTGAGAAGTTTTGGGACATCTTCACACGCACTGAGAAGTTTTGGGACATCTTCACACGCAGTGAGAAGTCTGCAAAAATATATTTGGGACATCTTCACACGCATTGAAAACTCTACATACCGACCTCTCCGCCCAAAAGAAGGGAGGTGAAACCGCGAGGAAATCAGAGAGAAAGGAAAACGGGAGGAAAGAAGGTGTGAAAGGACGAATTGGAGGGAACCATCGCTAAGCAGGTTATCCACTCGCACACGGCAACGATTTCCATTGTTCACTTGATCGTATGATGAGAAAAATTCCTATATGTAAACAGATTGATTATTTTTTATTTTTGTATAAATCTAATTGTGTCTTAAGGGGTTCGAGGACAGATTTATTCTAAAAACAAGTGTTACTTTCTAATGAATTATATTGGTTTTCCATTGTTTGTAATTTAATAAATTTTGATTCTTTTGTATACGAGAGCTCGAGTCATTCTACTCTAAATATCTACTCAGATTCCTACTTATTCTACCTGTAAGTTTACTCGAACCGGGCGAAATATATCGAGGTCGGTCATCTCCTAGATATAGATGCAGAGTACCGAAAGAGGTGGGAAATATAATAACATTATATACACCACCCCCTAACAATGGCAAATCAGTATCCAATATGACCTTACAGCCGTACACCAAAACAAGTATTCTTAGCGTTTCAAACTATTATTCTAGACAAATGACTCAAATTTCTCTGTGGTTAACGGTCATCAGGAACCATTATCATAACGTTCGCTTAACTACGGAGATGCCACTCATCCTACTGCACATGCATATCACAATCTCTGGTCGTATATGGATCGATTTAAAACCGTTGACACTGGTTTGCAAATTTTTCAATGGGACTTTTGATACGTTGTACCCAATTTATTACTTTTCATCGAAACACCTAGAATTGTTCAGACAGTCCTTTGTTCATGAATTTTCTATACAAATGTTGGAGACGCTGGTGGTTGTTATCATTCTTATGCTGAAATTATTTCTGACAATATTCTGCAGTTGGAGAGTTCAAGTAGCCGATTGAGGGCATTGACGCACCAGTGTTAACTACCTAAGTGAATGTGTTACGGATTTCAATAAACGAAAAAGTCCTATCTAGAAGTGACGGTCGGCTTTTGTTAACATCCGCAGGGGGAAAAAAAAGAAACTCAATAAGAAAAAAAGCATATATGGAGTCACGCTTATACTTTTTCCATAATAAATGACTGGATAGTCAAGACTAAAACAACTCGCTTAGCATTATGCTGTCAAACACAATCTAATACTTCAGTGGTGCTAATATGATCTAATTCAGAGATGACGCAAATGCAAATGACCGATATAGTATTAAATTCCAGCGTTGTTAGATTCATCAGTTCTAGTGGTTGCAAACGCTGTGGCGGTAGGGACTGTCTGAACTGCATCCCGGATGGCGCTGAAAAAGCTGGTGTCGGGCGTATAACGCATCGCAAACAAATAGAAAAGGAAAAGACCTTCGATTGCGAGGGTTAAAAATAGAAGAACTACGATGGACTCTCAATGTTATCGACATGAAACAAATCACTGTGAGATCAAATGTCTAAGAGTGCCGTGACACTCGTAAAATATAAACATATGTGTCTGGTCGTAGATGTCATTTGAGGTCTTGTTGGGCTGATCCTGGTATGATTGGAATCGCATCCACGGCAACCATCGTAAGTGTACCAGTAGGAAATAATATTGTCTTGGGTATATTGATAGTAGCCGGTAACGCTGGTGATGCTAGTTAATTAATGTATATACCATTACATTCACGAGTACGTATCTATTCAAAATTTGTAGTGTCACAAAGCAGTCTCAACGCGATTAACAAATTATATTATGTGGCTATCGCGGTTCAAATAATTAGCGCAGCCGAATTCGAGACAGTGTTGGAGAAAATGGAAATCCATCAACAACTCCGAGCACAGATTAGAAACCACATAGTGGAATTGTAGGCAAAAAAGTCGAGTAAAACGTCTACCGTAGTAGTGTTGTTGGTGGTTTTGCTGGTCGGTGTATGACTCCTGCTTGTGCCACTTCACTTTCATGGATTATTAATATTAATATAGAGGGGTTGCACAACGTGCGTGGACTGCTTGCTAAAATGGGCAAAAGAAACAATAGGAGCAAGAAATACAACCTTATCATGACACTACTGCCAAAAATCATATAGTTGAAGAAGAAAGCGTTTAGTATCTTTTACATCAAAATGAATTGCTTCATAGAAAAAGTTTATAGAAAAATACAACTTGTTTCAAGTACATGTACGTATGCAGACTGAAATATGGTCTCGAAACTTAGTTCATATTCACTAATTTATAATAGCCTCTTAAATTGAACATTCAAATTAATGAAAATAACATCCAGGACTTCAATATCAATTGACGACGAAACACTCACTACTTCAGGAAATTCCATTACCCCAATTCAGCTGTAAATACATCACGTTGACAATCAAATACCAAAGTTATGAACAATATTAGATTCGATTTTGAGGCTGAAGTGTTCTGATTTTGTGTCTAAAATTCCTTTCATTTTTAAATATTGACATGCAAGTACTTAGTAGCATATGTTTGCTTCATGATATTGTTTGCTGTAAACCAGTAATTTCCAGCCTAACATCTATTCTATATCAAAAATATCCAGCTATATATTAAATAGCATCTTAGTCTTATGTATAAGTTATTCCTCGTTGAGGCTAGACGAAGGCGGTTGTAGGCCCTGGATTAAAATATATCACGTTTCTCGAAAATACATAATAAAAATATGATTAAAACTAATTTTAAAATGTTTCTATTTCACTGCGTTGCCAGGCATCCACCTGGCGGGGCTTAGGGATAATTGATCAATTTACTATAATATCGTGCACCACGAGTAGAACTAGAAATCTTCAGTCATTTTTCTCAGATTATATGAACCCAGACGTTACTCATATATTGTCTACTCATAGCAAACTACACACAAATAACATCTCGTACGATCTGAGAATATACTAGAAAAAATATCTTAGATCGGTATATCGACAGAACAATTTATTGGTATTTCAGTGACGTGGAGAAAAAGAACAACGGCCATTATTGAATCAATTCAGATGTAATAAAATGTGATATATATATATATATATATATATATATATATATATATATATATATATATATATATATATATAAGTATATTTGAATATGTCAAGCCTAATTTTTGTCTTCTTTTGACCACATTTAACGATGTCTGAAAAATTGTTTGTTTGTTTGTTTGTTTTTTATGGTTTAACGCCATTTTTCAGCACAATATATAGGCTATACATGGCGGCCAGTATTAGTGGTGGAGGAAGAAACCGGAAAAACAGCTACGTTAAAATTCTTAACCACACACCTTCCGGCGATGGATTACCTGCCAATTTCAGCCTTCGATGCGTATCTAATAGCATACCGTTACACAGCCAATCAGGAATGTGTTTGGCGCATGCCAATGTATATATCTATACCTTTCTGTTATATTACCAACATTATATTATCTATTTCGATGTTGAATCATGGCGGATAAGATAAGATCCTCTAAATATGGGATAGCAAAAGTGTTTTTGTGGATGTTGGTTTTTTTATTCGTATTCACAATGGTTTCAGTGTATATTGCATCAAATACGTTAAAGAAACCCTTTTCTCTCCATTCTACCGTAACGACTAACCTGCAAGACATGTTTCTGGGAATTTTCATGAGGAATACATCGTTTGGTGTGACACTTAACGGGACGCTAACAACCACTACAATACATCCGAGTACACTGTCTGTAACTCGCAATGAAAATACATCGTTTGGTGTGACACTTAACCAAACGTTTAGAGCCGATGCATTGCCTTCTACTACAATGGCTGCAAATCGCAATGAAATAAGTACGGTTATACTAAACAAGAAAAACTTTGATACACCAAGACCAGATGCATGTGAAGCCTGCTTCTCTCACAATTTTAAATATGTCATTGACAATGACGTGATGTGCAAGCTTTATAATGATTCTCAGGAAATAGATTTAATAATTTTCATTTTTACAACACATCAACGTCAACAGGAAAGGAATGCCATTCGACAAACATGGCTCAATTATACCAACAAAAATACAGGAAATGTACGATATTCGTTTCTTCTAGGCGAGGTGCTGTATGAAACTTTAAGAAAACTCGTAGAAGAGGAAAATAAAATTCATGGTGATATAATAAAAGAGAATTTTGTTGACACATATCAGAATTTAACATATAAAACAATGATGGCTTTTAAGTACGCAATTACGAAATGTTCTCATGCAAAATATGTGTTAAAAACAGATGATGACATGTGGGTTAACATTCCAGGCCTTTTAAAAGTTATTCAGCGCGAGAAGACGACCTTGCAGACGGCGGTTGGAGGTGCCTGCCGTCATGACGCAGGCCCCATTCGGGATACAGGTTCTAAATGGTACGCATCATTTAAAAGTTATCCACATGATTCATATCCGGGTTACTGTTCTGGAACAGGGTATGTCACTAGCATTAACGTCGCAAGAGAAGTATTCAAAGTGTCTCAGAATGTGCCTTTTTTCCATTTAGAGGACGTGTATGTAGCAATTTGCATGAGAAAACTTGGCTACAAGTTACATCCAATTGTGGGATTTAACGCAGTCAGACCGGTTTTTGATCCATGCTTATATAAGGGAGACAATTTAATAACCTCCCACGAAGTTCCTTCAGAAATGCTTATAAGTTTTTGGAATACACCCTGTACACAAAATATTCAGTCCTAATAATACCCTCTATCAAATTGTAAATGTTTTCTGTAAAGTATTTTCTATTTGAATCAGGTTTAATTCAGATGACAAAAGGTCTGTTAGCTCGACTGGTCAAGTATGTGCATGATTCCTTTCTAAAACGAGAGTCGTCAGTATTTCTAAGATTGCATAGCCTCAAATATTCTGTGATTCATTGTAATATTACCTTGTTTTACACATACACAATTGCAGTTGGATTAATGAAATATATATTTTACTTGTTTCTCAAAAGATTTTACTTTTGGTGGAAATTTAGTCTCCATTTTCAGTCTCAAAAGATTTGTATTGTTAAGACTATGTTCCTAGACTAAGTAACATAAAGAAGGCGATTTAAAGAATGTATTAAAATGAACAAATACATATAGTTATCTAAGGTACAAGGTTCGAATTTAATTTGAACTTACATTATTGTGAATAAAATATCAAATAATCATTAAATCTCTATTACAAGTTCAATAGTGTAGTGTTCAAGTGTTCAGAATGAATTGGAATCTTGAATGTTCTGATGTGCCAATAGTCTTGAATGAACATATGTGCAAACAGAATCAAGGTGTCATAATGATTTAATCCAGAATCGCTTCGAATGAAAAAGCAATGGTGTATTTTTCTCAAAATATCTATGTGAACTTTGTAATTCATAAGAGCAATTTATATAAATGATTCCTCTCAAATTGTTTGAGGAAAAAGATATAGGTAATAAATCTACAGATTAATGCAAGGCAAGAATAAATGAAACAACTTTATATAAATACATAAGAGACAATAAAATGACCAGGCTCAGAAGTTCTTTTCAAAAGCAATCTAAATGACTAGTATTAAGCCCCTTCCCGCCAAACTTTGAATTTAGAGATTAGCTAATATATATATATATATATATATATATATATATATATATATATATATATATATATATATATATATATATATACACACACATTATAAATATCAACATGATATACCAATACTATTGGCATATCAAACTGTTTCTTTTGTTTCTTAGGGTTTAATGCCATTTTTCAACACATGATAGGCTATTTATGGCGGCCAGTATTATTAGTGGAGGAAGAACCCGGGAAAACCCCCGGAAAGAACCACGCACACACGAGAAGCTACTGGCAAGTTTTCTCACATAACTATATTAACCAAATCTTAGATTCCAACCCACGCAGAGGTGAGACGGCAGTGATCCGTAACGAAAATCGTTTTAGTCCACTCGGCCACTCAGGCCCTACCCCCATATCAAACTGAGTTGCCTATGGCGTATGAATACATATAATGATCATATTTTTTATATAGCTATTATACCCTCTAAACATGGATATGAATTTCTTGGAATATTACATTTTAAAGGGAGAAAATATCAAGATAATGATTTTCATGTACAATATTTTTTTATAGAAGCTAAAAATATTTTTTTAATATAAAACAACCACACTCAATCATTGGGAAAAAAACATTGGCGCTCCACCCTGTGTCATCTGCTGTTATCTCTGTCAACATTGCTGGTTCGAGTCTCTCCCTACTGCAACTGTGGCGAAAGAAAACAATGACATCATATAAGGAGCAAGATGACGAAGCAACATTTAATTTACAAAACTGAGTTAATTGGAGAGTTTGATAGAGACATGGCTGAAGCATTTGTAAATGAAAGTTATCATTCTGTGTCCAAATGTGAGTTTGTTGGGGAAGACAGATTTGTACACCATGAGCCGCCTGATGATATACTACAATTTATAGTAAGTAAGTAGAATGCAAAAACATTCTAGGGATCAAGCATCACCGTACATAATAATGTTTGTTATGAACCTTCCGGAAAATGTGAAAGAGATCCCTAACTAGGTCAACTTTTTTTCAACATGCGAATACTCAAACATGGCCCACA
This sequence comes from Unio delphinus, assembly GCA_029339505.1. Taxonomy (NCBI): domain Eukaryota; kingdom Metazoa; phylum Mollusca; class Bivalvia; order Unionida; family Unionidae; genus Unio; species Unio delphinus. The sequence goes on from JAQISU010000091.1 coordinate 4,094,632, forward strand.
CAATGGAAACGTAGAATTATTGAAAGTGACACTGACTTTCAGTAGAAATAGCGAAATATGGACAGAAACGATATCAGTTAAATGCAGCTAGAGTTAAATTGTTTAATTACCTCTTGTTCTTTTATTATTTTGATGTTGCTAGCCCGAATCGTAGTGTTGCTATACATGCAAAATGCCGGCCTGTTCGCTGCAAAATCAATGTTTGCATGCACATTATTTTTTCTAAAAAAAATTAATGTTAACTTTCATCTTGCGTTGTATTTTAATTTAATAGTACTAAAAGAAACATATAGCAATTAATATGAATGAAGTGTAAAGGAGATTATGAATCACTACAAAACGTTTTGTTTGAGAGTACATATATACGAGGGGTTGTGAAGAGTTCACTCCCCTAATGGGCACTAATTTATGGCCGTACGTTTTATCTCCCAAAACAATGCAAACTTGTATCTGGTATAAATAAATTATATGTATAGTATGTAGACTGCGTCGTAATAAGCTCTTCATTAACTTTTCATAAGATGCATTACATAGGAATGTCATACGAGTGTGTGTGTGTGTGTGTGTGTATGTGTGTGTGTTTAGGATTTTTTAACATAGCTTGAACAATTTTTCAGTCATATCGCTACGATATCTGCAGTGAGGCAGTTTATAGTGATGTCTAACACTGTGGCATCATGCTGCAGACATGTAGCATGATGTCCCACCAAGTTACATTATCCTGACACCAGGCTGACCAGTCCTATCACTAACCTCTTAATAATGTGCGGCAAGCGAAGCAGCTGTTAGTACCATTTTCGTAAGTCATTAGTATGACTCGGTATAGGATAGACCCACGGCATCCCGCTTCCGCGGTGGACGTTTTAACCACTAGGCCACCGGGGCGGTTTCATACGAATGTCACAAAATGTTTAGAAAACACAGCAATATATTACTTTTATACACCAGAAAATGCATCTGAAATCAGATTATCTTTTTCTTCATGCCAAATATAAATCTTTATTCCTACAGTATTAAGCTCGACTCCCATGAATCACCGATGTTTGCTTGATTTCTGCAAGGAAAGTATGATGGTTGTGATCGCTGAAAACAATAATCTGAGAAGGACCTGAACTAATAAACACTTCAAAATGTTTCTTAGCCATTATCAAATCCAAACATATTGTAAAAATAAGAAAGGAATTTGGGCAAAGTCGACGAGATAGAGGGCAGAAAAAGCGCGAGCTAAGTCGAAATAGAGCAAAGTTAATGTGAACGCAATACATTGTCAAACTATTTGTACAAAATATGTCATATATCAAATAGATGTCAAATAGTTGTACAAAATGTCTTATATCAAATAGTTGTACAAAATGTCTTATATTAAATAGTTGTCAAATAGTTGTACAAAATGTCTTATATCAAATATTTGTACAAATATCTTATATCAAATAATTGATTGTGGAATAATTTCTTTTGTTCTTGTTTAACTTTTGATTTAGCGAAATATCGCTCTGAATGATACACACCATGTCTTCTTGAATCAACGCTCCACGAATCTCAACATCACTTGCAGCAACAGACATTTTAATTGATTCACTAACATTTGGAGATGAAGGAACTCTTTAGTATGGTCTTTAGTTTACAAAAAGCTTTCTGATATTGCCAGAACAATGAGAATATCATCTCTTATCCAATAAATAGGCCAAAGAGCCAGAAAGTAATCTCTTAGGCCAGAGATCCAGAAAAAAATCTCTCATCCAATAAATAGGCCAGAGATCCAGAAAAAAATCTCTCACCTAATAAATAGGCCAGAGGGCCAGAAAATAATCTCTTATCCAATAAATAGGCTAGAGATCCAGAAAATAATCTCTTATCCAATAAATAGGCCAGAGAGCCAGAAAATAATCTATTATCCAATAAATAGGCCAGAGAGCCAGAAAATAATCTCTTATCCAATAAATAGGCCAGAGAGCCAGAAAATAATCTCTTATCCAATAAATAGGCTAGAGATCCAGAAAATAATCTCTTATCCAATAAATAGGCCAAAGATACAGAAAATAATCTCTTATCCAATAAATAGGTCAGAGAGCCAGAAAATAATCTATTATCCAATAAATAGGCCAGAGAGCCAGAAAGTATGAATTAATTGGATGAGCATTTCTAATAATATTCAGCCATACCCCAAAATAGCATTAGTTGCTTTTTACTAGCAGGTAGAATTAACGTCTACAAGTTTAACTTGACCGTGTCCCATAACATGTCCTAGTCCTACAATGTAAGACCCGACGCTGATATTTATGTTTGGGGCGTCAGGGTCTTACTGCCTAACGAACAGAGCTGTGTAATGTGTTTTGAACTCTACTGACAGGAGAATAAGAGGTGAAATTTTCATGATTATCACATACTTGGCAATAAATATCAACATTTAGAGTTATTGGTATACTTAATTTATTGTCTTGATCGTAATCGACTCAAAATCTGACACTAACAAATGAACACATTTTTATGTTCCTTTGACATGCATTTCAATTGGTTGCAATGCGATGGTGGCTGAGGAATGCCGAAGTAGGATTTAACAAGGCCGTTTCATTTTAACGAAACGAAAGTATCAGAGTATCAAGTATTTGAACAGCAAGCAACATTTCGTTTCGTTCAAGAAATATTTTCCGATTGGAACCTACTTGCACCTACTTCGGCATACCTCGACTACTGTCGCATTTCAACAAATTCAAATTTATGTCAACTGAACAAGAAAATGCCATTTGCAAATGTCAGATATTGATTCCACCAGGATAAAAACAGCACAGTAAGTATATTAATTAAACATAAATTAGTGGAAGAGTGTCGATATAGGTTGCCAAGTATGTGCGATATTCCTGAAACTTTTGACTACTCGTTCCGATGTCGACGACATCGGAACAAAATACACAAGGCCGTTATTCGGATCGTAAGACATAGCACTTAAACAAAATCAACATGTGCTATGTCTTACAGGTAGGACTAAACATGTCCTAAAAACGTAACACATGCACGGCGAAATTCATTTTTGCATTACTTAATCGTCAAGCATCACTGAATTCATTAAAGTATTTCCGAATGGTTTCCAAGTGATCTTTCCGTGTATGTGTATGATGACGTATTCAAGGTATATGTCACACTTATCTAGACCAGATACTATCACGTTATTAAATGCTGTAAAGTTCACAGACTATTTCATACCGAACGACACCACTTTGTATTGATAAAGTCCATCTGCTGAAATTTATTTTGCTTTGTTCCGTGAGTGGAATTTGCCAGACTCACTCGCATTTCCAATTAGTGTTATCTTATGTCCGGCCGGTCGGAAGTTATATGTCGGCATGTTACTAATTTGTTTCTGCACAACAATAGGAACTGTCCACGACCTGAAGTTACTAACCTGCTAAGGTGAAGGCTTCTTAGACCTTATTGCCAGATCTGCAAAGACCAGCATACTCAACACATACATAGAGGACTGTTAAGGGTGGGCTTCACAGTACTCTTTCTTAATTAAGAAAGGATTCTTTCAAACTTGGCATTACCCGCGAACTAGAAGTTAAGGTTTCATACGTAAGCTGTCTTTGGGTACGGGATATAAAACTATCAAACCGTCGCCAATCAAAACCTTATCTCAACATGAAAAATACAACACGCTTTCTTAAATAGAACAATTACAAATTTAATAAAGGGTTTCACTTTGATTGAGCTTATTACATTTAAGAGAATCACTTCAAGCAGTTAATACAAAACATTCCACAAGATCCTCAAGATTTTATAGCACGAATAAATAATTTTCCCAATAAACAAGATTTTAAAGTCTTCTTCATGGTCTAGGTCACAACTAGCTTTATCTACAAAAAGTAATACTTATTGGAAATTTCCATTGTAGATTTAGTTATTAAAATTTTCATAACGAACATGGCAAACACAACGTATTTGACCCAGACCAAGAAAAATCTTTATTTCTATTGGTAATGATCCTATTAATCAACTGACATTCATGGAGAAATTATTAGCTACGTATTACTTGTTTACATATTTTTCTTTTTAATATCACTGACTCTGGTTAAGTAGACATTGAACTTGATTTGGACAAGGTTAAGTGCTGCCTTCATATTAATGCCTAACAGTTCCCTCCAAGTTATTGTATTAATATTGATTCTCAGTAAGAAAGCCATTATGGATGTATATGGTAGTTTTAGATTAAAGGTCTTTAAATGGTCACATATGGTAATGTTCGAAACAAATTATACATCCTTCGCAGCTGATCCTTGTTTACCGGCTGATTGATCCATATGACTTGGATGTTTTCTGTACTGGCTAGAATTTATACTTTTATTGAACCGTGTCTTTGTCTCTCTTCTGTAGTTTTGATAAATTATCACCCTAGTGTACAAAAAACATAACAAATCAGTTCCGTGTAAAGTGCATTCGTCTTAAATCCGAGCTTGTGTGAACAAAATTACTTGGAAATCTATTGTTGTGTTGTATGCTAATTTTGGAAACATTTTTTTATACCTTGACAGTCAGCTACAAAATACAATTTCACATAATCCATGGCATATAATGCAAAACAACTAACAAATAATGCCAATTAAATATACATAACAAGTACATTTATTTATGCAATCTACATACTTATTACAGCCAAAAAAATTAATTGTGTTATATGTAGTAAACCTATTTAACCAAAATAGTGTACTTTTACCATCAGAGAGCAAGAATTTTATATCGATAATGGAAAGCAGAAGAAATTTTCTGCATTTTTATGATGGCGATTCTGTAAATTTGATTTGTATATTTGATAACGATGTATTTCAAATGTAAATTATTTGTCAAGTATCCATACCAAGGTATTATCAATATGCTTGCCTTTTAATGTAAACCCCCACCCCCAACTTTCAGCTGGATAATACACCCATCTCCAACTCGTTAGATTTTGAAACTAACGATTTAATGCATGTTTCTAACGAGTTGCAATTTACATCAAACGCGTTAGGTCACTTCTGCCGGGTTAGGTATTTTAAAGAAGCCCATAGATTCTAGGCAGGCAGTTTATAGTGATGTCTAGAAGTGGGGCATCATGCCGCAGACATGTAGCATGATGTCCCACCCAGTCATATTATCCTGACACCAGGCCGACCAGTCCTAACACTAACCTCTTAATGCTGAACATCAAGTGAGGCAGCTGTTAGTATCATTTTAGTAAGTCTTTGGTATGACTCGTTCGGGGTTCGAACCCATGACATCCTAATTTTGCGGCGGAAATAAGCCTTAGCACATATGAAAATTGAGCACGCGTTGGAAGGATATTCTAATGCGCAAGATGGATATTCTATCACGTAAGAGCAATTTTTATAACGCCTTAGTTTTGGTGTGTTTACATTTGTCGTTAGCGGTATTATTAAATTGCTATTGGCCCTTCCTTCTACACACAAGAAGCAAAGCTAACAAGCTTTGTGTCTCAAATATAACTTGAGCTTTTTCGCGTAGCAGGGTTATTTCACGGGATGGTACAACCAAACACACGCCATTGTTAGAATAGTCATACTCTGTCGTTCGTAATTGTTTGCCTAATGTTGGTCCACGGCCAAACCTCAAATATCTCACCTCATGCTGCACCTAAAAACTGCACAAAAGGCGTTACCTTCGATTAATGGAATGTTTTTGAAGTACAGTACTTTAACAACATATAATTGCTGCGGAAATACGGGGCATAAGACATGTACTAACTAACATTTCAGGAACGGAACGGAAAAAGACTTTATATAGGCTGTGCTATGTGTATCCTTCTACTTTTTGTGTATGCTATATCAAATATGTAAACGTTTTTACCTTCACACCATCCTACCACAACGAGTAACCATCGAGATAGCTTTACATCCATTACATTGCATCACACTACAATGGCTACAAATTGCAATGGAATAAGTAGGGTTACATTAAAGAGGGAAACTTGTATACACTAAGAACAAACGCACGTGAATCCCGATTCTCTCACTATTTTAAATATGTCATTGATAATGATGTGGTGTGCACACTTTATAATGACTCACAGGGAATATATTTAATAATTTTCATTTTCACAACACAATAACTTCAACAGGAAAGGAACGCCATTTGATAGAAGAGGTTGAATTATACCAACAGACATAAAGCAAATGTAAGATATTCGTTTTTGTTTTGCTGGAGGAGGTACCTGTTGAAAATTTAAGACAACTCGTAGAAGAGGAAAATAAAATGGAAACACTCTACGATATTTCGAATATTTTCTTCGCAACATTATTACTTGTGGCTTTCATCTTGTACAAGTTGTATTCCAATAGTTGATCAGTATTTCTGAAGGTATTACGTGAAATGTAATTAAGTTGTCGAGACAAAGGAGATCATTACATCTCACAAAGTGCCGTCAGAAATGTTTATCAGCTGTTGGAATACAACTTGTACAAGGTGAAAACCACTTTGTTGATAATGCAATCTATCCGATTCCAAATATTGTCTTAAAAGTATATTTTTCGTTTAAAGAATTGTTTTTATTGAAATTCATATTTGAAACCTCGGATAACTCAAGTATTTACAAGTTTCCATTTTCAAATAAAACTTGAAATTAATAATTTCTGTGCTTTGTATTGACGTAATAACACTTAAACATCACAGCTTCAAATAGTGTTTTTTGGTTTCTTTAAACAGATTAATTTGCATAATTTTGCAACTTTTGTCCCCCAATATTGTAAAGGGAATATAATGTATCAACACAATTCACTTTCTATTAGCAAATAGTATAAAACATTTAGGATAAGGCTTGGAATTCACTCCGTTTTTTTGTTGTTGTATTGTCTGAATTTTAATTTCAATCATTTCATTGCCTGAATTTACAAAGAAATGATAATACATTCCACCAAATGGGCCCCAACTTATCGACGGTCACCTCACTCACAATATGTATGTATTAAATGAAGCACAAAATGGTATCTACAGTGTAATATGCTCTAGGTGATAAATATTTCGAAATATTGTAAAAATAGGAAAGGAATTTGGGCAAAGTCGACGAGATAGAGGGCAGAAAAAGCACGAGCTAAGTCGAAATAGAGCAAAGTTAATGTGAACGCAGTACATTGTCAAACTATTTGTACCAAATATGTCTTATATCAAATAGATGTCAAATAGTTGTACAAAATGTCTTATATCAAATAGTTGTACAAAATGTCTTATATTAAATAGTTGTCAAATAGTTGTACAAAATGTCTTATATCAAATATTTGTACAAATATCTTATATCAAATAATTGATTGTGGAATAATTTCTTTTGTTCTTGTTTAACTTTTGATTTAGCGAAATATCGCTCTGAATGATACACACCATGTCTTCTTGAATCAACGCTCCACGAATCTCAACATCACTTGCAGCAACAGACATTTTAATTGATTCACTAACATTTGGAGATGAAGGAACTCTTTAGTATGGTCTTTAGTTTACAAAAAGCTTTCTGACATTGCCAGAACAATGAGAATATCTTCTCTTATCCAATAAATAGCCAAAGAGCCAGAAAGTAATCTCTTATCCAATAAATAGGCCAGAGAGCCAGAAAATAATCTCTTAGGCCAGAGATCCAGAAAAAAATCTCTCATCAAATAAATAGGCCAGAGAGCCAGAAAATAATCTCTTATCCAATAAATTGGCCAGAGATCCAGAAAATAATCTCTTGTCCAATAAATAGGCCAGAGAGCCAGAAAATAATCTATTATCCAATAAATAGGCCAGAGAGCCAGAAAATAATCTATTATCCAATAAATAGGCCAGAGAGCCAGAAAATAATCTCTTATCCAATAAATAGGCCAGAGAGCCAGAAAATAATCTATTATCCAATAAATAGGCCAGAGAGCCAGAAAATAATCTCTTATCCAATAAATAGGCCAGAGAGCCAGAAAATAATCTCTTATCCAATAAATAGGCTAGAGATCCAGAAAATAATCTCTTATCCAATAAATAGGCCAGAGATACAGAAAATAATCTCTTATCCAATAAATAGGTCAGAGAGCCAGAAAATAATCTATTATCCAATAAATAGGCCAGAGAGCCAGAAAATAATCTCTTATTCAATAAATAGGCCAGAGAGCCAGAAAATAATCTCTTATCCAATAAATAGGCCAGAGAGCCAAAAAATAATCTCTTATCCAATAAATAGGCCAGAGAGCCAGAAAATAATCTCTTATCCAATAAATAGGCTAGAGATCCAGAAAATAATCTCTTATCCAATAAATAGGCCAGAGATACAGAAAATAATCTCTTATCCAATAAATAGGTCAGAGAGCCAGAAAATAATCTATTATCCAATAAATAGGCCAGAGAGCCAGAAAGTATGAATTAATTGGATGAGCATTTCTAATAATATCCAGCCATACCCCAAAATAGCATTAGTTGCTTTTTACTAACATGCAGACTTAACGTCTACAAGTTTAACTTGACCGTGTCCCATAACATGTCCTAGTCCTACAATGTAAGACCCGACGCTGATATTTATGTTTGGGGCGTCAGGGTCTTACTGCCTAACGAACAGAGCTGTGTAATGTGTTTTGAACTCTACTGACAGGAGAATAAGAGGTGAAATTTTCATGATTATCACATGCTTGGCAATAAATATCAACATTCAGAGTTATTGGTAAACTTAATTTGTTGTCTTGATCGTAATCGACTCAAAATCTGACACTAACAAATGAGCGCATTTTTATGTTCCTTTGACATGCATTTCAATTGGTTGCAATGCGATGGTGGCTGAGGAATGCCGAAGTAGGATTTAACAAGGCCGTGTCATTTTAACGAAACGAAAGTATCAGAGTATCAAGTATTTGAACAGCAAGCAACATTTCGTTTCATTCAAGAAATATTTTCCGATTGGAACCTACTTGCACCTACTTCGGCATACCTCGACTACTGTCGCATTTCAACAAATTCAAATGTATGTCAACTGAACAAGGAAATGCGTCCATTTGCAAGTGTCAGATATTGATTTCACCAGGATAAAAACAGCACAGTAAGTATATTAATTAAACATAAATTAGTGGAAGAGTGTCGATATAGGTTGCCAAGTATGTGCGATATTCCTGAAACTTTTGACTACTCGTTCCGATGTCGTCGACATCGGAACAAAATACACAAGGCCGTTATTCGGATCGTAAGACATAGCACTTAAACAAAATCAACATGTGCTATGTCTTACATGTAGGACTAAACATGTCCTAAAAACGTAACACATGCACGCGAAATTAATTTTTGCATTACTTAATCGTCAAGCATCACTGAATTCATTAAAATATTTCCGAATGGTTTCCAAGTGATCTTTCCGTGTATGTGTATGATGACGTATTCAAGGTATATGTCACACTTATCTAGACCAGATACTATCACGTTATTAAATGCTGTAAAGTTCACAGACTATTTCATACCGAACGACACCACTTTGTATTGATAAAGTCCATCTGCTGAAATTTATTTTGCTTTGTTCCGTGAGTGGAATTTGCCAGACTCACTTTAAAAGGTCAAACTTAGTGACATGGTAGCATTTCCAATTAGTGTATTGTAGTCATCGATTATGAGTCGGTTATGGTGACACTGCTTACTTTTCCATAGTCAGCACCGATACAGAATGCATTATCGGGTTTGCCTTCAAGAATATATTGTTAACTGCATCTACTTTTACTTGCTTCTATGAAATCATTTAACGTTTCTAGTATAGATAGATTAATGTTTTTTGAATTCTGAAATCTGTTTACACCAAAGTCACAACTTTCAGACTGAATTCCATACTGCAAGGGACAGGTACAACTAAACTGATTGCATGATTAAGCGAGTTAATTCAATCAAAATACTTCCTCAAAATATTTATGACAAAGTTGTTTCTGCTTCTTCATCAAAGAAGCATTAATGATGTAATTTATGTAGTACACATTAATTATGAAATTTATGTGGTACATTTTAATGATGTAATTTATGTAGTACATAATAATTATGTAATTTATGTAGTACATATTAATGATGTAATTTATGTAGTACATAATAATTATGTAATTTATGTAGTACATATTAATTATGTAATGTATGTAGTACATTTTAATGATGTAATTTATGTAGTACATAATACTTATGTAATTTATGTAGTACATAATAGTTATGTAATTTATGTAGTACATATTATGCAATTTATGTAGCACATTTTAATGATATCATTTATGTACTACATTTTATTTATGTAGTACATTTGAATTATGTAATTTATGTAGTACATATTAATTATGTAATTTATGTAGTACATTTTAATGTCATTTATATAGTACACTTATATGATGTCATTTATGGAGTACATTTTAATTATGTAGTACATGTTATTTATGTAATTTTATAGTACATTTTAATTATGTTATTTATGTAGTACATTTAAATGATGTCATTATGTAGTACATTTTAATTATGTAATTTATGTGGTACATTTTAATGATGTCATTTATATAGTACATTTTATTTATGTTATTTATGTAGTTCATTTAAATGATGTCATTTATGTAGTACATTTTAATTATGTTATTTATGTAGTACATTTAAATGATGTCATTTATGTAGTACATTTTATTTATGTAATTTATATAGTACATTTTAATTATGTTATTTATGTAGTACATTTAAATGATGTCATTTATGTAGTACATTTTATTTATGTAATTTGTATAGTACATTTTAATTATGTTATTTATGTAGTACATTTAAATGATGTCAATATGTAGTACATTTTATTTATGTAATTCATGTAGTACATTTTAGCTATGTAATGTATGTAGTACATTTTATTTTCAATTGCACCAGGACCATCTAATTTAGCCCCGAATAGGATCTGAGGTATCGGCAAGAGAGCCAGAACTCTATCACCACGTAGAAATATCCTTTTGTTTTTTGTTACTGTCATACTTTAATTTCATTTTTGACTGAGTGGAGTAATTACTAGTCCTGTTACTTCGCAAGCCTTTGACAACTTATATTTAAAATCTGAATATAGTCTAGAAGATTAATATCTGAATATTTATTTGAAAGAATTTTCCCTTTCAATACCTATAATGGTTCATATACAGTATGTCCAAAAACTAGTTCGAAAAGAACAGTTACTCTAACAGAAGCAAAAGCAAATAAACACGATTATCCCAATATTTTTCTTCAGCAATGAAATATGACCAAATCACGTTCTTTAAAGTTGCTTTTTTATTTTAAATTCCTAATACTCGTTGATGTTCAGGTTGATAGCAGAAGGTTTTATTGTTAAAGATGGTTTTAGTTATAATGTTCCTCAAAAGAAGTGCTTCTAGAAATTGTGTGGACTTATCAGATTATGTTCAACCAGTATTAGTTTCCGGCTTGATCTTAGGTAACAGATTGACACAGTCTACCATTATTCTGCTAAATGGTTCGTCAAATCCAGGAATGGGATGCAGATATGCCTTAGGTGTCTTCTGATTGGATTTTACTTCAGTTGGACATGTGTGACACTATCGACAGTCTTTATAAACATTACTTAAGAACAAAATAAATGATATCGAACGTTTGTGTGATTATATTGGCTTGATGGTCAATCTCGATAAAACTAAAACAAAGTTTTAGTAATAGGTGGATATCTCAAGCAAATTATGGTATGAATTTTTAAAGAAATTCGTATTGAATGCGTGCCTATTTACAAGTATCACAAAGGTAGTTTGGACGAAAGCTAAGTTGATGCTTGCGGCTCAGACAAAGAAAGCAGCTCGACGCGTTTTGAATTAAAACGGTTATGCTGATCTAGTATGGAGGATGCTTCTAATTTTTTTGATTATATAACAAAACAAATCGTTTGATATGGATAAGAAATTTGGGGATATGAATTTAGTAGATATATGGAAACTGTTGAATGCAAATTTTGCAAACGTTATTTAGGTGTTCCCAATGTCTACCAATAATGCAACTGTTTCAGGGGAAATTCTAAGATACCCACTTTGTACTGTAATAAATTTGGAGTATTCGCATTTGATAGCGCCCCGTTTTAAGCAATTCTTAGATTTGTGTGATTATTGGGATTCGGCGCCATGGAAATATTCTTAGCCCAAAATAATTAGCCAATTACTAGGAGCAAACGTCACGGAGTCAAGTGTTAGAGTTTGAATGATGCCATGGTTCGCAAGTAGTAAATTCAGGTCCAAACCGATTGACTGATTGTAAGATAGTCCATATTAAAATCTAGTGGTGTGCAGTAGTGTGTGGCTGAAGTGGCAGTATTTACGGTGAGAAACTGGTAAATTACACAATGGAATCAATAAGTAGGGACTTGTTAGATACTGTTTACGTGTCCATAGTGGAAAATGGGTGCAGTTATATTGTCGTAATGTGCCTGTAAAAGCGTACATTGACTGGCCTAAGGAGGCGGAGTTTCAATAGTTTCCAGTCTAAAAGGGGATACTATTGTATTTTCTATGGAGTAACCGGCTGATGAAGAGAAACCATGCAAATGTGCGGTTGATGGACTTTTGGCAAGTTGTTGTATCTGTGGTCTTGTATTGATTAGAGTAAAATTTAGTATATAAAACAGACACGTCTGGCTTTCTAATTAACAACTGAAATTGAGGGGAAGTCTTTGGAAATTTGGGGAAACATATGACTTCCATCGAAATTCGTGCCAGGGTTTGACATCGCTCGGTCAAGTAATACCCCCGTGCGTGTAATAGTACCTTATTTTTTTTTTACGATGAATTAAATACTGGTTGAAGTTTGTAAGAATGCCTTCAACTCGCTACCCACACAAATGATATTAACATTGAAAAGAATAGATGAAACTAACCGTGTCACATGGGCTACCAAAGTTAAAGACATATTTTTTCGCTTCGGTTTCGGGTATGTCTGGCTAAATGTTAAGTCAAAAACAGATTTTTTTCTCCCTTTATTTGTACAGAATTAAGGATTTGACATTAAAAAACTAGTAAAATGATCTTAACAGTTTGCACGAATGTGTGTATTATAACATATGTAAAATCGAAAAACCTGAAAAGTACCCCTCATTTGGAGTATTATATTTTCTCACCAATTTACTTGCTAATCTGAAAAGAGAGACAGGTAGGCAAAATAGGTATTGTCAATTATGCCTGAAAACTAATGATTGTTTAGTAGAATATGAATTCCATTTTGTGTGTGTTTGTTCAGCATGGGACCATATAAGTAATAAGTACTTTAATTAAGTTTACTATCTTTGTCCTTCAGTAGAAAAATGTTTATCCCTCATGAGTCATAGTAATATGTTAATTATAAGAAATGTATCTTACTCAATAAACTTGGCTTTTTGTCTAATATAATTGTTCTGGATCTCATTAACTCCTTTTAGTGATTTAATCCGTTGTAAATATATATTAAATACCTTGTTTATTTTACCATTTTACAACCTAAATTAGTTTCCGGATTTGACTCCGTATTCCGCTTCCGCGTTTACATTACACTTTACTTTGGGCTACTTACACCTGCATTTCCTGAAAATCGTGCAAAACCTACACACTCATATCGACAGGACAGGACAAACTACTGTCAAGTAAGTTTTTATATATATTCCCTTGTTCTCAGGAACATTATTTCGAACATACATGTTTTGAATCCTTATTGATACAGATGCATATAATCCTTATTCACGTTTTATAATCCTTGTTCAATTACACGTTTATAGTTCTTATTCATACACGTTTGTGAGCCAATATGTATGAATATGGTTCATTTCAGCCTTTATAAATATTTGCATATATTTATAATCCGCGTTTATACGCTTGTTTATAATCCTGTATCATAGACAATTATTATTGAAAAAGGTGTGTATAACCCTAGTTCATAAATAAGTTAGTAATGTTCATTCATTTTACATGTTTAAAATTCATATTCATATTTTAGCCCTTATTAATACACATGATTAGTCCTTATTTTTATGCATGCTGATTAATCGTATTGATTGATACATGTATTTAAATGTATGTATTTAAATGTCATGCCACTATGCATATTGTAATAGCCCCTTATCTTATTTTTTTCAGTTTACCACACACACATACTACCATAGACCTATTTTGGGAATTTAATTAAAGACAAGATTCTGCGTTGAATTGTGTTTGGATTTTTTTTTACCTTCGCCAAGTAAGTCTAGAAAAGTACTGGGTTACACTGTCTGGTCCGGACAGAACAATAATCTTTGATAACTTAAACGAATGGTGAATGATATACTTAGTAATGCCTTTATAATTGTATACAGCAATTATAGGAAATTAGGTAAGTAAACTTATGATGAACACCATATTTAAATTCTTCACATCATGGCGCATATTTTATTTACTTGTGTCTTCTAGTATGGGCCGGTATCCCTGAAGTACTAAATAAAGAATATTATTATTATTATTATTATTATTATTATTATTATTATTATTATTATTATTATTTTTTTTTTTTTCCATTTTCATTTTCATTATAGTTAATATTATTATTATTATTATTATTATTATTATTATTATTATTATTATTATTATTATTATATTATTATTATTATTATTATTTTTTTTTATATTTTTTTTCATTTTCATTTTCATTATAATTAATATTATTATTATTATTATTTTCAATATTATTATTATTTTAATTATTATTATTTTTTTCATTTTCATTATTATTATTATTATTATTATTATCATTATTATTATTATTATTATTATTATTATTTTTTTTTATATTTTTTTTTTCATTTTCATTTTCATTATAATTAATATTATTATTATTATTATTTTCAATATTATTATTATTTTAATTATTATTATTTTTTTCATTTTCATTATTATTATTATTATTATCATTATTATTATTATTATTATTATTATTATTAATAATAATAATAATAATAATAATAATAATAATAATAATAATATTATTATTATTATTATTATTATTATTATTATTATTATTATTATTATTATTATTATTATTATTTTCATGAATAATGTGAATTGCAGGACACATTCAAGAATCAGAATCGGTCATACATACATTACCCACTCCCACATACTGAAAGGTAAAGATCCACCAGAGTGCGTTTCTTGCAATGAGCCATTCACTGTTAAATACTTTATGACCGAGTGTTCCGACCTGCAACCTACGCGTGTTAAATACTATAATGTACATGACATGAAGGAACTTTTTGATACAATACAAATTACTTGTATTTTAGATTTCCTAAAGGAAGTAAATCTCTATTTTAAACTATAACTTGTATGCCATCACCTAGAATATTTTTTTATCTAATGCAAATATCACCTCTTATTTACAACATCCTATCATCAACATACACCATTTACATCTCCCGTTGATTGGGAAGCTTCATATTTTCCTGTCACCAACATCTTACCATTTTATATTTAACTATTATGGATTTTTATATCGCTGGTCGATGTAAAACCTTTTCATTTTTGAACATCTAACCTATTGTATGGCGCTAATTAGCCTAAAAGTGCTGGTGCGCCGTTAAAATTCAAGCAAACAAACAATTATTTTCATTTTCATGATACAAGAGCTTTTGATAAGTTTTATTGATTCAAAAAATGACCAGCTAATATAGTTTCATTCGGGTGACTAAGAATTTCTTGTCGATGTGGCTTAGTAACAAACAATTTCACAGATTACTGTTTACTAGTTACCATCAGCTACCTTCATCGGCCTCCGAATTCTCATAGAGACCACATTTTTCATAAAGTAACAAGCTGTGACGTGTGGCTTCAAGTACATTAATAGCCCCCCGAAACGCACAGGAGGAGATCGCGTGATCTTGTTCCTGTTCAATAATTAGTGATCGGTTTTTGTCACCCTGATCAGTAGTAGTAGTAGTAGTAGTAGTAGTTGTTGTTGTTGTGTTTAACGCCGTTTTTCAGCGCATAATAGGCTATATACATTGCGGCCAGTATTAATGGTGGAGGAAGAACCCGGGAAATGCCCCGAAAAAAACCCACCATCCCACGAGAAGCTACTGGCAAGCTTTCTCACATGCACATATTGGCCGAATCTGACAATCGAAAATACGCAGATAAGAGGTGAGCGCTTTAGATCATTCGGTCACTCGGGTCTCCTCACCCCTATTAGAATAAAGAAACTAAAACGAGGACCACTGAGGTCAACACTTTTCTGATCAACACCAGTCTAGAGAACTCTTTCTGTCGTAGCTATGGTAACTAGACAAGCAGGATATAAATTATGAATTTCAAGGACCAACGTTTTGATCTAAGCATGGCTTGTCAGTTACAAATGAATGAACCAAAACCTTATCTCCACTAGAACATTGCCTAGTAATAAACAAATGTCCTAATTGTAGAAAGAGGTCACTGTTCTAACGGTCACGACTCACTGGTCCTAATAATAAGTCTGATGCAAAATTAAAACAATAAAGAGGAACATTAACAAAGCCGCACGCCACTCGCTGAATCAGAACACTGTCACTAGAAGAAGACTTGTCACAAAAAGGTAAAGTGCATGATAACAAAAGACTCCGAGAAGCTCTTGTGTCCCTTAATATTTTGATACGAATATGCCTGGCAGATTCATCAATAAGTGATATAAAACCTTTCGACATGAACGGGTCATAATTATCCATTATATAATCTGACTGAGTTATATCTAACACAACCAATGTATTACTTTCAATACAAGACAGTGACTTTGACCTCCTCGAAATAAGAGCATTTTGAATAGCTATGTCTTTATTCGGCATTTTATTTTTCAACCCGTAGCGATCAGACATAGTGTACCATCGCTACTTTGAATGAGTGCAAAGTGCTGACGTATTTTGCCATTTAATGGTTGATTATCAAAAGGATGATCCATCACAGTGCTATAGTTTGGACATGGTGAATATTTAAAAAAAAAATTGAGAATTGTAAGGATGGAATGAGTAGAGGTCTGATCAGAGATATATAACATAATATAACACGATGAGCCAGCATGTATAGAATATAACAATTTAATCAATTAGATAAACAAAATAAAATTGTACAAGAACAATAGCAGCAGAGTAGGTGAGCCGGACAACATTTTTAAACAAGTTTTCAATGAAATCAGGCTTCTACGGCCAAGGTGTGGTGAATCGGATAGCGTTTTTAAACAAGTTTTCATGGATTAGGATCAATGAAATCAGTCCCAAAAAAAACCCAATGAAATCAGTCAAAAAAAAGGGCGCGAATCAGACAACATTTTCAATGGAATCAATGAAATCAATGAAATCAGGCCAAAAACTCAATGAAATCCTGAAATGAGTAAAAACTTTTCAGCCGAATATTTGATCCAGTCCGTGTCCTAGGGTCTTAGGGCGAAAATCCTTTCAGGATTGAAAGTCCCTTCAGGACTTTACAAACAGACTTATTTGTAAAACTTCGTCTTGTAAATCAATCAAATTATTGGACTGGTCGGTGAGTTTGAAATTAATTCTGGTTAATGAATTATTATGACACCGCATATAGACTGGATTCACCGGAGACTCAATAATTAGAAACCCTGGAGGAGCTGTTGGTGCAAATGAATACAAAATATACCCCTGCTGAGCTTGATTTGATCGTTCGAGATTTATTTGATAGCTTCCTTCGATAACATCACACACTAAATTGATCGCTATCACCGATGAAATATTCACATTGAACGGAGCAATATGCCTGCCGCCACCATCTGGATCATTATTGTGTGTCAGGATAGTTGCTTTTTTCCATTTGTCATGAATTATTTTAAAACCAACATCGATGGCATCACTGAGAAGTTTTTTTAGTTCTGGTACGTTATATCCTGGTAGATTGAACGCATGAATATCTTCTACGCGTATATTATACTTCGTTGCAAATTCTGTTCTCGTTATAGGATTACTGTCACCTAATACCACTTGAATGATTTGCAAATGAAATGTTTTCATGTCATTGATGATTTTGTTGCATGTTTCTACAACACTGATAAATTCATCTCGGGTGAGAGTACCAGATTTGAGGGTTATTAACAACAGTGAAAAATCATTATTCATCGCTCTGAAATTTTCAGTGGTATTTTGCTGTCGAATTAAGTAGGATTTTCTTTTAGTGGAAGGATCTACCGATTCAGTGAAAAAATTCAATTTATCATAATCGCTATAGCTTTTTACTGGATTATCAGATTTTATCCTGTCTGACATAATCAGTTTTTTTTGGTTCTGGTAAATCAACGGTTTCTCCCCGGGGTGGTATTTCAGGCCATCCTAGTACGGTCCTTATTGAGCTTTGATAAATATCTACGACCTATCCTTCTGTGCTTATTTCAATGGCAGATGATAGTGTCGGCTCATGAACCGTTATAGCTATTTTTGATTCTTTTCCAGTAATCGATTTTATTCTACGCGCAAAT
This sequence comes from Unio delphinus, assembly GCA_029339505.1. Taxonomy (NCBI): domain Eukaryota; kingdom Metazoa; phylum Mollusca; class Bivalvia; order Unionida; family Unionidae; genus Unio; species Unio delphinus. The sequence continues at coordinate 4,113,061 of JAQISU010000091.1, forward strand.
TCATTATTGATTTGTTCAATTTGGTATGACCCTGTTGGTATGGAAACAACGTTCCAGTCTGGGGTACCGTCGTCTTTATTCTTATTTGCAAATACCAGTGAATTATTCGGTTGTTGACCACCAAATGATTTTGATCTGATATTAGGCCAACTGTGGTATATTCGCAATTTTGCTAGCGCTATCTCCTTCACTGGGACCGGAGAGGGGAAATTCACACTGAATTCTGGATTCGTTGATGTTATTGAGATCATGCTGGTTTGTACTGGGTTTGTGTTCTCTACTATTTGTTGAAGTAATTCCATCTGTGTTGTCATTGTTATTATACTCATGATGTATTTCTAATTTTGATATTGCGGAATCATAGACACGTACCATCACTGAGAACTCACTATCTGATATCGTTGAGGTTATTGAGATCATTCTGGTTTTCGGGTTTGTGTTCTCCAATTCCATCGGTGTTGTCATTGTTATTATACTCATGTTGTTGTATTTCTAATTTTGACATCGCAGAATATCTACCATCGCTGAAAACTCACTCTCTGATATAATTGTATCATCGAGAGATGACGATATCAATGAGGATAATTGCGAGTATGCAGTGGACACAACATGAAAATGAATTATGTAGTCTTGTAGTTTCCGTTGGCTGCATGATGATATTTTTTTTGTTATTATTGAAATTATTCCAGCGATTGTTGTTGCCGCAGAAATGCAAATTGGAACAGCTATCGGGGCCATCATTGTCACTGAAGACAGTATAATACCGGCTCCGGTGATTACACCACTCACAGCGTACACAGTAACATCAATTGCGGTAATTCTCCTGCGATATTTTTTAATTTTCATTGTATACTCCTCAGATAGGGTTTTGAGTCTATTTTGAAATTCTCTGACCTGATCATAGCGATATTGCGATGATGAAATCATTTTTATTTTAAAAACGTTAGCGTTTTCAATTGTGAAATCCGAAAGATTTTCCCCAAATGAAACCGTTAGTGAAATTGCTTTGCAATTTTCAACTTAAATCCGCTACGAATTCCAAATACCATGTTGTTGGGACCCTAATCAAATTTTTATCAGTGGGTGTTAACGTGAACTGTTCGGTTGTATCCTTGTCGATGATCGTTGAAATCGTATTATTGACCCCGGATGAACTTGACGATGATATATTAAATTGAATCGGTGTTACTAGTGTTAATCGATAAATACCCTTAACGGTTGGAGTGATATCTAATTTGGTCCTTATTACCCTCCACTCAAATGATCCGTGTTGGATTGTGTATACTACGTTGTTGGTTTTCTCATGAGGAATTTTTGTTTTTTCAATGACTGTTATCATCCTCGAAAAATCATTTTTGATGGCTTCAATGAAGTTTTTCGTCTCATCGATGGATTTTTTAATATCAGGGAGTTTTATTTCAATTTTATCTAACGGTGTTCCAATAAATTTATCAATGATATTTCTACGAAATGCTGTTAATTGTTTTCCGTGTTCTTCACTTTTAGATTGAAGTGCTGTTATTTCCAACACAGAATCGTTGAGAGTTTTAAATCGATCTGTAATCGTCGAAAAAAGTACGCCTGGTTTGAGTTTACCCTGATCCGAAAATAACGCAACGGTGTTCTCGATTGCGTTTCGTTGTTTAACTAAAATATCATCCAACGACAACATCACTGGTTTTCAATTTACCCTGTTTGTCTTGAAATACAACTATTTCATTCGGGTCAACATTTACTAAATTTAACGTCTCAGCTATTTCATCTTTGATTAGTTTTTTTTACATCACTGGTTGCAGTGTCATCGGGTTTGGGTTTCAGAAGTCTTCCCCAAATATCAATCATGTTATTGTAAAACTTTCTCTCTAAAATCGTTTCGATTTCCAGCGATTACTAGTGTATTCATTTACGACAACATGTGGTGGTTTTCCGCTTGGGTTACTCAAGGAGTTAGAAATAGCGTTAAGGAAATTTAATACTTCACTGCCGCATATTGGTGGGTCATTCATTTGTTGTGTTGGTAGCGTAGAATACCAAGTCTTCATTGGAAATTTTTTTATATAACGCATAAACTCTTTTGCTGGGGCTAATCCATATGAATCAAAATAGACAATCCCACGTGGATCAATAGCGTATGCAACCCAGTGAGTTCCGGGTCCGGTGCTGTTATCTAAATTAATGATGCCGGTTTCAACATCATTGGGTTGTGCCGGTAATTGATCTTTCATAAAAACACCTCTAAAATTTTTAATCGCTAGTTTTTTATCAGCATCCATTAAATCAAAATTGGACATAGGAACCATCGGTTCCTCAATCAAAGACTCTTCAATTAATAAACCGTTCCTGGGATTCTCAGGCCTGATCCGTGAACGGATCTCCCGCTGTACCATGAATACGGGGTTCCTGGTAGTCTTAGACCCAATCCGTGAACGGATCGTCCCTTGTTTTTATACCCCCTTCCCGTTGCCTTCTTTAGTGCCATTCCTGCTGCAGTACCAACGGCTCCTAACGCTGCCGCTTTAGCCACCGCTGGGGCTGCTGCTGCAATCAATGCTGGTATTGCAGCTAACAATGGAAATATACCGCCTGTTTTAATCATATTTTTGATAGCAGCCGCAGAAAGAGTAATCTGAACACCTTTTTTTGCTACAAGTGCATCATTGAAGTGTTTTACTTGACGAGTTGTCAGCGATAATTTATTTGCAACACCAGTCATTTGATTAGGTTTCAACGTGATTGTGGTTCCACATATTTTAGCCGATTCTGATTGCAATTTTTTGATTTGACCAGGAGTTAACGCAACACTAATAACACTATATGACATGTTATACATAATAGATTGATTCTAAATCGTTTACAATTTCAATGAAAAATTGAGAAAATCGTTCAAAGATTTTCTACTGGTGCATCTACCACTCTCATTCTTCCTCCAACACCTTCAAGTACCATTGATTTTTCGCTGAGAATGACAGCAACTGCTCTATAATTAGCAATAGCACCACGAGTCACATTAGCTCTAAAATGTATATCAACAACAGATTGTCTTGTTAAATCAAGATGTTCCAATGAAAAGTAATAGATTGGATAGAGACTTTTAAAATCCAATTGTGACATTTGCAAACCAGTATCAACATTTTGATCACGTGCCATAAATGACAACAATCTATGATACACGCGAGCAATATGATTTTCTGTGTAATTAAGTTGTATATCTTCAGATGGTTCCTGCTGGCCGTTTATTCTCAGTGAGACGTCTTTAACACCTAATTGATCAAATATCATATGGCTGGAGAGTTGATTGCCAACTCTCGTGTGTTATCCTGTAACGCAATAAATATATGACGTGGCGAAGAAACGCCTTGTTTTGATGCTAGATTCCACGTGAATAACCCGTTCAGATTTGATTGCTTCACATCTGTACTTACCATTAGCCAACTTAACAACGACTTTCCTCCTTGGTCCATAAATGATAGTAATCGTTCTTCTGCGGTGATTGCTGGAGTCAACACTGGCATCCACAATGATATTTTTGTTAAATTGACTTTACCGGCATCAGCATTGGGATTTGCATTGTCTGCTGGAATCCTCCAAATTGCGTCGTTATCATCACCCTTTCGTACCAGTGCTACTGTATGCTTAGCTCCATAAATAACTTTTCTGACGTTTCTACAGAATCCAAATATGTGATGCAGTGGATCGCGCATGAAAATGATTTACGCCGCCCTTTCAACATTAAAATACGCGTTGAAGCTCCTAGATTGAAATTAACATCTTTGTTTATAATCATATCCTCGGCATCAATATTAGCGGTGCCAGCATTATTCTTTGGTCGTCTTACAACAAATTGATTTCCTCCAGCGGTATTTGTAACATCTTTTGCAAACATCATAGAAGGTCCTGCAGATCTTGTATAATCATCAGAATATCTTGCTAACCCTATGATTGTTGTAGCCACATCAACATCACGATATATCGACTCAATTTCTTTTCCATCAATGATATATCTAGCTCTCTCAAATAACGCCATAATACCATTATTGACAAACCCGACTTGAGTACCAGCTGGATACGGTGCTGGTACAGCAGTAGTATCAGCAGCTGTTACAATTTCTCCTTCGATTTCGATAAACGCTTCACAGGGCAAAAAGTATTTACTGGTATCATGGACTTAAAGATCAATTCTTGATCGACTATTTGAGTCTATGGCATGATAGGCGTAATATTGATAATCGCGTACAGAATCATTCTTGGGGACTGGGGCGTCTATATCAAATGCTGGATCAGGTGACTGTTTGAACATTTTATTCTATTTATCAGAGTCTAAATCGTAAAATCGTAAACGATTTTCCATTTTCATCGTGAAAAACGCTAGCGTAAAAATCCGTAGGATTTCATCGACGTAGTTTTTTAAAGTCACTTCCCGCTATCATATTTGGGTCGGGGGTTAAAGCCATCGACGCTAGTTTTTCATCTACTGCGTTATTTATAATTTTACTAACACTTGCAGGCATTTCCGCTGTAGACGGTAACGGTTTCTTTTTTCGCCTCGCTAATGATGTTATTTTATTCTTCGCCGCCGAAAACGCTTTTCCCGCAAGATCTCCAACAGCACCAATACCCTTATCACGAATAACATCAATGGCTTTCATTGATAATTGTTTAGCTAACGGCATCACTTTTGGGGCCATTCTTGAAAAGAATCCTAAAATGGTATTGCCTAAACCATCTCCATAGTATGCTCTATAAACTGGCAACCGTGAATTAACTACATAGACGGGGATTGGTTTATCATGATTGTAGTGGATGATCATTATTATAAAAACACTAGTGTTTTCAATTGTTATTCAGTCACTGTGATACCCATTTGCTAACTCGTCAATGAAATCTCGATATGTTTTGATATCCATGATACCGCCGACAAATAACCGTCTACAGATATCAGCTGCTTCATTAATTATTTCCGGTGAATTATTTCCAGCTCGGAACCCTCCTACAAGAACATCTAATCGTGATATATCATTGATAACACTATCAGGACATGTCCCTAATCCACTTCCGCTATAACCAGTTGCTTCATCTAGTTTTTCTAAATCCGTTTCTTGTAAAAAATCATCATCATCATCATCATCATCATCAGGTGGTAGTTGTTTTTTAGGAGAGAAAGATATTTTCTTTGCAGGTTGCTGTCGCTTTCTTTGCAATTTTCGTTGTTTTAGTTCTTCATATTGATTATACACTAGACCCACCACATCGATATATTCGATGTATGATGCACTATCTGTCTTAATTTGACTTGTTTTAGTTTTGATTTTATAAAATATATCAGCCCAATGAGTGAAATTCTAAACAAACTTATGATGTTCTGGTTTCAACATTTTTTTTCTGTTTTCATAAGTCGCAACAACAAGCGCAGGAATTTCTGTTGGATCAGTCTTATCAATTGCTTCTAACCCTTCCTCGTTAAATCTCACGCGTAAATCATCTACTGTTCTTTTTGATTCCATTTGTTTTGTTTGTCCAGTTTTCGCTAACAGGGGGAGAAAGGTCTTTCCTTGTTCAGAGATTGTTGACACTACCTCCTTCGTTGCTGTGGTTACTGGTTTAAACAACTCTTTAGATCCCTCAGCAAAATCAGTCTGAAGACTCTGTCGTTGTTGCAGTTTATTTCTTACAGAGTCGCGAATTGGTACAAATCTCTTAATTGCATCTAATCGTTCACGAGCCAATCGGGTTGTTAATGCTTCATTGACCATTATTTGAAATCAGAAACAATTTTTCAATTGTAAAACACTTTCCCACTTTTTTGACATGTCAGATGATTTTTAACACAGTCATGGAAGTGTTATTTCATCGTGAGACACCTTCTATCATTGATGGGGAAAGTGTGGAATTCTCTAACAAAATAATTAATACCACACTTTCCCCATTCGATTTTTTGACATGTCGGATGATTTTTGATACGGTCATGGAAGTGTTATTTTATCCTATAAGACCTTCTATCATTGATGGGGAAAGCATCATAATTGTATATAAAATAAATAATACTGATAGTTTCCCCACTTTTCCATTGATCGTCCATCAATTTGTTATTCAGTATGAAATATTTTCACTGTTTTAACACGGTCACGGAAGTGTTTTAACAGCTCTATCATTGATGTGGAAAGTATCATAATTGTATATAAAATAAATAATACTGATAGTTTCCACACTTTTTTGACATGTCGGATGATTTTTGATACGGTCATGGAAGTGTTTTAACGGCTCTATCAGGTTTGTGGAAAGATCATAATTGTATATAAAATAAATAATACTGATAGTTTCCACACTTTTTCCCTTGATCATCCATCAATTTTTGACATCCCTTGAGGGTCGGCTAAAAAAAAATGATATGGTCGGGCAATCAATGATCGAGCAATCAAAAAATGATAAGGGTCGGGCAATCAAAATTGAATTAACGCCCGTAGGTTTCTAATTTTAGAGTTGACTTCTTTTTTCAATTCGTATTCATTACCCAATTCTTTTCGTATTCGTTCTACGATAGAATACAACGGGACAAACACACTGATGTCACTGGAAAATGCAAGAGAGTCTCTAATAGAATTCTGAATTCTTTTGATGAGTGCATATTTCTTGGGTAGCATATACTTGTTAGTGCTAACTCCGTATTCTATATCCTAAAAATCCGACTTGATTTGATCAGGATTTAACCCATCTGATAGTTCAATATCATGAATTTTCAATTTTAAAATTTCAACTATGATGCTATTCATGTTTTCAGAATTCATTATTCTATAACATGACATATCTCTAATTGAAAAATATGGCGTATCAGACATAACTAAATTGAACTTTTTGTCCGTTCTTTTTTGAAATAGCAGATCGACAAACCCCCTCTGCAACGAATCGTACTGAGGCTCTACAAATATTGAAATACTTGCCGGCTTCAGATATTGGTTTAAATATTTTCTCTTCGTTAGTTGTTGTATTCAAAGATTTTACTGGTCTCGTTTTTTTTGAGCATTTTCCAGTCTTTCCTCGTTTGGTATTCTCACTTTGTGTGATAGCTTGCAGATTTGATAAAGAATTGTTCTTTCGATTAGAATCCTTGTGATCAATAACAAAACCATCTTTGATCAATCCATTAAAACATTCAAATACGAAACGATGATTGCGATATATCTTCTTTCCAACAGTAAACACCAAATACCCCATACCATTGTCAGCACCAACTGGGTTCTTCAGTATACAGTGTCTTACAACACCATCACTGGATGCTTCATAATTTGTAATCACAGGGTGCTGTCTGAATTCTTGGGTCATCGTATACTATACTATTTGTCTAATTCAATGACTGACCCATTTGCAGTGATTCATTATACATAAATCTTTCATTTAGACACTTGTTTTTAGCATAGCATGAGGAAGTTCAAGAGAGTGACTTCAAAAAATGCTAAATTCAATACTGATAGAGAGTTTAAGAGATTATTGAAAATTAATCCTAAATTTAATATCGATAAACCCAAAAAACGTCCAATAGACGGAAACATGAAGGAGTTTAAGAGATTATTGAAAATTAATCTCGATAGACCCAAACGTCCAAGAGATGGAAACAAACGTCCAAGAGAAGGAAACATGAAAGAGTTTAAGAGATTATTAAAAATTAATCCTAAATTTAATATCGATAAACCCAAAAAAACGTAACAAACGTCCAAGAGACGGAAACATGAAAGAGTTTAAGAGATTATTGAAAACTAATCCTAGATTTAATCACGATAGACCCAAAAAACGTTTAATAGACAGAAACATGAGAGAGTTTAAGAGATTGTTGAAAATTAATCCTAGATTTAATCGCGATAGACCTAAAAAACGTAACAAGAAATTACCTTGGAAGGATGCTCAATTCAATCTTGATATAGTTTCTAATACACCCAAGAATAAAATTCTTGATAAAGCCATCAGAGACTGTTTTAATGAATTCAAGCGTGATGGAGCATCTTATTGTTGGTCAACATTTCGAATTGATGGTGTTGTTGACGCTACCATGAATGATGAAAAAGCAGCAGTGATAATTTCACGTCTTGGGGGAAAAAAGTCATTTTTTCCGAATAAAATTCCTTATCCGTGAGGATGGAAAATGGATTATTAGGGATAAATTTGAACCTATCTTGAAGGGCAAAAAAACTCGCCGTGAATCAAGATTCCAAACCAGGAATTTTGACTGGAATTGATAAACCATACTACGAAAGATCTTATCCTGTCACAGCAGTTGTTTACGGGATCTATCCGCTCAATGAAAAACCTGATATTTGAAAACTAGCACCCATGAAATATTCGACAGGGCTCAATTGTGTAGCAGAACGAATAATAGAACACTTCACAAATGCGTCCCGGGGAAATAAGACGAAAAAAAATAACGGAGTGGGAATTAACGGTAAAAGAGCATGGGGCAACAATTCAAGATATAACCAAATTAGAAACATCATTGAGATTTCCAATATCGGTAAGGACAATCACCGGTGAAGTATTAAAAGAACCGAAATATCAATCAAAAAAAGGAAACTCAATTGAAATTATTGATCATAACGAACACGCGTGGTCATCTGCAGTAACAATATTTCCACGGGATAGAACCGTAAAATATCTATCCCAAACCGAAGAGTTTTTTTCAGAGCAGAAATTATTTGATGCTATTTACCATTTGAGTAAAAACGATCCCGTGTCAATGTGGCTATTTCATAGTACTTTAGATGAAGAATGTAGATTTGATCAGTTTGTAAGGCCCAACGGAGAATTATACCGTACTGAAGAACTGCATAATCAAATGAAACAACTAGCTAGTGAGTTTTCTGGGTACGGGGAAGACAACGATCAATTATTAGCAAACTGTTTTACAGTACCATCAATTGCAGCACATTTTGCTAGGAAGAAAAACGCGTGGAAACCAACACGAAGTGAGTTTTTATCAGATGTCAAATTGTCTTGTCTTGAATACGGCCATGGAGGATTATGGAATACAAAACACGACCCTGATACCGTTATTTCAGTTGATATGATTGCATGTTATCCAGGAAGTTTTCTCGGGTATGGAGAATGCGAGAAATATTTCAAACGATTTGGACACCCCACACACGAAATGACCCGTGTTGCGATTAATGGACCACTGCCTGATTTTGATTTAACAGGATTCGCTTGTGTGGTATCATTTGAAATGGCTACAGGACTTCATCCGTGTAGTTATCTTTGGATTGGTAAACACATGTCTGAAAAACACTGGATGCCAATAGTGTTATTACGGTATATGCTTGATTGTAAGATGTTAAAATCATTAATTGTCAGTGAAGCAATTATATCCTATCGAGCACAGAAATCAGTCTGGTTACCACAACCTGATCTAGAAAAAATAATTAGCGAACAGCGAAAACTGTTTCCTGATTTTAATGAACAACAAATCATGGGTTGGTCCAAACAGTTATTTGAAATCAGAAACAATGAAGCAAAAAATCTCAGTAGAAGAATAATCGGTAAATTTACCCAAGGTGGCAAAGATGATAATGCAAGATATTCTTCACGATTGATTATAGACAATGCTGAATACGATTTTGTAATCGCGGATTTAACGAATAAAGGCCCATATGTCAATCGTAAGGACGCATTTATGTCCGATGGAACCAAATTGGGTACAATTGTTACTTACAATGATGGATACAATCCGCAGTACACACATTTGAGAGCTTCTATGCTTGGTTATGCTTCTATTAATTTTTTTTCAATGATCAATAGATTTCCTAACAACGCAGTTAGAGTTGCCACTGACTCATTTTACATAAATAGCAAAATGGCTGATTTTAAGGCTACTGGCAACGAGAATTGGGGGTCATGGAGAATTAAGAAAGAAATGATTCATGATTATATTCAATCAGCAGATGTTACCATTGAAAATAATTATTTAAAAAGCAATCAGTGTTCAGAATTTTCTAATGCACCACCGTGTTCTGATCCGATATGTAGATACAAGACAGTTTATTTAAACGGCGGTGGTGGGGCAGGAAAGACAGTTCGTGCGGTTGAATTATTTCGTCGGTCAAACATGATTGTGTTAACACCAACTCACAAACTCGCCAGAGATAGAATAGCGGAGGGAGTAAAAGCCTGTACTTATCATAGCTTTTTTCGATGGAAAGGCGATACATGGACTCCTGATCGAATGGGCGATAAATTCATTCCTGAAATCATCATTTGGGATGAAGTATGCAATGTATCGTTGAGAGTATTACAGACATTTCTTGAGTGGTTGTTATTAAAAAATACAAAAGTCGTCATGTGCGGTGATCACGGCCAACCACCACCGTTTGTCGGTGCATCTCCCCATGAATGGCTAAAGGGTTTTGTAGACTACTATGAAGAAATTACCACTCATTGATAATGAATTAAAAGAATTTAAGAAACTAATTAGATTACAACCGGATAGAATCCAGTGTGAAATAGCCCGTGAAATAATTTCAGAAACTCCAATGAATGATTTCTGGGAAATGTGGAGACCAAACGATTTGATCATTGCAAGTAGAAAAATAGTCAGGGATACACTTCAGATGAAGTTATTTGAATTGCATAAACAAAAATTTGCAACACTTCCAGTGCCTCTTTGTTATAGGCCATCGGATACACGAAAACAGAACATTGAAGTTGATATTCCAGGACAAAGTGAAAAACAAATTCTCGTATTAAATGATATTGTGCTGGTTGATATCAATGTCGTTGAAGATGCATTGCGTGCTAATAAATCTCCGTGGACGCTAGGATACGCAGCAACAATACATTCTTCGCAAGGATTGACTATATCAGATACAATTGTTTGGATGGTAGATAATCGCATCGAATGGTCAAATTTAGTCTATCTCGCAGTATCCAGAGCTCGAAGAATAAATCAGCTTCGAAGAATTGTTTTCGATGATAATGACACAACAATGGATGATATTGATGTTAAAATTATTGATAAGAAACTCTCCGGTTACAAACAACAAGACAAAAAAAAAAAACAGCGAGAATTTGATATTGATGCTAAATTAATAATCACTTTGAAGAAACAACAGAATAATCACTGCGCAAGTTGCAATTGTATAATGCGTTGGCAGTATTCGGATAAGGATCCTCGCCAATTCACCATTGACAGAAAAAATAATAGTCTCGGTCATGTCAGAAATAATGATGTTGACTTGTCTTGAGTGCAATAGACGCAACGGCACTAGTTAAGACCATTGGGCGGCAATTGAGTATCGTCAGGAATCACTTGTAATTGTTGTCTAGTAAAACCCCGCTGAGGGGCAGTTGAATCCAGTTTATAGACTGGAGGTCTACCCGTAGATCGTGTTTCACTAGATATCTTGTGTGCAGTAACACTCCATATAGGATCAGTAGCCCTTTTTCTGCCACCCTCAAGCTCTCCTGGTTCGTATAAGTACCTCACAATGACATTACTACCAAGAATTGGTTCTTTGAAATCTTTTTGGGGTTTTTCAGGTATTGACTTCTTTTTAATCGCGTTGATAGGTTTCATGTTGATTGTTCTAGTAATCTCGTTATTCAGTGCAGTAATCACAGATGGTAATCTTTTAACCCATTAACGGGATCTTTTTTCTTGGATGAATTCTTTTGCGTATTGATATCCAAATAACCGCTCAGCAAGGGTTTTATTAAATCGTTCTACAATTGCCTGATCACGATGTAGCGCAGTATGCCCCCGTCTGATGGTGACATTGTGATATTTCATTGTAGATAACACTGCACCTTGAAATTCCTTGCCAGGATCAATTTGTAATAGATTTGGCCAGTGCAGAGGGCCCCTTCGATAAATCTTTTCAAATGCAGAAGCTACTTCAGTGGCCGATTTTGTTTTTAACGGTTTTGCTTCTTTGTATCGACTTGCAATATCAACTACGGTTAATGCGTACTTGTAACCGTGGTCATGTGGCAAAAATAATAGATCAGCCTGATGAATTTCATTAGGAAAGGTCACATCAAAATGCGAGACATTAATTTGTTTAGGCGGTGGTAGATACATTTGCCATAGTGCCTGTTTGGATAACCAATGAGCCGCAGTGTTTTTTTTTCAATTTTGCAGCGCTAGCGAGTTTATGGATTGCTGATTTACCCCTCCAGTATCTTCTTGGGGAATAATAAATAGATTCCATGTTGTTATTAATTACCAGCACCTAACATCAATTTACTTTTCATGGCCGATTTTATCAAAAATGAAGCCAATTTTTCTTTGAAAGATTTATCAGGAATAGCATTTAACGCATGAATTAATTTCACATCTGCTTGATGCCTGTGCTGCAGATTACTGCTTTTATAAGAGACATCATGAAGGTGACAGGCCTTATCAATGGCATTTTTTGGTTCTTCACCGGGGTCGGGGCTGATTTTGATCATTGAGTCTGATATCAAGTCTTGTTCCCGGTCCTCAATAACTATACCCTGGAAGGTGTTTTTCTCCGGGATATTTTGCCCATGGGGTTCCAGGGAATTTTGCTAATTTGGCAGCGATATCACCTCCTCGTTTTTTTTTAAAGGTTCCTTGGGTTTAGAAACAAATCTAAATTTCTTTGTACTACATTGTACGCATTTGCCAGAAAGCGCTGATCGGTTATTTTTTGTTGTAATCGTCGTCAAGTCATCTGTGCCAGTACGTTTTTTACACTTCACACAATATAGATCCATAATTTATATATAACGGCATGAATATAATTGATTATTCAGCTACCCGACGACGGGAACCTATTTAACACCATGAAATGTTGCCGAATTCAATGAGAATGATTATAATCGGACCATCTGGAAGCGGAAAGACACAACTGCTACTTAATTTGATAACAAGATGGATGAAATGGGACAAATTGTATTTAATAGCCCCGAGTGTAGACGATCAGCGATGCTATGAAGTGCTAAAGGATTTTAACGAGAAAGCAAAAGAATTTGAAATCGATGATGATTTTATTGAATTTATTACTGATATTGATGAAGCCCCTTCCGTGGAAGACATCGATGGAAGTATTAACAATTTAGTCGTGTATGACGATATCATGTTAGATAATCAAAAGAATCATGCTAGAATATTTTCCCGAGGCAGGCATAAAAACACGGACGTGATATATGTCACTCAACGGTACACACAAATACCAAAAGTGATTCGCGATAATTGCAATCTGCTGTGTGTATTTAACGAAGTTGATACACATACGTTACGAAGTATTCATCAGACCTGGTGCAGCGGTGATATGGATCATAATCGATTTAGAAATTTCTTTAGTCATGCTCAGTCAAAGCCACACGGATTTGTGACAATAAATTTAGCAGACCCTCGAACACGATATCGTATCGGACGGGATCAAATATTCGGTTGAAAAGTTTTTACTCATTTCAGGATTTCATTGAGTTTTTGGCCTGATTTCATTGATTCCATTGAAAATTTTGTCTGGTTCGCGCCCTTTTTTTTTTGACTGATTTCATTGATTTTTTTTTGGACTGATTTCATTGATCCTAATCCATGAAAACTTGTTTAAAAACGCTATCCGATTCACCACACCTTGGCCGTAGAAGCCTGATTTCATTGAAAACTTGTTTAAAAATGTTGTCCGGCTCACCTACTCTTCTGCTACAATTGTAGATACATCTCTACTAGATAATTGATTAAAATTTATGAACCTCGATTAACAGTTAGATACGGCAAATTTCATCAGGAATTGAAGGAGCCTTTCAAACTTAATTAGCAAGCTTGTCTACTTAACCTAATCCGGTTGCTAGCCACCACCACCCACCCACCCGAATCAACGTAGCTTGTCATTTAAGTTAGACTTATACAGCAACATGCTGGTCCCTCTTATCGTCAGTCTTCGTGGATTATTTCATCCACAGAGGTCCTTCTTATTCAATGTGAAATCTTACAATTAAAATAAATAGCCATATATTCCCGATTGTTGCTCCAACGGTAATACGACGTATTCAGAGAATTCGCGACTTATTTATATAAATCAAATAAACAAAATTCGCTTCTTGGCTTAATTAAATTATTTATTAACTTACAATTGAGTTGCATAAATATCCTACAAATCTAATGATACTCAATTCCTAACATACATAATTCATATGACAGATAAACAAATTAATTCAAACAATTATGTTAAGACTAATATCCAAGAAAATAAAGTAGGAAATTAAGACAATATACCCGTGCTCTCTCAACGTACACTTTGCATTGTTGTGCCCCTAGACGTAACGTCATGTTGTGAAAATTCCAATTGTCCAGCAATTTTGTATTTTTTTGTGTGAATATGGTAGTCTTCCTTTCTCTGTAGGACATCATATTAAACGTATTAAAATCGGTTAAATTTATCTATTTGCATAGTAACATATACTTAATTTCATGATGAGGCAGAGGGACCTGTAAACTGGACTACTTAATTGCAACGAATCCATTTTTAAATATTACTTTGGGAGTAATGTTTGGATTTTACGTGATGTAGGGAATCATGCTTAATAATTTTAATTGTTTTACAAACAGGCTATCGGATTAAATAATGCAGACACGACATGCTTCAATAGACGAATTTTCAATTGCAGTACACATAAAGGAATGTTTTTGATTTTTGATTTTTGTATTCATATCATTAACAATGTTGTAAAGCGCTATGAGCTTCTAAAGATTAGGCGATATGCAAGGTCCTCATTATAATTATCTCTGTATGCAATTTAAGAGAAGAGTATAGATATATATATATATATATATATATATATATATATATATATATATATATATATATATATATATATATATATATATATATATATATATATATATAACATCGTTACTTTACACGTATTTTACAGAAATATGTCAAATATAAATAAGGTTCGAACCCCGGCCAAGTCATCATACCAAAGACTTACAAAAAATGGTACTAACAGCTGCCTCGCTTGGCGTTCAGCTATAAGAGGTCAGTGTTAGGACTGGGCGGCCTGGTGTCAAGATAATGTGACTGTGTGGGAGTCCATGGGTCATCATGCTACATGTATGCGGCATGATGTCCCAGTGCTAGACATCATTATATACTGCTACACTGCAGACATGGTAGCGATATAACTTATTTGTTTTAAAGCTATCTTAAAGTCCAAATTACACCCACACACCAATATATATATATATATATATATATATATATATATATATATATATATATATATATATATATATATATATATATATATATATATATATATATATATATATATATATATATTTATATATATATATATATATATATATATATATATATATATATATATATATATATATATATATATATATATATATATATATATATATATATATATATATATATCAGTGGACACTTTGCCTGAATTACTGGATTATATGTCAATAGATTAATTTTAAAAAAATAGATTTACTAGCTTCACATAATCTTATTTATGTAACTTATATCATAATAATTTATTGCTAATTTTGTACGTGTTTTCCCCCAAATTATCTAAGGTCAATAAAGTTTCAACAAAACAGTAACATTTTTATATTGCCAGAGATTGGATTACAGTTTTTATGTGTCAGTGTCGCCTCAAGTTTTAATTTACAAAGAAATAGCTATAAAACTGGGCCATCATTTGTCTCAACATATGGTCTACCCATTTAGCAAATCAAATATTGTATCAAGCAGCACATGACACGCGTTTTCACAAATAGGTGAAGATGTAAGAGTTTCATTGAAATAGATAAGAATTTTGAAACACCAAAAGATGGTGAGGAAAAGAGAACAGTTCTTTGTTAAGAGAACCCTGTAAATGTAAACACATTATCAATGAAAATTCATGAAAATTTCTCACTTTGCAATCTTCATTATGTTTTCACATCATAGTGAGAATCCTTGATGATCTGAGTGTTTCAATTTCATGTATACGATTAAAAAGTAGAATGTTTGTTTTATAATATTCAAAATATATTTTACTCAGTAAGGTTAATAGGGGCGCTGTTTATGCATTTTATTTAAGATTGGTTCTTTTGGAGTGAAAGATGACAGAATTGAAATGTTAAAATATGATCAGGTCTTACACTTATTACAGAGATTGGTCCTGATTTTATTCAAAGATGCTAGAATGGAAATATTTAACCACTATTCTGCCGTACCTCTCATGCAACTTTCACTCCACCAGGATCAATTTATGTATCAAGTGTAAGGCCCTATGTTGTTTCAATATTTCTACTCTAGCATCTTTCATACGACCAAGGAAAATCTCTATCAAACGTCTCAAGTGCCAAGCATAATTATATAAATTCTTTTATTTTTTGGTCTGGTCATCAAACATTACAAAACATTATTTTATATGCACTTGAGGCGTTAAGTGCATCGTTGGTCACGTGGTTCTCTCTGGAGTACATTTCAGAGTAGTACTCCATCCAACGCACCATTTTTTGCTTGCCAATGTCGTTGATGGTATTGCTTGCCTGCGGAAGACTTCAGTGGTGCTATCCCTTTCTTCGTGGGACCCTTGCGTTCGTTATGTCATTGTATATGTTTCTGATGTTTCCGACATCTACTGCTGACTGGATGCTCCGGCCGATCTGAAGCCAGTATTCATTGGCGCAATGCCTAGCGATAACTTATAACCGGAAAAACTTCTGCTTTCCATGTTGTGCCGACGCTGTGAGACGAAGCTGGAGCGTAATCTCCATATCGCAAGCCTGGGCAGGGTGATATGGATAATTCGTTTTTGCCTAAGCATTTGTTTTTCCCCACCCACCCACTCCCTCTCCATGCAGCTGATAGACCCAAGGGAAAGGACAAGCCGATATGTCAGTGCAGCAGCGGAGACGCAGGAGTTGCCGAGATTACACTGAAAACAATGCCTGTTAGAGTTTACTCCCTTAGCCTTTCCCATGAGATGGTTTTGTCGCAGGGTTTGAAAACCGAGTTTACCTTCTTCTAGATGGGAGACTACCATGGTTAACGATCCCCATAACTTTAAATCTCTCTTACATATTTACTTGGGAAATCTAATCTAAAGAGGTCATGTTATTCAAACGTATTTCCCCGTTAAGCAGCAATTTCTCAATGAATCACTTTGCTTTACACGTATAGAGTTATGTTTTATTTTGGATGGGGCCCCAAGTGGCTGAGTGGTCTAAAGCGCTTCCCGGTGCAGATCACTGCCGTCTCACCTCTGTCTGCGTGGGTTCGAGTCTAAGATTCGGCTAATGTAGTTATGTGGGAAAGCTGGCCAGTAGCTTCTCTTGGGTCGGTGGTTCTTTCCGAGGGTTTTCCCAGGTTGGTAACCACTTCCAGATACAAACTCAAGCTGTCCAACGTTATCAGAAATAGGTTTTTTCAGCAATTAGCAACATCGGTCTAGTTATCATTTTCACTGCCATCTGAATACGCCAAAAGAGCTTTCAGTTGTAATGTATGTACGGAAACATCAAATATTTTTTTAAAAAAAATATATCAATAATAATAATAATAATAATAATAATAATAATAATAATAATAATAATAATAAAAATAATAATAATGAGGACTTTGCATAGTGCCTAATCTTTCGAAGCTCTAAGCGCTTTACACCATCAATAATGATATGACTACACTACAGAACAACAAATGACAAAAACAATGAAATTAGAAAACATAAAAACATGCTGAAAACATATAAGATACAAAACA
The DNA here is from genome assembly GCA_029339505.1 of Unio delphinus. Lineage (NCBI taxonomy): Eukaryota > Metazoa > Mollusca > Bivalvia > Unionida > Unionidae > Unio > Unio delphinus. The sequence continues at coordinate 4,130,781 of JAQISU010000091.1, forward strand.
TGATTAGGTCGCTAAGTTTGTCCCTGCAGTCGAAACAGGTGAGTCATAAGAGCCCTCTTAAAAGGACCACTGTGTCTTTGTGTCTAATTTCAATGGGCAATTCGTTCCACGTCGCTGGGCCCTGGTGTGTGAATGAACTTTGTCCTTATGACTTTGTTTTCACCTCTGAGTACTACTACCTGCGGCGATCTATAATGACAAATTCTCTCTTGAAAAAATACTTGTAGGTCAAGCAATGTCTTTAACAATGCATACCAAGTTAATTCTATTTTGCTCGTATATTAAAAATAGACTTGTACATACAGACATCAAAATCATTTTGGCAGATAATTACAAATGTGTTATCTCATCGGGAAACAATTGACTAATGATGGTAGGTATATGCATTGCAATCTGGAGAGAGTGACTGGAAATACGTAAGTGGTATTTTATTTTACATGCACACCTGTTTTGCATTATACGCTTTACCTTGGGTACCCGTGCTTGCACACTAATTAATACTTTATGCTAAGCATCTTCCTTGTTAACCACCAGCTGAACCTTTCAAAGGAAAGTAATTTGAGATAAAACATGTTCCATTGCCGATGGGTTGCTTGGGTGTTGAACCTCACACCAACACACTAAACGTTACTTCGTACCGCGGCAGCTGCGTCAAGTGTTTAGCAAAGTAACATATCACATCGGCCTACCTGACCATGTCTAGGCAGAACCGTTTAATACATATCCGTTTCAGCCGGTTCCAGTGGCGTCGCTGGGGAGGGGGGTGGGTGGGTGCGGGGGTGCGGACCGCACCGGGTGACACCATCTCAGAGGGGTGACACCCAAATGAAAAATTGCAAATTTTAACAGAGCACACACTGGAAATTTTTAAATAAAGTAAGTTTAATGTAAAAATAACTATAACTTAACGTTGTTACAGTTCTTAAATGCTTTTACCTTCTGACCTTCAATTAATTTGTTTTTGTTTTTGTCATTTTTTATACTGTGGACTTATTTTAAGAAGAAGAAATCCATGGTGGAAGTCTGGAGGGGTGACACCATGAGTTTACCGCACTGGGTGACACTAACCATAGCGACGCCGCTGGCCGGTTCTAATTTGTTTCAATAAAATACCAATTATATTTTTGTCTATAACAGCTTTGGACTTCACCTCGCCCAATTTATACTGTGTTGGAGAAATCACAAGTACACATGATGGCTAGGTTTTCAAAACATTGATGAAACTTGACTTTGTGGCTAACACTGATGCTTTAAATTTGGTAACCAGCTGTTGGTTCGTACATTTTGCCAGAGATCGCATTCCCACTTTCAAGACACTTGTATATATTTTTCATCTGGTTTGGTCATCACACCGGTGTCACCTCTCCCCACATCCACCCGCACATGTAATCGAGATAGCTCAAATACGTGCACTCTGTAGAATAGTACAGTGTTAATATATGCACTATTGAAACATTATGTTTAAACTATATATGTAGAGGTGATAGAGGTGTGTGATCTCCCCCACTTTTTATGGCATTAAGTTTTCGTTACCTAGGAGATGACCGATCACAGTACTATTGCCCAAATCGAGTAAACATTAACATAACATATGAAATTGAGGAATGGAATAACAGCGACCTGAAACCTTGACATAGTTAGCCCCCTTAGATAAATCATCACAACCCGCTGTGAACATGAATTACGAGCTGAACATTACAACTCGGCATACGGTCATCCTTTCTTGGTTGAAGAGATTTCACAACTTAATTACACATGAATTAACGGGTTTCATTCCTGGTCCTTACTACGCTACTTTGCTAATTAGCAATTAATTTACATAGATTTCTAGACATATAACAGAAAAACCAATTCTCAGCATATATGATTTATATTATGTACTAAACAAACTAAATCAGAACTCATTCATATAATGCGTAAGTCAAATGACATTGAGACAAAATGCACCAATCAATTATCTTCAGAAATTTGATGTATGAAATGAGAATGAATAAATTCGACAAATAATTACAAACTTACATTAATGAACAAATTGAGACTACCATTGTGCTTTAATCGAGATTCACAACTTTCTTCTGAAGTCGAATCTTTCTCCTTTTATGTCCCTCACTTTCCGATGCTAGTCCTTAGACAATTTAAGGATGAATACTTATAGATCCTGCAGCTAAATCTCTGGATTGCCTCAAAAACTTAGACTGATTCACGAGTTAATTTCTTAAAGCCTGAATCACGTCTGGGAACACAAACCACTCGTTTATCTTAGCCAATCAGGATTACTTCTTTAATAGCCAAAAATGTTATGACTAAAATCGAATTCGGAATAATCCTATCTTTAGACTCCCTTTATTAATAACTATTCTGGAAAATATCATTTTATGAGACCTTTTTCAAATGTTCTAAGCCTTCTTAAATTTGTCCAATGTTTTCCCCAACTCTTGTTATTAACTGATATTGATCTTGCGTTAACATTGCACTCTGCCAAACTACAGCAAGACGATTAGCAAATATATCAATCTTAATGGTTACGTGTCACGCTGGCTACGACATAATTTAATGCGAAATGTTTCTAAACAATTTTGTACCATTACAGGATATGATAATATTTTGTTACCAAGTTATTTGAGTGCTGGAAATTTTTAAGTTTTAAGTTAAAGTGTTCGAGCCTCAACTACCTTCCGAAAATTAAATGGTTAATCTGTGAGTTTAATGTAACAAGGTGATAAACAGCTCAACTCAGAATAACCTGCAAATTAATGGGGGTTTTAAGTTTACAATTTATTTCCTATTCGTCTACTAATTATTTATTATTCTTTTAGAGTATGATTCACTAACCCCAATACAATTCATTATATTTCTTGAAAATAAGTCAAAAGTAGCGACCTGTTAAAAAAAAACCTCAATATAATTCATTCTATTTCTTGAAAATAAGTCAAAGATAGCGACCTGTTAAAACATAATTTCTTTTATATTTTCATGTCAAAATGCTTGCCAATATATGTGTAAGTGTGTCATGCCGAAACTCCTATACAGCTTCACTTTTTGACATTAGCCATGCACTACTGGTGAAAATGGGTTTATTATGTTTATGATATAGTGTTTAGTATGTTTACGATATAGGTAAGCAGACAGTGGAATCATCCTTTTACATTGAGAGAGAGAGAGAGAGAGAGAGAGAGAGAGAGAGAGAGAGAGAGAGAGAGAGAGAGAGAGAGAGAGAGAGAGAGAGAAGCCTAATTATAGCAATTTTTGACATTTCCAGTCAAACAGAAGGAGAAGAAGAGAATATTTTTTTAAAACGAAAGCAAAGGGAAAAAATTTAAAATGTGTGTGGTTGCGATTGTTTGAATACCCCATGTATATTTACTGCTGAGATACTCGAGGAATTTGGATAAATATAATCATATCTTATAAAGAGGGAAACTAGTTGCTGATTCATTCTGCAATATATCGAACTCGGTGTCATCTGTGTAAGGTTTCACAACGTAACCGGATGCTTTATGATGGCATTGTATTTCCTTATATTGGTCATAAACTGTATGACAGCAGCTGTCGTAACTCAATAAAGTGGAGTTAAACTGATAACTGTTATAAATTATTTCATGCATGAAAACAGATGGTAGGTTAATGTATAATCCGGTTAGCTTTGTGTGGGCATCTCAACGTGCAACTTGCACTATACTAAATTTTTTATTTCCTTGTCGTCGCCGTTATTGTTGTTGTTATTGTTGTAAGGTTTAAAGACATTTTCCGCTCAGAATATGCTATACATGGCGGCCAGTATAAACTGTGGAGGAAGAAACCGGGGAAATCCCAGAAAGAACCACAGATTCACTATAATCTTCTGGCAAACTTTCTTAAATACCCAGGTCTCGTTATATCTTACCATTCGCTGGTAAAAGAAAATTATCGAAGTTGTCCAGCGATGGCATGTAGGTAAGATAGCTAAATAATATCGTATCATAATTTTCAGGAACAAACAAATTACAAACTATGACTCATTTTGCACAGGCAATTGATTCTCTCAGTTAAAAAAAAAGAAATCTAATGCAAAAGCCTTTCCATATTACCAATAAATACGAGGTTACACCCGCACAGTTTAAAATCGTATCCTTCGGAAATATCATGCTAATTTTCTTATACGGTCGGCGCATTTAGTCGTTCATACTTTTCACCCCCTTTAAATGCACAAACCACACTCCTTCCTTCAAACCACACTCCTTCCTTGTAATGTTTTAATACCGTACTGATCTTTTGAAGGACACTTTTACTCGAAGTTTCTAGGCTGTTTCGTGTTTTGTCTACTTGGTGCGATGTGAAACTTAAACTTCCGGTCTACCTCAGCGTGAATGTGATTGCGTCCTGATTGCTTTTGTTATTATTCTTTCTTTCTGAGGGTCTGTTCAAGCATTGGCACCAGTCGCTACATCTTGGCATAACCCGGCAAATGCTAGATTTGTCAAGAATGTAACAAATTAAAATCGGTGCCGTGCACGTGCTATATCAGTTTGAATTTCGCTGGGAAAGGTCACTGGTGGAAATTTCGTAAACTGTATACAACGACTGATGATATATGATTTTTTTTTTTTTTTTAGCATTTTGTACAGAGTTATACATTCGTTGAGTTTGAGTGTTTGGAATGAATATTTAATGCACAGATAAAACGAATTACCCCGATCTCAAATATTATGATGCAGATATGTAACCTATAATTGGGAACAACTGCCTTGTAAATTTTTTTGTAAACTGTTACATATTATATAGTTGTTTTTTTTTAATATAAAAAAACCTCGGATATATAAGCAACTTAGGATTACACTGTCAAGGAAACAAATGGTCTAATTTAAATGATTTTTCTGTAATTGTTTTTGTTTCCACTAGTTTGCATATCCAAGCAAAGTTATGATCAAAATGTAATAATATCTTGAGATGACCCTAGGTCACCAACCCTTTAAGGTGGGTGGGATGGAGTTCCTTTAAAAGATATTAGAAAAGGAATGAAAAACCAGTGCAATAATGAGATACATATTTTTTGTATTTGTTTCTAACTTGATTGCTACGCTTTCTTTACGAATAACGGTCATTGTTTTTCTTATTATTTTAATGTACACCGCACCGGTGGCCTAGTGGTTAGAGCTTCCGTCGCGGAAGCGGGATGTCGTGGGTTCGATCCCCGGCCGAGTCATACCAAAGACTTACAAAAATGGTAATAAGAGCTGCCTCGCTTAGGCTGTACATGGCGGCCAGTATTAATGGTGGAGGAAGAACACGGGAAAACCCCCTGAAAGAACCACCGACACACGAGAAGCTTCTGGCAAGCTTCTCACATACCCACATTGGCCGAATCTGAGACTCGAACCCACGCAGACAGAGGTGAGATTGCAGTGATCTGTAACGGAGAGCGCTTTAGACCACCTGGCCACTTCGGGCCCCGCCTGGTTTCAGGATAATGTGACTGCGGCATGATGTCCCAGTGCTAGACATCACTATAAACTGCCTCACTGCAGACATCGTAGCGATATGACTGAATTTTTTAAAAGCTACGTTAAGAATCCTACACACACACACACACACACACTTTTTATGTTTCCTGAAATTAACCCGTTTAATTATTGATACGATTTCTATACTGTCATGGAATTTGGTCGAACAAATTAAATATGCATATAGAATGATTAAACATTGAAATGTAAGAGCACTCATGAAAGGGATCACTGTCTTTGTGTCTAATTTCAATCGGCAATTCATACCACATTGCTAGGTATGCAAGAAAACGTTGTCCATATGAAAGAGAAATCAAAGAGAGGAAGAAGAAAAAAGGAAGAAAACAAGCAAATAGAAATAATGAAAATCTGTGCATTGATGCTGGTATGAATACCCCACATTTATTTACTGTGATACTATAGAAAGTTGGAGAAGTGTAATCCTATCATCTGTCGTCTTAAGGGAGCAACTACTTAATGGCTTATTCAGTCTGCCATATACCGAACTAGGTGTCATTTAGGCGTCACAGCGTTACCTGTTGTTTATGATGCCATACATTTTTATTATAATTGCTATAGATTGTATGACAGCAGCTGTCATGCTTCGATAATGTGGAGTTACAGTAATCAAGGTTTTGTATTATTTACGTTATGGCACCGGATGAACTTACAGCTTGTACTATACTACAGTGACAGTGTTATTTCCGTGTCGTTATATCTTACAGTTCGCTGATAAATGAAAAGTATAAAAGTTGTACAGCGATGACATGTAAGTCAGACAGCTTAATAATATGGTATGAATTTTTTTAGCAACGAAAAATTACAAACTATGACTCGTTTTACACAGGCACTTGATTATGTCGGTGAATATATATATATATATATATATATATATATATATATATATATATATATATATATATATATATATATATATATATATATATATATATATATATATATATATATATATATATATAATGCAAATATCATCCCTACTCCCAATTAACACAAGGTAACAATCAAGCGGTTCAAAATCTGATCCCTCAGTGATTCCATGGTAATTCTCGTACAGTCGGCACATTTAGTCACTTGTACTTTATACCACCGTTATAGACATTCGAAACTCCTTCCATGTATAAATACCGTAGTGATATTTAATGAACGCTTTTATTCGAAGTTTCGACCAATCCGGTGGCCTAGTGGTCAGAACGCTTGCCTCGAATGCGGGAGGTCGAGGGTTCGATCCCCGACCAAGTCATACCAAAGACTTACAAAAAAGGTACTAACAGTTGCCTCGTTTGGCACTCAGCATTAAGAGATTAGTGTTAGGACTGGTCGGCATGGTGTCAGTATAATGTGATTGGGTGGGATATCATGTTACATGTCTGCGGTATAATGCCCCAGAGCTAGACATCACTATAAACTATCACACGGCAGACATCGTAGTGATATAACTGAAAAAAAATGTTAAATCTACGTTACAAATACAAATCAAACATACATACACGCAAAGTTTCTTTGTTGCTTCGTGACCTGTCTACCTGAGTGCCAGATATGAGACAAACTTCCGGTCTACTTCAGAGTGAAGGTGACTGATTCCTGATTGCTTTTGTTGTTCGATCCCCGGCCGAGTCATACCAAAAACTTACAAAAATTGTACCAACAGCTGCCTCGCTTGGCTCTCAGCATTAAGAGCCTAGTGTTAGGACTGGTCGGCCTGATGTCAGAATAATGTGACTGGGTGGGACATCATATTACGTGTCTGCGGCATAATGCCCCAGTGATAGACATCACTATAAACTATCACACGGCAGACATCATAGCGATATACACGAAAAACTGTTAAAGCTACGTTAAAACTTCAAATCACACACTCGTACACTCAAAGTTTCTCGGTTGTTCCGTGACTTGTCTACCTGGTGCCAGATATGAGACTTAAACTTCCGGTCTACTTCAGAGTGAAGGTGACAAATTCCTGATTGCTTTTGTTATCGATTCTTTCATTCTGAGGGTCTGTTCAAACTTTGGCATATCTTGGCCTAACCCCGCAAATACCGGATTGTCCTAGTAGTAGTGACTTAAAATCGGTGCCGTGCACGTGCTATATCAGTTTGACATTCACCCGGAAAGGTCACTGGTGGAAATTTCGTTAACTGTCGATAATTTGATGATATTTAATTTTTAGGCGTTTTTCTGCATAGTCATATGGTGGTAGCTGAGTTTGAGTGTTTGGAATAAATATTTAGTGTACAGGTAAAAACAAACTATCCCGAATGCAATGTCCTGCTGTAGTGATGTAACCTATAAATTGAGAAGAACTGTACATTTGTACGTTTTTTTTTAAGATTATTAAACATTAAGAACTGAGACGAGTTACACTGTTAAGAAGGCTAGTGGTCTAATTTAACTGATTATTGTGTAATTGATGTTCACTAGCTTGCCTATCCAAGCCTGCTGCTATACTCAGAATGTAATATTATCTTGAGCTAAGCATATGGTAGCTATCATTTTCAGTGGGTGGGTTTGAATTCGTTTCGAAGATTTTCGAAGAGGACAGAAAAACCAGTACAAAATATTTTGTTCTTTTCTATGTATACTTTACTTACTACGCTTTCTTTTGGAAGTATGGCCATTGTTGATGCATGTTTTATTTCTGTTCTTTTTTTAATGTTTCCTAATTAAAAAAATAACCCGTTTGATCACTAAAAATAATTATATGATGTTGTTGAAATTGGTTGAACAAACTGATTATGCGTACAGAATAATTAAACATTCTAATTTGTAATTTGGAAGTATATTATGTGATGGGGCAAATTTCTGGCGATCTATCAAGAATACATTAGTTGAGACCAGAGAACCATTAGTTAGATTTATGGAGACAGGCACGTATCATAGGGTGTTCTTGCGAGTATAGTGATATTTCTTAATAGTGGAACTGTTGTTACTAATTAGAACCTTTGTTTATTCAGCAGCCAGACTGACTGCTAGAGACAAAATACAGTTCAATTTTCATGGAAATATTGTCAAACGTGAGAAACCGCAGAATTTCATTTACTTAAAAAAGACCAGGTCAGCTGACCCGACGTTAGCGACTCGAGAGGAAAAGGTGGCAAAATACATTTGATTCTGATTGGTCACGTTAAAAAGGGGTATGTTTTTACACAAAATTTAATAGGATTTAATAATGACCTTGTTGAAATTGAAGTCAGTCTAAGCTTTTTTCTGCAAGAGAATTTAACTAGTGAGGACTCCGTGGGATTTGTAAGAAATTCAATCAATAAAAAGGAATGGTGCAGGCAAGTCGCCAAAAACCTGTTTGGGTGACGAAAACCCAAAAATGTATAGTGTCACAATTCCATGTAATTTGTTGATGAGACTTATATAATGTTTCCTTTAGTTTTCAGGTCTTGCATGATTTCATTTGAAAGATTTGTATAATAATGTGCTTTTGAATTATGAATAGGAAGTCGTATATTAATTATTAGATAAGGGTGACTTATTGTTAATTTGTGTCGTGTTAGCGTAAAACACTATGTTGAGTTATGAATAGAAAGACTTACATTATTTCTTGGATAAGTTTGACATATTGTTTTAATTTATCATCTTGCTTGCATAATAATTAGGTTCTAAGAATTTAATGCCTTACATTAGTTAATATGATTTACGATAATACACGTGAATTCACCAAATTTAGATTTCACATATGATTCAGCGTCAGTGTATTGACTAGGGAGCTGGAGTGTATTCAATTTATTTGCTGTGTAAATTTAAGGCGTGGTCAGAATTCAAAGCCTCGATGTATGGCACGTTAATGTGTAAGATCAAGGCGTAACGAATTAGCAATTCGACTAACTCCGGTCATATGAGGACATGTCTAGTTGATTAATAGCCTTATAATCTGTTTATCACTGATATAAATATCTGACTTTCGAACCAGGGATAATGAAAGTTCTCAACTGTATCAATTATAACGAGAGACTTAGGTGTTGTTTAATTTCTTTTAAAAGGGAGAAAATAGCTTTCTGGACGTATTGAAAATTACGTAAACTCAGAGGTATACTTAGAAAGGGAAACTAGAGGGAAGGGCAGTGAGACACATAATCCAGTGGTGAAATCAGGTATCGTGCTGAAATTATAAGTGTTCAGAGGGTATCTTGAGACGAATGGTAGAAAGTGTCCTAGAGCCAAAATTCTAAACAGAAACGGAGAAACGGGGACTGTGGACTATCAGGTTATGAAATCTTACAAGGCGTTGACTTTTATTATGCCACTCGATCCTATGATGATCTAAAGCTATCAGTAATAGATCGGCTAATTTATTTAAATCTATTTTGATTTTTATTGTAATTCGGTGAAAGTTTTATTTCTAAAGCAGAGTGTATTCCTAATGAAAGGAATATTTCACAATTGTATATGTAAATGATTAAATTGTTTGTTTATCTTTACGGAGGGCTCGTATTTATTTGTTCAATAAATACCTGCTCAGTTTACTATATCTATTCCCATACTCGAACCGGGGTAATTATATCGAAGGCGGTCATCTCTTAGATAACGAGTACCAAAAAAGGGATGGGTTATATTATTTATTATTATCATATTTATACAACCCCGTGACCAGTGGGGCAATAATATGTAATAACTAATAAATAATCATCATTCTCGTCACCACCAGACTTGCCACCACGTAACATATAGCTTATTGTTAGTGATGCATCTTTCAGACTACACCTGTTCCTGGCCATTTGAATACTGTTTAACATTCATAATTTTCCTCGTGACAATTCGTTATTAAACCTTTGTTGATGATGTCGTAAGACCAACGACTTTTCTCCACGTGTTTAAAGTAGTTCACATCCTTTCATAATTATCAATGACAGTCAAAATTTTAAATAATAAAAATATAATACGAGTTTTGTCCCTGTACATTTTTCAAAATCGTGGGGATTATACTTTCTTTTCTCTGTCCGTCCTTCCAATAAGAATGCAATATATATCCCACCCAATTAAAGACACAGACTTGAAACTTTGGGACCTGATCGGGAGTTGTCTTTAGATAAATACAGTGGCTTGAAAACATTTGGAAATTCACATAGTAAAACGAAAAGAACAGGGAAAAAATAAACTGTTAGTTCATATTTTCTTCCATTAAAAATGTTAACCACCTTACCACTTGAACTACATCAATGGAAAACAATAGCGTTGTATAAAGTCACTCTCTTTACTACATGGACATCTCCTTACCAGAGTAAACTTTAGTAATTTATATTTTTCATTTCAGTAATTTAGGCTACGGTCCTATGTCATAGAATACTAACCAAAAAATATTGGGACGAAACGCAGAAGCTTTTGGGGCTTTAAAAACACTCATAAGTTACGTAGCCTTCATATCTGCTTTCCTCAATATTAAATTAATGTATAAATTTCGAAATATTGGGGGGGGGGGGGAGTCCAGATGATTGTAAAATTGTATCCTTCTGAATAATCCTCTCAAAATTTCTTATTGAATTGTATTCTTTAAAATACACATATTTTCTTTAAGTTAAATTTTCCGAATCTTTTCTTTTCTACTTTAAGTTAAATATTTGTTATCGATATTGTCATTAAAAATCTAATTTATATTTCGTTTCACAGCCTGTCTTATAATGTTTGTTGTAGGGGTTAACGCCATTTTTTAGCACACGATATGCTGTTATACATGGCGGCCAGTATCACTGGTGGAGGAAGAAACCGGAATCTACTCCCCCCCCCCCCCACACATACACACCGGAAAGAACCACCAACCCACGAGAAGCTACTGGCAAGTTTTCTCACATACCCACATTGGCCGAAACCGAGACTCGAACCCGCGCAGAGGTGAGATGGCAGTGATCCGTAACGGAGAGTGTTTTAAACCACTTGGCCACTCGGGCCCCTTGAATCATAAATAAATTAAATGCAAAATGAAAAGGACAAAAACAAGGATAGGTGAATATAATTTAGGACGTGTAAGAAAAGATGTAAGAATAAAATAATGAACAAACGAATAAACGGACAGTAAATGAATGCAAGTGAAGATAAAAAAAAGAAGAATTGCGAAATGTACGAGTTTATGCACAAATGAGAATGAATAACCGCATACTATATATAACACCATATCATTTCCGAAAAAATACATTATAGTTTTAGTGAATCTGGAATGGAAGTAAAGGATGCAAATTACGACAACGAACAGAGGTTAATATTGAATTGGTTTTTATGTACTGTTTGACCACACAATAAAACCACTATCTTCTCAGTCGATAATTCAATAATCTCCCAAAATTAAAAAACGCAAACGCTTAAATAGTCTTAATGTATTCTATGATCTAAATCAGGTAAATAAATTTTCTCTTTCAGTGATATTTTGTACACATTAAAATCAATAGAGCAACATCGTTCATAAAGAATAACTCCCGATTTTCACTGAAAACAGTGAATATTGGTTTCTTTTTTCAAGCCAAATTCTGTGGTCGAAACGTCTGCAGTATTAATGGTTACAATTATTACTTAGGTTCCAGTACCAAACACTGTAGTCTGTTTTTAGATCAGCTCTCATTTTGGTGGTGAATTATAAGGTAAATGTTTATGTTTATATGAGTATTATGGTATGGTTATCTGTCTGTATTTCGGCGAAAGTGCACATTGAGCAATGAGACATTGATACTGATCCAGAAGTTCAATTTGTGACCTTCGCACGTTACTTTGTTCACAGCCCGGCCTCTCCCAAAATGCCAAATAACGTATGACAAGAACTTCACGGTAAGTTTGTCTTTGAAGGTATATTCGATTAACATTAATTTATTAGGATTTGGACCCAGTGATAAGTGATAAGTTCAGCACTAACTGGTGTAGAGACTATGTTGGAACAAGGAACAATAATCGTGACTACGTCGCGGTGGAAGGAAACAAAGTCACAGTAAGAACATGGTAAGTCTTTTCTGTTGTTGTATTTATTGCAGTCCACCAAAACAGAATTACTAAACCCATCAATTCCTTCAAATACTTCTGATGTATTGTCTCGACATAACGGAAATGGCTGAGCAATGTTTCAATTGGCTACACTAGGGATGAACGTGATGATATATCTGACTGCAACAAATAAGTAGTTTTCGGTGTGATCTTCTGAAGCCATAGATCGCTGCGCACATGGACGATGTCAGAGGTAACCAGTTTACGGTATATGAACACTGGGGCAGATGTAGTTAGACTGAATACCTCATTACGGATCGTTCTGTTGAAGGCATAACGGCTCGCATTTGTTTTTTTCAAAACCTGTTCTTTCAAACTGATGATATATATATGTTGTTGTTGTCGTAGGTTTTAACGCCATTTTCAGCACAAGATAGGCTATATATGGTGGCCAGTATTAATGGTAGAGGAAGAACCCAGGAAAACCCCGGTAAAAACCACCGACCCACGAGAAGCTATCGCCAAACTTTGTCACATACCCACATTAGCCGAGCCTGAGACTCGAACCGACGCAGATAGATGTGAGATGGCAGTGATCCGTAACGTTGAGCGCTTTAGACCACTCGGGGCCCCCTATATATATATGAATTTTACTTTCGGAATTCGATTGCAAAGTGTATGTAATTAATTCATTCCGATTCGGCTGATAGAGTATGGTTTAAGTTACGTTGTTTCCGAAGGCCCAAGTCGTTAAGATATGATTGATAATAGTGAAAGATTAATGATCACATTTTACTGCTCGACGGCTTAATCAGAAACAAATACTGGTATATATCGTGCTGGTCTTTAACTATTGCACTAACACACTGCTTGATTTTGTAGCAGACGGTAACAATTTTATAAGTATACACCCTAAGTATACTGTTACTAAATGAATATATGCCCCGTCTTTTCATGTACCGAACCGTGCGAGACTATTTTCAAGTAAACAAGTGCACGTTTAGAGATCTGTTAGAAAGCATTAAGAATAGCTTGGGTCTGTGCAGTTTGCAATTGGACTCTTTTTATAAGCGCGTACATACGGTATGTGTATGATATAATCAGTCAATGTTACTTTCATGGCATTCTTTCCTTGTCACCCAATTAGTGATTTTCTGAAATAATTTTTGTAACGTTAATAGATAAGTTTGATTCAAAATATAATCTGAAGCCTGATGTACTTCAATAATTTATTGATACACTAAGCCTGAGACTCGGTCAGACAGAATTTCTATGAAACACTGAAAAAGTTTTCTAATAATAGTGCAAATCATAAATCAATTAATGAATCAACTACGAAATTCTGAGATTAAATATTTCAGTAGCAAATGATCTGCGTCGAAAAGCCCAAAACTTCCTGAACATGGTGATAAGCGTAGACATCCAATTTCGACTCCATCCTGTTTTGACGTTGATTGTAAAACCAAATGGGGAAAAAAACTTTAATAAATGTCTAAATGTATACAGAAAAATTAATCCTGAAAAGGAAGACATTTCCAGGAACCAGCCTGGAAATGAGTGAACATAAAATAGTGGATATTTGGGTTTGACTGACAAGAACTGGTTAATAATGTATGTTATGTTATAAGGAAACGAATATTTTGAGAGCTCTCTCTCTCTCTCTCTCTCTCTCTCTCTCTCTCTGTGCTGCATGTCATTCCAATCCACGATCGCAAGCTTTCTACTCAGTTATGGCACCTATTTTCGTGGACTAGAGACATAATGGCTAATAAGCCAATTAAAAGCAGAGGGCGAAACAACTAATGATCTGATGATCAACAAGTCTCGCTTTCGGATAATCATAAGGCTGCACTAAAAGTTTCTAAAACATCTGGCGATTAATAAAGAGCAAAAGGATTTATACGTTTCATTGGAATAAATGTACGCTTATATTATACAAGATAATTCTTTTCTTCAATAAATATTCTTCGAAAACTGCTGTAATCAGTTTTATTATTCCATGTTATAGTGTGGCTGTAGTCTACTGATTAAGTATAAATATAGTCAGCAAAACGTAACGTGACGTTATGTATTCAAAAAATTTCGGGAATTAAAGAATAATAACGACGTCGTATATTGCACCTTTACTGGGTTCAGTGCTAATTTCATAACTTTCACGTTAGGGATTGATAAGTGATAACACAAATAATAGTAAAATACAGGTTATAAAATTTTGAATTTGTATTCTACGGTGATTTTAACCCAGTTTTACCTTTGAACGGCACCCATCGTTTGCTTGCACGCACCAATGCGTAAACAATCACGACATGAGAAACAGCACAAAAATGACGCACACCTGCATCGCAGACACTCTGACATGTCGCAATAGTAATTAATTATCATCCGACTGCATATTCATTCCGGATAAACACACCAGTCCATGTAACATCACGACTCATTTGCACTCAGACCTTGGTTCGACTCCTAGTGGATTACGAGTTAAAAATTCTCTAATATGAATATTAATTTAGTATTAAATGTTAATTCTTTAAAATGAATATTAATTTAGTATTAAATGTTAATTCTCTAATATGAATATTAAATGAATATTAATTTAGTATTAAATGTTAATTCTCTAATACGAATATTAATTTAGTATTTAATGTTAATTCTCTAATATGAATATTAATTTAGTATCAAATGTTAATTCTGCCTAGTTTTATCAAGCATTCTCCTGTAAAATTCAGGGATTGTACTTTCCGTTTTGCTTGATGTATGTGTGTAATTCTTTGTAATTAAATCTATATATTTTGATTCCTGGAGTAATGGAAAAAGAATTTTATTTGGGCTTGAAACCTTTGAAGCTAAACTTACACCAAGGAACGTAGAAGAACCTTGGTCGTCGTAACGTTATGTACACGCGTTCCATGGGATTTACCAACGGTGTTCACAATATAATTGATACAATGTTGCAATAGTCTCTCGAGACTTCACGGTAAATTTCTTGTCTGGGATGCACACACAGTGTTACGCATTTGTTCACGCATTTGTGCCCATCGACACACACGTTCTCTCTGATATGTGTACACATCATATATAGATTCTCAATCTCATTATACAGAACAATATGACATAAAAAGACGCATTTCTGTACATTGCACTTCTACAAAGTGTACACAGATATACACATATCCATATCCTGATATATCCTTACACATGATCCTCTTTCATAGTATACACTAACGTTGCACACTGCAACCATTATACAAAGTTTATATAATTCAATTCAACATTTGCAAATCTATAATATCAAATGAATAAATGCACGAGATTACTACTGATTAACCAAAAGGCGAATTACAATAATAATTATTTACATAAACATTGCTCATATCATAAAATATGCAAGTATATCAAACATTACGAATGAATCAAACCCTACAATTGGTAATTCTACGTACTAAAGTGTACATACTGCAATAATTGAAGTACAATTACTTTGCCGTAATATATTTCACAACAGTCGAACAAATAGTCACTGGCATGTACTATATCTCCTTGTAATTCTCAAAAAAAAAACCAAGTTTCCCGCCAATGTCGAATGACGTCGGAGTAGCTTATCTTCCCTTATAATTCCCGCATGCTGGTTTTAGTAACTACTGCCATTTATTGCTCAAGATAATATATTTAGGCTCGCAATTCTAATGTTAGCCACGCCTTACTCAATTCTGATTGGATATTGATTCATATAATTATCAGACACTATCTCCTCCCAACAGTCAGTCACAGTGGAATTACGAGTCCCACTTAATGTTCCTTTGATCGGAACACAGAATTCCACCACTTACCTGTGAAACATGTGATGACGATAATTACGTAACTGGCTTTGCCAAAAATAAGGCGCCACGAATTGTATGACAAAGACAATTTACTGTCTTGTCATATCATTATTCGCCGAATTGACCTTCATACATATTTACGGCGCGAAATTATTAACATCAGGGTCTAACATATACATGTTGAAATCTGGTTAATCCTTTCAACGTGACAAATACATACATACATGCATACATACATGAATAGATACATACATACATACCCACGCATGCACGCACAAACACACGTACTTACACACACACGCACATACATACATACATACATACATACATACATACATACATACATACATACATACATACATACATACATACATACATACATAAATACATGTACGTACCAATACCTCTAAAGATGAAGTTTGCTTCTGGAAAGGTTATTGGTGTATATCCTTTTCAACAAGATATTTTGCCTCACAGAATTTTCATTTATTCTGAAAGCCATTTGTAAGTGTTATTGGTGTGTTTCAGAAACATGCAGTCAATAGCTGGTTCAGTTGTGCAGATCCCGCTTTGAGATAGTGTGCCTTAAATAATGTCTTTTCTTATTCAAGTTATTGGTTTATGCCAATTTTCAACACACTATCAAATACCTGGTTTGGTTGGGTAGAGCCATCGATAAGGTATTTTGCCTTACAGAGTTTTTGTTCACCAGGAGCCAGACAGAAAGGTGGACATCTTTCTAACGAAACTCGTTGTGTTGTGATAATGCATTCAGACATGACTCGATAGGACACACGGTACTAATTATATGGAAGAACTGTAAACCAGTCTAGAAATGGATGAACAAATAGTAGGGTATATACGGTAATTGGTTAATAAAGAAAAGTAAAGTTTTAGGAAAAATACCTTTGAGAGCTTATCCTATGTGTAATTAAAAAATATAGACAATATTCTATTGAAGCAATTTTCGTAATTTTACAGGCTTGACTTAGGAGTACTCAATAATAAAAATAGCACCTGATTCATTTGGCGCAGAATCAATAACATGTGTTTCATGCACATGTAGATAATTAAAAACATGCAGCAGCTCAAGCAGCAGAGAGGGTGGACAGACCGAAACTATTTCAAGCAAACCGAAACTATTTCGCAGACAAAAACAAGAGAAATCCTTTAGGATTTTACGCTACAGACCCGACACTGATGGTATTGTGGAGACGAATTGTTTTAATCGAACATTTGATCAAGTCCGATACGATATCTTCATCAAGGGTTATGCAAATTTATCGTTACAAATCCATGTGGGATTGACTGAGCGTGATTAAAGAAATTGATAAAGATATTATAATCCATATCTCCACTGCACCAGGTCTGGTGACTATTTCGTAGTGTATGTGTGTCAACTCCATTGAATACAACAAAAATATTGCAGTTATTTCTGATCACTTTTGGTATTTGAATGTATCGTTGAGTGACATATATCACATCGGTATTTTTATGCCTACCTCTGGAAAATATCCTAGCAGGATTCTTTTGATTGTCTAACATGACATCATCATATACGACTAAATTGTTCATACTCCATCAATATCATCAATGCTCGGTGCTTCCTCGATATCGGTTATAAACTCAATAATATCCTGATCGATTTTCGATTTTGCTTTCTCGTTAAAATCCTTTAACACCTCGAAACATCGCTGATCGTCTACACTTGGGGCTATTAAATGCAACTTATCCGATCTCGTTATCAAATTAAGTAACAACTGTGTCTTGCCGCTTCCAGATGGTCCGATTATAATCATGCGAATAGAATTCGGTAGCGCTGCATGATGCTTAACTGGTTCTAGTGGTTTTTTCGCCGAAAAATCAATCACATTCATGTTATTATAAATAAATGATGGATCTATATTTTGTGAAATGTAAGAAGCGTACTAGCACAAATGACTTAACAACAATTGCAAGTAAAAATAACAGATCAACACTTGCTGGTAAGTATGTACAATGTGGTACCAAAAAATTTAGATTTGTTTCCCTTGACAAAATCAAGGATTTAAAAACAAACAAGGAGGTGATATTGCAGCCAAGTTAGTAAAACTCCCAGAAACACCATGGGCAAAATATCCGGGAGAAAAACACCTTCCAGGGTATAGTTATTGTGGACCCGGGACCAGACTCGATATCAGACTCGATGATCAAAACCAACCCAAACCCGGATAATATCCAATAAACGCTATTGATAAAGCGTGTCATGCTCATGATGTTGCTTATAAAAGCAGCAATCTGCAACAGAGACATATCGCAGATGTGAAATTGAGCGTTGAATTCAATCACTGATAAATCCTTCAAAGAAAAATTAGCTTCATGGTTGATAAAATCGGCGATGAAAAGTAAATTGATGGCAGGGCTCGAAATTAGCGGTAGTCCGCTAGCCCGAGGCTAGTAAATTTCCCGTCGGGCTAGTAACTTTCATAATGTTAATAGTCCGACGGGCTAGTAAGTTTTTGGTTATCAACAGTCAAAGTTTGTTTACTCATGCCCTAATAAAGACGTGACTTCGGCCGATATTCTTTAGAATCAACGCAGTGACCGTTGTAAACACAGTCATAAAATATTAGCATGTGAAGATGAAGTCAATTTCTGCTTCGGAAATGTACTTCTATTACAAGAAGCCATCTGATTATGCGCGTTTCACTTAACAGCGCCAATTTAGGTCCCGTCATTAACAACGGAAGTTTGGAAATTGATCCGTATTATTCTGATAGCGAATTAAATGGTATCACGCTTTATTCACGCGAAACGTTACACAAAAAGAACATAGCATCAACTATTCAAAGAAAGTAGTTTACATGTTTGTTTCTTGAAGGTATATTTTTTGCTTGCTCCGAGTCACAAACGGGTAACTCATATTTTACGTTTGCATCGAAATAATTAGAAGAATTAGATCAATTTATCATGATAACATTACTGACACATCATTTTCCAAGCAACTACTTTTTCAATAATAAGAATAGCTTTTATATTTTTCCACCCAAAACGATTGAACAAATAATTGAATACACGTGGAGACATCCAAGCATTTGATGGGAATTAAAAGCTCACATGGGCATCTAAGATTGAAAATATTCACGCTTCTTATTAATTTCAACAATGCACTGAGGTTTGATTAATTAGGAACAATTACCAAACATATGTTATTAATGATGAGACCGTAATTGGAGCTGTTAAATACCACAAGTGTTCGATGCGCTCTTGATGTATTTTTGTCGCTATGTATGATTTTGTTCCTCTTGATTATTGTTTTCATTTTCATTCACATCAAGCTCGCGTCGGAGTTAAATACAACTCGCCGAGTCAGCTGGCTTCGTTTGATGGGAGCACACATTCTCCAAGTTGAAACTAACTTTATCTTTTGATGTTAATATTTTATAACAGTGTTTAATTTAGCCACTGCTTTGATCATGCAGAACATCCGCTGAGATCAAGTCTTTATTAGGAAGAAGCCATTTGATGGAAAGGGGGGGGGGGGTGCGTGGGGAAAGGCACGTGTTTTTAAACGGGTTTATTGCTCTGACTTTTTTATATAAAGGACAGTGTCATTCCTTTTCTGACTTTAAATAATTCGCGTTAGTTATACTGTAACATCTCATATTTCAAAACGAGGCACAATTCCCGCCTTATAAGACAGGCAAAATGTGGCGTTTTATAGAAGGTGTTCAGCCTCCGGAAAAAAGCAAAATTCATTTTGTTATCTTGCAGTTACAAAGATATCTATGCTTTGACTTGGCCCACAGTTGTATAATCATATGCTGCTGACTGCAAGAATATTCTGGCATTGATTGACCTCATCCTGACAATGATGCTGAAAGGGGTTTCTCAGAAATGAAAATGGTGAAGAGTGACTGGAGATCTTGTTTTCGACCTTGGGTTCTGTCCGACCTACTCTTCGTCATGTTTCATACAAATGATATTCCAACACATGATCCATTATCAGCAATACATTTGTGGAATGTTTTAGGGAGCCCGGTAAGGAGACCAGAACAAACTCCATATGGACCCAGAGTGCATGTGGAAGACGAGAACGAACACCTGGATCCCTTTCTGGAATTGGATCCAGATTATCTTGATAAACAAGAAATGTGAATTTATTGATGATTTAAAGTAGAATTTATACTTTTGTACTTCTACATTTTATATGATAATGCTATGTATGAAATAAAATTGTTGTTAATCTCAATACGAGTGTGTGACATCGTATTGGGGACAGGGCTAGTAAATGTTTGGCAGGGCTAGTAAATTTCTCAGTACACTAGTCCGTCTGGCTACCAGGAAATTTGTGTTAAATTCAAGGCCTGTTGATGTTGGGTGCTGGTAATTAATAACATAATGGAATCTATTTATTATTCTCCAAGAGGATATTGGAGTGGTAAAGCAGCAATCAATAAGCTCGCTAGTGCCGCAAAGGTGAAAAATACCACTGCAGCGGATTGGTTATCCAAACAGGCGATATGGCAAATTGATCAACCACCGCCTGAACAAATAAATTTCTCGCATTTTGATGTCAGCGTCGTTAATGAGGATCATCAAGCTGATATATTATTTCTGCCGCATGATGGTGTTTATAAATATGCGCTAACTGTAGCTGATGTTGTGAGTCGATACAAACAAGCAGAACCTCTAAAGACAAAATCATCAACTGAGGTGGCTTCTGCATTTGAAAGGATTTATCGTAGGGGTCCTCTGCATTGGCCAAATCTACTACAAGTTGATCCTGGCAAGGATTTTCAGGGTGCAGTGTTATCAACAATGAAGCACCATAATGTCACCATCAGGCGAGGACATACTGCATTACATCGCGATCAGACAATGGTTGAACGATTTAATCGGACACTTGCTGAGTGGTTATTTGGATATCAATACGCGAAGGAATTTATTCAGGATAAACGATCCCGTGAATGGGTCAAGAGATTACCAGGTGTGATTACCGCGCTGAATAATGAGATTACTCGAACAATCAAGATGAAACCTAACAACTCGATCAAAAAAAGTATATACATGTAAAACCGCAAAATGATTTTTCAAAACAACCAATACTAGGCAATATGACTTTTAAATATTTATATGAACCAGGAGAGTTCGAAGGTGACAAAAAAGAGGTACTGATTCTATTTGAAGTGTCACTGCACAGGAAATATCTAGCATAACACGATCCACGGGTAGACTGACAGTCTCTAGGTTGGATTCAACTGCTCCTCAGCGAGGATTTACTTGTGAACAACTACAAGTGATACCCGAGGATACTCAATTACCGCCACGTGGTCTTAACTAGCATCTCTTCATCTGTTGCACTCAAGACAAGTCAGCATCACATTATCTCTGGTATGACCAACACTCCTATTTTTTCTGCCTACGGTAATTGGCTGGGGTCTTTATCTGGGGTCTTTATCTGACCAACACCAACCTCATTATACAATTGCAACTCGCACAGTGATTGTTCTGTTGTTGTTTCAATGTGATTATAAATTCGGCATCAGTATCAAATTGTCTATTTTTTTATCCTGCTGTTTATAACCAGATACTTTTTTTCTGATTATGTCATCGCTGACAATATCACTGATTGTGGTGTTTTTATAATTTGAAACAACTCTTCGAAGTTGATTTATTCTTCGGACTCTGGACACTGCGAGATAAATTAAATTCGACCACTCGATGCGATTATTTAAGATCCAAACAATTGTATCGGATATAGACAACTCTTGCGAAGAATGCATTGTCGCTGCGTATCTTAGCTTACATGGGGATTTATCAGCATGCATCTTCGACAACACTGATATCAACCAACACAATATCATTTAACACTAAAATCTGTTTCCTTGACTCTGTCAAGCCTGGAATATCAACTTAGATATTTTTTCTTCGTGTACCCTTCGGTCTATAACACAATGGCACTGGAAATGTTGC
Organism: Unio delphinus; assembly: GCA_029339505.1. Classification (NCBI taxonomy): domain Eukaryota; kingdom Metazoa; phylum Mollusca; class Bivalvia; order Unionida; family Unionidae; genus Unio; species Unio delphinus. The sequence continues at coordinate 4,152,964 of JAQISU010000091.1, forward strand.
AAATTTTTCTTTATGCGTGTTAAATAACTTCATCTGAAGTATATTTCTATCTTTCTACTTACCACTATCAAATCGTTTGGTCTCCACGCTTCCCAAAAATCATTCAATGGGGTTGCTGAAATTATTTAATGCGCTATTGCACACTGGATTCGATCCGGTTGTAATCTGATTTGTTTTTTGAACTCGTGAAATTGTTTATCAAGTGATATATGATCAGTACTAATTTCTTCATAATAGTCTACAAAATTCTTCAGCCAATTATGTGGTGATAAACCGACAAATGGTGGTGGTTGACCATGGTCGCCACACATTATCACTTTTGTATTCGCTAGCAATAAATAATCGAGAAACATCTAACAACACTGTGCATATCTCATCCCAAATAATGATTTCAAGAATATATTTCTCGCCCATTCGACCAGGAGTACATTCGTCGCCTTTCCCTCGAAAAAAAAAACTGTGATAAGTGCAAGCAATAATTCCTCGCTGTTTCATCTCTCTTGCGAGTCTGTGTGTTGGTGTTGGCACAGTCATGTTTGATTTCCATCGAAATAATTTGATTGCACGAGTCGTATTCCCTGACCCACCACAGCCGTCTAAGTAACTGGTTTTATATCTACATATTGGATCGGAACACGACGGTGCATTAGATAGTTCTGATATCTGATTATTTTTCAAGTAATTGTTTTCAATTGTAACATCTGCTGATTTGGAGTAATCACGCAGTATTTCTTTTTTAATTCTCCATGATCCCCAACTCTCGTCTGAAATAGTAAATTCAGCTTCGCTATATTTTACGTCTATATAAAATGAATCAGTGGCTACTCTAACCGCGGTGTCAGGAAATCTATTTATCATCGAAAATAAATTAATAGAAGCATAAGCCAACATAGACGCCCTTAAGTACGTATACTGAGGATTTTTGCCATCTGTGTAAGTAACAATTGTACCTAATTTGGTTCCATCTGACAGGAAAGTGTCTTTCCGATCGACGTATATACCCTTACATGTTACATCTGCGATTATAAAATCGTATTCAGCATTATCTATAATCAACCGCGAAGAATATCGTTTGTGGTCGTATTTTCCACCCTGTGTGAACTTACCAATTATTCTTCTACCGAGATCTTTTGCGTGTTTATTTCTAATTTCAAAGATTTCTTTGGACCATTTCACGATATAGTCTTCGTCTAGATTAGGAAATTGTTTTTTGTTTTCGGATTATACTATCTAGACTATCTGGTTGTGGTAACCATACTTGACTTTGTTACCGATATCATATAATTGCTTCACTGACAATCAGCGATATCAGCATTTTAGAATCAATCATATACCGTAATAACACTATTGGCATCCAGTTTTTTCAGAGATGTGTCTACCAAACCAAACATAACAACACGGATGAAGTTCTTTAGCCAATTCAAATGATACCACACAAGCGAATCCGGTTGAATCAAAATCGGGAAGTGGTCTATTAATCGGAACACGGGTCATCTCATGTGTGGGATGTCCAAATCGTTTAAAATACTCAGAGCATTCTCCGTACAAGAGAAAACTCCCTGGATAACACGCAATCATATGAACCGAAATAATACTTTTGGGGTCGTATTTTGTATTCCATAATCCACCATGGCCATAATCCACGCAGCTTGATTCGATATCTGAGAGAAATTCTGTGCGTGTTGGTTTCCATAGATTTTTCTTTCTCGTGAAATAAGCTGCAACTGACGGTATTGTAAAACAGTTTATTAATAATTGCTCGTGGCAATCCGTTGAAAAACCACTAGCTAGTTTTTTCATCTCATTGTGGAGGGCTTCAGTACGATATATTTCGCCATTGGGTTTTACAAATTTATCGAATTTACCCTCTTCCTCTTCAAAACTGTGAAGTAACCACACTGACACAGGATCGTTTTTACTCGACTCCGGAGACCTGCACGGGTCGATATTTTATTGTTTTATCTCGCGGAAATATTATTACCACGGATGTTCAATCGTGTGCATTATGGTCAATAATTTTGATTGGAGATCCTCTCGATTTATATTTCGGTTCATATAATATCTCGCCTGTTACCGTCTCTACGGATACGGGAATTTTAGTATCCGCTCTAATGCGGCCACATTTTAACTTGTAGCTCCGCTCTCCTTCACTGTTAATTTCGATTCATTTTTTGTGTGTGTCTTAGATCCATCAGTTTGTTTCCACGCAACGCATGGGTTCAAATTTGTCGCGTATAATCCAATTCCCCGTTTCTGAGCGGATAATGATTTTCACTCTAAAAAATAATTTTTCTGGTCAAGATGTGAGATTATCACTGCTGCTCTTTCGTCGTTCATGGTAGCATCAACACTACCATCAATTCGAAATGTTGACCAACAGTGAAATGCTCCATCGCGCTTGAATTCATTAAAACCATCACGGATTCTACCTATCATGCTCCTATCACTTATTAGACTGTTTGGTACATCAGTGGAGACTCTATCGAGTTTGAATTCAACATTTTTCCAAGGTGTAATTTTCGATAATCTTTCGAACTCCTCCATATTATAATTAAAACAAGTATTTAAATAAAACAATTTATATTATAATAAATCATTGCAAATGGTTTATGATAGGATCAGTAACCGCTTGTAACAAATCATGCAGAAATGAATTCTGTGGATATCATTTACAAAGCGTACGTCGTGGAAATTTTGGGTCCTTAATTTGCATACGATTTGGGGTAGATGTGCGTGGTAAGTCGCAGTTATGTCTTAATTGCGGTGGTATGCGATACAGAGAACTAAAGCGCTATTATGATAAACGAGTTAAAAATTCCATTAAAGATTCCGTCAATGACTCTGACTCTGTCAAAGACAAAATCATAAGAACACCTCAAGACTACATTGATAGATTCTCAAGTAATAATTAGACCAAATAGTGAATTAGACAAATAATATTATAGTATATAAATGAACCAAGAATTTCAACCAAATCCTGTGATCATCGATTATGAAGCATCTCGTGATGATATTGTCAGACATCGCAGACTGAAGAAACCATTTGGGTCGGACAATAGTCTTGGATATCTTATGTTTAGTGCTGGAGGAAAAAGTATTACTGTCACAGAATCGTATACGAGTGTTTCCATGGATTGATTAAAGGTGGCTTTGTAATCGATCATATTCATTCCAATCCTAAGAACAATTCTTTATCGAATCTACAGACTATTACTCAGAGTGAAAACACCAAACGAGGAGGGACTAGAAGACACTCGAAAAATGCGAAACCTATACAATCATTTAATACAGCAACTAACGAAGAAAGAGTATTTGAATCAATGAATAATCTAGAAAGGATTTCGATATTTGTATAGCCTAAGTACGATATGTTGCAGAACAAGTATATCAATCAGCGATTTCCAAGAAAACCAGACATAGAATCCAATACGTATATACCTGAATTATTATACGTAGCATTAAGGGGAATAACTCGTGTTGGCTTGTGTATACGGTTTTGAAACAACGATAACTCCTTTCCAGCAGTCACGGATCTCAATGGATTTTTCGATGCCTGAATGGCTTTTTTGTTTGTTGGCTTTTGAAACACTTTCACCGGATCTCAACGGGATTTTTTAATGACTTATGGTTTGACTGAATGGCTTTTTTTGTGTGGTTTATATACACCATCCGTTAAATTCTTTACGTGATACACTTATATTATATTCAAAATTATAGACTTGTAGATTACGAACACTAGTGTATTCAATACACGGTTGGGATCTCGTCTTGGGGCCATCGTTCGAATCTCGTGGCAGGCATTATTGTCGACGGTACCGATCGGAAGGTTTTTCTATATATAATTGGGGCTTTAAGCCATTCGAAATTCAACTGTGAAACCACCATATCTCACACACCGTCACACGGTCAGATTGTGTTTTTGCATTCAACCCGGGTGATTTTGTTGGGGGTTTGGTGGTTTTAGTTGAAAGTAGAATATCCCCTTGTGTGTGTGTGCCGTCCTATTTGATATATCATCATTGTAAATATATCATCATTGTAAATATGTAAATATGTAAATACTTGTAAATACTTGTAAATATGTAAATACTTGTAAATATGTAAATATGCATATATCTATATATCTATATGTAAATGTGACGTCCATTCACCAAGCATGCCTTCTTGGGGTTCTAACCTGTTATTTGACGAATTAGATCCCCTCTCGGAGACTATGCTTCGTGGTACCTCTGGGCCTCTTAGATGTGAATAACACCTGAGAGGTTCCAAATGGGGATGTATTGTCTTATATTGTAACCTCTGGGCCTCTCAGATATGAATAACACCTGAGGGGATCCAAATGGGGTTCATCATATCATAACTTGCATAATATCTCTTAATCATATCATACAGAAACGGGTGAAAACTGACCACTAATTTATTTATTAGATATATAATATTCATGTAATGTATCTCGAAAATATGAATGTCACTATCATTGAGATTTCAAATTTGAAAAATCAAGGAATATAATTATCAGATCAATTAGATTCTAATTAGATTCTCTCCGAATTTCATGATCTTGATGATAGCGCCGGGAATAATAGGTATGTCCTTCCAAGGCAGTATGTATTTATCAAACGAATTCAACACGCGGTAAATGACTCACTCGCATTTTTTAACGGCATCAACAAGCTTATCCCGCTGTTCATTGCTGTCGAAAAGGTCAGAAGTGAATTAGGCAAATAATATGAAATCAAACACACAATAAACTCGAAAATCAAAATAATAAGAGAAGAAATCATCAGACAAAATGAAATCCCCTTTTCTTTACCTCAACACTGTGAAAAATCTCTGACACTCTAAACAATGCCCAACCCGTTGCAAGAGAGTAATCCGCATACAATATAGCCGCATTGACAATTAATTCTATAGACAGGTTTGCGCTTACTTGCATAGAACGAATTTGTACAGATTGGTATGATAGTGTTTGGTGACTTATATCACTGGTAATTTATCACCAACGCGGAAGTAATGAACACACTGTCGGGGGTGGGTGAGTTTTCACCTACAATTTAGATCGTATATTATATTTATAATGGTAGGTGAAGCCCTAACAACTAGACCAGCACGCGAGAGATTGTCTGCGATTAAGAGATGTATTCCGGTTCGTGATTCCGTTCGAAATTAGCTCCAAGCAAGACAAGAATTTCAAACTGTTTTCACAACGGGAACTGAACAATTATTCAAACCAATAACCACTGCAATGGGGAATGTCGTATCGACCACTGAAAAAGCCATATGGGGAGATATTCCTGAGGAACAACGAGGGCAAAAACCGGCTATTCTTCCTGTATTTGAAAAAATAGCAAAGAGATCCAAGGAAACAAAGGAATCTTTGAAAACACTTCCTGGTGATATAATTGTCGCTGTACAACTTAATGAACAACAAGAACAAAAACAACGTGAACGACTTGAACATGAACGACTTGAACGACTTGAACAAGAACAACGTGAACAACGAGAACAAGAACAACAACGACTAGGTGATATTATTGAAAAAGAACAACCTGAACTCGTTGATGACCCACCTGAAACCCCGTTAGAGAGAGTATACTATACACTTATGAAATTAAAAAAAAATCACGGATGATGAATTACCTGATTTTGCTGCTAATTCATTTCAAAATAGATGGATATGACACTCAGGGAAATATTACTGAAAATATGATAGCAGGAAGTGGTTTGAAATCGCGAGCGAGATCGCGATTTAGATCAAGAAATATATAATGATATGTTCAGATCGGCTCCTGATACAGCGTTCGATTTACATGCCCCAGTGCCCAAGAATGATTCTGAACGCGATTATCAATTCTATTCGTATAATGCAATACAACTAAATAGTCGATCAAGAATCGAACTTCATGTCCAGGATACCAGCAAATATTTTCTACCCGCGGAAGCATTTATCGAAGTTGAAGGAGAAATTGTAACAGCTGCTGATACTCCTGCTGTACCAGCACCATATGACCTAAATGTCGGAGTTGGTTTTGTCAATAATGGTATCATGGCGCTACTTGAAAGTGCTAGATATATGATTGATGGAAGAGAGATTCAATCCATGGAACACGATGTTGATGTTGCCAGAACAATAGTGGGGTTAGCAAGATATTCCGATGATTATACAAGATTGGCAGGTCCATCTATGATGTTCTCTAAGGATATTACTGATCACGCTAAAAACGTTCAGTATGATATAAGACAACCAAAAGATTGTGTTGGTGCTCCTAATGCTGATATCGAATATGTGATTATAAATTCTTATCCTGATTACAACCTAGGGTTTGCAACACGTGTAGCAATGTTGAAAGGACCGCGTAGATTGTTTTCATGCGCGAGTCCACTGCATCATATTTTTGGATTTTGCAGAAATGTTAGAAAAGTTATCTATGGAGCGAAACATACAGTAGTACTCGTGAGAAAAGGTGATGATAATGATGCAATCTGGCGTGATAATGGTGTTGATGCTGGTAAAATAAATATAACAAAACTATCACTGAAGATGTCAGTAATTACTCCATCAATCACCGCAGAGGAAAAATTATTATCATTTATGGATCACGGAGGAATATCATTGATATCATGGCTAACAACAACGACGGATACTATAAATTCATCTGTTAACGGCGTATTTACATTGCACCTGGCATCAAAACAGGGTGTTGCTGCGCCGCGGCATATATTCGTTGCGTTACGGGATAAGACGCGAGTTGGTCTTCAAGAACGGAGTCATATGATATTTGATCAACTCGGTGTTTCTGACGTCTCGCTGAGGACAAACGGCCAACAGGAACCATCCGAGCATATTTTACTTAATTACGATCAAAACCAAACAGCACGCGCGTATCATCGTTTGCTGACATTTATGACACGTGATAATAATGTAGATACCGGTCTGCAAATATCACAGTTGGATTTTAGAAAACCATATTTCATCTACTACTTTTCGTTGGAACATCTTGACTTAACCAGACAATCCATCGTTGACATAGATTTCCGAGCTCGTGTATCTCTTCCGGTTGCTCCAGATCCGCTTATCCCTGATTACAGAGCAATTGCTGTGTATGTAATATAACAATTAAATTAGATCAATCTGTTATTAAATAAAATGTCATATAGTCATGTTAGTGTTACTTTAACTCCTGATCAAATTAAAAAAATTGCAATCGGAATCAGCTAAAAAATGTGGAAACACAATATCGCTGAAGCACAATCTGATGCCTGGTGGTCAAAATAAATTGTCTTTGACAACTCGTCAGATAAAACACTTCAATGATGCCATCAAAGATTAAAAAAGGTGTTCGGATCACTCTCTCTGCGGCTGCGATTAAGAACCTGATAAAATCATTAATTGCAATTGGTAAAGCCGTCGCGTTAGGAGCTGCTGGAGCTCTTGGTTCAAAAGCAGTACATTGTATTGCTCAATGATATGAACCAAAAAAATGGCGGGGATACAAATAAAAGGGAAGTGGTTTAAGACTACCAGCGGAAAGGGCCTGACACTAGGAACAGTTTACTAACTCGAGAACCTATAGTTCCCATGTCAAATTTTGATTTACTCGATGCTGCTAAAAAAAATTAACTAGCGATAAAAAGAAAACTTTAGAGGCGTCTTTATGAGAGATCAATTACCACAACACCCAAAAAACACTGAAACAGGTATCATTACTCTCGATAAAAGCACCGGACCTGGAACTCACTGGGTTGCATACGTGATTGATCCGCGTGCAATTGTTTATTTCGACTCATATGGGTTAGGACCGCCTAAAGAATTTATGCGTTATATAAACCGCTTAAAAATTCCTATCTGGTATTCTACGCTACCAACACAGAAAATGAATGACCCACCAATATGCGACATAGAAGTATTAAATGTCCACACCGCTATTTCATCATCGGGAAAACCACCACATAAAACCGTACGCGAATAATCGCTTTTTAGAGAGAAATTATATAAAATAACATGATTGATATTTGGGGGAGATCCCTCTCAAGCCTGAAAAAACCTCCGCGGAAATATTTGCAACCGGTGATGTAAAAAAAATAATAGAAGATGAAATATACGAGATGTTATACCTCGCAAGTGTTGATCCCAATGAAATAGTGTATTTCAAGCTCGTCAGGGTAAATTGAAAACTAGTAATGTTTCCCTTGATGATATTTTAGTTAAACGACGCGGTGTAACGCAAAATGCTACCGCGGTTTTTTCCGATCAGGGTAATCTCAAACCAGATGTTCTCATTTCAACTATTCTGGATAGAATTAACAATTTAGAACCATTAAAAAAAACTACGCGATGAATACGACGACCATATAACTAAATTCGATCAGTTTTCTGAATTATAAAGAAGTTTAGTTGACAATATTGACAAACCTCTATTAGATTTCTTTGGAAATCCACCGGTGACCACACCGAAACTCACGGAGATAAAAACCACTATCGATGTTTTGACCAAAATACGATCCGATTATGACGCTCATATTGAACAATTTACTATGTTACGTAAAAACGTTAAAAAAAAAAAACATGATGTCGTCGATAAATTGTTTGGTAAAAATGCTAAACCCGAAGAAATCAAAACAGATCACACTGGTATTATCACGAAACTCGATGAAATAACCGCGATTAATTGGCGAATAGAAGTTGTTCGCGAATATATTAAAACGATCAACGATGATCTACCGAGGATGATAGAAAAACTTGAAAAAATAAAAATCCCTCACGAACAAAAAAATATTGTAAATAATGTGTACACGATTCAACACAGATCATTTATGTGGACACCACAAAATAACATATTAAATATCACCGCGACCGTCAAAGTTATTTATCGATTAACACTAGTGTTGCCGACTCAATTTAATATTTCATCAACGAGTTCATCTGGGGTCAACAATATGATATCAACGATCATCGACAAGGAAACAACTTAACGATTCACAATAATAACAATAAAAAATATTACCGAACATTTCAAAGATATAAACGATGATTTTGAAAATTTTTAGAATTAATTAATAAAATATATCACCCGAGTTCAATTTATCAAAGGTGTTGAACGATGTGACAAAATTATCGCAGACATGGAAACACATCGTTTGAAAATTATTCAAGAAATATTAAGTCATGATAATCCTAAAACAAGAACAGAGTTTGCGGGAATATAAAATATACGCATAGAAGATATCCCCGATGTTAAGTTTCCAGGATGTCAAGTGCCAAATTTTTCGCCATTGAAATTCATTAATTAATTCTTAGTCTGGCCAACAATTAACTGTCTTGGAGTAGAGTTTGGACGAAGGAATGTTTACCTAACTGGGTCATGCTGTTAGACTGTTTATAGTGGAAACGGACTGAGTGTTTGACACGCTTAAAAAGAGGGAATTTCTTACGTAAAGCTGTCAAAGTGATTTTAAACAAATGGTAGGGTGATATTTCGACCCAGGTGGATTTTTTTGGCATCTTGATTGACGGTTTTCCAAATGTCCGTAGGAATAGCATTTATTCCGATTGTTCAAATGTAGAAGGAGAGGGTTGGCTCGAACCCTAGGATCGGGGAAATATATTCTCTGAGCTTATGAGTTTGAATTAGTCTAAAAACTTCTCTGCAAGAGAAAACCGAAGGTAGAAGTAATTACCAGGACTCCGAGCGGACTTTAGGATAGGACGTTCGTAAAATATTGGGTTCCAGGGGAAAACTGAATTTGGAACGATTGTAAGACGCCAAAAACACAAGGTATTTAACTCAAATTCACATTTATCGTGATGTAATTTATGTGATGTTTTCTTTGTTACAGATGCATGATGTATTGATACTATGATACGAATAGTTCGGTATTACATTGATTTAATAACGTACTTTGATATGATGTTTCTTCGTTACAGATGCATGATGTGTTCATATTTTGATAGTTCGGTATTACATTGATTTAATAATCTATTTTTGAATTCTGAATTAGCATTTTCACCTTATATACTTAGGTAAGTTAATGGGTGGTGTAGAAAACCCACTATGTACATTTATGGTTGGAAAGTGCTACATTAATTTTGAATTTATCATATTAATGAATATGGATTGTGTGTTATGATATATTGCCTCACTTACGTAATGATTTACGGGAATATATGTGACTTTCCCAAATTCTGATGTCGATAATTAGCAGTATAGCTCTATTGATCTGAAGACTTGTGTAGTATTTGCTAGCCATATAAAAGTTAACACTGATAGTAAGATCTGATTGTTCGAACCAGAAAGACGGACGGACAATCTCAGCTCTTAAAACATAACAAGATACTTAGGGCGTTGTACCCTTTTCTTTTCAAAGGAAAATAGTTTGTTTGAAGAAAGAGTGAGAAATAGCGAGGAAGTCAAGATTCAAGGAGGGAAAAAGAAGTCGGAAGTCAGAGTTGTGGAATTCCCCGTTCATTCAAAGGGCAAGCTAAAGTCGTGACGCACGCAGAAGGAAAAAACCAGTCTACGAACAAGGTCATTGTGAATCACCCAATAGTACAATGTTAATGAACACTTGATTTCATGATGAAAGTTTACTATCAGTTATTAACGGCTAAATTCATCTATTTATTAGTGTTTGAATTTTTAATTAACGTATCCATTATTTTAAAGCTTCGGTTTTGAAGTGCTTCTGAACGAAGAATAGTCAGAAGGAAAGAAAATTGTAATTGACTGTGTCATTCTTCTCTTAATTGTATTTTAATTAAATTCTCATTTTATCTTTACGGGGGCTCGTGTGTTGTCTTGTTCAAGATACTATCTCAGATTACCATATCCATTCTATGACCGGGCAAATTACACCGTAGAGGTCATCCTTTAGATAACGAGAATTAGCGGGAGGCGGTTTCGATTGTTGTTTTTCAAGTTGCGCAATACCTCTGACCAGGGACTTGTGCAATATTGTACTAATAACCCTTGATACCGAACCAGCCGTTACACAGGATATAATGTCTCAGAGATGAAAAAAATCTCTCAATGATACCATCGATGATGGTTTCAAAAGGATTCACGACGCATGGAAGAAAATACCACCACCACAAACAACTATACTCAAACATAATAATGACCCAGACGGTGGTGGTAGGCATATTGCCCCTGAAAATGTGAATATATCCTCAATGATTGCAGTAAATCTAATAGGTGATGCTATCGAAGGAAGTTACCAAATAAATCTCGAAAGATCAAATCAAGCACAGCAAGGATATATTTTATACTCATTTGCACCAACAGCTCCACCCGGATTCTAATAATTGAGGATCCAACTAATCCAGTGTATATGCGATGTCATAATGATTCATTAACGAGAATTAATTTCAATATCACTGACCAGTCCAATAATTTGATTGATTTACGAGGTGAGTTTTTTTTTTTTTTTTTTTTTTTTTTAAATTAGTAAGTTTGTGAAATTAAAAATTGCTAGCAATTTCAAGGATTTTCAATTCGTCTCCACAATACCATCAGTGCCGGGTTTGTAGCGTAAAATCCTAAAGGATTTCTCTTTTTTTTGTCTACGAAATAGTTTCGACTTGTTCGAAATAGTTTCGGTTTGCTTGAAATAGTTTCGGTCTGTCCACCCTCTCTGCTTGAAATCTTTTAGGACTTTGTTTGAACTAGTTTCGGTTTGCTTGAAATAGTTTCGGTCTGTCCACCCTCTCTGCTGCTGCTCATGTGGTGTTCTCCACATAGACGCTTGCACCAAAAATAGTTGTGCAAAGAGAAATATATCAGCACCCAGAGATTTTAAGGTATTGAATTTTGAATAGGATGGTGTTTCCATATGTTTACTATGGGAGTTGAATTAATACCGCAATTACTATAAGTACATTGATTAAAGTAGAATTCACTACAGATAAGCCAGCTTAAATCTCCAATGCCGCCGTTAAGCGCAAAAGTCGTATGTGCCAAATCATCTGAATAATACTGAATGTTAAAACATATTTGTCCTAATCCAGATAATACCAGCGTTTCATAACTTTATAAGACGTGTATTTTCGCCCTTGAGCTGAAAAAGCCAGCCACGTTTCAAATGTGAACGAAATAATCCGATTTTGATCGATATCGTGGGTAAAATGATTTCAGTCAAAAGCTTGAACATAAAATGTGATGACGTCACTGTTGTAAACATAAGAAGCTAACGTCAAGCTGTGTCGGATTACCTTCAGCTTAAAGCGACCCCCCCTACCCCCCAAAAAAACGATTTTGTTAAAATCAATGGATTCCATACATGCTTAAGAGCCATGGGTGAAATTAATGGGCCTAATGTGGAAATTACAGACAATCATAAAATCGTGCCTGATTGTTTTTTTGAATGAAATTAGATACCAAGAAAATCCATACATGACACTAAATTGCCGGGTAATCGTTGGCGGCCACATCTCCGCCTCATGCCTCGCCAGAGAAGCTCACAGCGTTTCCTGAAACCACCTGGTTAGTGGGAGTGGCGTAAAATACACAGTCGAGGTAATACAAATACATTACGTTTTTATTTCCTTGCCAAGAAATTTTCCGCGAGCAAAATGTATGATTTTCTTTACAATTATTGCAACTTCATACATTCCAAGCAAACTTGATTCTGTCTCGCAGAAATAGCCTAAGTGGTTCAAATGTGTACTTATATTGCCCTAGGTTGCGTCGGAGTGAGTTATGTAACCATTCTACGCAATGCGTGAAAGGGCTCCAGCAAATAACTGATTGTTGATAACGTATTACATATACGATGCCATCCTTAGTGGTATGTGTTTGATTCGGCATTTCAAATAATTAAATGATAACTCATCTGAAATAACTTAACATGTTGCAGTATATATATATATATATATATATATATATATATATATATATATATATATATATATATATATATAGAGAGAGAGAGAGAGAGAGAGAGAGAGAGACAGAGACAGAGAGAGAGACAGAGAGAGAGGTGCAGGGTTGCGGAGAGCGATCACGGGACCCCGACCCCTCTTGTGAGCCCTCTATATGCGTGTGTGTGTGTCTCTGTGTATTTTTCATCACAGCGGAGACAAAGAAATTTTTAAAAAGCTAACTAATGGTCGAATTTTGTTTCTCAAACACTCCCTGGCAGCCTGCCTTAATCCCCTATCACACATAAAAAGGTGAATTCCCTACATATAGTTACTCGAAAATTACATAACCCCATACGCCGACATCTTTGTGATGCTCATGTATGGTAGAGAAAATTTCAACGCTGTGCTGAATTGGACATAACAATATAATTACTGGTCGTCTAGGTGGATCTAGTGAGAATCATCCGAATAGCGTTCCACCAGCACACGAATACGGCCAGCTAACAACAGCTAATTCGAATTGGGGAACTATTTAAATTACCATCGCAGCTAGCCTGACCATCAGAGACATGTATACAGCTCGTGCGCACGCAGAGTTTTATATAAAGGCGTGTTTTTTCTCCTAATATTAACAGTGCTGCCGGATTTTGTTATCTGCCGGAGCTCGGTCAATGATATACACTGTGTTAACGCATATTCGTTTTGTACATACAGTGTATCTTTGCCATAGGAAGTGCATTATCCACGGGGGATTTGTTTTCGATGCACCATCATGGCGGATAAGACAAAGACCAGTACGTATGGAAAAGCAAAAGTGTTCTTATTCATATTCTTTTTTCTGTTTATTGTCGTACTTGTTTCAGTGTATACCACATCAAATAAGCTAACGTATATATACTCCGTTCACGCTACCATCAAGAGTAACTTGCAAAACATGTTTATCGGAATTCTGCTGGGGAATACATCATTCAGTGTGACACCTAATGGAACACTTACAATAATAACAGTACCTACAACAGTGGTTGTAACTCACAGTGTGGTAAGTAATAGCGTTTTAAAAGACGCTTCGAACATTAAAACGCCAAGACCAGACGCATGTGAAGCCTGCTTCTCTCACAATTTTAAATATGTGATTGATAATGATGTGATGTGCAAGCTGTATAATAATTCTCAGGAAATATATTTAATAATGTTCATTTTTACAACACATCAACGTCAACAGGAAAGGAACGCCGTTCGACAGACGTGGTTGAATTATACCAAAAAAAATACAGCTAATATAAGGTATTCGTTTCTTTTGGGTGAGGTACCGGATGAAAATATACGAAAACTCGTAGAAGAGGAAAATAAAATTCACAATGATATAATAAAAGAGGATTTCGTTGATACATATCAGAATTTAACATATAAAACAATGATGGCTTTTAAGTACGCAATTACGAAATGTTCTCATGCAAAATATGTGTTAAAAACAGATGATGACATGTGGGTTAACATTCCAGGCCTTTTAAAAGTTATTCAGCGCGAGGAGACAACCTTGCAGACGGCGGTTGGCGGTGCTTGCCACCCTGTGGCAGGTCCCATTCGGAACCCAGCTTCGAAATGGTACGCATCAATTCAAAGTTATCCGCATGATTCATATCCGGGATTCTGTTCTGGAACAGGGTATGTCACTAGTATGAAGGTTGCGAGGAAAGTATTTGACGTATCGAAAAATGTGCCTTTTTTCCATTTAGAGGATGTTTATGTGGCAATTTGCATTAGGAAACTAGGCTACAAGTTGTATCCAATTCATGGATTTAATGCATACAGACCGCCCTTTGACCCATGTCTATACAAGGGGGATACTTTAATAACTTCTCACGAAGTGCCGGCACAAATGCTTATAAGCTTTTGGAATACAGCATGTAAAGGACAGTAGCAGTCCTAATTAATGTCATCCATCAAATTACACTTATTTTCTTTTCATCATTTTATTATAATGTTTTTTCAATTCAGAAAATGAATTCGAGTGGGTATTTTACATTTTGTTTAATCAGTCTTTTTAAATCATATTTGTGATTTGTACTGATGCGAGTTAACTGTACAACTCAGCTTTAAGTAATTTTATCGGAGATGCCTTTACAAATTGTTTTTATTCGATAAATTTTGTTACTTTAAAAGTAATAACTTGTATACTTT
This sequence comes from Unio delphinus, assembly GCA_029339505.1. Taxonomy (NCBI): domain Eukaryota; kingdom Metazoa; phylum Mollusca; class Bivalvia; order Unionida; family Unionidae; genus Unio; species Unio delphinus. The sequence continues at coordinate 4,168,004 of JAQISU010000091.1, forward strand.
AATTAAAGATTATATATCACCATACTCGAGGCATTATATTATTACAAGATCTGTGAATGCGACGGAGGCTATCTTTGAAATTCTTTACATAGTTCATTATGCTGCCTGAATTTTCCTGAATTTTCATTTCAACAATTTTCTTGCCTGGCAGTTGCATAAACCTGGCTTCTTGCAGTACAGTTGAGGCAACATGCCGCATACATGTAACATGCCACCCCCAAACACACACTCCCCAGTTGCATGATTCTGACCTCATGCTGAAAGGTTCAATCACTAGCCTCTCGATGCTGAGCCCCAAACGAGGCAGCTGCTGGTACTATTTTTATGTCTTTGATCTTTTGCATCCGGGCAGGACGCTCTAATCACTAGGCCAACGGAGAGGTCCAACATACAAATAAGTGGCAATAAGAATAAAAGTGTATTCCAAATTATCCGTGGTCTTCCAAAGTACAGTAATTATCATATCAGGAAGAACAAGGTACACGCTATCTGCATTGTAATTTGTAAACTATGACAATTGCAAGAAATCAATAGAAATAAATAGGACTTGGAGAAAAGAAGTAGATAATATTTTAAAAACAAATACTTGTTTCCTCTCTGTAAAGTTGGGATTTTTTTAAGGTAACCTCGTTATATAAGTAAATCAGTATCGAATACTGACATTTAATGATTTCAAAATCTTTAACATAAAATGGGATTCAATAAATCTAAAAAATCTGATCTTATTTTGCTGATAATTTGGCACTCGTGAACTTAATTTCATAAAGCAAGAGGGACGATGAACGTGGTGGGTGGGGTGGTAAAAATGACGCAATACAAGTCCGTTTTCAAGAGAGAAAAAAACTAGTTAAAACTTTGTGTTGGCGGAATAATTAAATTTCAAGTTTAATTCATGAAATACAGCGATGCATTATCGACGTTTATGTTTACATAACTTCTGGATATCTTTGAAGGATGGGAATGTCGATTAAAAAGGGATGGAAATAAAACCAAGAATATGATGGGGGAAAATATATAGATTGAGTAATGCGCATGATAACAATACCCCAACTCACATTTCACGCGTAAGAATACAAAACTTATAGTTTATGTTACCTTGAAATAACTGTTTTAAACTGAGAAGTACATTTTAATAATCCTTCTTTGAACTGCTTTCATGTATATGTATATAGAACATACGCATGTCACAAATATAGTCCCTGTCTGGACTATAGGGGGTTTCCCGGTTACTTGCTCACCAGAGGGCGTATCGGCGCAGCTCAGTTCCGGATAGTTCAATAATTGACGATGCCTGACGTAGATCAAGAAAGTGTGACAAACCGCTCACATTTTGCAAGCATGACCGATATCTCTCTATCTTAAAAATAAATTCTATCCATGTTTGATCAATTGTTGTTACATCTTTAATTTCTTTTTTCTCACTAACTTGCGCTGCAGTCAGCTTTTAAATAAATGTTCTCTGTCCATTTCAGATCTTCATTATCTTTCCATTGCTACATTATGTTTTAGTTTGTATTATTTGATTGTGCATAAAAAGTGTATCGCTGCGTAAAAGGTTCTTGCATTTTATCTCGCTTGAAGAATATTGAAAATATGTTTATTGTTTACAGCTTTAATCATAGCAGTAAATTGATGTTGAACGACAACAAAATTCTTACTTCTTAAGGTTTTTTTTATATATTGTTACGTATATTTAATTTAAATCATTTAATTTTGTTTGGCAGATTCAAATTTGACATTTCGGATTTAAAATTCGTTAGTTGGGAAAGATTTTATAGAAATGGATGACCTATATACTTTACAAGTAAACAACAGATGTTAACCTCATTTTATGACCTTGCTTCATAGTGTAAACAAGCTTCTAAAATGATTGGTTGATTCCTAGGACATCTTTCTAGATCATATTGTATACGTGACTTTGCGAGCATGGATTCGTTCTGTGACCTTCTAGAAAATCACGTGACCCCTTCTGTTTACGAGAGGGTCAGTATATAGCCGTGTTTTAAAAGCTAACGGTTCAGTAGTTAGTCTGGGCTTTGGAATACAAAGAGATGTGTTTTATTGCTTGAGTGTAAATTAATTCAATTCGTTTGGGATCAAGAGGAATTTATTGTGTTATTTATCTAGAAATTACTTGTGCTCATTTAAATTATTATAAAGTTAAAACTGACTTCATCACGTGACATCGTCGTTCATATTGGATTACATCGTCAAGATTCGAACCGGGAACTATTAGGAGATTTTATTATCAGGACTCTTGCAATTCCACTAGTGGATTATATTGTGAATTCTTTTTGGATTAATTTTTGGACTTGATTCTCTAAAACCGTAAGTTTATTTATTTTCTTTTATGAAAATATTTGTACTCAATAAATTGTTTGTTAAATTTTTACAAGCTTGTTATTTTCACTTCTTTCTTTGTTGCTGCTTATTCGAGCCTAAGCACGTACAAATATTGATTTGACTGTTGCATTTCTATTAATGTTAATTATATTTTTATGAGATAACTTTAGTTTCTTTCACAATGCACAAATGTCGTCTGTGCTTGAACAGACAGGCGCACGTACGAGTCTCCTTGATGATTATTTTAATTTTATTTCCTTGAACGGATGGAAATTTTAGAGCGTACAATTTGGAGAAACATCTATGTTATAGACACTCTGCATGTATGGAACATTTGTGGTTCTCACCTATCTGCCTGTCTGTCTGTATGTGTGCCTGTCTCATTTCATCTGGTGCATGGGTATGCATATCCTCGAATGAATGTGTTCGCATACGTATATTACATAAACATACGGTACTTCAGGTTAAAAACGAGTGACTGATATGATGCTAAGATTACACGAGTGACTAATAGATAAAGACAACAAAGATGAATATTTATGAGTATCCATTTGTTATTGACTTGTGGGGATTTTTCTTACAAACAATCTCTTTTTTTAAAATCATACTGTTTGCAATTTTACATCTGGTCACGTGGATTAATATTGATTTAAAAGACAACCCAAAGTAAAAGGACAAAATCTTTAAAATAATTGAATTTTTAAAACTTACATCTTTTATGCAAGGAAAGTTAAACAGAATTAATCTAATTTTAAGAAGGCTGTTCTAAATGAATTTGCAGGTGGCAATCAGAAATCTTGTCTTAAGAACCCAGCAGATTTGAAAGGTATTGCATGTACCGTCCGATACTTGATGTTTCAAAATTTTAAACGAAAATGAAACAAGTTAAAACGTCATTAATCAGAAAATTGTACAATTGTTACACCCCCAATATGAATAAATATTCCATCAGCATTATTTGCACTCCTTTATCGTTATGATAGCTAATGTAATTATTGCTTTGTCAAGTTCATCTGAATACGTTAATATACTGTTCCATTTTTTAAATAAAAAAACCCAAACTTTTCACATTGAAAATATTTAGCATTACAGATCAGCTGCCGTATTGAATTCGTGTTATAATTTTCTTATCAAACTTGAATCATTCTTAACTCGTGTTATAAATGGACTATTAGCCTTGCGAAAGTAATTGAGAAAGAAGGATATATCAACATATTAAAAATGCAATTTTCTTTAAAGTTATGCAGCCAAAAATGTGCAATAAATGTTTAAAATCGGAGAGAAAGGTGAAATTTTCCTACAAAAGTATCAGAAAATATGGATATTGAATCTATATTATCAGGTATAATATAAATATGGACAGTGTATTTAATTTAATTATTTGACATTCTTAAAGTATGGAAAGTAAATATTTAATTATCTGATATAATGTACGTATGGACACCGAATCTAAGTATCTGATTTAGAGTATAATTATTCTCCTAGTATGAACAAAATAGTTTCTTGGATGGGGAATGAAGATGCTAACGTATGTGCAAAGAAATCTGCACATCATTCAATGTAATCATTATTGGAAATAATAATATGGAATTAATAATAATATAAATGTTGATTTTGTATAGCGCCTAGTTGATAAAAGCTCTAAGCGCTTTAAAACATTAGACAACATCTATAAAATAACACACACACACACACACACACATATACATATATATATATATATATATATATATATATATATATATATATATATATATATAATATAATATAATATAATATAATATAATATAATATAATTTTAATAATAATGATAATAATAATCACAAAAACAAACACCATAAAATTAGAAAACATAAAACATGCTGAAATATATATGGTAGAAAACATTATTAGGTTTGAAGTCTGTTCTCGCAGTCAAAATAGGTGAATTTTTACTTTAAGAGCACTCTTGAATGGCATCAGTGTCTTTGAGTCTAAGTTAAGTGGGCAGTTAGTTCCACAGTGCTGGGCCTTGGTATGAAAAAACAACGTTGTCCATATGACTTCGTTTTCATAGTGGGAATGAGTGTAGGATTGTCAGAAGAGGGGGGTTAAGTATATTGCTGGTGTCAACATATGAGTGAGGTTGATGACGTAGAGGTATGCTTGACTGGAGTCCGTCCATGAAACGATGCATTGTGAACAAATTGTTTGATTCTGGATGAGAATGGATAGCACGTGTCAGGTACAGAGCAGAGGGAGGTGTGCTCTGATCAAGATACACCACGGATGATCCGAGCATCTTTGTTTTGAATGTTTTGAAGTTTATGGAGTAAATATTGAGACGAACCAGACAGAATTGAGTTACAAAAGTCCAATCATGAAAGTACTAATGAACACACAAGTGTTATAGCGGTATCAACTGAAAGATATTTGAGAATGGAGCTGATGCATCTGAGCTCTAAATTTGCAGCCTTGCATATGATCATGACATGTTGCTGCAATTTGAGAGTACTATCCAGAGTAACACCTTGGTTTCGTACTGACGGTGTGAATTTAATGTTTGTGCTGCTGATATTTATTGTTTGCGGTAAAGGATGTGACTGAGAAAGTCTTTTGTGTTGTGATGAGAATGGCCTCAGTTTTATCATCATTCATCTGCAGCTTGTTAGGTGTCATCCATGATTTCACATCAGATATCCACCTCTCTACACCTTGGACAGTAGCATAAACTTAAGTTGAATGGCTAGATTTGTATATTTGGTTGTCATCAGCGTACAATTGGTGAGACACTGGATGATGATCCATGACACTTGAGAGCGGCTGCGGCTATAGAATGAAGAGCATAGGTCCAAGGGGTCTGCCCTGTGGAACACCGCAACATAGATAAACAAGGCTGGAGTATAGACCACTTGCGGACACTGTGTCCTGTTGACTAAGTATTAAACCACAGTAAGGGTGTATGTATCAAGAATGCCAAAACCATGCTGGAGACTAATGTAATATATCATGGTTTATTGTGTCAAATGCTGCAGACAAATCAAGGGGTGGGGTGGGTGGGGGTGAGGAATGTAATTTTTCTGCATTCCAAAGCAAAGAGAATGAGATTAACTACATTTAGTAGAGTACTTTCGGTATTGTGGCAAGGGCGATATGCAGACTGGTCATTGCTAGAAAGACTTTGAATTCAGATGAGATACAATTTGGGTTAGAACACCATTTTCATAAATCTTTTATATGATTGGGAGATTAGAAATTGGGCGGTAGTTCTTTAAATCGTTATGGTCGAGTGTTGGTTTCTTAAAAAGAGGTTTTGCTATGGCAGTTTTTTTAAATACAAAAAATGATGGGAATTCTACGGATGAGAGAGAGGTATTAATAACATGTTAATCAAGGCAATACTGGATCTAAACACTCAAGCAGCAGTGATGTTGTAATTTAATCAAGTTCACCTGACTTTTGGTGCACTCTTGATCACGTACTAAATCCACAGAGACAGGTTAAAATGCTGGCAAGAGCTGTCGCTGAAATTCTTTATGACAACTGTGGTGACGTCGAGTCAATTAGCGTATCTCTAATGGTTGCAGTTTGTAACTGAATACATTTGGAAATAGTTCCGGAAAGTCGACTGGAGAGAAGTTAGTGGGAAGTGGTGCACATTTGTTCCTTTACATGAGCTTACTGGTAATCTCGAAGAGTTCTTTGCAGCTGGAACATTCCGTGATCTTAGTTCTGGGCTGATTTCGTTGCATGGGCTATTTTTGTGATTTTCTTCTTAGTAGCTTCATATATTTGCTTATGAATATTTAGTCTGGATGAAATCCAAAGACTCTTGCCTTTACGGCGGTCTCTTTTAACAATGCGAAGCTGGTCCAATGCTATACCACCGAGAACACGTTTGAATTGATACTCTGTATTTCGTGGCTGGGGCATGTTTTTCAAGCAAATGAACGCAGACAGTTATCGAGTTGTTCTGCTGTATCATGTAAGCAAGTTGTTAGGTTTGATTGTATGTCAAGCATTTTTTTGGTTCTATTTATCCAACGGAAGTTGCACTTCGTAGCAACAGACGAAATACGTGAAGTGCTAGTCCTGATACGTCAAGATGGCATGTAATGCAGAGGTGATCGTGGGATACCAGGGAGGACCGTAGAATATTATCATCGGGTCTATGAAGAATCCAGTCTAAAATGTGACCATGTTTATGGGTCGGTTGGTTAACTGACTGTTAGAGGTTGAAAACATGAATGGAACCTAGGAGGTTTGATGTGTATGTATTTCCAGGACAGTCAAAGTGAAAGTTGAAATCTCCAAGAATAATCAGGTTGCCACCTATCGAATTTCCATGCTTTAGGAGATTCGGAAACTGCTCCAAAATATAGATTCAATCATCTTATTGTTTGTTTTCTACTAGGAGATGGACGGTAGAGGAAGAAAAGTGGACTGACATTTGTTCCAGTGTGAGTGTGATTTGGACTAGTTCAAAGGATATGTAGTAGGAATTGAAGGCTGTTGTGTTTCAGACGTTTGATCATGGCGAGATGGGTGGGGGGACTTGGTGGGTGTTAGATTCGCGCACATGGGCTCATCCCTGATATTTTTAGCCATGTTTCTTCTATATATCTATATACTTTGATGCCTGGGGTAATGGAAAAAGAATTTTTTTTGGGCTTGAATCCTTTGAAGCTAAACTTACACCAAGGAACGTACAAGAACCTTGGTCGTCGTAACGTTATGTACACGCGTTCCATGGGATTTACCAACGGTGTTCACAATATAATTGATACAATGTTGCAATAGTCTGTCGAGACTTCACGGTAAATTTCTTGTCTGGGATGCACACACAGTGTTCCCTCTAAGGTGTCCAGCTCCTCGGCCGCGCTAACACTAAACAAAAATATCATCAGATAAGCCATTACTTTTCTTTGTTCACGCATTTGTGCCCATCGACACACACGTTCTCTCTGATATGTGTACACATCATATATAGATTCTGAATCTCATTATACAGAACAATATGACATAAAAAGACGCATTTCTGTACATTGCACTTCTACAAAGTGTACACAGATATACACATATCCATATCCTGATATATCCTTACACATGATCCTCTTTCATAATATATACTAACGTTGCACCTGCAACCATTGTACAAAGTTTATATAAGTCAATTCAACATTTGCAAACCTATAATATCAAATGAATAAATGCACGATATTACTACTGATTAACCAAAAGACGAATTACAATAGTAATTATTTACATCAACATTGTACATATCTTAAAATATGCAAGTAGATCAAACATTACGAATGAATCAAACCCTACAATTGGTAATCCTACGTACTAAAGTGTACATACTGCAATAATTAAAGTACAATTACTTTGCCGTAATATATTTCACAACAGTCGAACAAATAGTCACTAGCATGTACTAATTCTCCTTGTAATTCTCAAAAAAAGTTTCCCGCCAATGTCGAATGACGTCGGAGTAGCTTATCTTCCCTTATAATTTCCGCATGCTGGTTTTAGTAACTACTGCCGTTTATTTCTGAAGATAATATATTTAGGCTTGCAATTCTAATGTTAGCCACGCCTTACTCAATTCTGATTGGATGTTGATTCATATAATTATCAGACACTGCCTCCTCCAAACAGTCAGTCAAGGGTGGATTTACGACCCCCACTTAATGTTCGTTTGATCGGAATACAGAATTCCACCACTTACCTGTGAAACATGTGATGATATTTACGTAACTGACTTGCCCAAAATAAGGCGCCACGAATTGTATGACTATGTCAATTAACTGGCTTGTCACATCATTGTTCGCCGAATTGACCTTCATACATATTTACGGCGCGAAAGTATTAACCTCAGGTTCTAACATATAAAGTTAAAATCTGGTTAATCCTTACAACGTGACAAATACATGCATACATACATGCATACATACATGCATACATGCATGCATACATACATACATACATACATACATACATACATACATACATACATACATACATACATACATACATACATACATACATACATACATACATACATACATACATTCATTCATTCATACATTCATACATTCATGCATACATATACGTACCAATACCTCTAAAGATGAAGTTTGCTTCTGGAAAGGTTATTGGTGTATATCTTTTTCAACAAGATATTTTGCCTCACAGAATTTTCATTTATTTTGAAAGCCGTTTTTAAGTGTTATTGGTGTGTTTCAGAAACATACAGACAATAGCTGGTTCAGTTGTGCTGATCCCGCTTTGAGATAGTGTGCCTTACATAATGTCTTTTCTTATTCAAGTTATTGGTTTGTGCCATTTTTCAACACACAATCAAATACCTGGTTTGATTGGGTAGAGCCATCGGTAAGGTATTTTGCCTTAATGGGGTTTTGTTCACCAGGAGCCAACAGAAAAGTGGACATCTTTCTGACGAAACTCGTTGTGTTGTGATAATGCATTCAGACTTGACTCGATAGGACACACGGTACTAATTACATGGGAGAACTGTGAACCAGTCTAGAAATGGATGAACAAATAGTAGGGTATATACGGTAATTGGTTAATAATGAAAAGTAAAGTTTTAGGAAAAATGTCTTTTGAGAGCTTATCCTATGTGTAATTTAAAAAATATAGATAATATTCTATTGAAGCAATTTTCGTAATTTTACAGGCTTGACTTAGGAGTACTCAATAATAAAAATATCACCTGATTCATTTGGTGCAGAATCAATAACATGTGTTACATGCACATGTAGATAATTAAAAACATGCAGCAGCTCAAGCAGCAGAGAGGGTGGACAGACCGAAACTATTTCAAGCAAACCGAAACTATTTCAAACAAAGTTCTAAAAGATTTCAAGCAGAGAGGATAGACAGATCGAAACCATTTCAAGAAAACCGAAACTATTTCAAACAAGTCGAAACTATTTCATACAAACCGAAACTATTTCGCAGACAAAAAAAAAGAGAAATCCTTTAGGATTTTACGCTACAAACCCGGCACTGATGGTATTGTGGAGACGAATTGTTTTAATCGAACATTTGATCTAGGGTCATGCAAATTTATCGTTACAAATCCGTGTGAGATAGACTGGGCGTGATTAAAGAAATTGATAAAGAGATAATCCATATCACCGCCGCACCAAGTTTGCCAAATATTCCTAGTGTATCTGTATGTGTGTCAACTCCATTGAATACAGCAAGAATATTACAGTTATCTCTGATCGCTTTTAGTATTTGAGTGTATCGTTGAGTGACATAAATCACATCGGTATTATCATGCATACCTCTGGAAAATATCATGGCAGGGTTTTCTTGTCTATCTAACATCACATCATCACATACGACTAAATTGTTAATACTTTTTTTTCAAGAGAATCAACACTCGGTTCTTCTTCGATATTGGTTATAAACTCAATAATATCCTCATCGATTTCCAGTTTTGCTTTCTCGTTAAAATCCTTTAACACCTCGTAACATCGCTGATCGTCTACACTTGAGGCTATTAAATGCAACTTATCCCATTTCATCCATCTCGTTATCAAATTAAGTAACAATTGTGTCTTGCCGCTTCCAGATAGTCCGATTATAATCATGCGAATAAAATTCGGTAGCGCTGCATGATGCTTAACTGCTTCTCGTGCTTTTGTTTCCGAAAAATCAATTACATTCATGTTATTATAAATAAATTATGGATCTATATTGTATGAAATGTAAGAAGCGTACTAGCACAAATGACTTAACAACAATTACAAGTAAAAATAACAGATCAACACTTGCTGGTAAGTATGTACAATGTGGTACCAAAAAATTTAGATTTGTTTCCCTTGACCAAATCAAGGATTTAAAAACAAACAAGGAGGTGATATTGCAGCCAAGTTAGTAAAACTCCCAGAAACACCATGGGCAAAATATCCGGGAGAAAAACACCTTCCAGGGTATAGTTATTGTGGACCCGGGACCAGACTCGATATCAGACTCGATGATCAAAACCAACCCAAACCCGGTGAATATCCAATTAACGCTATTGATAAGGCGTCTCATGTTCATGATGTTGCTTATAAAAGTAGCAATCTGCAACACAGACCTATCGCAGATGTGAAATTGATTCATGCGTTGAATTTTATCACTGATAAATCCTTCAAAGAAAAATTGGCTTCATGGTTGATAAAATCGGCGATAAAAAGTAAATTGATGTTGGGTGCTGGTAATTAATAACATCATGGAATCTAATTATTATTCTCCAAGATGATATTGGAGGGGAAAAGCAGCATTCAAGAAACTCGCTAGTGCCGCAAAGGTGAAAAATACCACTGCAGCGGATTGGTTATCCAAACAGACGATATGGCAAATTTATCTACCACCGCCTAAACAAATTAATTTCTCGTTTGATGTCAGCGTCGTTAATGAGGTTCATCAAGCTGATATATTATTTCTGCCGCATGATGGTGCTTACAAATATGCGCTAACTGTAGCTGATGTTGCGAGTCGATACAAACAAGCAGAACCTCTAAAGACAAAAATCATCAACAGGCAATTGTTGAACGATTTAATCGGACACTTGCTAAGCGGTTATTTGGATATCAATACGCGAAGGAATTTATTCAGAATAAACGAACCCGTGAATGGGTCAAGAGATTACCAGGTGTGATTACCGCGCTAAATAATGAGATTACTCGAACAATCTAAATGAAACCTAAGAAGGCGATCAAAAAAAGTATATACATGGAAAACCGCAAAATGATTTTTCAAAACAACCAATCCTCGGCAATGTTACTGTTAGATATTTATTTGAACCAGGAGAGCTCGAAGGTGGCAAAAAATTAAAAGAGCTACAGATCCTATTTGGAGTGTCACTGCACATAAAATATCTAGCTTAACACGATCCACGGGTAGACCGACAGTCTCTAGGTTGGATTCAACTGCTCCTCAGCGAGGATTTACTTGTGAACAACTACAAGTGATACCCGAGGATACTCAATTACCGCTACGTGGTCTTAACTAGCACCTCTTCGTCTGTTGCACTCAAGACAAGTCAGCATCATATTATCTCTGGTATGACCAACACTGCTATTTTTTCTGGCTACGTTAAATTGGCTGAGGTCTTTATCCTACCATCAGCAACTCATTATACAATTGCACAGTGAATATTCTGTTGTTATTTCAGTGTGATTATAAATTTGGCATCAATATCAAATTTTCAATTATTTTTTTTATCCTGCTGTTTATAACCAGAGAATATTTTTTATGATTATGTCATCGCTGACAATATCACTGATTGTGGTGTCATTATAATCTAAAACAACTCTTCGAAGTTGATTTATTCTTCGTACTCTGGACACTGCGAGATCAACTATATTCGACCGCTCGATGCGATTATCTATGATCCAAACAATTGTATCGGATATAGTCAACCCCTGATAAGAATGTATCGTCGCTGCGTATCCTAGCTTCCATGGGGATTTATCAGCACGCAATGCATCTTCGACAACACTGATATCAACCAACACAATATCATTTAGCACTAAAATCTGCTTCCTTGACTCTGTCAAGCCTGGAATATCAACTTCGATATTTTGTCTTTGTGTATCCTTGGGTCTATATCACAATGGCACTGGAAGTGTTGCAATTTTTTCTTTATGCGTGTTAAATAACTTCATATGAAGTGTATCTCTGACTATCTTTCTACTTGCCACTATCAAATCGTTTGGTCTCCACGGTTCCACGCGGTATTTCCTTTTTAATTCTCCATGATCCCCAACTCTCGTCTGAATTAGTGAATTCAGCCACTGCTTCTTTATGTTTTACGTCTATATAAAATGAATCAGTGGCGACTCTTTTCGCGGTATCAGGAAATCTATTTATCATCGAAAATAAATTAATACAAGCATAATCCAGCATAGACGCCCTTCAGTACGTATACTGAGGATTTTCTCCATATGTGTAAGTAGCAATTGTACCTAATTTGGTTCCATCTGACAAGAGAGCGTCTTTACGATCGACATATATACCCCTACATGTTACATCTGCGATTATAAAATCGTATTCAGCATTATCTATAATCAACCGCGATGAATATCGTTTGTGGTCGTATTTTCCACCTTGTGTAAACTTACCAATTATTCTTCTACCGAGATCTTTTGAGTTTTTATTTCTAACTTTAAAGATTTCTTTGGACCATTTCACGATATATTCTTCGTCTAGATTAGGGAATTGTTTTTTGTTTTCGGTGATTTTACTATCTAGACTATCGGGTTGTGGTAACCAGACTTCAGTTTTTTTCCGATATCATATAATTGCTTCACTGACAATCAGCTATATTAGCATTTTAGAATCAATCATATACCGTAATAACACTATTGGCATCCAGTGATTTTCAGAGATGTGTCTACCAAACCAAACATAACAACACGGATGAAGTCCTTTTGCCAATTCAAATGATACCACACGAGCTAATCCGGTTGAATCAAAACCGGGCAGTGGTCTATTAATCGGAACACGGGTCATCTCATGTGTGGGATGTCCAAATCGTTTAAAATACTCAGAGCATTCTCCGTACAAGAGAAAACTCCCTGGATAACACGCAATCATATGAACCGAAGTAATACTTTTGGGGTCGTATTTTGTATTCCATAATCCACCATGGTTATATTCCACGCAGTTTGATTCGATATCTGAGAGAAATTCTGCGCGTGTTGGTTTCCATAGATTTCTCTTTCTCGTGAAATGAGCTGCAACTGACGGTATTGTAAAACAGATTGTTAACAATTCCTCGTCGTAATCCGTTGAAAAACCACTAGCTAGTTTTTTCATTGTGGAGGGCTTCAGTACGATATATTTCCCCATTGGGTTTTACAAATTGATCGAATTTACCCTCTTCATCTTCAAAAGTGTGAAGTAACTACACTGACACAGGATCGTTTTTACTCGACTCGTAAATGAAAATGACTCCTAAATGAAATCAAATAGATACAGAGAGCTATAGCGCTATTATGATAAACGAGTTAAAAATTCTATTAAAGATTCCGTCAATGACTCTGACTCTGTTAAAGACAAAATCGCAAGAACACCTCAAAATTTCATTGACAGATTCTCAAGTAATAATTAAACCAAATAATTAATTAGACAAATAATATTAAAAGTATATAAATGAACTAAGATTTTCAACCACATCCTGTGATCATCGATTATGAAGCATCTCGTGATGGTATTGTCAGACATCGCAGACTGAAGAAACCATTAGGGACGGACAATAGACTTGCATATATTATGTTTAGTGCTGGAGGGAAAAAATATTACTGTCACAGAATCGTATACGAGTGTTTCCATGGATTGGTAAAAGATTGGTTTGTAATCGATGATATTGATTCCAATCCTAAGAACAATTCTTTATCGAATCTTCAGGATATTACTCAGAGTGAAAACACTAAACGAGGAGGGACTGGAAAACGCTCGAAGAATGTGAAACCTATAAAATCTTTTAATACAGCAACTAACGAAGAAAGAGTATTTCAATCAATGAATGAAGCTGGAAAGTATTTCGATATTTGTATAGCCTAAGTAGGATATGTCGCAGACCAAATATATCAATCAGCGATTTCCTAGAGAACCGGACATAGATTTCAATTCGTATATACCTGAATTATTATATGTAGTATAAAGGGAAATAACTTGTGTGGGCTGTGTTTATACAACGATAACTCCTTTGTTGTAGTCACGGATGTCAATGGCTTTTTCGATGACTGAATGGCTTTTTTGTGTGCTGGTTTTTGAAACAATGTCACCGGATCTTAATGGGATTTTTTTTAATGACTTATGGTTTGACTGAATGGCTTTTTTTGTGTGGTTTATATACACCATACGTTAAATCCTTCAAGTGATACACTTATATTATATGAAAAATTATAGACTTGTAGATTACAAACACTAGTATATTCCATACACGGTTGGGATCTCGTCCTGGGGGCCATCGTTCGAATCTCGTGGCAGGCATTATTGTCGACGGTACCGATCGGAATGTGTTTCTATATATAACTGGGGCTCTAAGCCATTCCAAAGTCAACCGTGAAACCACCATATGCCACACACCGTTACACGGTGTGAATATGTTTATGCATTCAACCCGGGTGATTTTGTTTGGGGTATGGTAGTTTCAGTTGAAAGTAGAACAGCCCCTTGTGTGTATGTGTGCAGTCCTATTTCATATATCATCATTGTAAATATATCATCATTGTAAATATGTAAATGTGTAAAAACTTGTAAAAACTTGTAAATACTTGTAAATATGTAAATACTTGTAAATATTTAAATATGTATATATCTATATATGTAAATGTGACGTCAATTCACCAAGGATACCTTCTTGCGGTTCTAACCCGTTATTTGATGAGTTAGATCCCCTCTCGGAGACTATGCTTCGTGGTACCTCTGGGCCTCTCAGATGTGAATAACACCTGAGAGGTTCCAAATGGGGATGTGTTGTCTTATATTGTAACCTCTGGGCCTCTCAGATGTGAATAACACCTGAGGGGTTCCAAATGGAGTTCATCATATCATAACTTGCCTAATATCTCTTAATCATATCATATAAAAACGGGTCAAAAATTTTTTGTATTAGATATATAATATTCTTATAATGAATTTCGAAAATATGAATGTCATTATAATTGAGATTTCAAATTTGAAAAATCAAAGAATACAATTATCACATAAATTAGATTGTAATCAAATTCTCTCTGAATTTCAAGAATAATAGGTATGTCCTTCCAACGCAGTATGGATTGATCAAATGAATTCAACACGCGGTAAATGACTCACTCGCATTTTGTAACGACATCAACAAATTGATCCCGCTGTTCAATGCTATCGAAAAGGTCAGAAGTGAATTGGGCAAACAATATGAAATCAAATGCACAATAAACAGTAAGAGAAGAAATCATCAGACAAAATGAAAATCCCATTTTGGTTACCTCAACACAGTGAAAAATCTCTGACACTCTAAACAATGCCCAACCCGTAGGATAGTAATCCGCATACAATAAAGCCCCATTGACAAATAATTATAAAGACAGGTATGCGCTTAATCGCATAGAACGAATTTGTATAGACGGGTATGATAGTGTTCTGTGATTTATGTCACTGGTGATTTATCACCAACGCGGAAGTAATGAACACGCTGTCGGGGGTGGGTGAGTTTTCACTTACAGTTTAGATCGTATATTATATTTATAATGGTAGGTGAAGCCCTAACAACTAGATCAGCAAGCGAGAGATTGGCTGCGATTAAGAGATTTATTCCGGTTCGTGATTCCGTTCGATATAAGCTCCAAACGATACAAGAATTTCAAACTGTTTTCACAACGGGAACTGAACAATTATTCAATCCAATAACCACTGCAACGGGGGAAGTCGTATCGACCACTGAAAAAGCCATATGTGGAGATATTCCTGAGGAACAACGAGGAAAAAAAAAGGTCCTTCTTCCTGCACTTGAAAAAATAGCAAAGAGATCCAAGGAAACAAAGGAATCTTTAAAAACACTTCCTTGTGATATAATTGCCTCTGTACAACTTAAGGGACAGCAAGAACAAGAACAACGTGAACGACTTGAACAAGAACGACTTGAACAAGAACAACGTGAACAACGAGAACAAGAACAACGACTATGGGATATTACTGAAAAAGAACAACTTGAACTTGTTGATGACCCACCTGAACCCCGTTAGAGAGAGTATATTATACACCTAAAGAGATATTTACGGAATGGGGGTTGGATGAAATTGAACAAAAAAGTCACGGCTGATGAATTAGCTGATTTTGCTGCTAATTCATTTAAAAAAAGATAAGGGAAAAATATATAAAAAATCGATCTGAAGACTCGATAAAAAAACGCTGACACCTGTTATAGAAAAATATATTTGGCAAATCACGGTGGAATTAGAATCAAAGAGGATGATGATTTTAGGCGTTATATGAATAAAATAGATGTTATAAAAAGTTGTTCACCACCACCATATGAACCCCCCCCCTCCCCCGAGGAAATAAAAGTAAGAGCCGCAGTTGATCCCATACAAGGTGCAACTGGTACATTTGAAAAATTCGCTAGTAGATATCCAAGCGGAGTTTCAGGTAGTGGTCTATTTCGTTATCCTAGTAATATTCTCGGGGATATATCACGATTAGAAAATATCGTAGGAGGGAAACGAGCCGGAAATAACTCACCGGAAATAATTAATGAGGCAGCTGATATCTGCAGACTACTATTTGAGGACGGTATCATAGATATTGGTGTATATCGAGAGTTTATTGATGAGCTAGCGGACAGTTATCACAGTGATTAATCACCGAAATTGCTAGCAATGAAAATCCGTAGGATTGGAAATCGTTTACGATGAAAATCCAAGGGATTTTTGCGATTAGATAAATAGCATTTAAGTAAGATGATCATACACTACAACCACAAAAAACCAGCCATGACGTAGGTAGTAAACTCACGATTGCCTGTTTATAGAGCGTAATATAGAGATGGTCTAGGCAATACCATTGCAGTGTTATTTGCAAGAATGGCTCCAAAAATAGCACCAATCGCAAAACAATTATCAATGAAAGCTATTGATGTTATTCGTGATAATGGTATTAGCGCTGTTGGTGATGTTGCCGGGAAAGCATTTTCCGCGGCTAAGGTAAAAACTAGTAGCGTTAGTTCGGCGAAGAAAGAAACCAACAATGACGAAGTCACTAGAGAAACTACAATCTACGGAACTTTTGCCTGCGAGTATTAGTAGAATAATAAACAACGCAGTGGATCAGAATATTGCATTACGGATAAATGATGGATACGACACTCAGGAAAATATTACTGCAAATATGATAGCGGGAAGTGGTTTGATTTACATCAGGAAATAAATAATAATATGTTCAAATCGGCTCCTGATACAGCGCTCGATTTAGATGCCCCAGTGCCCAAGAATGATTCTGAACGCGATTACCAATTCTATTCCTATAATGCAATCCAATTAAATAGTCGATCAAGAATGGAACTTCAATTCCAGGATACCAGCAAATACTTTCTACCCGTGGAAGCATGTATCGAAGTAGAAGGAGAAATTGTAACAGCTGCTGATTCTCCTGCTGTACCAGCACCATATGACCTAAATGTCGGAGTTGGTTTTATCAATAATGGTATCATGGCGCTATTTGAGAGTTCTAGATATATGATTGATGGAAGAGAGATTGAATCCATAGAACACGATGTTGATGTTGCCAGAACAATAGTGGGGTTAGCAAGATACTATAATAATTATACAAGATCGGAAGGTCCATCTATGATGTTCTCTAAGGATATTACTGATCACGCTGAAAACGTTCAGTATGAAATAAGACAACCAAAAGATCGTGTTGGTGCTCCTAATGCTCATATCGAAAATATGATTATAAATACTTATCCTGATTACAACCTAGGGTTTGCAACACGTGTAGCAATGTTGAAAGGACCGCGTAGATTATTTTCATGCGCGATTCCACTGCATCATATTTTTGGATTTTGCAGAAATGTTAGAAAAGTTATCTATGGAGCGAAACTTACAGTAGTACTCGTGAGAAAAGGTGATGATAATGATGCAGTCTGGCGTGATAATGGTGTTGATGCTGGTAAAGTAAATATAACAGAATTATCTCTGTGGATGCCAGTAATGACTCCATCAATCACCGCAGATGAGAAATTAGTATCATGTATGGATCACGGAGGAAAATCATTGCTATCATGGCTAACAACAACGACGGATACTATGAATTCTTCTGTTAACGGCGTATTTACATGGCACCTGGCATCAAAACAGGGCGTTGCTGCGCCGCGGCATATATTTGTTGCGTTACGGGATAAGACGCGAGTTGGTCTTCAAGAACGGAGTCATATGATATTTGATCAACTCGGTGTTTCTGAAGTCTCGCTGAGGATAAACGGCCAACAGGAACTATCCGAGCATATTTTACTTAATTACGATCAAAACCAAATAGCACGCGCGTATCATCGTTTGCTGACATTTATGAGACGTGATAATAATGTAGATACCAGTCTGCAAATATCACAGTTGGATTTTAGAAAACTATATTCCATCTACTACTTTTCGTTGGAACATCTTGACTTAACCAGACAATCCATCGTTGACATACATTTCCGAGCTCGTGTATCTCTTCTGGTTGCTCCAGATCCGCTTATCCCTGATTACAGAGCAATTGCTGTTATTCTCAGTGGCAAATCAATGCTACTCGAAGGTGTTGGTGGACGAATGAGGGTCGTTGATGCTCCAGTGGAAAATATGTAATGTAACAATTAGATCAATCTGTTATTAAATAAAATGTCATATAGTCATGTTAGTGTTACGTGAACTCCTGGTCAAATTAAAAAATTGCAATCGGAATCAGCTAAAAAATGTGGAACCACAATATCGCTGAAGCACAATGAGATGCCTGGTGGTCAAATAAATTGTCATTGACAACTCGCCAGGTAAAACACTTCAATGATGCCATCAAAGATAAAAAAGTGTTCAGATCACTCTCTCTACGGATGCGATTAAGAACATGATAAAATCAGTGGGAATACCCACTTCTCGCTGCGATTCCAGCATTAATTTCAGCTGGTAAAGCCGCCGCGTTAGGAGCTACTGGAGCTCTTGGTGCAAAAGTAGTACACAGCATTGCTCAATCATATGAACACAAAAAAAGGGAAGGGGTCTAAGACTACCAGGAACTCCGTATTCATGGTACAGCGGAAAGGGCCTGAGACTAGGAACATTTTACTAACTCGAGAACCTGTAGTTCCCATGTCCAATTTTGATTTACTCGATCTTGATAAAAAAAACTAAAGATAAAAATCTTTAAAGGCGTCTGTATAAGAGATTAATTACCACAACAACCAAACAACACTGAAACAGGTATCATTACTCTCGATAACAGCACCAGACCTGGAACTCACTGGGTTGCATACGTGATTGATCCGCGTGCGTGATTGATCCGCGTGCAATTGTTTATTTCGATTCATATTGGTTAGCACTGCGTAAAGAATGTATGCGTTATATAAACCGCTTAAAAATTCCTATCTGGTATTCTACTCTACCAACACAGAAAATGAATGACCCACCAATATGCGGCATAGAAGTATTAGATGTCCTCAATGCTATTTCATCATCGGGAAAACCACCACATAAAACCGTACGCGAATATACTAGTAATCGCTTTTTAGAGAGAAATTATATAAAATAACATGATTGATATTTGGGGGAGATTCCTCTAAAGCCTGAAAAAAAACCTCCGCGGAAATATCTGCAACCGGTGATGTAAAAAAAAATAATACAAGATGAAATATCCGAGATGTTATACTTCGCAAGTGTTGATCGAAATGAAATAGATGTATTTCAAGATCGTCAGGGTAAATTAAAAACTAGTAATGTTTCCCTTGATAATATTTTAGTTAAACGAGGCGGTGTAACACAAAATGCTATCGCGGTTTTTTTCCGATCAGGGTAATCTCAAACCAGATGTTCTCATTTCAACTATTCTGGATAGAATTAACAATTTAGAACCATTAAAAAAAAACTACGCGATGAATACGACGACCATATAACTAAATTCGACCAGTTTTCTGAATTACAAACAAGTATAGTTGACAATATTGACAAACCTCTATTAGATTTCTTTGAAAATCCACCGGTGACCACACCGAAACTCACGGAGATAAAAACCACTATCGATGTTTTGACAAAACTACGATCCGATTACGACGCTCATATCGAACAATTTACTATGTTACGTAAAAACGTAAAAAAAAGAAAAACCATGATGTCGTCGATAAATTATTTGGTAAAAATGCTAAACCCGAAGAAATCAAAACAGATCACACTGGTATTATCACGAAACTCGATGAAATAACCGCGATTAATCGGCGAATAGAAGCTGTTCGCGAATATATTAAAACGATCAACGATGATCTACCGAGGATGATAGAAAAACTTGAAAAAATAAAAATCCCTCACGAACAAAAAAATGTCGTAAATAATGTGTACACGATTCAACACAGATCATTTACGTGGACTCCACAAAATAACATATTAAATATCACCACGACCGTCAAAGGTATTCATCGATTAACACTAGTGACACCGACTCAGTTTAATATTTCAACAACGAGTTCATCTGGGGTCAACAATATGATATCAACGATCATCGACAAGGAAACAACTGAAAGATTCACAATAATAACAATAAAAAAAAATATTACCGAACATTTCAAAGATATAAACGATGATTTTTAAAATTTTTAAAATTATTTAATAAAATATGATCTCACCCTAGTTCAATTTATCAAAGGTGTTGAACGATGTAACAAATGTATCGCAGACATGGAAACGCATCATTTGAAAATTATTCAAGAAATATTAAGTCATGATAATCCTAAAACAAGAACATAGCTTGCGGCAACATATAATATACGCGTAGAAGATATCCCCGATTTTAAGTTTCCAGGCTATAATGTCTTAGAGATGAAAAAAAATCTCTCAATGATACCATCGATGATGGTTTCAAAAGGATTCACGACGCATGGAAGAAAATACCACCACCACAAACAACTATACTCAAACATAATAATGACCCAGACACTGGTGGTAGGCATATTGCTCCTCAAAATGTGAATATATCCTCAATGATTGCAGTAAATCTAATAGGTGATGCTATCGAAGGAAGTTACCAAATAAATCTCGAAAGATCAAATCAAGCACAGCAAGGATATATATTATACTCATTTGCACCAACAGCTCCACCCGGATTTCTAATAATTGAGGATCCAACTAATCCAGTGTATATGCGATGTCATAATGATTCATTAACGAGAATTAATTTCAAACTCACTGACCAGTCCAATAATTTCATTGATTTACGAGGTGAGGTTTTACAAATTAGTATGTTTGTGAAATCCTAAATTGCTAGCAATTTCAAGGATTTTAAATTCGTCTCCACAATACCATCAGTGCCGGGTCTATAAAGGTAAAATCCTAAATTATTTCTCTGTTTTTTATTCTGCGAAATAGTTTCGGTTTGTCTGAAATAGTTTCGACTTGTTTGAAATAGTTTCGGTTTGCTTGAAATAGTTTCGGTCTGTCCACCCTCTCTGCTTGAAATCTTTTAGGACTTCGTTTGAACTAGTTTCGGTTTGCTTGAAATAGTTTCGGTCTGTCCACCCTCTCTGCTGCTGCTCATGTGGTGTTCTCCACATAGACGCTTGCACCAAAAATATTTGTGCATGGAGAAATATAGATCTATTCATCAGCACCCAGAGATTTTAAGGTATTGAATTTTGAATAGGATGGTGTTTCCATATGTTTACTATGGGAGTTGAATTAGTACCGTAATTCCTATAAGTACATTGGTTAAAGTGGAATCCACTACAGATAAGCCAGCTTAAATCTCCAATGCCGCCGTTAAGCGCAAAAGTCGTATGTGCCAAATCATCTGAATAATACTGAATGTTAAAACATATTTGTCCTAATCCAGATAATACCAGCGTTTCATCACGTTATAAGACGTGTAATTTCACCCTTGAGCTGAAAAAGCCAGCCACGTTTCAAATGTGAACGAAACAATCCGATTTTGATCGATATCGTGGGTAAAACGATTTCAGTCAAAAGCTTGAACATAAAATGTGATGACGTCACTGTTGTACCATAAGAAGCTAACGTGAAGCTGTGTCCGGATTACCTTCAGCTTAAAGCGACCCCCCCCCCCCCGAAAAAAAAAACGATTTTGTTAAACTAAATGGATTCCATGCATGCTTAACAGCCATGGGTGAAATTAATGGGCCTAATGTGGAAATTACAGACGAGCAAAAAATGGTGCCTGATTGTTTTCTTTGAATGAAATTAGATACCAAGAAAATCCATACATGACACTAAATTGCCGGGTAATCGTTGGCGGCCACATCTTCGCCTCATGCCTCGCCAGAGAAGCTTACAGCTTTTCCTGAAACCACCTGGTTAGTGGGAGGGGCACAAACCAACTCCCAAGAACCATACTCCGGCTTCGGTCCACATATTCTCTCCCTTTGTGACATCATTGTCGCTCTGAGTGGCTTCGCTGGCCGTCGAGCGCCATTTAACCTTAGTACACCACTTTTGACATGAAGTACACACAAGTCAGTGACACATGTATTGATGCTATGTCCACAATATTGCACATACCCCCGTCTTTGTTGTTGAATTTTATTGATTTTCAGTGTTTCAGAGGTATGACTAAGAAAGGGATTGTGGCATGTAATTACTTATAATTTTCGCTTGTATCTCCATCAGGTTGAACAGTGTATGCAACTTGTGCATCGGAATGAGAGCCCCCCCCCCCCCCGCGCAATATAAAAAAATGTGATACTATTCATGTACTTACAAAATATTGTAATAGCAAATTTTTACAATATATATATATATATATATATATATATATATATATATATATATATATATATATATATATATATATATAACGCTTTAGCATATTTCAATCCTGTATAGATGGGGAAATTTTAACTGATTTTAGATCAATATAACGATAATTTAATTAATGTTATCCATATCAAATCTAGTTTGCAAATTATAAGTCAATCCTAACTCGAATATACGCCAGTTGCTGCGATACGGGACACCTCAGATATTTTGTTTAAAAAAAAAAAACTGACTGAGAGGTTGCGAATGTAACAACTTATTCGCTTATTCACATATTTACGGTCAACCCTAGTCAATCTAAGCGTAAAAAGAAACAGTCAAGGTAATACATATACATTACATGTTTATTTCCTTTTCAAGAAATTTTTCTGGAGCAAATTGTATGATTTTCTTTTCAATTATTGCACCTTCATACATTCCAAGCAAACTTGTTTCTGTCTCGCAGAAATAGCCGACGGTGTTCAAATGTGTACTTATATTGCCCTAGGTCGCGTCGGAGTGAGTTATGTAACCATTCTATGTAGTGCGTGAAAGGGCTCCAGCAAATAACTGATTGTTGATAACCTATTACATACACGATGCCATCCTTTGTGGTATGTGTTTGATTCGGCATTTCAAATGATCCAATGATAACTGATCTGAAATGACCTATATATATATATATATATATATATATATATATATATATATATATATATATATATATATATATATATATATATATATATAGAGAGAGAGAGAGAGAGAGAGAGAGAGAGAGAGAGAGAGATGTGTGTGCAGGGCTGCGGAGAGCGATCACGGGACCCCGGCCCCCCTTGTGAGCCCTCTATATGCGTGTGTGTGTGTGTGTTTGTGTATTTTTCATCACAGTGGAGACAAAGAATTTTTTAAAAAGCTAACTAATGGTCGAATTTTGTTTCTCAAACACTCCCTGGCAGCCTGCCTTAATCTCCCATCACACATAAAAACGGGAATTCCCTACATATAGTTACTCGAAAATTACATAACCCCATACGCCGACATCTTTGTGATGCCCATGTATGGTTGAGAAAATTTCAACGCTGTGATGAATTGGACATAACAATATAATTACTGGTCGTCTAGTTGGATCTAGTAAGAATCATCCGAATAGCGTTCCACCAGCACACGAATACGGCCAGCTAACAACAGCTAATTCGAATTGGGGAACTATTTAAATTACCATTGCAGCTAGCCTGACCACCACAGACATGTATACAGCTCGTGCGCACGCGTAGTTTTATAATTTAAGGCGTGTTTCTTCTCTTAATAATTAACAGTGTTGCCGGATTTTGTTATCTTCCGGAATCGGTCAATGATTTACACTGTGTTAAAGCATATTCGTTTTGTACATACAGTGTATCTTTGCCATAGGAAGTGCATTATCCACGGGGGATTTGTTTTCGATGCACCATCATGACGGATAAGACAAAGACCACTACGTATGGAAAAGCAAAAGTGTTCTTATTCATATTGTTTTTTCTGTTTATTGTCGTACTTGTTTCAGTGTATACCACAACAAATAAGCTAACGTATATATACTCCGTTCACGCTACCATCAAGAGTAACTTGCAAAACATGTTTATCAGAATTCTGCTGGGGAATACATCATTCAGTGTGACACCTAATGGAACGCTTACAATAATAACAGTACCTACAACAGTGGTTGTAACTCACAGTGTGGTAAGTAATAGGGTTTTAAAAGACGCTTCGAACATTAAAACGCCAAGACCAGACGCATGTGAAGCCTGTTTCTCTCACAATTTTAAATATGTGATTGAAAATGATGTGATGTGCAAGCTGTATAATAATTCTCAGGAAATATATTTAATAATGTTCATTTTTACAACACATCAACGTCAACAGGAAAGGAACGCCGTTCGACAGACGTGGTTGAATTATACCAACAAAAATACAGCTAATATAAGGTATTCGTTTCTTTTGGGCGAGGTACCGGATAAAAATATACGAAAACTCGTAGAAGAGGAAAATAAAATTCACAATGATATAATAAAAGAGGATTTCGTTGATACATATCAGAATTTAACATATAAAACAATGATGGCTTTTAAGTACGCAATTACGAAATGTTCTCATGCAAAATATGTGTTAAAAACAGATGATGACATGTGGGTTAACATTCCAGGCCTTTTAAAAGTTATTCAGCGCGAGGAGACAACCTTGGAGACGGCGGTTGGCGGTGCTTGCCACCCTGTGGCAGGTCCCATTCGGAACCCAGCTTCGAAATGGTATGCATCAATTCAAAGTTATCCGCATAATTCATATCCGGGATTCTGTTCTGGAACAGGGTATGTCACTAGTATGAATGTTGCGAGGAAAGTATTTGACGTATCGAAAAATGTGCCTTTTTTCCATTTAGAGGATGTTTATGTGGCAATTTGCATTAGGAAACTAGGCTACAAGTTGTATCCAATTCATGGATTTAATGCATACAGACCGCCCTTTGACCCATGTCTGTACAAGGGGGATACTTTAATAACTTCTCACGAAGTGCCGGCACAAATGCTTATAAGCTTTTGGAATACAGCATGTAAAGGACAGTAGCGGTCCTAATTAATGTCATCCATCAAATTCCACTTATTTTCTTTTCATCATTTTATTATAATATTTTTTCAATTCAGAAAATGAATTCGAGTGGGTATTTTACATTTTGTTTAATCAGTCTTTTTAAATCATATTTGTAATTTGTATTGATTTGAGGTAACTGGACAACTCAGCTTTAAGTAATTTTATCGGAAATGCCTTTACAAATTGTTTTTATTTTGATAAATTTTGTTTCTTTAAAAGTAATAACTTGTATACTTTAATTAAATATTATATATCACCATACTCGTGGCATTATATTATTACAAGATCTGTGAATGCGACAGATGCTTCATTAAAATTCTTTACATGGTTCATTATGCTGCCTGAATTTTCCTGAATTTTCATTTCAACAATTTTCTTGCCTAAAGATAAAAAATTTGCGTGTATGGTTTGGGATTTTTATTAACGTAACTTTAGCATTTTTCAGTCATATCGCTACGATGTCATGTGTAGCACTGAGGCAACATGCCGCAGACATGTTGATGGCAGTTGCATGAACCTGACACCTTGGTGTACAGTTGAGGCAACATACCGCATACATGTAACATGCCCCCCCCCCCCCAGTTGCATGATTCTGACCTCATGCAGACAGGTTCAAACACTAGCCTCTCAATGCTGAGTCTCAAACGAGGCATCTGCTGGTACTATTTTTATGTCTTTGGTATAAAGCCGGGATTCGAACCCGCGATCTTTTGCATCCGGGCAGGACGCTCTAATCACTAGGCCAACGGAGAGGTCAAACATACAAATAAGTGGCAATAAGAATAAAAATGTATTCCAAATTATCCGTGGTCTTCCAAAGTACAGTAATTATCATATCAGGAAGAACAAGGTACACGCTATCTGCATTGTAATTTGTAAACTATGACAATTGCAAGAAATCAATAGAAATAAATAGGACTTGGAGAAAAGAAGTAGATAATATTTTTAACAAAAATATTTGTTTCCTCTCTGTAAAGTTGGGATTGTTTTAAGGTAACGTCGTTATATAAGTAAATTAGTATGGAATGTTAACATTTAATAATTTCAAAATCTTTAACATAAAAATGGGATTCAATAAATCTAAAAAATTGATCTTATTTTGCTGATAATTTGGCACTCGTGAACTTGATTTCATAAAAAGAGCGATGACGAGAAAGTGTGTGTGTGTTTGGTGTGTGTGTGTGTGTGTGTGTGTGTGTGTGTGTGTAAAAATGACGCAATACAAGTCCGTTTTCAAGAGAGAAAAAAAAAACTAGTTAAAACTTTGTGTTGGCGGAATAATTAAATTTCAAGTTTAATTTATGAAATAAAGCGATGCATTATCGACGTTTATGTTTACATAACTTCTGGATATGTCTGAAGAATGGGAATGTCGATACTAAAAAAGGGATGGAAATAAAACCACGAATATGATGGGGGAAAATATACAGATTGAGTAATGCGCATGATAACAATACCCCAACTCACATTTCACGCGTAAGAATACAAAACTTATAGTTTATGTTACCTTGAAATAACTGTTTTAAGCTGAGAAGTACATTTTAATAATCCTTCTTTTAACTGCTTTCATGTATATGTACGTGTTACGTATATTTAACTTAAATCATTTAATTTTGTTTGTCAGATTCAGATTTGTCATTTTGTGTTTAAAATTCGTTAGTTGGGAGAGATTTACTAGAAATGGATGACCTATATACTTTACAAGTAAACAACATATGTTAACTTCATTTTCTGACCTTGCATCAGAGTGTAAACAAGCTTCTAAAATGATTTGTTGGTTCCAAGGACAAAATTGAGTAAAGTATAAACATCTTTCTATTTTAGTTGGGTCATACGCTGGTTACGTGATTTATTGAACGTGAGATTGTTTTGAGGGATTATGGAAGGTCGTGACCCCTTTCCTGTTTACGTAAAAACAGATATTTAATTTTTTGTTTGGGAGAGAACAGTTCAGTAGAAGTTGGGCTTTTATAATATTATGTTGTGTCTTTTTGAGTTATTTTTAATTACCGTGTACTGGAAATTGTGTCAATTCGTTTGGATCAAGAGCAATTTTTTTATTATTTATCAGGAAAAGAATATGTGCTCATAGATTTTCATTTGAATTATTATAAAACTAAAACTGACTTCATCACGTGACTTCGTCATCCATATTGGATTACATTGACAAGATTCGAACCGGGAACTACTATGACATTTTATTATCGGGACTCTTGCAATTCCACTAGTGGATTATATTGTGGATTATATAGTGGATTATATTGTGTATTCCTTTTGGATTGATTTTTGGACTTGATTCTCTAAAACCGTAAGTTTAAATCTTTCATGAAAATATTTGTACTCAATAAATTGTTTGTTAAATTTTACAAGCTTGTTATTTTCACTTCTTTCTGTGTTACTGCTTATTCGAGCCTAAGCACGTAACATACTCATGTCACAAATATAGTCCCTGTTTGGACTATAGGGGGTTTCACGGTTACTAGCTCACCAGAGGGCGTATCGGTGCAGTTCACTTCCGGATAGTTCAATAATTGAAGATGCCAGACGTAGATCAAGAAAATGTGACAAACCGCTCACATTTTGCAAACAGGATCGATATCTCACTATCTTAAAAAGAAATTCTATCAATATTTGATCAATTGTTGTTACATCTTTATTTTTTTCTCACTAACTTGCGCTGCAATCAGTTTTTGAATAAATGTTATCTGCCCATTTCGGATCTTCATTATTTTTCCATTGCTACACTATGTTCTAGTTTGTATTATTTGATTGTGCAAAAGTGTATCGCTGCGTAAAAGGTTCTTGCAAGTTATCTCGCTTGAAGAATATTGAAAATATGTTTATTTTTTACAGCTTTAATCATAGCAGTAAATTGATGTTGAACGACAACAAAATTCTTACTTCTTAAGGTTATTTTATATATTGATTTAGACTGTTGCATTTCTATTAATGTTAATTATATTTTTCATGAGATAATTTGAGTTTCTTTCACAATGCACAAATGTCATCCGTGCTTAAGCAGACAGGCGAACGTACGAGTCTCCTTGATGATTATTTTAATTTTATTTCCTTGAACGGATGGAAATTTTAGAGCATACAATTTGGAGAAACATCTATGTTATACACACTCTGCATGTATGGAACATTTGTGGTTCTCACCTATCTATCTATCTGTCTGTATGTGTTTCTGTCTCATTGTATCTGGTATGTATATCCTCGAATGAATGTGTTCGCGTACGTATATTACATAAACATACGATACTTCAGGTAAAAAACGAGTGACTGATATGATGCTAAGATTACACGAGTGACTAATAGATAAAGACAACAAAAATGACTATTTGTGAGTATACATTTATTATTGACTTGTAGGGCTTTTTTCTTACAAGCAGTCTTTTTTTAAAATCATGCTGTTTGCAATTTTAAATCCGGTCACGTGGATTAATATTGATTTAAAAGACAACCCAATGTAATAGGACGAAATCTTTGAAATAATTGAATTTTTAAAACTTACATCTTTTATGCAAGGAAAGTTAAACAGAATTAATCTAATTTTAAGAAGGCTGTTCTAAATGAATTTGCAGGTGGCAATCAGAAATCTTGTCTTAAGACCCCAGCAAATTTGAAAGGTATTGCATGTACCGTCCGATACTCGATGTTTCAAAATTTTAAACGAAAATGAAACAAGTTAAAACGTCATTAAT
Organism: Unio delphinus; assembly: GCA_029339505.1. NCBI lineage: Eukaryota > Metazoa > Mollusca > Bivalvia > Unionida > Unionidae > Unio > Unio delphinus. Next base: position 4,197,153 of record JAQISU010000091.1, read on the forward strand.
CAGAAAATTGTACAATTGTTACACCCCAATATGAATAAATATTCCATCAGCACTAATTGCACTCCTTTATCGTTATGATAGCTAATGCTTTGTCAAGTTCATCTGAATACGTTAATATACTGTTCCATTCCTTAAATAAAAAACCCCAAACTTTTCAGATTGAAAATATTTAGCATTACAGATCAGCTGCCGTATTGAATTCGTGTTATAATTTTCTTATCAAACTTGAATCTTTCTTAACTCGTGTTATAAACGAACTATCAGCCTTGCGAAAGTAACTGAGAAAGAAGGATATATCAACATATCAAAAATGCAATTTTTAAAGTTATGCAGCCAAAAATGTTCAATAAATGTTTAAAATCGGAGAGAAAGGTGAAATGTTCCTACAAAAGTATCAGAAAATATGGATAATGAATCTATATTATCAGGTATAATATAAATATGGACAGTGTATTTAATTTAATTATTTGACATTCTTAAAGTATGGAAAGTAAATATTTAATTATCTGATATAATGTACGTATGGACACCGAATCTAATTATCTGATTTAGAGTCTATAATTATTCTCCTAGTATGAACAAAATAAGTTTCACATATATAAATTGATTCATTTGTTTTCCTTCGTTGACTTTATGTTTCGCTAATCAAGTGTTGAAGAGTAAACTATTCGGAACTGGACATTTTTTGTGGGCATGCGTATTGGAGCTTAGGGAGGTTTGGGCCAGAGGCGTAGCGAGGGGGGGAGGGGGCAGGGGGGTACATATGTCCCCGGGCGCCAAGGTACAGGGGCGGCAAAATGATCCTTGCAACGTTACATTATAATAAGAAAACAAGGGTAATAAATCTGTCACAAGATCGCTGGGGCGCCAATTTTATAGTTTGTCCCCGGGCGCAAAATATCATCGCTACGCCTCTGGTTTAGGCGCTACGATCAGTAAGTCTGTTGTTGCAGCCGTGAAACCCCTTATAAGGCCACTTTCCCGGTGAATATGCCATTTGTGAACTTGTTTAAGTTTCTTGGATGGGGAATGGAGATGCTAACGTATGTGCAAAGAAATCTGCACAACATTCAATGTGATCATTATTGGAATTAATAGTATGGAATTAATAATAATATAAAAGAGAATTTTATATAGCGCCTAGTTTATGAAGGCTCTAAGCGCGTTAAAACATTAGACAACATGTATAAAATAAAATAATATATATATATATATATATATATATATATATATATATATATATATATATATATATATATATATATAATTTTAATAATCACAAAAACAAACACCATAAAATTAGAAAACATAAAACATGCTGAAATATTTATGGTAGAAAACATTATTAGGTTTCAAGTTTGTTCTCGCAGCCAAAATAGGTGAGTTTTTATTTTAAATGCACTAGTGAATCGCATCAGTCTTTGAGTCCAAGTTGACTGGGCAATTAGTTCCACATTGTTGGGCCTTGGTAGGAAAAACAACGTTGTTCATATGACTTCGTTTTCATAGTGGGAATGAGTGTAGGATTGTCAGAAGAAGGGTCCCTAACAATGCTATACCACCGAAAACACTTTTGAATTGATACTCTGTATTTCGTGGCTGGGGCATGTTTTTCAAGCAAAGGAACGCAGACAGTTATCGAGTTGTTTTGCTGTATCATGTAAGCAAGTTGTTAGGTTTGATTGTATGTCAAGCATTTTTTGGTTCTATTTATCCTACGGACGTTTCATTTCGTAGCAACAGAAGAAATATGTGAAGTGCTTGTCCCTATCATTAATAATAAAAAATTTATAGCATATTAAAGTTTCATCAATACTGCCTGTACAGGACATAGACCACAATTAATTTTACTATATGTTCTCTACATATATTTCTCAGTACTGACCTTTCCACAGTGTGACAATCAATACAAATCATGTGTTAATCTAAAATACCTCCAAAGATGACTTATAAATATGTGAAGTGCTAGTCCCTGATACGTCAAGATGGCATATAATGCAGAGGTGATCGTGGGATACCAGGGAGGACCGTAGAATATTATAATCAGGTCTATGAAGAATCCAGTCTAAAATGTGACCATGTTTATCGGTCGGTTGGTTAACTGACTGTTAGAGGATGAAAACATGAATGGAACCTAGGAGGTTTGATGGGTTTTTTTCCAGGACAGTAAAAGTGAAAGTTGAAATCTCCAAGAATAATCAGGTTGCCACTTATCGAATTTCCATGCTTTAGGAGATTCGGAAACTGCTCCAAAATATAGATTCAGTCAGCTTGTAGGTTTGTTTTCTACTAGAAGATGGACGGTAGAGGCAGAAAAGTGGACTGAGCTTTGTTCCAGTGTGAGTGTCATTTGGACATAGACCACAATTAATTTTACTATATGTTCTCTACATATATTTCTCAGTACTGACCTTTCCACAGTGTGACAATCAATACAAATCATATGTTAATCTAAAATACCTCCAAAGATGACTTCACGGTGAAATTCTTGTCAAGGGTTGATCGGCATTTTTTTGAGCTGCTGCACTGTAAGCAGAGCAGCATGTAAACAGAACACATATTTCACTTCCGGATCATCACCAACGCCTTATTACTCCATGTGCACTGTCGCCAAATTACACACTGACAACCACTCTCTCTGCTCATATTCTCAAGAATAGACAATTACCTTTAAATCCCTACCAAATATGCATCAATATAACTCTTCTATCACCACCAAAATGAGAGAGGAAAAAATATTCTAAAAATAGACTGGAACTACATTCATGGGTACTGAACTGGAAGTATTAATTGTGGTGTGATTCCATTTTGGACTAGTTCAAAGGATATGTAGTAGGAATTGAAGGCTGTTGTTGTATTTCAGACGTTTGATCATGGCGGGAGGGGTGGGGGACTTGGTGGGTGTTAGATCCGGTGGGTGTTAGATTCGCGCACATGGGCTCATCCCGATATTTTTAGCCATGTTTCTTTCAGGAAAAGAACGTCGATATTTTAATCCTTGATAAAATGAACTACATCTGTGCGCATTTCCGATGGTCCCACGGATTTGGTATTGAATAATGCTGGAGTGTTTGGATTTTAAATGTTGAATTACGGAACGGTGGTTGAAAGTTCTGTTTTCTATTTTATTCTTCATTTGTTGAATTACAGCTGTGGTTCAGACTAATTGTTGACAGTTTGTTTTATTTTCTTTCTAGTGATTGTTATTGTAGAAAAAATATTTATTTAAATGTGTAATCTTTAAGCACATCATTCCTGAAGAAAAGAAAATATTTCGGTGATATTATAAAAGGCTAAGAATTTAATTTAGATGTTAATAATGCTCTTACGTTTTCCTTCTTGTCCCTTTGAAAGCGAGGGACTCTCGGGTTTATGCGGCGTCTAATGAGTTCATTGAATGAGTATATGACTCATCATTCATGTACATTATCTTGATAGCCCTCATAGAAACGTATGATTGTGTTCGTTGGATTTGCTGAACTCAGGGCATATTACGTCAGTATGAGGCGCTGTTAGGTATGTCTGTTACATTTGTCGATAATTCCAGTTTCACGCGTTTAATTAATTTGTTTGTATTAAAGTTATATTTCAAATGTTGAATGTTTGGATTTTATGTTTTATGGTTGGAAACTTCACAGCAGTGTTTGAAAATTTCTTTATATAATGTCAAAAGTTTAGATTTTAACCTTTTAGATTACAGGGTGGTAATTAAAATTTCAATGTGTGTAGCGAAAATTTCAATCTGAGATGTTGAATGAAATTGTGCAGGAGGTTTGATTTCATATATCGAGATTTTGCATAATTTTTTCTGTTCAATTATACAATGGTTTTTCAATTATCCGAATAGACGTTCCACCAGCACACGAATACGGCCAGCTAACAACAGCTAATTCGAATTGGGGAACTATTTAAATTACCATTGCAGCTAGCCTGACCACCACAGACATGTATACAGCTTGTGCGCACGCGTAGTTATATAATTTAAAGGAGACCAGAAACCAATGGAAATATAGAATAATAAGAAGAACACTAATGAAGAAAACCTTATTCTGAATTATTATATGCGACCGGAATCCGTGTATTTAAATATTGGCATATGTTCAATGATCTGAATTTCCGTGACCTCGTATGCAAAATTTCCGCACCTATTCGGTTACGCTCGTGATGTGACGTCATAGTAGCGACTCAAGCATCCCGAACTGGCGATTTTGTATTAATGCTTACGGGTGTAAATAGCGCATTAAGAAAAGGTCATGGACAACATTTTTCTTCTTTTCCAAATGATAAAGGCATAAAAAAGTCTGGATACATTATTACAAGCGAGTCGATTTCAATGCAATACCATACAGCAATCCGTGCTCATTACATTTCTCAAAGGAATATTACCAGAGGGATCCTAACAAATAGAACCTCTAGGATACACGAATGCTAAGCCTAGACTAAAAGTTGAAACTGTTCCAGACATACCATTGTATATTTTAAATCCTGTTAAGGAGTGTCAAACATACGAGTTACGAAAATAGGCAGAAGGCCGAGTAAGTGCTAATAAAAAATATGACAGCCCGACACCTGATCGTGCTGATGAAATGAGTAAATCTTTTTTTTTCTACAAGATTACAGTCTAAATAAAGTCACCACTGTCCTATGTGTAATTGAGATCTGACTTTAATCAAATGGAAGCTTTGCTAAAAAAAAATAATAATAAGATTATCAACCCTTGACACGGTCGTGTTTCGTGAAAGACAATTTAAGTAAATTTTAAAAAAATATTTATAAAAATAATTTAAAAAACACAACTTTTCAGTCTATGCCTATTACACATAAAATGTACAAACGGAAATCTGTAATGATTGGAACTGTTATAAAACTGTCCCTTGGGCAGTTTAAATAGCAGCGATTAAAAGAAAAGACATTCGATATAGAATCAAAGTTTCACATTAACTGGCTGACAATAGAAATTGGGGGAGGCGACTATTGACCCCGCCCATTTGCCCCAATGTGCAATTTCTCCCTGTGATACTCCTTATTATCCCCCCGGATAAGACTTTTTTTCATATTCTGGTCTGCATAATAGTTAGAGGTTAGAATTAAGTACACAAACATAATGGCAATTTAACAAATTAACAATTATTCCTTATCATCGCACTTATGTTGTGAAAAGGACTGTCCCTTGACATAATTCAAAGAAACCATGTGCTACAGAGTGTGTATTTAAGCACCAGAAATTTATTGACAAATAAATGATGCTGAATTTTGTTGTAACTTCGAGGCCAAAGACATCATTTTAAGGGTACAAATCTGCAGTCAAACGTTACCGTACATGTATGTGGCCATTGTTTTCCCACATTTTATATCCCACCCTATTTCCTTTAGTTTAAGTGTTAAGATATGTAACACTGTTTACTGAATTAAATATTTATTTTGAATTAGTTTTTTAGGGGCACATATACTGCGTCGTATTTTTTTTATTACTTCTTTTAATTTAATCATGGCAATAAAACTTTACATATATGGTAGAGGAATGTCAGGTGTTAACTGGCCGAATTTTTTGGGGGCGGAAATGGAAATTTTGTTTGCAGAGAAAATTACGCAGCCTTCATTGTGATAATTCATGGGTTTTAAACTAATTGGTGACAATTTTTTTTTTACGAGAAGTACTTCTGTTGTAGTTAAACAATCTGAAATTTACGTGAATAATGTTTAATCTTAAACTATTTACTGAAGACAAAAACTGTCCTGTGATATTAATTATTTCTTCACTACAATATTCATAAGTGATAAAATAGAATATGACATCTGTGGACTGCACACTTGATAAAAAAAATTATGTGGTTTTTTTTATGTGTGTGTGTGAAAAATAACTTCCGATGAAAACCGTTATCAATGGCTTTTCTCGCTTGTCATGTTTCTGTTTGTATACGAGGACTGGCTAGTATGACGTCACGAGACCACGTGATCTGTCGTCTTATTAAAACTCGGAAATACTCGGCAATTTACGGAATCATTGTATCTTCTTCGCAATATAATCAATATCCGTACAAGATATTATTCTTTTAAGCATTATATTCGAATTAGAATTTGTAAAGAATTACATTTATACAATAAAAATTTTCATTTCTAGTCTCCTTTAAGGCGTGTTTTTTTTCTCCTAATAATAACAGTGCTGCCGGATTTTGTTATCTGCCAGAACTCGGTCAATGATATACCCTGTGTTAACGCATATTCGTTTTGTACATACAGTGTATCTTTGCCATTGGAAGTGCATTATCCACAGGGGATTTATTTTCGATGCACCATCATGGCGGATAAGTCAAAGAACACTAAGCATGGAAAAGCAAAAGTGTTCTTATTCATATTGTTTTTTCTGGGTATTGTCGTACTTGTTTCAGCGTATACCACATCAAAAATGCTAATGTATATATACTCCGTTCACGCTACAATCAAGAGTAACTTGCAAGACAAGTTATTTGGAATTCTGCTGGGGAATACATCATTCAGTGTGACACCTAATGGAACGCTTACAATAATAACAGTACCTAGAACAGTGGTTGTAACTCACAGTGTGGTAAGTAATAGGGTTTTAAAAGACGCTTCGAACATTAAAACGCCAAGACCAGACGCATGTGAAGCCTGCTTCTCTCACAATTTTAAATATGTGATTGATAATGATGTGATGTGCAAGCTGTATAATAATTCTCAGGAAATATATTTAATAATGTTCATTTTTACAACACATCAACGTCAACAGGAAAGGAACGCCATTCGACAGACGTGGTTGAATTATACCAACAAAAATACAGCTAATATAAGGTATTCGTTTCTTTTGGGTGAGGTACCGGATGAAAATATACGAAAACTCGTAGAAGAGGAAAATAAAATTCACAATGGTATAATAAAAGAGGATTTCGTTGATACATATCAGAATTTAACATATAAAACAATGATGGCTTTTAAGTACGCAATTACGAAATGTTCTCATGCAAAATATGTGTTAAAAACAGATGATGACATGTGGGTTAACATTCCAGGCCTTTTAAAAGTTATTCAGCGCGAGGAGACAACCTTGCAGACGGCGGTTGGCGGTGCTTGCCACTCTGTGGCAGATCCCATTCGGAACCCAGCTTCGAAATGGTATGCATCATTTCAAAGTTATCCGCACGATTCATATCCGGGATTCTGTTCTGGAACAGGGTATGTCACTAGTATGAATGTTGCGAGGAAAGTATTTGACGTATCGAAAAATGTGCCTTTTTTCCATTTAGAGGATGTTTATGTGGCAATTTGCATTAGGAAACTAGGCTACAAGTTGTATCCAATTGCAGGATTTAATGCATACAGACCGCCTTTTGACCCATGTCTGTACAAAGGGGGTACTTTAATAACTTCTCATGAAGTGCCGGCACAAATGCTTATAAGCTTTTGGAATACAGCATGTAAAGGACAGTAGCGGTCCTAATTAATGTCATCCATTAAATTCCACTTATTTTCTTTTCATCATTTTATTATAATGTTTTTTCAATTCAGAAAATGAATTCGAGTGGGTATTTTACATTTTGTTTAATCAGTCTTTTTAAATCATATTTGTGATTTGTACTGATGCGAGTTAACTGGACAAATTAAAAAATTATATGTGGAGTGTTGTTTTTTTGTGTGTGAAAAATTACTTCCGATGATAACCGTTATCAATGGCCTTTATCGAGTGGGTATTCTACATTTTCTTTAATCAGTCTTTTTAAATCATATTTGTGGTTTGTATTGATGTGAGTTAACTGGACAAATTCAAAAATTATATGTGGAGTGTTGTTTTTTTGTGTGTGAAAAATTACTTCCGATGATAACCGTTATCAATGGCCTTTATCGAGTGGGTATTCTACAGTTTCTTTAATCAGTCTTTTTAAATCATATTTGTGATTTGTATTGATGTGTGTTAACTAGACAACTTAGCTTTAAGTAATTTTATCGGAGATTCCTTTACAAGTTGTTTTTATTCGATAAATTTTGTTACTTTTAAAAGTAATAACTTGTATACTTTAATTAAAGATTATATATCACCACACTCGTGGCATTGTATTATTATAAGATATGTGAATGCGACAGAGGCTATCTTTGAAATTCTTTTCATGGTTCATTATGCTGCCTGAATTTTCCTGAATTTTCATTTCAACAATTATCTTGCCTAAAGATAAAAAATCTGCGTGTATGGTTTGGGATTTTTATTAACGTAACTTTAGCATTTTTCAGTAATATGGCTACGATATCATGTGTAGCTTTGAGGCAACATGCCGCAGACATGTTGATAGCAGTTGCATGAACCTGACACCTTGCAGTACAGTTGATGCAACATGCCGCATAGATGTAACATGCCCACCCCCCTACCCAGTTGCATGATTCTGACCTCATGCTGACAGGTTCAAAAACTAGCCTCTCAATGCTGAGCCCCAAACGATGCAGCTGCTGGTACTATTTGTATGTCTTTGGTATGAAGCGGGGTTCGAACCCGCGATCTCTTGCATCCGGGCAGGACGCTCTAATCACTCGGCCAACGGAGAGGTCCAACATACAAATAAGTGGCAATAAGAATAAAAATGTATTCCAGATCATCCGTGGTCTCCCAAAGTACAGTAATTATCATATCAGGAAGAATAAGGTACACGCTGGCTGCAGTGTAACTTGTAAACTATGACAAATGCAAGAAATCAATAGAAATAAATAGGACTTGGAGAAACTAAGTAGATAATATTAAAAAAAATATTGGTTTCCTCTGTGTAAAGTTGGGATTGTTTTAAGGTAAACTCATTATATAAGTAAATCAGTATCGAATACTAACATTTAATAATTTCAAAATCTTTAACATAAAGATGGGATTCAATAAATCTAAAACATTTCATCTTATTTTGCTGATAATTTGGCACTAGTGAACTTGATTTCATAAAGCAAGAGCAACGACGAGTGTGTGGGGGTGGGGGTGGGGTGTGTGGGTAAAAATGACGCAGTACAGGTCCGTTTTCAAGAGAAGAAAAAAAACTGGTTAAAAGTTTGCGTTGGCGGAATAATTAAATTTCAAGTTTAATTCATGAAATACAGCGATGCATTATCGAAGCTTATGTTTACGTAACTTCTGGATATGTCTGAAGAATGGGAATGTCGATACTATAAAAGGGATGGAAATAAAACCACGAATATGATGGGGGAAAATATATAGATTGAGTAATGCGCATGATAAGAAAACCCCAACTCACATTTCACGCGTAAGAATACAAAACTTATAGTTTGTTACCTTGAAATAACTGTTTTAAGCTGAGAAGTACATAGAGGATATTTGCTTGAAACGAGTGAATAACGGATATATTTCATCGAGTGGATGAAAAACTCAGTATTTTCACGAGTGGCGAAGCATTATCGGAGTTTATGTTTACGTAACTTCTGGATATGTCTGAAGAATGGGTATGTCGATACTATAAAAGGGATGGAAATAAAACCACGAATATGATGGGGGAAAATATATAGATTGAGTAATGCGAATGATAACAATACCCCAACTCACATTTCACGCGTAAGAATACAAAACTTAGTTTATGTTACCTTGAAATAACTATTTTAAGCTGAGAAGTACATTTTAATAATCCTTCTTTTAACTGCTTTCATTTATATGTATATATAACATACGTGTTACATATATTTGATTTAAATCATTTAATTTTGTTTGTCTGATTTAAATTTGACATTTTGGGTTTAAAATTCGTTAGTTGGGAGAGATTTTCTAGAAATGGATGACCTATATACTTTACAAGTAAATAACAGATGTTAACCTCATTTTCTGACCTTGCTTCAGAGTGTAATCAAGTTTCTAAAATAATTGGTTGATTCCAAGGACATAAGAGCTTTTTTTAAAAAATGATTGGTTGATTTCAAGAACACAATGGAGTAAAGTATAAACATCTTTCTATTTTAGTTGGGTCATACGCTGGTTACGTGATTTCTTGAACGTGGGATTGTTCTGAGAGATTCTGGAAGGTCGTGACCCCTTTCCTGTTTACGGAAAAACAGATATTTTTATTATTGATTGGGAGAGAACAGTTCAGTAGATGTTTGGGCTTACATAATATTAAGTTGTGTCTTCTTTTTGAGTTATTTTTAATTACCGTGTACTGGTAATTGTGTCAATTCGTTTGGAGCAAGAGGAATTATTTTATTATTTATCTGGAAAAGAATATGTGCTCATAGATTTTCATTTGAATTATTATAAAACTAAAACTGACTTCATCACGTGACCTCGTCGTCCATATTGGATTACATAAAAAAAGATTCGAACCGGGAACTATTAGGACATTTTATTATCAGGACTCTTGCAATTCCACTAGTGGATTATATTTTGGATTATATAGTAGATTATATTGTGTATTCGTTTTGGAGTAAATTTTGCACTTGATTCTCTAAAACCGTAAGTTTAAATATTTTCTTTTATGAAAATATTTGTACTCAATAAATTGTTTGTTAAATTTTATAAGCTTGTTTTTTTCACTTCATTCTGTGTTGCTGCTTATTCGAGCATAAGCTCGTAACATACGCATGTTACAAATATAGTCCCTGTCTGGACTATAGGGGGTTTCCCGGTTACTAGCTCACCAGAGGGCGTATCGGTGCAGCTCTCTTCCAGATACTTCAATAATTGAAGATGCCAGACGTAGATCAAGAAAATGTGACAAACCGCTCACATTTTGCAAGCATGACCGATATCTCTCTATCTTAAAAAGAAATTCTATCAATATTTGATCAATTGTTGTTACATCTTTCATTTATTTTCTAACTAACTTGCGCTGTAGTCACCTTTTAAATAAATGTTCTCTGCCCATTTCAGATCTTCATTATCTTTCCATTGCTACATTATGTTCTAGTTTGTATTATTTGATTGTGCAAAAGTGTCTCGCTGCGTAAAAGGTTTTTGGAATTAATCTCGCTTGAAGAATATTGAAAATATGTTTTTATTTTTTACAGCTTTAATCATAGCAGTAAATTGATGTTAAACGACAACAAAATTCTTACTTCTTAAGGTTTTTTTATATACTGACTTAGACTGTTGCATTTCTATTAATGTTAATTATATTTTTCATGAGATAACTTGAGTTTCTTTCACAACGCATAAATGTCATACGTGCTTAAACAGGTACGAGTCTCCTTGATGATTATTTTAATTTTATTTCCTTGAACGGATGGAAATTTTAGAGCATACAATTTGGAGAAAGATCTATGTTATACACACTCTGCATGTATGAGACATTTGTGGTCCTCACGTATCTTCCTGCCTGTCTGTATGTGTGTCTGTCTCATTTCATCTGGTGCATTGGCATGTATAGTATATTACATAAACATACGATACTTCAGGTAAAAAACGAGTGACTGATATGATGCTAAGATTACACGAGTAACTAATAGATAAAGACAATAAAGATCAATATTTGTGAGTATCCATTTATTATTGACTTGTAGGGTTTTTTCTTGCAAGCAGTCTCTTTTTTTAAAATCATACTGTTTGCAATTTTACATCAGGTCACGTGGATTAATATTGATTTAAAAGACAACCCAAAGTAATAGGACGAAATCTTTGAAATAATTGAATTTTTAAAACTTACATCTTTAATGCAAGGAAAGTTAAACAGAATAAATCTAATTTTAAGAAGGCTGTTCTAAATGAATTTGCAGGTGGCAATCAGAAATCTTGTCTTAAGACCCCAGCAAATGTGAAAGGTATTGCATGTACCGTCCGATACTTGATGTTTCAAAATTTTAAACTAAAATTAAACAAGTTAAAACTTCATTAATCAGAAAATTGTACAATTGTTACACCCCAATATGAATAAATATTCCATCAGCATTAATTGCACTCCTTTATCGCTATGATAGCTAATGTAAGTAATGCTTTGTCAGCTTCATCTGAATACGTTAATATACTGTTCCATTTTTTAAATAAAAAACCCCAAACTTTTCAGATTGGAAATATTTATTATTACAGATCAGCTGCCGTATTGAATTCGTGTTATAATTTTCTTATCAAACTTGAATCTTTCTTAATTCGTGTTATAAACTATTAGCCTTGCGAAAGCAATTGAGAAAGAAGGATATATCAACATATCAAAAATGCAATTTTCTTTAATGTTATGTAGCCAAAAATGTGCAATAAATGTTTAAAATCGGAGAGAAAGGTGAAATTTTCCTATAAAAGTATCAGAAAATATGGATAATGAATCTATATTATCAGGTATAATATAAATATGTACAGTGTATTTAATTTAATTATTTGACATTCTTAAAGTATGGAAAGTAAATATACAATTATCTGATATGTATAGACACCGAATCTAATTATCTGATTTAGAGTCTATAATTATTCTCCTAGCATGAACAAAAAAAGTTTGACATATATAAATTGATTCATTTGTTTTCCTTTGTTGACTTTATGTTTCGCTAATCAAGTGTAGAAGAGTAAACTATCCGGAACTGGACATATTTTGTGGGCATGCGCATTGGAGCTAAGGGAGGTCACAAAAACAAACACAATAAAATTAGAAAACATAAAACATGCTGAAATATATATGGTAGAAAACATTATTAGGTTTCAAGTTTGTTCTGGCAGTCAAAATAGGTGAGTTTTTATTTTCAATGCTCTCTTGAATGGCATCAGTGTCTTTGAGTCTAAGTTGAGTGGGCAATTAGTTCCACATTGCTGGGCCTTGGTAGGAAAAAACAACGTTTTCCATATGACTTCGATTTCATAGTGGGAATGAGTGTAGGATTGTCAGAAGATGGGCGTAAGAATATTGCTGGTGTTGGTGCTATTTGAGAGTACGATCCAGAGTAACACCTAGGTTTCGTACTGACTTTGTGAATTTAATGTTGGTGCTGCTGATATTTATTGTTTGCGGTAAAGGATGTGACTGAGAAAGTCTTTTGTGTTGTGATGAGAATGGCCTCAGTTTTATCATCATTCATCTGCAGCTTGTTACGTGTCATCCATGATTTCACATCAGAAATCCACCTCTCTACACCTTGGATAGTAGCATAAACTTCAGTTGGATGGCTACATTTTTATATTTGGTCATCAGCGTACAATCGGTGAGACACTTGATGATGATCCATGACACTTGAGAGCGGCTGAGGCTATATAATGAAGAGCATTGGTCCAAGTGGTCTGCCCAGTGGAACACCGCAACATAGATCAACAAGGCTGGAGTATATTCCACTTGCGCACACTGTGTCCTGTTGACTAAGTATGACTTGAACCACATTAAGGGTGTATATATCATGAATGCCAAAGCCATGCTGGAGACGGTAAAGTAATATATCCCGGTCTATTATGTCAAATGCTGCAGACAAATCAAGGGGCGGGGGGGGGTTGAGGAATGTAAGTTTTCTGCATTCCAAGCTACAATTAGTATAGTACTTTCGGTATTGTGGCAAGAGCGATATGAAGACTGGTCATTGCTAAAAAGTCTTTTTGAATTCCGATGAGAAACAAGTTGGGTTAGAACACCGTTTTCATAAATCTTTTATATGATTGGGAGATTAAAAATTGGGCGGTAGTTCATTAAATCGTTATGGTCGAGTGTTGGTTTCTTAAAAAGAGGTTTTGCAATGGCAGTTTTTGAAATTAAAATAATGATGGGAATTCTACGGATGAGAGAGAGGTATTAATAACATGATAATCGAGGCAATACTGGATCTAAATACTCAAACAGCAGTGATGTTGAAATTTAATCAAGTTCACCTGACTTTGGTGCACTCTTGATCACGTACTAAATCCATAGAGACAGGTTCAAATGCTGGTAAGAGCTGTCGCTGAAATTCTTTATGACAACTGTGGTGACGACGAGTCAATTGGCGTATCTCTAATGGTTTGCACTTTGTAACGGAATACATTTGGAAATAGTTCCGTAAAGTCGACTGGAGAGAAGTTAGTTGGAAGTGGTGCACATTTGTTCCTTTACATGAGCTTACTGGTAATCTCGAAGAGTTCTTTGCAGCTGGAACCTTCCGTGATCTTATTTCCGGGCTGATTTTTAACCTTTGTTCCAGTATGAGTGTGATTTGGACTAATTCAAACGATATGTTGTAGGAATTGAAAGCTGTTGTGTTTCAGACGTTTGATCATGGCGGGAGGGGTGGCGGGACTTGGTGGGTGTTAGATCTGGTGGGTGTTAGATTCGCGCACATGGGCTCATCCCTGACATTTTTAGTCATATTTCTTTCAGGAAAAAGACGTCGATATTTTAATCCTTGATAAAATGAACTACATCCGATGGTCCTACGGATTAGGTATTGAATAATGCTGGAGTGTTTGGATTTTAAATGTTGAATTAAGGAACGGTGGTTGAAGGTTCTGTTTTTTATTTTATTCTTCATTTGTTGAATTACACAGTTGTGGTTCAGACTAATTGTTGACAGTTTGTTTTATTTTCTTTCTAGTGATTGTTATTGCAGAAAAAATATGTATTTAAATGTGTAATCTTTAAGCACATCATTCCTGAAGAAAAGAAAATATTTCGGTGATATTATAAAAGGCTAAGAATTTAATTTAGATGTTAATAATGCTCTTACGGTTTCCTTCCTGTTCCTTTAAAAGCGAGGGACTCTCGGGTTTATGCGGCGTCTAATGAGTTCATTGAATGAGTATATGACTCATCATTCATGTACATTTTCTTGATAGCCCTCATAGAAACGTATGATTGTGTTCGTTGGATTTGCTGAACTCAGGGCATATTACGTCAATATGAGGCGCTGTTAGGTATGTTTGTTACATTTGTCGATAATTCCAGTTTCACGCGTTTAATTAATTTGTTTGTATTGAACGTTAAATTTCAAATGTTGAGTGTTTGGATTTTATGTTTTATGGTTGGAAGCTACACAGCAGTGTTTGAAAATTTCTTTATATAATGTCAAAAGTTTAGATTTTAACCTTTTGGATTAAATGGTGGTAGTTCAAATTTCAATGTGTGTATCGAAAATTTCAATCTGAGATGTTGAATGAAATTGTGCAGGAGGTTTGATTTCATATATCGAGATTTTGCATTATTTTGTCTGTTCAATTATACAATGGTTTTTCAATCATCCGAATAGACATTCCACCAGCACACGAATACGGCCAGCTAACAACAGCTAATTCGAATTGGGGAACTATTTAAATTACCATTGCAGCTAGCCTGACCACCACAGACATGTATACAGCTCGTGCGCACGCGTAGTTTTATAATTTAAAGGAGACCAGAAACCAATGGAAATATAGAATAATAAGAAGAACACTAATGAAGAAAACCTTATTCTGAATTATTATATGCGACCGGAATCCGTGCATTTAAATATTGGCATATGTTCAATGAACTGAATTTCCGTGACCTCGTTTGCAAAATTTCCGCACCTATTCGGTTACTCTCGTGATGTGACGTCATAGTAGCGACTCCAGCATCCCGACTGGCGATTTTGTATTATTGCTTACGGGTGTAAATAGCGCATTAAGAAAAGGCCATGGACAATATTTTTCTTCTTTTCCAAATGATAAAGACATAAAAAAAAGTCTGAATACATTATTACAAGTGAGTCGATTTCAATGCAATACCATACAGCAATCCGTGCTCATTACATTTCTCAAAGGAATATTACCAGAGGGATCCTAAAAATAGAACCTCTAGGATACACGAATGCTAAGCCTAGACTAAAAGTTGAAACTGTTCCAGACATACCATTGTATATTTTAAATCCTGGTAAGGAGTGTCAAACATACGAGTTACGAAAATAGGCAGAAGGCCGAGTAAGTGCTAATAAAAAATATGACAGCCCGACACCTGATCGTGCTGATGAAATGAGTAAATCTTTTTTTTTCTTCAAGATTACAGTCTAAATAAAGTCACCACTGTCCTATGTGTAATTGAGATCTGACATGAATCAAATGGAAGCTTTGCTAAAAAAAAATAATAATAAGATTATCAACCATTGACACCGTCGTGTTTCGAGAAAAACAATTTAAGTAATTTTTAAAAAAATATTTTAAAAAATAATTTTAAAAACACAACCTTTCAGTCTATGCCTATTAAACGTAAAATGTATAAACGGAAATCTGTAATGATTGGAACTGTTATAAAACTGTCCCTTGGGCAGTTTAAATAGCAGCGATTAAAAGAAAAGAGATCCGATATAGAATCAAAGTTTCACATTAACTGGCTGACAATAGAAATTGGGGGAGGCGACTATTGACCCCGCCCATTTGCCACAATGTGCAATTCCTCCCTGTGATACTCCTTATTATCCCCCCGGATAAGACCTTTTTTCATATTCTGGTCTGCATAATAGTTAGAGGTTAGAATTAAGTACACAAACATAATGGCAATTTAACAATTAACAATTATTCCTTATCATTGTACTTATGTTGTGAAAAGGACTGGCCCTTGACATAATTCAAAGAAACCATGTGCTACAGAGTGTGTATGTAAGCACCAGAAATTCATTGACAAATAAACGATGCCGAATTTTGTTGTAACTTCGAGGCCAAAGACTTTATTTTAAGAGTTCAAATCTGCAGTCAAACGTTACCGTACATGTATGTGGCCATTGTTTTCCCACATTTTATATCCCACCCTATTTCCTTTAGTTTAAGTGTTAAGATATGTAACACTGTTTACTGAATTAAATATTTATTTTGAATTAGTTGTTTAGGGGCACATATACTGCGTCGTATTTTTTTTTTTATTATTTCTTTTAATTTAATCATGGCAATAAAACTTTACATATATGGTAGAGGTATGTCAGATGTTGTTTTTTTTTGTGTGTGAAAAATTACTTCCGATGATAACCGTTATCAATGGCCTTTATCGAGTGGGTATTCTACATTTTCTTTAATCAGTCGTTTTAAATCATATTTGTGATTTGTATTGATGTGAGTTAACTGGACAACTCAGCTTTAAGTAATGTTATCGGAGATGCCTTTACAAATTGTTTTTATTCGATAAATTTTGTTACTTTAAAAGTAATAACTTGTATACTTTAATTAAAGATTATATATCACCATACTAGTGGCATTATATTATTACAAGATATGTGAATGTGACAGAGGCTATCTTTGAAATTCTTTACATGGTTCATTATGCTGCAGACATGTTGATGGCAGTTGCATGAACCTGACACCTTTCTATACAGTTGAGGCAACATGCCACATACATGTAACATGCCCCCCCCTCCCCAGTTGCATGATTCTGACCTCATGCTGACAGGTTCAAACACTATCCCCTCAATGGTGAGTCCCAAACGAGGCAGTTGCTGGTACTATTTTTATGTTTTTGGTATAAAGCCGGGGATCGAACCCGCGATCTTTTGCATCCGGGCAGGACGCTCTACTCACTAGGCCAACGGAGAGGTCCAACATACAAATAAGTGGCAATAAGAATAAAAATGTATTCGAAATTATCCGTGGTCTTCCAAAGTACAGTAATTATCATATCAGGAAGATCAAGGTACACGCTATCTGCAGTGTAACTTGTAAACTATGACAAATGCAAGAAATCAATAGAAATAAATAGGACTTGGGGAAACGAAGTAGATAATATTAAAAAAAATATTTGTTTCTTCTGTGCAAAGTTGGGATTGTTTTAAGGTAAACTCATTATATAAGTAAATCAGTATCGAATACTAACATATAATAATTTCGAAATCTTTAACATAAAGATAGATTCAATAAATCTAAAAAAATTATCTTATTTTGCTGATAATTTCGCACTCATGAACTTGATTTCATCAAGCAAGAGCGACGACGAATGTGTGTGTGTGTGTGGGGGGGGGGGTGATGGTGGGGGGAGGGGTGAAAATGACGAAATGCAAGTCCGTTTTCAAGAGAAGAAAAAAAAAAACTAGTTAAAGCTTTGTGTTGGCGGAATAATTAAATTTCAAGTTTAATTCATGAAATACAGCGATGCATTATCGGAGTTTATGTTTACGTAACTTCTGGATATGTCTGAAGAATGGGAATGTCGATACTAAAATAGTGAAGGAAATAAAGCCACGAATATGATTGGGGGGGGGGGATATACAGATTGAGTAATGCGAATGATAACAATACCCCAACTCACATTTCACGCGTAAGAATACAAAACTTAGTTTATGTTACCTTGAAATAACTATTTTAAGCTGAGAAGTACATTTTAATAATCCTTCTTTTAACTGCTTTCATTTATATGTATATATATAACATACGTGTTACATATATTTGATTTAAATCATTTAATTTTGTTTGTCTGATTTAAATTTGACATTTTGGGTTTAAAATTCGTTAGTTGGGAGAGATTTTCTAGAAATGGATGACCTATATACTTTACAAGTAAATAACAGATGTTAACCTCATTTTCTGACCTTGCTTCAGAGTGTAATCAAGCTTCTAAAATAATTGGTTGATTCCAAGGACATAAGAGCTTTGTTTAATAAAATGATTGGTTTATTTCAAGAACACAATGGAGTAAAGTTTAAAGATCTTTCTATTTTAGTTGGGTCATACGCTGGTTACGTGATTTCTCGAACGTGAAATTGTTCAGATAGATTCTAGAAGGTCGTGACTCCTTTCCTGTTTACGTAAAAACAGGTATTTAAATTATTGTTTGGGAGAGAACAGTTCAGTAGAAGTTGGGCTTTTATAATAATTAGTTGTGTCTTCTTTTTGAGTTATTTTTAATTACCGTGTACTGGAAATTGTGTCAATTCGTTTGGAGCAAGAGGAATTATTTTATTATTTATCTGGAAAAGAATATGTGCTCTTAGATTTTCATTTGAATTATTATAAACTAAAACTGACTTCATCACGTGACCTCGTCGTCCATATTGGATTACATTGACAAGATTCGAATTGGGAACTACTATGACATTTTATTATCAGGACTCTTGCAATTCCACTAGTGGATTATATTGTGGATTATATAGTGGATTATATTGTGTATTCCTTTTGGATTAATTTTTGGACTTGATTCTCTAAAACCATAAGTTTAAATATTTTCTTTATGAAAATATTTGCACTCAATAAATTGTTTTTTAAATTTTACAAGCTTGTTATTTTCAGTTCTTCTGTGTTACTGCTTATTCCAGCCTAAGCACGTAACACACTCATGTCACAAATATAGTCCTTGTCTGGACTATAGAGTGTTTCACGGTTACATGCTCACCAGAGGGCGTGTCAGTGTAGCTCACTTCCGGATAGTTCAATAATTGAAGGTGCCAGACGTAGATCAAGAAAATGTGACAAACCGCTCACATTTTGCAAGCATGACCGATAGCTCTCCATCTTAAAAAGAAATTCTATCCATGTTTGATCAATTGTTGTTACATCTTTCATTTTTTCTCACTAACTTGCTCTGCAGTCAGCTTTTAAATAAATGTTCTCTGCCCATTTCAGATCTTCATTATCTTTCCATTGCTACATTATGTTCTAGTTTGTATTATTTGATTGTGCAAAAGTGTCTCGCTGCGTAAAAGGTTTTTGGAATAAATCTCGCTTGAAGAATATTGAAAATATGTTTTTATTTTTTACAGCTTTAATCATAGCAGTAAATTGATGTTAAACGACAACAAAATTCTTACTTCTTAAGGTTTTTTTTATATATTGATTTAGACTGTTGCATTTCTATTAATGTTAATTATACTTTTCATGAGATAACTTGAGTTTCTTTCACAATGCACAAATGTCATCCGTGCTTGAGCAGATAGGCGCACGTACGAGTCTCCTTGATGATTATTTTAATTTTATTTCCTTGAACGGATGGAAATTTTAGAGCATACAATTTGGAGAAACATCTATGTTATACACACTCTGCATGTATGGGATATTTATGGTTCGCACCTATCTATCTGTCTGTCTGTATGTGTGTCTGTCTCATTTCATCTGGTATGTATATCCTCGAATGAATGTGTTCGCGTACGTATATTACATAAACATACGATACTTCAGGTTAAAAACGAGTGACTGATATGATGCTAAGATTACACGAGTGACTAATAAATAAAGACAATAAAGATGAATATTTGTGAGTATCCATTTATTATTGACTTATAGGGCTTTTTCTTACAAGCAGTCTCTTTTTTTAAAATCATACTGTTTGCAATTTTACATCCGGTCACGAGGATTAATATTGATTTAAAAGACAACCCAAAGTAATAGGACGAAATCTTTGAAATAATTGAATTTTTAAAACTTACATCTTTAATGCAAGGAAAGTTAAACAGAATAAATCTAATTTTAAGAAGGCTGTTCTAAATGAATTTGCAGGTGGCAATCAGAAATCTTGTCTTAAGACCCCAGCAAATTTGAAAGGTATTGCATGTACCGTCCGATACTTGATGTTTCAAAATTTTAAACGAAAATGAAACAAGTTAAAACGTCATTAATCAGAAAATTGTACAATTGTTACACCCCAATATGAATAAATATTCCATCAGCATTAATTGCACTCCTTTATCGCTATGATAGCTAATGTAAGTATTGCTTTGTCAACTTCATCTGAATACGTTAATATACTATTCCATTTTTTAAATAAAAAAACCCCAAACTTTTCAGATTGAAAATATTTATTATTACAGATCAGCTGCCGTATTGAATTCGTGTTATAATTTTCTTATGAAACTTGA
This sequence comes from Unio delphinus, assembly GCA_029339505.1. Taxonomy (NCBI): domain Eukaryota; kingdom Metazoa; phylum Mollusca; class Bivalvia; order Unionida; family Unionidae; genus Unio; species Unio delphinus. The sequence continues at coordinate 4,217,799 of JAQISU010000091.1, forward strand.
ATCTTTCTTAACTCGTGTTATAAACTATTAGCCTTGCTAAAGTAATTGAGAAAGAAGGATATATCAACATATCAAAAATGCAATTTTCTTTAATGTTATGTAGCCAAAAATGTGCAATAAATGTTTAAAATCGGAGAGAAAGGTGAAAGTTTCCTATAAAAGTATCAGAAATTATGGATAATGAATCTATATTATCAGGTATAATATAAATATGGACAGTGTATTTAATTTAATTATTTGACATTCTTAAAGTATGGAAAGTAAATATACAATTATCTGATATGTATAGACACCGAATCTAATTATCTGATTTAGAGTCTATAATTATTCTCCTAGTATGAACAAAAAAAGTTTGACATATAAATTGATTCATTTGTTTTCCTTTGTTGACTTTATGTTTCGCTAATCAAGTGTAGAAGAGTAAACTATCCGGAACTGGACATATTTTGTGGGCATGAGCATTGGAGCTAAGGGAGGTCACAAAAACAAATACCATAAAATTAGAAAACATAAAACATGCTGAAATATATATGGTAGAAAACATTATTAGGTTTCAAGTTTGTTCTGGCAGTCAAAATAGGTGAGTTTTTATTTTCAATGCTCTCTTGAATGGCATCAGTGTCTTTGAGTCTAAGTTGAGTGGGCAATTAGTTCCACATTGCTGGGCCTTGGTAGGAAAAAACAACGTTTTCCATATGACTTTGATTTCATAGTGGGAATGAGTGTAGGATTGTCAGAAGATGGGCGTAAGAATATTGCTGGGGTTGGTGCAATTTGAGAGTACTATCCAGAGTAACACCTAGGTTTCGTACTGACTGTGTGAATTTAATGTTGGTGCTGCTGATATTTATTGTTTGCGGTAAAGGATGTGACTGAGAAAGTCTTTTGTGTTGTGATGAGAATGGCCTCAGTTTTTCATCATTCATCTGCAGCTTGTTACGTGTCATCCATGATTTCACATCAGAAATCCACCTCTCTACAGCTTGGATAGTAGCATAAACTTCAGTTGGATGGCTACATTTTTATATTTGGTCATCAGCGTACAATCGGTGAGACACTTGATGATGATGTATGACACTTGAGAGCGGCTGAGGCTATAGAATGAAGAGCATTGGTCCAAGTAGTCTGCCCTGTGGAACACCGCAACATAGATCAACAAGGCTGGAGTATATTCCACTTGCGCACATTGTGTCCTATTGACTAAGTATGACTTGAACCACATTAAGGGTGTATATATCATGAATGCCAAAACCATGCTGGGGACGGTAAAGTAATATATCACGGTCTATTATGTCAAAATCAAGGGGGAGGGGGTGACGAATGTAAGTTTTCTGCATTCCAAGCTACAATTAGTATAGTACTTTCGGTATTGTGGCAAGAGCGATATGAAGACTGGGCATTGCTAAAAAGACTTTTTGAATTCCGATGAGAAACAAGTTGGGTTAGAACACCGTTTTCATAAATCTTTTATATGATTGGGAGATTAGAAATTGGGCAATAGTTCATTAAATCGTTTCTTAAAAAGAGGTTTTGCAATGGCAGTTTTTGAAATTAAAATAATGATAGGAATTCTACGGATGAGAGAGAGGTATTAATAACATGATAATCGAGGCAATACTGGATCTAAATACTCAAACAGCAGTGATGTTGAAATTTAATCAAGTTCACCTGACTTTGGTGCACTCTTGATCACGTACTAAATCCATAGAAACAGGTTCAAACGCAGGTAAGAGCTGTCGCTGAAATTCTTTATGACATCTGTGTTGACGACGAGTCAATTGGCGTATCTCTAATGGTTTGTACTTTGTAACGGAATACATTTGGAAATAGTTCCGGAAAGACGACTAGAGAGAAGTTAGTTGGAAGTGGTGCACATTTGTTCCTTTACATGAGCTTACTGGTAATTTCGAAGAGTTCTTTGCAGCTGGAACTTTCCGTGATCTTAGTTCTGGGCTGATTTCATTGCATGGGCTATTTTTGTGATTTTCTTCTTAGTAGCTTCATATATTTGCTTATGAATACTTAGTCTGTATGAAATCCAAAGACTCTTGCCTTTACGGTGGTCTCTTTTAACAGTACGAAGCTGGTCCCTAACAAGGCTATACCACCGAGAATACTTTTGAATTGATACTCTGTATTTCGTGGCTGGTTCATGTTTTTCAAGCAAATGAACGCAGATAGTTATCGAGTTGTTCTTCTGTATCATGTAAGCAATTTGTTAGGTTTGATTGTATGTCAAGCATTTTTTTAGTTCTATATATCCTACGGAAGTTTCACTTCGTCGCAACAGAAGAAATATGTGAAGTGCTAGTCCCTGATACGTCAAGATGGCATGTAATGCAGAGGTGATCGTGGGATACCAGGGAGGACCGTAGAATTTTATCATCAGGTCTATGTAGAATCCAGTCTAAAATGTGACCATGTTTATGGGTCAGTTTGTTAACTAACTGTTAGAGGTTGAAAACATGAATGGAACCTAGGAGGTTTGATGTGTATGTTTTTCCAGGACAGTCAAAGTGAAAGTTGAAATCTCCAAGAATAATCAGGTTGCCACTTATCGAATTTCCATGCTTTAGGAGATTCGGAAATTGCTCCAAAATATAGATTCAGTCACCTTGTTGGTTTATTTTCTACTAGGAGATGGACGGTAGAGGCAGAAAAGTGGACTGACCTTTGTTCCAGTGTGAGTGTGATTTGGAATAATTCAAACGATATGTTGTAGGAATTGAAGGCTGTTGTGTTTCAGACGTTTGATCATGGCGGGAGGGGTGGGGGACTTGGTGGGTGTTAGATCCGGTGGGTGTTAGATTCGTGCACATGGGCTCATCCCTGATTTTTTTAAACATGTTTCTTTCAGGAAAAAGACGTAGATATTTTAATCCTTTATAAAATGAACTACATCCGATGGTCCTACGGATTGGGTATTGAATAATGCTGGAGTGTTTGGATTTTAAATGTTGAATTAAGGAACGGTGGTTGAAGGTTCTGTTTTTTATTTTATTCTTCATTTGTTGAATTACACAGTTGTGATTCAGACTAATTGTTGACAGTTTGTTTTATTTTCTTTCTAGTGATTGTTATTGTAGAAAAAATATGTATTTAAATGTGTAATCTTTAAGCACATCATTCTATTTCCTGAAGAAAAGAAAATATTTCGGTGATATTATAAAAGGCTAAGAATTTAATTTAGATGTTAATAATGCTCTTACGTTTTCCTTCTTGTCCCTTTGAAAGCGAGGGACTCTCGGGTTTATGCGGCGTCTAATGAGTTCATTGAATGAGTATATGACTCATCATTCATGTACATTTTCTTGATAGCCCTCATAGAAACGTATGATTGTGTTCGTTGGATTTGCTGAACTCAGGACACATTACGTCAGTATGAGGCGCTGTTAGGAATGTCTCTTCCATTTGTCGATAATTCCAGTTTCACGCGTTTAATTAATTTGTTTGTATTGAAAGTTATATTTCAAATGTTGAATGTTTGGATTTTATGTTTTATGGTTGGAAACTTTACAGCAGTGTTTGAAAAGTTCTTTATATAATGTCAAAAGTTTAGATTTTAACCTTTTGGATTACAGGGTGGTAATTAAAATTTCAATGTGTGTATCGAAAATTTCAATCTGAGATGTTGAATGAAATTGTGCAGGAGGTTTGATTTCATATATCGAGATTTTGCATTATTTTGTCTGTTCAATTATACAATGGTTTTTCAATTATCCGAATAGACGTTCCACCAGCACACGAATACGGCCAGCTAACAACAGCTAATTCGAATTGGGGAACTATTTAAATTACCATTGCAGCTAGCCTGACCACCACAGACATGTATACAGCTTGTGCGCACGCGTAGTTATATAATTTAAAGGAGACCAGAAACCAATGGAAATAAAGAATAATAAGAAGAACACTAATGAAGAAAACCTTATTCTGAATTATTATATGCGACCGGAATCCGTGTATTTAAATATTGGCATATGTTCAATGATCTGAATTTCCGTGACCTCGTATGCAAAATTTCCGCACCTATTCGGTTACGCTCGTGATGTGACGTCATAGTAGCGACTCAAGCATCCCGAACTGGCGATTTTGTATTAATGCTTACGGGTGTAAATAGCGCATTAAGAAAAGGCCATGGACAACATTTTTCTTCTTTTCCAAATGATAAAGGCATAAAAAAAGTCTGGATACATTATTACAAGTGAGTCGATTTCAATGCAATACCATACAGCAATCCGTGCTCATTACATTTCTCAAAGGAATATTACCAGAGGGATCCTAACAAATAGAACCTCTAGGATACACGAATGCTAAGCCTAGACTAAAAGTTGAAACTGTTCCAGACATACCATTGTATATTTTAAATCCTGGTAAGGAGTGTCAAACATACGAGTTACGAAAATAGGCAGAAGGCCGAGTAAATGCTAATAAAAAATATGACAGCCCGACACCTGATCGTGCTGATGAAATGAGTAAATCTTTTTTTTTCTTCAAGATTACAGTCTAAATAAAGTCACCACTGTCCTATGTGTAATTGACATCTGACTTTAATCAAATGGAAGCTTTGCTAAAAAAAAAATAATAATAAGATTATCAACCCTTGACACGGTCGTGTTTCGTGAAAGACAATTTAAGTAAATTTTAAAAAAATATTTATAAAAATAATTTAAAAAACACAACTTTTCAGTCTATGCCTATTACACATAAAATGTATAAACGGAAATCTGTAATGATTGGAACTGTTATAAAACTGTCCCTTGGGCAGTTTAAATAGCAGCGATTAAAAGAAAAGACATTCGATATAGAATCAAAGTTTCACATTAACTGGCTGACAATAGAAAATTGGGGAGGCGACTATTGACCCCGCCCATTTGCCCCAATGTGCAATTTCTCCCTGTGATACTCCTTATTATCCCCCAGGATAAGACCTTTTTTCATATTCTGGTCTGCATAATAGTTAGAGGTTAGAATTAAGTACACAAACATAATGGCAATTTAACAAATTAACAATTATTCCTTATCATCGCACTTATGTTGTGAAAAGGACTGTCCCTTGACATAATTCAAAGAAACCATGTGCTACAGAGTGTGTATGTAAGCACCAGAAATTTATTGACAAATAAACGATGCTGAATTTTGTTGTAACTTCGAGGCCAAAGACATCATTTTAAGAGTTCAAATCTGCAGTCAAACGTTACCGTACATGTATGTGGCCATTGTTTTCCCACAGTTTATATCCCACCCTATTTCCTTTAGTTTAAGTGCTAAGATATGTAACACTGTTTACTGAATTAAATATTTATTTTGAATTAGTTTTTTAGGGGCACATATACTGCGTCGTATTTTTTTTTATTACTTCTTTTAATTTAATCATGGCAATAAAACTTTACATATATGGTAGAGGAATGTCAGGTGTTAACTGGCCGAATTTTTTGGGGGCGGAAATGGAAATTTTGTTTGCAGAGAAAATTACGCAGCCTTCATTGTGATAATTCATGGTTTTTAAACTAATTGGTGACAATTTTTTTTTACGAGAAGTACTTCTGTTGTAGTTAAACAATCTGAAATTTACGTGAATAATGTTTAATCTTAAACTATTTACTGAAGACAAAAACTGTCCTGAGATATTAATTATTTCTTCACTACAATATTCATAAGTGATAAAATAGAATATGACATCTGTGGACTGCACACTTGATAAAAAAAATTATGTGGGTTTTTTTTGTGTGTGTGTGTGTGTGAAAAATAACTTCCGATGATAACCGTTATCAATGGCTTTTCTCGCTTGCCATGTTTCTGTTTGTATTCGAGGACTGGCTAGTATGACGTCACGAGACCACGTGATCTGTCGTCTTATTAAAACTCGGAAATACTCGGCAATTTACGGAATCATTGTATCTTCTTCGCAATATAATCAATATCCGTACAAGATATTATTCTTTTAAGCATTATATTCGAATTAGAATTTGTAAAGAATTACATTTATACAATAAAAATTTTCATTTCTTGTCTCCTTTAAGGCGTGTTTTTTTTTTTTCCTAATAATAACAGTGCTGCCGGATTTTGTTATCTGCCAGAACTCGGTCAATGATATACCCTGTGTTAACGCAAATTCGTTTTGTACATACAGTGTATCTTTGCCATTGGAAGTGCATTATCCACAGGGGATTTATTTTCGATGCACCATCATGGCGGATAAGTCAAAGGACACTAAGCATGGAAAAGCAAAAGTGTTCTTATTCATATTGTTTTTTTCTGTGTATTGTCGTACTTGTTTCAGTGTATACCACATCAAAAATGCTAATGTATATATACTCCGTTCACGCTACAATCAAAAGTAACTTGCAAGACAAGTTATTCGGAATTCTGCTGGGGAATACATCATTCAGTGTGACACCTAATGGAACGCTTACAATAATAACAGTACCTAGAACAGTGGTTGTAACTCACAGTGTGGTAAGTAATAGGGTTTTAAAAGACGCTTCGAACATTAAAACGCCAAGACCAGACGCATGTGAAGCCTGCTTCTCTCACAATTTTAAATATGTGATTGATAATGATGTGATGTGCAAGCTGTATAATAATTCTCAGGAAATATATTTAATAATGTTCATTTTTACAACACATCAACGTCAACAGGAAAGGAACGCCATTCGACAGACGTGGTTGAATTATACCAACAAAAATACAGCTAATATAAGGTATTCGTTTCTTTTGGGCGAGGTACCGGATGAAAATATACGAAAACTCGTAGAAGAGGAAAATAAAATTCACAATGATATAATAAAAGAGGATTTCGTTGATACATATCAGAATTTAACATATAAAACAATGATGGCTTTTAAGTACGCAATTACGAAATGTTCTCATGCAAAATATGTGTTAAAAACAGATGATGACATGTGGGTTAACATTCCAGGCCTTTTAAAAGTTATTCAGCGCGAGGAGACAACCTTGGAGACGGCGGTTGGAGGTGCTTGCCACTCTGTGGCAGATCCCATTCGGAACCCAGCTTCGAAATGGTATGCATCATTTCAGAGTTATCCGCACGATTCATATCCGGGATTCTGTTCTGGAACAGGGTATGTCACTAGTATGAATGTTGCGAGGAAAGTATTTGACGTATCGAAAAATGTGCCTTTTTTCCATTTAGAGGATGTTTATGTGGCAATTTGCATTAGGAAACTAGGCCACAAGTTGTATCCAATTGCAGGATTTAATGCATACAGACCGCCTTTTGACCCATGTCTATACAAGGGGGTTACTTTAATAACTTCTCACGAAGTGCCGGCACAAATGCTTATAAGCTTTTGGAATACAGCATGTAAAAGACAGTAGCGGTCCTAATTAATGTCATCCATCAAATTCCACTTATTTTCTTTTCATCATTTTATTATAATGTTTTTTCAATTCAGAAAATGAATTCGAGTGGGTATTCTACATTTTCTTTAATCAGTCTTTTTAAATCATATTTGTGGTTTGTATTGATGTGAGTTAACTGGACAAATTAAAAAATTATATGTGGGTGTTGTTTTTTTTGTGTGTGAAAAATTGGCCTTTATCGAGTGGGTATTCTACAGTTTCTTTAATCAGTCTTTTTAAATCATATTTGTGATTTGTATTGATGTGAGTTAACTAGACAACTTAGCTTTAAGTAATTTTATCGGAGATGCCTTTACAAGTTGTTTTTATTCGATAAATTTTGTTACTTTAAAAGTAATAACTTGTATACTTTAATTAAAGATTATATATCACCACACTCGTGGCATTGTATTATTATAAGATATGTGAATGCGACAGAGGCTATCTTTGAAATTCTTTACATGGTTCATTATGCTGCCTGAATTTTCCTGAATTTTCATTTCAACAATTTTCTTGCCTAAAGATAAAAAATTTGCGTGTATGGTTTGGGATTTTTATTAACGTAACTTTAGCATTTTTCAGTAATATGGCTACGATGTCATGTGTAGCTTTGAGGCAACATGCCGCAGACATGTTGATAGCAGTTGCATGAACCTGACACCTTGCAGTACAGTTGATGCAACATGCCGCATACATGTAACATGCCCCCCCCCCTCCCCAGTTGCATGATTCTGACCTCATGCTGACAGGTTCAAAAACTAGCCTCTCAATGCTGAGCCCCAAACGATGCAGCTGCTGGTACTATTTTTATGTCTTTGGTATGAAGCCGGGGCTCGAACCCGCGATCTCTTGCATCCGGGCAGGACGCTCTAATCACTCGGCCAACGGAGAGGTCCAACATACAAATAAGTGGCAATAAGAATAAAAATGTATTCCAAATCATCCGTGGTCTCCCAAAGTACAGTAATTATCATATCAGGAAGAACAAGGTACACGCTGTCTGCAGTGTAACTTGTAAACTATGACAAATGCAAGAAATCAATAGAAATAAATAGGACATGGAGAAACTAAGTAGATAATATTAAAAACAATCTTGGTTTCCTCTGTGTAAAGTTGGGATTGTTTTAAGGTAAACTCATTATATAAGTAAATCAGTATCGAATACTAACATTTAAAAATTTCAAAATCTTTAACATAAAGATGGGATTCAATAAATCTAAAAAATTTCATCTTATCTTGCTGATAATTTGGCACTAGTGAACTTGATTTCATAAGCAAGAGCAACGACGAGTGTGTGGCGGTGGGGGTGGAGTGTGTGGGTAAAAATGACGCAGTACAAGTCCGTTTTCAAGAGAAGAAAAAAAAACTGGTTAAAACTTTGTGTTGGCGGAATAATTAAATTTCAAGTTTAATTCATGAAATACAGCGATGCATTATCGAAGCTTATGTTTACGTAACTTCTGGATATGTCTGAAGAATGGGAATGTCGATACTATAAAAGGGATGGAAATAAAACCACGAATATGATGGGGGAAAATATATAGATTGAGTAATGCGCATGATAAGAAAACCCCAACTCACATTTCACGCGTAAGAATACAAAACTTATAGTTTATGTTACCTTGAAATAACTATTTTAAGCTGAGAAGTACATTTTAATAATCCTTCTTTTAACTGCTTTCATGTATATGTATATATAACATACGTGTTACATATATTTGATTTAAATCATTTAATTTTGTTTGTCTGATTTAAATTTGACATTTTGGGTTTAAAATTCGTTAGTTGGGAGAGATTTTCTAGAAATGGATGACCTATATACTTTACAAATAAACAACAAATGTTAACTTCATTTTCTGACCTTGCTTCAGAGTGTAAACTAGCTTCTAAAATGATTGGTTGATTCCAAGGACATTAGAGCTTTATTTTTAAAATTATTTTTTGGTTTCAAGGACACAATGGAGTAAAGTATAAACATCTTTCTATTTTAGTTGGGTCATACGCTGGTTACGTGATTTCTCGAACGTGAAATTGTTCAGAGAGATTCTGGAAGGTCGTGACTCCTTTCCTGTTTAGGTGGCGCTCTACAGTTTCGTACTTTGCATAGGGTTAGAATTTTAAAGAAAAATAATTTTCTGGGATTTCTTCACTGGTTATACTGGCAATATAATAAAGACTTTGTATATCTTAGGTGTTGGGAGAAGAACTTTCAATTCCCTTTATTTTGATGTATGATTGATGGGTGTACTTTAGGTTCTAGAGTATACAGCTTGGGCTAACATAAGATGTGCTCATGTAAACAAACTGCTAGCTCCGCATGGTCATTTTCACTCCCTGGACTTCAGAGGTAAATTGTAGAAAAATGGTACGATAACTTTTTTTACTTTTCAGATATTTTGTAATTTGTTCATTGCACTTTCAGAAGCTGCTATTGCCTACTTCAGCAAAATTCGTTTTCCCTAGTTTAATAACTGCTAAAGTTAGTGTACTTTTCATTAATTCTGGCTAATTTTTCAAGCACATGGGAGCATCCATTTTGTTATACCATGCGCTTAGATCATGTACAATTTCCACAAGTGCAGTATCCAAAGAAATATCAGCCACATTACATCAAAGTAGCATTGAGATATGCCAACATAATCTCCATTGTGCATGTTACAAATGCAAACAACTTCACCTCACATACGTCACTATCTGAAAAGTACATATTAACTGGTGAGCGCCCCCATAAAGAGCATTCGGGTGTATACCCATGGAGTTATATTTATTGCTGTTTGTATTAATATTGGCTCATTTAGTTTAAATTCACTGCAGTTTAGAACTTAAATGTCTTTACATTCCAAATTCTGCTTTAATTAAGCGGCTGCAGGTGGGCTTGAGAAGAGTTATGTCCCTTGCTATTGTACACAATACGACATAGACTGGTGGCAATTAGAAACCTCTGTGTGTCATTGTTTTTAAAAATGTTTCATTAATTTCACATTTCTCAAGGAAGATGCTATCAGTTCTTCTTTGAACTGGTAATAATTTGGATATTTTTCCCTGTTTTTTCATTGTCAAATTAAACTATTAACAAAATTTATTTTCTTGGTATTAAATAATTTTGTATTGACATATAAAAAAAATTCTATAGTATCATATGGTCATGGTTTATTAAGCTAAGTCAGAAATATTTCAAACTAAATTAACAGTTCAAGATATAATGACATGTAAAAGAGCTTCAACTCAACATACACAAGTCTGCAGCAAGTGTCACATTTGGACAGGCTCACATGAACAACATGGTTATGGAATAATTTATGTAACCTTTCGTGGGAAAAGAAAGATTGCTTTGGCTCACCGACTAAGGTTCTATGTTGAAACTATGGTAAATTCACTACCATATCAGTGTGACGTATCACATAGATGCCATACAAAAACATGATCATTTATCACTTGAACCAAAAAAGAGAAAATTTGGCTAGAAAATCATGTAAAGCTTATGGTGAATGCCAAGGCAATATGGGTTAGGGAGAGTGGTGTATACTGTGATAGTCAGGTACATTTAATAATTGTTACATGCATTCATTTAAAGGATTTAAAGTGTATGGATGTTCATTGGGTACAAAATTGTTTATTGAATTAGCAAACATTGAATTTTGTACAAGTTTTCTGTTGCTTTTTTGTTTGCGTTTGATGTAGCATATGTACTTGTACTGAAGACTTGATTTCCTCTCCCTATCTTTTACTGTTCTGTTCTCTGATCTCATTCTGCTATGAGCTGAAATACTGGATCAGACTGAGTAGAACAATTCCATGAGACTTGGTCAGTGGGAGCGTAAAGTTTCCTGTACCATACTCAGAGCTATAAGGGAATGAATGACATAATGCATCAAAATTTCTGCTCCATACTGATATTTTATGTGCATAGGTAAAAATGATATTGTGCAAGCTCTCGCACTTATTTGTGTTTAGAAAGTGTGAAATTTTACTTAGCTTGACATCTAAGACACCATTTCTTAGTAAATATTCAAGCTTTTTTAATATAAGAAAGATTTAAATGTTTCCCATATGGCAGAAATTTTGAGTAATAGGATGCTAAATGGGCAAGTCAGTCACTCCAACTTTGGCCTTGTAGCAAGAAAGTGCCAACATCGCATTTAAATTTCCTGTGCCTGGGCCACACTTTCTATGTCCTAGGCACTTTTCTGGGCAGGCAGCCTATTCTGCTTCCTGCCGATTGCAGTTTGTACATTTAACTGTTAAAAAGGCACACAGTCCTTGAGTTTTGCTTTTATACATCGGTGGATTATATCACTTGCAATTTCCAGCTCAGTCATACATTATGCACAATGTTCCCAATATCCTAGTTAGTTTTGGTATGTTCATAATTACATTTCCATTGATGTTGACAACACGCTGCAACATGTGACCCAACAATTAAGTTTTCTTCATTTCTTTCTTTCTCCAATTCAGGACAAAGCTTGGGTGCACTTTATTTGGGCCACAGGAAGATAGTGATTCTTCATATACATCAATTCTTGGGCGCTTTATTTGTGGAGATGTAGAACCAGATTGCAACCTGAATAGGTTGGTCACTCTTGGATACTCGTAATCCATAGTCCTATGGTTGACTGTGTTGTATGAACTCTTGTGGACAAATAGCTATTTTCTTAGCTCTTCCTTTAGCCATGTTTTCTTAGATAGTGGCTAATGTGGGTTGATGTAGTATTAGTGACATCATGGTTACCGGTTGTTCCTGGTTGTGATGGATCTTAGACAGTATGTAACATCATAATCAGGCTGGGGCTTGAAATTGTTGGGAAACACACCTACCCCCTTTTTTTGACATACAAGTCTGCATGTTTTGGTTTTATAATTAGTTTTACCATATAAAGCAGTCAACATATTTGATTTTCATTGTAATCAATTATGTATGTAATCATCAATCACATTCCTGGTCCATGGAATGGTCTCACCAGGAGTTAATTCCCCTTGACTTTTCATTTCAATTCTTTGACATACAAGCATTAGTGCAGATTCAAATTAGATTGCTAGTGCTGGGGAAAAAAGTAATTATTTACAAACAAAATATATATTTATGTCTACTGTTATGAATTTATAGCATCAAGGACTTTTTTTCTTAATCCAATGCTGGACAATTTTTGCACTATTACCTCAAACTTTATGGAATTTACCTCACTTTTCTCACTTGATTTACATGTATACATGACCCAAGTATAGTTTGCAACTTTGGAAATGATCTAAATACATTATTTGATGTTTGGATTGAAAAATAAAACAAATACTTCATATGCATTTATTCTTGAATGTCTTTCTTTAATGTCAAAATAATGGCATTTCCCAGTGACGTTAAAATACAGTTTTGACGTCATGAAGCTACATTTAAGTTACTTCAGAGGGGTATAGTAAATTAACTATGTGTTTGTAATTTTGGAAGTAAATACCATGTATGATATATCAATATGTTTGAAATTGACTGCAGAATATGACAAGTTTTTCAATAAGTTGAAAACACATCTTCAGTGGTTCTTTAAGGTGGCGCTCTACAGTTTCGTACTTTGCATAGGGTTAGAATTTTAAAGAAAAATAATTTTCTGGGATTTCTTCACTGGTTATACTGACAATATAATAAAGACTTTGTATATCTTAGGTGTTGGGAGAAGAACTTTCAATTCCCTTTATTTTGATGTATGATTGATGGGTGTACTTTAGGTTCTAGAGTATACAGCTTGGGCTAACATAAGATGTGCTCATGTAAACAAACTGCTAGCTCCGCATGGTCATTTTCACTCCCTGGACTTCAGAGGTAAATTGTAGAAAAATGGTACGATAACTTTTTTTACTTTTCAGATATTTTGTAATTTGTTCATTGCACTTTCAGAAGCTGTTATTGCCTACTTCAGCAAAATTCGTTTTCCCTAGTTTAATAACTGCTAAAGTTAGTGTACTTTTCATTAATTCTGGCTAATTTTTCAAGCACATGGGAGCATCCATTTTGTTATACCATGCGCTTAGATCATGTACAATTTCCACAAGTGCAGTATCCAAAGAAATATCAGCCACATTACATCAAAGTAGCATTGAGATATGCCAACATTATCTCCATTGTGCATGTTACAAATGCAAACAACTTCACCTCACATACGTCACTATCTGAAAAGTACATATTAACTGGTGAGCGCCCCCTTACGTAAAAACAGGTATTTAAATTATTGTTTGGGAGAGAACAGTTCAGTAGAAGTTTGGCTTTTATAATAATTAGTTGTGTCTTCTTTTTGAGTTATTTTTAATTACCGTGTACTGGAAATTGTGTCAATTCGTTTGGAGCAAGAGGAATTATTTTATTATTTATCTGGAAAAGAATATGTGCTCTTAGATTTTCATTTGAATTATTATAAACTAAAACTGACTTCATCACGTGACCTCGTCGTCCATATTGGATTACATTGACAAGATTCGAACCGGGAACTACTATGACATTTTATTATCAGGACTCTTGCAATTCCACTAGTGGATTATATTGTGGATCATATAGTGGATTATATTGTGTATTCCTTTTGGATTAATTTTTGGACTTGATTCTCTAAAACCATAAGTTTAAATATTTTCTTTTATGAAAATATTTGCACTCAATAAATTGTTTTTTAAATTTTACAAGCTTGTTATTTTCAGTTCGTCTGTGTTACTGCTTATTCCAGCCTAAGCACGTAACATACTCATGTCACAAATATAGTCCTTGTCTGGACTATAGAGTGTTTCACGGTTACATGCTCACCAGAGGGCGTATCAGTGTAGCTCACTTCCGGATAGTTCAATAATTGAAGGTGCCAGACGTAGATCAAGAAAATGTGACAAACCGCTCACATTTTGCAAGCATGACCGATAGCTCTTCATCTTAAAAAGAAATTCTATCCATGTTTGATCAATTGTTGTTACATCTTTCATTTTTTCTCACTAACTTGCTCTGCAGTCAGCTTTTAAATAAATGTTCTCTGCCCATTTCAGATCTTCATTATCTTTCCATTGCTACATTATGTTCTAGTTTGTATTATTTGATTGTGCAAAAGTGTCTCGCTGCGTAAAAGGTTTTTGGAATAAATCTCGCTTGAAGAATATTGAAAATATGTTTTTATTTTTTACAGCTTTAATCATAGCAGTAAATTGATGTTAAACGACAACAAAATTCTTACTTCTTAAGGTTTTTTTTTATATATTGATTTAGACTGTTGCATTTCTATTAATGTTAATTATACTTTTCATGAGATAACTTGAGTTTCTTTCACAATGCACAAATGTCATCCGTGCTTGAGCAGATAGGCGCACGTACGAGTCTCCTTGATGATTATTTTAATTTTATTTCCTTGAACGGATGGAAATTTTAGAGCATACAATTTGGAGAAACATCTATGTTATACACACTCTGCATGTATGGGATATTTATGGTTCGCACCTATCTATCTGTCTGTCTGTATGTGTGTCTGTCTCATTTCATCTGGTATGTATATCCTCGAATGAATGTGTTCGCGTACGTATATTACATAAACATACGATACTTCAGGTTAAAAACGAGTGACTGATAAGATGCTAAGATTACACGAGTGACTAATAGATAAAGACAACAAAGATGAATATTTGTGAGTATCCATTTATTATTGACTTGTAGGGCATTTTCTTACAAGCAGTCTCTTTTTTTAAAATCATACTATTTGCAATTTTACATCCGGTCACGTGGATTAATATTGATTTTAAAGACAACCCAAAGTAATAGGACGAAATTTTTGAAATAGTTGAATTTTTAAAACTTATATCTTTTATGCAAGAAAATTTAAACAGAATTAATCTAATTTTAAGAAGGCTGTTCTAAATGAATTTCCAGGTGGCAATCAGAAATCTTGTCTTAAGACCCCAGCAAATTTGAAAGGTATTGTATATACCGTCCGATACTTAATGTTTCAAAATTCTAAACAAAAATGAAACAAGTTAAAACGTCATTAATCAGAAAATTGTACAATTTTTACACCCAAACTATGAATAAATATTCCATCAGCATTATTTGCACTCCTTTATCGTTATGATAGCTAATGTAATTATTGCTTTGTCAAGTTCATCTGAATACGTTACTATACTGTTCCATTTTTTAAATACAAAACCCAAACTTTTCAGATTCAAAATATTTATTATTACAGATCAGCTGCCGTATTGAATTCGTGTTATAATTTTCTTATCAAACTTGAATCTTTCTTAACTCGTATTGTAAACGAACTATTAGCCTTGCGAAAGTAATTGAGAAAGAAGGATATATCAACATATCAAAAATGCAATTTTCTTTAATGTTATGTAGCCAAAAATGTACAATAAATGTTTAAAATCGGAGAGAAAGGTGAACTTTTCCTACAAAAGTATCAGAAAATATGGATAATGAATCTATTTATCAGGTATAATATAAATATGGACAGTGTATTTAATTTAATTATTTGACATTCTTAAAGTATGGAAAGTAACCATTTAATTATCTGATATGTCTAGAAACCGAATCTAATTATCTGATTTAGAGTCTATAATTATTCTCCTAGTATGAACAAAAAAAGTTTGACATATATAAATTGATTCATTTGTTTTCCTTTATTGACTTTATGTTTTGCTAATCAAATGTAGAACAGTAAACTATCCGGAACTGGACATTTTAGTGGGCATTCGCATTGGAGGTAAGAGAGGTTTAGGCGCTACGATCAGTAACTCTGTTGCAACCGTGAAACCTCTTATAAGGCCACTTTGCCAGTCAATATGCCAGTTGTGTACTTGTTTAAGTTTCTTGGATGGGGAATGGAGATGCTAACGTATGTGCAAAGAAAGCTGCACAACATCAAATGTGATCATTGTTGGAATTAATAATGTGGAATTAATAATAATATAAATGAGTATTTTGTATATCGCCTAGTTTATAAAAGCTCTAAGCGCTTTAAAACATTAGACAACATGTATAAAATAGCATATATATATATATATATATATATATATATATATATATATATATATATATATATATATATATATATATATATATATATATATATATATATAATTTTAATAATACTAATAATATTAATCACAAAAACAAACACCATAAAATTAGAAAACATAAAACATGCTGAAATATATATGGTAGAAAACATTATTAGGTTTCAAGTTTATTCTCGCAATCAGAATAGGTGAGTTTTTATTTTAAATGCACTATTGAATGACATCAGTTGTCTTTGAGTCAAAGTTGAGTGGGCAATTAGTTCCACATTACTGGGCCTTAGTAGGAAAAAACAACGTTGTCCATATGACTTCGTTTTCATAGTGGGAATGAGTGTAGGATTGTCAGAAGAGGGGCGTAAGAATATTGCTGGTGTTGGTGTAGTTTGAGAGTACTAGCCAGAGTAACACCTAGCTGTCGTACTGACTGTGTGAATTTAATGTTGGTGCTGCTGATATTTATTGCTTGCGGTAAAGGATGTGACTGAGAAAGTCTTTTGTGTTGTGATGAGAATGGCCTCAGTTTTATCATCATTCATCTGCAGCTTGTTACGTGTCATCCATGATTTCACATCATAGATCCACCTCTCTACACCTTGGATAGTAGCATAAACTTCAGTTGGATGACTACATTTGCATATTTTGGTTGTCATCAGCGTACAATCGGTGAGGCTCTGGATGATGATCCATGACACTTGAGAGCGGCTGAGGCTATATAATGAAGAGCATTGATCCAAGGGGACTGCCCTGTCGAACACCGCAATATAGATGAACAAGGCTGGAGTATATTCCACTTGCGGACACTGTGTCCTGTTGACTACGTATGACTTGAACCACAGTAAGGGTGTATGTATCATGAATGCCAAAACCATGCTGGGGACGGTAAAGTAATATATCATGGTTTATTATGTCAAATGCTGCAGAAAAATCAAGGGGAGGGGGTGAGGAATGTATTTTTTCTGCATTCCAAGCTACATTTAGTAGAGTACTTTCGGTATTGTAGCAAGAGCGATATGCAGACTGGGCATTGCTAAAAAGACTGTTTCAATTCAGATGAGAAACAAGTTGGGTTAGAATATCGTTTTCATAAATCTTTTATATGATTGGGAGATTAGAAATTGGGCGGTAGTTCATTAAATCGTTATGGTCGAGTGTTTGTTTCTTAAAAAGAGGTTTTGCAATGGCAGTTTTTTTTAAAAAAAAAAGGATGGGAATTCTACGGATGAGAGAGAGGTATTAATAACATGTTAATCGAGGCAATACTGGATCTAAACACTCAAGCAGCAGTGATGTTGGAATTTAATCAAGTTTACCTGACTTTGGTGCACTCTTCATCACGTACTAAATCCATAGAAACATGTTCAAATGATGGCAAGAGCTGTCGCTGAAATTCTTTATGACAACTGTGGTGACGATGAGTCAATTAACGTATCTCTATTGGTTTGCACTTTGTAACGGAATACATTTGGAAATAGTTCCGGAAAGTCGACTGGAGAGAAGTTAGTTGGAAGTGGTGCACATTTGTTCCTTTACATGAGCTTACTGGTAATTTCGAAGAGTTCTTTGCAGCTGGAACTTTCCGTGATCTTAGTTCTGGGCTGATTTCGTTGCATGGGCTATTTTTGTGATTTTCTTCTTAGTAGCTTCATATATTTGCTTATGAATACTTAGTCTGGATGATATCCAAAGACTCTAGCCTTTACGGTGGTCTCTTTTAACAGTACGAAGCTGGTCCCTAACAAGGCTATACCACCGAGAACACTTTTGAATTGATACTCTGTATTTCGTGGCTGGTTCACGTTTTTCAAGCAAATGAACGCAGATAGTTATCGAGTTGTTCTTCTGTATCATGTAAGCAATTTGTTAGGTTTGATTGTATGTCAAGCATTTTTTTTTGGTTCTATTTATACTACGGAAGTTTCACTTCGTATCAACAGAAGAAATATGTGAAGTGCTAGTCCCTGATACGTCAAGATGGCATATAATGCAGAGGTGATCGTGGGATACCAGGGAGGACCGTAGAATATTATCATCGGGTCTATGAAGAATCCAGTCTAAAATGTGACCATGTTTATGGGTCGGTTGGTTAACTGACTGTTAGAGGTTGAAAACATGAATGGAACCTAGGAGGTTTGATGGGTTTTTTTCCAGGACAGTCAAAGTGAAAGTTGAAATCTCCAAGAATAATCAGTTGCCACCTATCGAATTTTCATACTGTAGGAGATTCGGAAACTGATCCAATATATAGATTCAGTCAGCTATTTGGTTTGTTTTCTACTAGGAGATGGACGGTAGAGGCAGAAAAGTGGACTGACCTTTGTTCCAGTGTGAGTGTGATTTGGAATAATTCAAATGATATGTTGTAGGAATTGAAGGCTGTTGTGTTTCAGACGTTTGATCATGGCGGGAGGGGTGGGGGACTTGGTGGGTGTTAGATCCGGTGGGTGTTAGATTCGTGCACATGGGCTCATCCCTGATATTTTTAGCCATGTTTCTTTCAGGAAAAAGACGTAGATATTTTAATCCTTGATAAAATGAACTACATCCGATGGTCCTACGGATTGGGTATTAAATAATGCTGGAGTGTTTTGGATTTTAAATGTTGAATTAAGGATCGGTGGTTTAAAGTTCTGTTTTTTATTTTATTCTTCATTTGTTGAATTACACAATTGTGGTTCAGACTAATTGTTGACAGTTTGTTTTATTTTCTTTCTAGTGCTTGTTAGTGTAGAAAAAATATGTATTTAAATGTGTAATCTTTAAGCACATCATTCCTGAAGAAAAGAAAATATTTCGGTGATATTATAAAAGGCTAAGAATTTAATTTAGATGTTAATAATGCTCTTACGGTTTCCTTCCTGTTCCTTTAAAAGCGAGGGACTCTCGGGTTTATGCGGCGTCTAATGAGTTCATTGAATGAGTATATGACTCATCATTCATGTACATTTTCTTGATAGCCCTCATAGAAACGTATGATTGTGTTCGTTGGATTTGCTGAACTCAGGGCATATTACGTCAGTATGAGGCGCTGTTAGGAATATCTGTTCCATTTTCGATCAATACAGTTTCACGCGTTTAATTAATTTGTTTGTATTGAAAGTTAAATTTCAAATGTTGAGTGTTTGGATTTTATGTTTTATGGTTGGAAGCTATACAGCAGTGGTTAAAAATTTCTTATATAATGTCAAAAGTTTAGATTTTAACCTTTTGGATTACAGGGTGGTAATTAAAATTTCAATGTTTTTTTATCGAAAATTTCAATCTCAGATGTTGAATGAAATTGTGCAGGAGGTTTGATTTCATATATCGAGATTTTGGATTATTTTGTTTGTTCAATTATACAATGGTTTTTCAATCATATATTTCCGATGTTGTTATTTGATATGTAATCTGTCGAGTTACACAGCGGTAGTGGAAAGTTCCTGTGTAGATAATTTCACTTGTACATGTCGAGTCAAACTGTGTGTCGATATTAATTGTCATAAATATATGTATTGTCTAATGTAGGGTTAACAGGCCAGATTTAAAATTTCTTCCCAGGTTTATAAATTTAGTATTTTTGAGACGATCAAAGCATCAGAAATAACAATTTGGAGATAAAGTTTACTCCGTTTGATGGTTTTTGCTCCTTTAAGTGCAAAGAACTTTTTTTTTTATTACCTGCAAAATAACACAATTCTCCAAAGAGTCATCATAGTATACACAATGTATATATTGAGCACAAATCCAGTAATGAAAGTTTTTTTTTTTTTGTGGGTGGGGAGGTGGACGGTTAATTAATGAAAGAGTCACTTGAGAATATAACCAGACTGTTCTTGTGGGATAATTTACACATGTATGTCGTATATTAAAGAAAACTGGGTGGGGGTGCGAATGTGCTAAGGCCAATCCAGAATTTGCAGGTTTAATTATTCAGAATTTACAATTATGAGTGTTCGATCAATCCAAAAGCCCCATTATGTGTAAGGCTTCTCTTTATTTATGATTTATTCATGTGAAAGTGAAAACCAAAAACTAATTTCCACCTCCTTACTTTTCAATACAAGTCTACAAGGACAATGAAACAAGACAATTCGGGTATTTATTCCTTAAAAAATGTCTACCTGTATGAGACTTTTATTTTAGACTAATTCATATAAAAATATTGCTTTAATTACTTAATTTTATATATAATATTTACTTGCTCTAATATTTCCTTTGAAAAGTTATATACAGAACTTTAGATAATTTTTATTTATTTATTTTACAGTTGATTTTTTTCGTTGATACGCATTACGAGTGTGCTGGCCCATTTTTTTATAATAATATTAACTTATTTTCAAACAGTGTAAAATAAGGATGAAAGCAAAGACAAATGAAGATGTTTTATGCAGGGGATATGGATGCCGCAACAGACTGAGCTGTTGAGTAGTCTTGAAAACTTGAAAAGTTTTTTAAAAAAAAAACATTTTTAGGGTGGGGGCTATATTCTTAAAACAGGTATTAATTTAAATTGATCTTATACATACATACATACATACATACATACATACATACATACATACATACGTATATATATATATATATATATATATATATATATATATATATATATATATATATATATATATATATATATATATATATATATATATATATATATATATATATATATATATAACTAAATACGTTAATTTCTCATTCAATGTTATCAAGCAAGTTTGATGCTATTTTGTAGATGTAATAATAAAAACAAACTGCGGATTACTGGTACAAGTAGCAACGATATTTATATTCACTGAGTATATAGTTGCTACCAAAGGACTCTTGACATTTTTCGGTAAAGTATCGTACAATAAATCACCTTATATTTCTTATAAATATGTGTATATTTTTTTGTACAGACAAGGTGATTTCGTGTAGAAAGATTTCGTTGTACATTATTGATCATACGTCAGATTCTGTGGTCGCTACCTCTATCAGCTGCTCAAGGTGGAGAATTTATACGCATTTCCGGTTAAAGATGATACGGAGGGTATGTTATAATACAACTCTATTCCCACGAAACGAAAATAAGTACACTGTACTTTTGGCACATCTCATATTTATATTGATAAAAAAAACCTCTCCAGCCTGATACCCTCTATGATCCACACATTTTGTGGATTTTTCATGAACATTTTCTCTGAGCTGTATCCAATTCTTACCAATGATGTATGGTTTAAAAGAAAAGCCAAATGGTTTCCTTTGTGCAGGTTACGTAAAGTTTTCCAGCTATTTGTGAAATTATCCAATTAAAGTGAAACGGATGTGAGCCCCGTAAAGAGAGGACACTCTCTGTACAAAGATTGTAAGATTGTAGCACTTGGGCGACTGAATCGCCCCCAAGTTACGTTGTTATCTCTCTCTAATGATAATTCTGTTTTGTCCATACATATAACGATAAGACGAGAACTATGTATTTTAGACGTTGTCCTATTACAAAATTACTTATAATTATCTCACAAGTAAGTATTGTAAAATTTAAACACTTAATAACTGCCGTCTTCCTTAAGTATTCAAAGAAAGAAAAATTATTCCATGCTTTTCCATCAAAGAATTAAGAATGCTCATTTATGCCCTAATACAGTTAATTATATACAAAGAACCAGTGATTATTATTATTATTATTATTATTATTATTATTATTGAATGAATTCTTCTTACAATAAAAGCGTCTCATGGTTGTGTGTTGATATCATGTTGCAACAACGGATCGAGGTAATTTTCTGGTATTTTTGTGACAAATAGTTACTTTGTCCCAAACTTATAGTTAGAAAAGCTTATGTACCTTAAAATAATTTCACCAGGATGTAATAAGTGCAGAATTCAGGAATCATTGGCAAAAATAAAAACAAAACAAAACGACTTTGACTCAAACCTTAACGGATTGTCTTTTCTCAGTTACAATTAGGATAAGCTCTCAAAAGATTCTTTTTTACTAATATATATATATTCATTCTCAACCAATCCTGACCAATCAAACCCATTTCATCTTCATCCATGTCCAGAATGGTTCCCATTTTTACATACAATTAGTGCCTTTATTCCATTTCTGCAAGATAAACTTATCTCTGTATATATGGTACGACTTTCTTCGATATTTGCTGTCTGCCATTTATATGTTTTCAGACATTCCAGCTTTAACCTGTTTCCACTGTGAATACCATGCCATTGTGTCTCAGTCCGAATTCTGCCTCTTAGCTGCTTTTGCTACCACCCACTTTCTACCAGTCTTTACCCCACTGCAAAGTCGTTCACTTCTCATATACTTTAACTGATATTTGTGGTACTCATTCTTAAATCAACGTCTCATAGGTATTTCAGGCACAAAATTATTTAAAACAAATGATAAACATAATACAATTCACTGGATAGTTTTTTTGGGGGTGAACCAGACATTTTGCCAAATGATATCACAGTCATCTCGTAACCACATTATAAAATACTTGTAATATAATTAACAGCACACATAATACAAAAGGTTCCAGAATAAACAGAGTATACACAAATTATCTATCAAGGGGAATATATCAGGGACGTCATTTTAGTTTTTTTCTGGGGCCGAGGAGGGGGGTGGGTGGGTGTTCTGGAACTTGATGGGCTTGTAAATTTTCGTATATAGCCTATCGCAATTGTCCAGCACATGCAAATCCCCTGCCCCCGCCCCCAATTACGTGGCTGAAATGTAGTTCACTCTCTTTGATAAGATCAATAAATTTGCAATTTTTGGGAATTAAATCTCTGTAAAAATGTCTAAAATTTTCTCTTGTTTTATTGGCTCAATTTATTTTTGGAAATATTAAAACTAGGCTAGACATTAAAATTAATAATGGATGGAGACGATGCAGTTTTTACTGAATTTGAAAGATTTTTTTATAAACCAGAAAAAGAACTGTCGGCAGTCTGCTTGCGAAATTACATGGCATGCTTCCGGTTTTTGTTGAAACACTATTAAGTTTAAATTGTTTGAGATCCTTTGCGACAATCAGTTTAAAATAGTTAAATTTTGTACATTTTTAATACCGTTTGTACTTAATTTTGAAATAGATGGGAAAACACAAACAAACAGGTCGGTATGCGAATACTTTATTTAGACAACTCCAGTGGCCTAGTGGTTAGGGCGTCCGTCTCGGATGCGGAAGGCCGCGGGTTTAAAAAAGTAGTTCTAGCAGCTGCGTCGCTTGACGCTCAGCATTAAGAGGTTAGTGTTATGACTAGTTGGCCTGTTGTCATGATAATGTGTCTGGGTGGGACATGATACTACATGTCTGTTGATCGATGATCAGGCGTTAGATATAACTATCAACTGTCACACTGCAGACATTATAGTCGATATGACTGAAAAAATTGCTACAGGTACATTACAAATGCAACACACACTTTAAACACAGAGCTGAATAATGCGAGCTAAACTGATTAAACATGCACCATAGCTATTTTTAAACAGCGATAACGTTGTGTTTTTAAGAACTGCAGCTTACGTGCACAAAACAAATACCGGCTGTTTGTTGGTGGCGATTGTTTGATTGTATATTCCTGCACGGTGTCCCCCTTTATTCGTTTCTCGTTATCTAGAGGATGATCGCCCGGACGTTATTCCCCGGATCGAGTTCTATACAGATATGAAGAAATGTATAGAAACAGAACGACTCGAGCCCCCGTACATGAAATAAAAACGATTTAATCAATTTCATGGTCAACTGTGAGAATACATATTAGGAAGATACACTTCTTTTGAAATAAAACATTCACCGAATTTCAAACCCACTCTGTTTTGTCTAGCATCCTTTCTTCCCTCCAAATTTGCGTGGATAGGTAAACATGAGAGTATGTAGATACGTTATATGTACGGTAAGTCTTCAGTAAGTATTCGGTACGTCTACAGTAGGTATTCAGTGGGCTATTCCCATGTAAAATAAACAGAAAAGCGATCCAGGTCTTCTATCTGATATCCTACTGGGGTTAGATCGTTATTCCCCTCTCGTTATGTCAGATGTTGATTGTAAATAACTTACAAAATGCCGTGCCAAATTACACAAATGTAAGACATCCAAGCTGATCGTAAGTAACTCGAAATGCCGTTGTAACGTCTCCATCTTAGTAAGAGGGGTAGTTAACTGGATTTAGCTACGTTATCTGGGGAATGAGCTCCCTCTATATTATGACCCGGTGTACGAATATCAACAGAGAATTGGGCAAGTTTATTGGGAAGAAATAATGCAATACGAGCCCACTTTGATAAAAAAGTAACTAATTTAACCAAAACAAATAATAGTGGTAATTTCAATTCAACTTACGTTATATCAACAGGATGTAATAGCAGTGTCTAATGAATATTTCATCATTATAACGAGTGGTCAAAAGAGGACAATGTCCACGACTGATTGCATCACCTTCCTCTCGACCGTGCTCCAAACTTTACTATTTCCTGATCTTTCTATACCGACCGCTTCATCCCTTTCTGGACTTCATAGTTAAGTTCTTTCTTCTGAATTCGACACTTCTTCGTTTTCCTGACTTTACTCGCCACATTTTTTAGACTTCCGTCTTTGGACTGTCCTCTCTCTCTCTCTCTCTCTCTCTCTCTCTCTCTCTCTCTCTCTCTCTATATATATATATATATATATATATATATATATATATATATATATATATATATATATATATATATATATGTATGTATATATATATATATATATATATATATATATATATATATATATATATATATATATATATATATATATATACACACACAGAAAAATTCCTTAATTACGTTACTTAGAAAACACTAGCTATCTACACACTACATAAATTCTGACTTAATACGGAAATACATTACATTCGCTTCACAGCGACAGGTCACAAATTACCACGTGAACGGTCTTTTGAAAATTACCATATGGTACTATATGTCGATAACTATTGCAAAAATTCACAAACCCTAACTCACTTTAAAATTATTTAAACAGTACAAAATCAAATATAATAGGTAATTATCGTTAACTCAAGATAATCATTATCGTCCTAACATGCAAATGAAATTATTTCATATTTCGTATAATACTATGAAATCCCACATATATGAACATATGGACCGCATGTAATCAATCTCTACCAATGAACTAATAACTAAAATTCAAAAGATAAATTTATAACAGCATTAACATCAACACATTTCCATGAAATTGAATAAACGGTACATAATATGGAATAGGTTGTCACTTTAAATTCACATTACTTCTGTTTTTTTATTTTATTCTTTATTTGTTGAATTACACAATTGTGGTTCAGACTAATTGTTGACAGTTTGTTTTATTTTCTTTCTAGTGATTGTTAGTGTAGAAAAAATATGTATTTAAATGTGTAATCTTTAAGCACATCATTCCTGAAGAAAAGAAAATATTTCGGTGATATTATAAAAGGCTAAGAATTTAATTTAGATGTTAATAATGCTCTTACGGTTTCCTTCCTGTTCCTTTAAAAGCGAGGGACTCTCGGGTTTATGCGGCGTCTAATGAGTTCATTGAATGAGTATATGACTCATCATTCATGTACATTATCTTGATAGCCCTCATAGAAACGTATGATTGTGTTCGTTGGATTTGCTGAACTCAGGGCATATTACTCAGGGAATATTACCAGAGGGATCCTAACAAATAGAACCTCTAGGATACACGAATGCTAAGCCTAGACTAAAAGTTGAAATTGTTCCAGACATACCATTGTATATTTTAAATCCTGGTAAGAAGTGTCAAACATACGAGTTACGAAAATAGGCAGAAGGCCGAGTAAGTGCTAATAAAAAATATGACAGCCCGACACCTGGTCGTGCTGATGAAATGAGAAAATCTTTTTTTCTTCTTCAAGATTACAGTCTAAATAAAGTCACCACTGTCCTATGTGTAATTGAGATCTGACTTTAATCAAATGGAAGCTTTGCTAAAAAAAAACTAATAATAAGATTATCAACCCTTGACTCGGTCGTGTTTCGTGAAAGACAATTTAAGTAAGTTTTAAAAAAATATTTATGAAAATAATTTAAAAAACACAACCTTTCAGTCTATGCCTATTACACGTAAAATGTATAAACGGAAATCTGTAATGATTGGAACTGTTATAAAACTGTCCCTTGGGCAGTTTAAATAGCAGCGATTAAAAGAAAAGAGATCCGATATAGAATCAAAGTTTCACATTAACTGGCTGACAATAGAAATTGGGGGAGGCGACTATTGACCCCGCCCATTTGCACCAATGTGCAATTTCTCCCTGTGATACTCCTTATTATCCCCCAGGATAAGACCTTTTTCATATTCTGGTCTGCATAATAGTTAGAGGTTAGAATTAGGTACACAATCATAATGGCAATTTAACAAATTAACAATTATTCCTTATGATTGCACTTATGTTGTGAAAAGGACTGGCCTTCTGACATAATTCAAAGAAACCGTGTGCTACAGAGTGTGTATGTAAGCACCAGAAATTTATTGGCAAATAAACGATGCCGAATTTTGTTGTAACTTCGAGGCCAAAGACTTCATTTTAAGAGTTCAAATCTGCAGTCAAACGTTACCGTACATGTATGTGGCCATTGTTTTCCCACATTTTATATCCCACCCTATTTCCTTTAGTTTAAGTGTTAAGATATGTAACACTGTTTACTGAATTAAATATTTATTTTGAATTAGTTTTTTAGGGGCACATATACTGCGTCGTATTTTTTTTATTACTTCTTTTAATTTAATCATGGCAATAAAACTTTACATATATGGTAGAGGAATGTCAGGTGTTAACTGGCCGAATTTTTTGGGGCGGAAATGGAAATTTTGTTTGCAGAGAAAATTACGGAGCCTTCATTGTGATAATTCATGGGTTTTAAACTAATTGGTGACAATTTTTTTTTTACGAGAAGTACTTCTGTTGTAGTTAAACAATCTGAAATTTACGTGAATAATGTTTAATCTTAAACTATTTACTGAAGACAAAAACTGTCCTGTGATATTAATTATTTCTTCAATACAATATTCATAAGTGATAAAATAGAATATGACATCTGTGGACTGTTCACTTGATAAAAAAAGATATGTGTTTTTTTTGTGTGTGTGTGTGTGCGTGAAAAATAACTTCCGATGACAACCGTTATCAATGGCTTTTCTCGCTAGCCATGTTTCTGTTTGTATACGAGGACTGGCTAGTATGACGTCACGAGACCACGTGATCTGTCGTCTTATTAAAACTCGGAAATACTCGGCAATTTACGGAATCATTGTATCTTCTTCGCAATATAATCAATATCCGTACAAGATATTATTCTTTTAAGCATTATATTCTAATTAGAATTTGTAAAGAATTACATTTATACAATAAAAATTTTCATTTCTAGTCTTCTTTAAGGCGTGTTTTTTTTTTCTCCTAATAATAACAGTGCTGCCGGATTTTGTTATCTGCCAGAACTCGGTCAATGATATACCCTGTATATATATATATATATATATATATATATATATATATATATATATATATATATATTCGTTTTGTACATACAGTGTATCTTTGCCATTGGAAGTGCATTATTCACAGGGGATTTATTTTCGATGCACCATCATGGCGGATAAATCAAAGAACACTAAGCATGGAAAAGCAAAAGTGCTCTTATTCATATTGTTTTTTCTGTGTATTGTCGTACTTGTTTCAGTGTATACCACATCAAAAATGCTAATGTATATATACTCCGTTCACGCTACAATCAAGAGTAACTTGCAAGACAAGTTATTCGGAATTCTGCTGGGGAATACATCATTCAGTGTGACACCTAATGGAACGCTTACAATAATAACAGTACCTACAACAGTGGTTGTAACTCACAGTGTGGTAAGTAATAGCGTTTTAAAAGACGCTTCGAACATTAAAACGCCAAGACCAGACGCATGTGAAGCCTGCTTCTCTCACAATTTTAAATATGTGATTGATAATGATGTGATGTGCAAGCTGTATAATAATTCTCAGGAAATATATTTAATAATGTTCATTTTTACAACACATCAACGTCAACAGGAAAGGAACGCCATTCGACAGACGTGGTTGAATTATACCAACAAAAATACAGCTAATATAAGGTATTCGTTTCTTTTGGGCGAGGTACCGGATGAAAATATACGAAAACTCGTAGAAGAGGAAAATAAAATTCACAATGATATAATAAAAGAGGATTTCGTTGATACATATCAGAATTTAACATATAAAACAATGATGGCTTTTAAGTACGCAATTACGAAATGTTCTCATGCAAAATATGTGTTAAAAACAGATGATGACATGTGGGTTAACATTCCAGGCCTTTTAAAAGTTATTCAGCGCGAGGAGACAACCTTGGAGACGGCGGTTGGCGGTGCTTGCCACTCTGTGGCAGGTCCCATTCGGAACCCAGCTTCGAAATGGTATGCATCATTTCAAAGTTATCCGCACGATTCATATCCGGGATTCTGTTCTGGAACGGGGTATGTCACTAGTATGAATGTTGCGAGGAAAGTATTTGACGTATCGAAAAATGTGCCTTTTTTCCATTTAGAGGATGTTTATGTGGCAATTTGCATTAGGAAACTAGGCTACAAGTTGTATCCAATTCATGGATTTAATGCATACAGACCGCCCTTTGACCCATGTCTGTACAAGGGGGATACTTTAATAACTTCTCACGAAGTGCCGGCACAAATGCTTATAAGCTTTTGGAATACAGCATGTAAAGGACAGTAGCGGTCCTAATTAATGTCATCCATCAAATTACACTTATTTTCTTTTCATCATTTTATTATAATAATTTTTCAATTCAGAAAATGAATTCGAGTGGGTATTCTACATTTTCTTTAATCAGTCTTTTTAAATCATATTTGTGGTTTGTATTGATGTGAGTTAACTGGACAAATTAAAAAATTATATGTGGAGTGTTGTTTTTTTGTGTGTGAAAAATTACTTCCTATGATAACCGTTATCAATGGCCTTTATCGAGTGGGTATTCTACATTTTCTTTAATCAGTCTTTTTAAATCATATGTGTGGTTTGTATTGATGTGAATTAACTGGACAAATTAAAAAATTATTTGTGGGGTGTTGTTTTTTTGTGTGTGAAAAATTACTTCCGATGATAACCGTTATCAATGGCCTTTATCGAGTGGGTATTCTACAGTTTCTTTAATCAGTCTTTTTAAATCATATTTGTGATTTGTATTGATGTGAGTTAAGTAGACAACTTAGCTTTAAGTAATTTTATCGGAGATGCCTTTACAAGTTGTTTTTATTCGATAAATTTTGTTACTTTAAAAGTAATAACTTGTATACTTTAATTAAAGATTATATATCACCACACTCGTGGCATTGTATTATTATAAGATATGTGAATGCGACAGAGGCTATCTTTGAAATTCTTTACATGGTTCATTATGCTGCCTGAATTTTCCTGAATTTTCATTTCAACAATTTTCTTGCCTAAAGATAAAAAATTTGCGTGTATGGTTTGGGATTTTTATTAACGTAACTTTAGCATTTTTCAGTAATATGGCTACGATGTCATGTGTAGCTTTGAGGCAACATGCCGCAGACATGTTGATAGCAGTTGCATGAACCTGACACCTTGCAGTACAGTTGATGCAACATGCCGCATACATGTAACATGCCCCCCCTCCCCAGTTGCATGATTCTGACCTCATGCTGACAGGTTCAAAAACTAGCCTCTCAATGCTGAGCCCCAAACGATGCAGCTGCTGGTACTATTTTTATGTCTTTGGTATGAAGCCGGGGTACGAACCCGCGATCTCTTGCATCCGGGCAGGACGCTCTAATCACTCGGCCAACGGAGAGGTCCAACATACAAATAAGTGGCAATAAGAATAAAAATGTATTCCAAATCATCCGTGGTCTCCCAAAGTACAGTAATTATCATATCAGGAAGAACAAGGTACACGCTGTCTGCAGTGTAACTTGTAAACTATGACAAATGCAAGAAATCAATAGAAATAAATAGGACTTGGAGAAACTAAGTAGATAATATTAAAAAAAATATTGGTTTCTTCTGTGTAAAGTTGGGATTGTTTTAAGGTAAACTCATTATATAAGTAAATCAGTATCGAATACTAACATTTAAAAATTTCAAAATCTTTAACATAAAGATTGGATTCAATAAATCTAAAAAATTTCATCTTATCTTGCTGATAATTTGGCACTAGTGAACTTGATTTCATAAAGCAAGAGCAACGACGAGTGTGTGGCGGTGGGGGTGGAGTGTGTGGGTAAAAATGACGCAGTACAAGTCCGTTTTCAAGAGAAGAAAAAAAAACTGGTTAAAACTTTGTGTTGGCGGAATAATTAAATTTCAAGTTTAATTCATGAAATACAGCGATGCATTATCGAAGCTTATGTTTACGTAACTTCTGGATATGTCTGAAGAATGGGAATGTCGATACTATAAAAGGGATGGAAATTAAACCACGAATATGATGGGGGAAAATATATAGATTGAGTAATGCGCATGATAAGAAAACCCCAACTCACATTTCACGCGTAAGAATACAAAACTTATAGTTTATGTTACCTTGAAATAACTATTTTAAGCTGAGAAGTACATTTTAATAATCCTTCTTTTAACTGCTTTCATGTATATGTATATATAACATACGTGTTACATATATTTGATTTAAATCATTTAATTTTGTTTGTCTGATTTAAATTTGACATTTTGGGTTTAAAATTCGTTAGTTGGGAGAGATTTTCTAGAAATGGATGACCTATATACTTTACAAATAAACAACAAATGTTGACTTCATTTTCTGACCTTGCTTCAGAGTGTAAACTAGCTTCTAAAATGATTGGTTGATTCCAAGGACATTAGAGCTTTATTTTTAAAATTATTTTTTGGTTTCAAGGACACAATGGAGTAAAGTATAAACATCTTTCTATTTTAGTTGGGTCATACGCTGGTTACGTGATTTCTCGAACGTGAAATTGTTCAGAGAGATTCTGGAAGGTCGTGACTCCTTTCCTGTTTACGTAAAAACAGGTATTTAAATTATTGTTTGGGAGAGAACAGTTCAGTAGAAGTTGGGCTTTTATAATAATTAGTTGTGTCTTCTTTTTGAGTTATTTTTAATTACCGTGTACTGGAAATTGTGTCAATTCGTTTGGAGCAAGAGGAATTATTTTATTATTTATCTGGAAAAGAATATGTGCTCTTAGATTTTCATTTGAATTATTATAAACTAAAACTGACTTCATCACGTGACCTCGTCGTCCATATTGGATTACATTGACAAGATTCGAACCGGGAACTACTATGACATTTTATTATCAGGACTCTTGCAATTCCACTAGTGGATTATATTGTGGATTATATAGTGGATTATATTGTGTATTCCTTTTGGATTAATTTTTGGACTTGATTCTCTAAAACCATAAGTTTAAATATTTTCTTTTATGAAAATATTTGCACTCAATAAATTGTTTTTTAAATTTTACAAGCTTGTTTTTTTCAGTTCGTCTGTGTTACTGCTTATTCCAGCCTAAGCACGTAACATACTCATGTCACAAATATAGTCCTTGTCTGGACTATAGAGTGTTTCACGGTTACATGCTCACCAGAGGGCGTATCAGTGTAGCTCACTTCCGGATAGTTCAATAATTGAAGGTGCCAGACGTAGATCATGAAAATGTGACAAACCGCTCACATTTTGCAAGCATGACCGATAGCTCTCCATCTTAAAAAGAAATTCTATCCATGTTTGATCAATTGTTGTTACATCTTTCATTTTTTCTCACTAACTTGCTCTGCAGTCAGCTTTTAAATAAATGTTCTCTGCCCATTTCAGATCTTCATTATCTTTCCATTGCTACATTATGTTCTAGTTTGTATTATTTGATTGTGCAAAAGTGTCTCGCTGCGTTAAAGGTTTTTGGAATAAATCTCGCTTGAAGAATATTGAAAATATGTTTTTATTTTTTACAGCTTTAATCATAGCAGTAAATTGATGTTAAACGACAACAAAATTCTTACTTCTTAAGGTTTTTTTTTATATATTGATTTAGACTGTTGCATTTCTATTAATGTTAATTATAATTTTCATGAGATAACTTGAGTTTCTTTCACAATGCACAAATGTCATCCTTGCTTGAGCAGATAGGCGCACGTACGAGTCTCCTTGATGATTATTTTAATTTTATTTCCTTGAACGGATGGAAATTTTAGAGCATACAATGTGGAGAAACATCTATGTTATACACACTCTGCATGTATGGGATATTTATGGTTCGCACCTATCTATCTGTCTGTCTGTATGTGTGTCTGTCTCATTTCATCTGGTATGTATATCCTCGAATGAATGTGTTCGCGTACGTATATTACATAAACATACGATACTTCAGGTTAAAAACGAGTGACTGATAAGATGCTAAGATTACACGAGTGACTAATAGATAAAGACAACAAAGATGAATATTTGTGAGTATCCATTTATTATTGACTTGTAGGGCTTTTTCTTACAAGCAGTCTCTTTTTTTAAAATCATACTATTTGCAATTTTACATCCGTTCACGTGGATTAATATTGATTTTAAAGACAACCCAAAGTAATAGGACGAAATTTTTGAAATAGTTGAATTTTTAAAACTTATATCTTTTATGCAAGAAAATTTAAACAGAATTAATCTAATTTTAAGAAGGCTGTTCTAAATGAATTTCCAGGTGGCAATCAGAAATCTTGTCTTAAGACCCCAGCAAATTTGAAAGGTATTGCATATACCGTCCGATACTTAATGTTTCAAAATTTTAAACGAAAATGAAACAAGTTAAAACGTCATTAATCAGAAAATTGTACAATTGTTACACCCCCAATATGAATAAATATTCCATCAGCATTATTTGCACTCCTTTATCGTTATGATAGCTAATGTAATTATTGCTTTGTCAAGTTCATCTGAATACGTTACTATACTGTTCCATTTTTTAAATACAAAACCCAAACTTTTCAGATTCAAAATATTTATTATTACAGATCAGCTGCCGTATTGAATTCGTGTTATAATTTTCTTATCAAACTTGAATCTTTCTTAACTCGTATTGTAAACGAACTATTAGCCTTGCGAAAGTAATTGAGAAAGAAGGATATATCAACATATCAAAAATGCAATTTTCTTTAATGTTATGAAGCCAAAAATGTACAATAAATGTTTAAAATCGGAGAGAAAGGTGAACTTTTCCTACAAAAGTATCAGAAAATATGGATAATGAATCTATTTATCAGGTATAATATAAATATGGACAGTGTATTTAATTTAATTATTTGACATTCTTAAAGTATGGAAAGTAACCATTTAATTATCTGATATGTATAGAAACCGAATCTAATTATCTGATTTAGAGTCTATAATTATTCTCCTAGTATGAACAAAAAAAGTTTGACATATATAAATTGATTCATTTGTTTTCCTTTATTGACTTTATGTTTTGCTAATCAAATGTAGAACAGTAAACTATCCGGAACTGGACATTTTAGTGGGCATTCGCATTGGAGGTAAGAGAGGTTTAGGCGCTACGATCAGTAACTCTGTTGCAACCGTGAAACCTCTTATAAGGCCACTTTGCCGGTCAATATGCCAGTTGTGTACTTGTTTAAGTTTCTTGGATGGGGAATGGAGATGCTAACGTATGTGCAAAGAAAGCTGCACAACATCAAATGTGATCATTGTTGGAATTAATAATATGGAATTAATAATAATATAAATGAGTATTTTGTATATCGCCTAGTTTATAAAAGCTCTAAGCGCTTTAAAACATTAGACAACATGTATAAAATAGCATATATATATATAAATATATATATATATATATATATATATATATATATATATATATATATATATATATATATATATATATATATATATATAATTTTAATAATACTAATAATATTAATCACAAAAACAAACACCATAAAATTAGAAAACATAAAACATGCTGAAATATATATGGTAGAAAACATTATTAGGTTTCAAGTTTATTCTCGCAATCAGAATAGGTGAGTTTTTATTTTAAATGCACTATTGAATGACATCAGTTGTCTTTGAGTCAAAGTTGAGTGGTCAATTAGTTCCACATTGCTGGGCCTTAGTAGGAAAAAACAAGGTTGTCAATATGACTTCGTTTTCATAGTGGGAATGAGTGTAGGATTGTCAGAAGAGGGGCGTAAGAATATTGCTGGTGTTGGTGTAGTTTGAGAGTACTAACCAGAGTAACACCTAGCTGTCGTACTGACTGTGTAAATTTAATGTTGGTGCTGCTGATATTTATTGCTTGCGGTAAAGGATGTGACTGAGAAAGTCTTTTGTGTTGTGATGAGAATGGCCTCAGTTTTATCATCATTCATCTGCAGCTTGTTACGTGTCATCCATGATTTCACATCATAGATCCACCTCTCTACACCTTGGATAGTAGCATAAACTTCAGTTGGATGACTACATTTGCATATTTTGGTTGTCATCAGCGTACAATCGGTGAGGCTCTGGATGATGATCCATGACACTTGAGAGCGGCTGAGGCTATATAATGAAGAGCATTGATCCAAGGGGACTGCCCTGTCGAACACCGCATTATAGATGAACAAGGCTGGAGTATATTCCACTTGCGGACACTGTGTCCTGTTGACTACGTATGACTTGAACCACAGTAAGGGTGTATGTATCATGAATGCCAAAACCATGCTGGGGACGGTAAAGTAATATATCATGGTTTATTATGTCAAATGCTGCAGAAAAATCAAGGGGAGGGGGTGAGGAATGTATTTTTTCTGCATTCCAAGCTACATTTAGTAGAGTACTTTCGGTATTGTGGCAAGAGCGATATGCAGACTGGGCATTGCTAAAAAGACTGTTTCAATTCAGATGAGAAACAAGTTGGGTTAGAATATCGTTTTCATAAATCTTTTATATGATTGGGAGATTAGAAATTGGGCGGTAGTTCTTTAAATCGTTATGGTCGAGTGTTTGTTTCTTAAAAAGAGGTTTTGCAATGGCAGTTTTTTTTTAAAAAAAAATGATGGGAATTCTACGGATGAGAGAGAGGTATTAATAACATGTTAATCGAGGCAATACTGGATCTAAACACTCAAGCAGCAGTGATGTTGGAGTTTAATCAAGTTCACCTGACTTTGGTGCACTCTTCATCACGTACTAAATCCATAGAAACATGTTCAAATGATGGCAAGAGCTGTCGCTGAAATTCTTTATGACAACTGTGGTGACGATGAGTCAATTAACGTATCTCTATTGGTTTGCACTTTGTAACGGAATACATTTGGAAATAGTTCCGGAAAGTCGACTGGAGAGAAGTTAGTTGGAAGTGGTGCACATTTGTTCCTTTACATGAGCTTACTGGTAATTTCGAAGAGTTCTTTGCAGCTGGAACTTTCCGTGATCTTAGTTCTGGGCTGATTTCGTTGCATGGGCTATTTTTGTGATTTTCTTCTTAGTAGCTTCATATATTTGCTTATGAATACTTAGTCTGGATGATATCCAAAGACTCTAGCCTTTACGGTGGTCTCTTTTAACAGTACGAAGCTGGTCCCTAACAAGGCTATACCACCGAGAACACTTTTGAATTGATACTCTGTATTTCGTGGCTGGTTCACGTTTTTCAAGCAAATGAACGCAGATAGTTATCGAGTTGTTCTTCTGTATCATGTAAGCAATTTGTTAGGTTTGATTGTATGTCAAGCATTTTTTTTTGGTTCTATTTATACTACGGAAGTTTCACTTCGTATCAACAGAAGAAATATGTGAAGTGCTAGTCCCTGATACGTCAAGATGGCATATAATGCAGAGGTGATCGTGGGATACCAGGGAGGACCGTAGAATATTATCATCGGGTCTATGAAGAATCCAGTCTAAAATGTGACCATGTTTATGGGTCGGTTGGTTAACTGACTGTTAGAGGTTGAAAACATGAATGGAACCTAGGAGGTTTGATGGTTGTTTTTCCAGGACAGTCAAAGTGAAAGTTGAAATCTCCAAGAATAATCAGTTGCCACCTATCGAATTTTCATACTGTAGGAGATTCGGAAACTGATCCAATATATAGATTCAGTCAGCTATTTGGTTTGTTTTCTACTAGGAGATGGACGGTAGAGGCAGAAAAGTGGACTGACCTTTGTTCCAGTGTGAGTGTGATTTGGAATAATTCAAATGATATGTTGTAGGAATTGAAGGCTGTTGTGTTTCAGACGTTTGATCATGGCGGGAGGGGTGGGGGACTTGGTGGGTGTTAGATCCGGTGGGTGTTAGATTCGTGCACATGGGCTCATCCCTGATATTTTTAGCCATGTTTCTTTCAGGAAAAAGACGTAGATATTTTAATCCTTGATAAAATGAACTACATCCGATGGTCCTACGGATTGGGTATTAAATAATGCTGGAGTGTTTGGATTTTAAATGTTGAATTAAGGATCGGTGGTTTAAAGTTCTGTTTTTTATTTTATTCTTCATTTGTTGAATTACACAATTGTGGTTCAGACTAATTGTTGACAGTTTGTTTTATTTTCTTTCTAGTGCTTGTTAGTGTAGAAAAAAATATGTATTTAAATGTGTAATCTTTAAGCACATCATTCCTGAAGAAAAGAAAATATTTCGGTGATATTATAAATGGCTAAGAATTTAATTTAGATGTTAATAATGCTCTTACGGGTTCCTTCCTGTTCCTTTAAAAGCGAGGGACTCTCGGGTTTATGCGGCGTCTAATGAGTTCATTGAATGAGTATATGACTCATCATTCATGTACATTTTCTTGATAGCCCTCATAGAAACGTATGATTGTGTTCGTTGGATTTGCTGAACTCAGGGCATATTACGTCAGTATGAGGCGCTGTTAGGTATGTCTGTTACATT
Source organism: Unio delphinus (assembly GCA_029339505.1). Taxonomy (NCBI): domain Eukaryota; kingdom Metazoa; phylum Mollusca; class Bivalvia; order Unionida; family Unionidae; genus Unio; species Unio delphinus. The sequence goes on from JAQISU010000091.1 coordinate 4,255,120, forward strand.
TTCGATCAATACAGTTTCACGCGTTTAATTAATTTGTTTGTATTGAACGTTAAATTTCAAATGTTGAGTGTTTGGATTTTATGTTTTATGGTTGGAAGCTATACAGCAGTGGTTAAAAATTTCTTATATAATGTCAAAAGTTTAGATTTTAACCTTTTGGATTACAGGGTGGTAATTAAAATTTCAATGTTTTTTTATCGAAAATTTCAATCTCAGATGTTGAATGAAATTGTGCAGGAGGTTTGATTTCATATATCGAGATTTTGGATTATTTTGTTTGTTCAATTATACAATGGTTTTTCAATCATATATTTCCGATGTTGTTATTTGATATGTAATCTGTCGAGTTACACAGCGGTAGTGGAAAGTTCCTGTGTAGATAATTTCACTTGTACATGTCGAGTCAAACTGTGTGTCGATATTAATTGTCATAAATATATGTATTGTCTAATGTAGGGTTAACAGGCCAGATTTAAAATTTCTTCCCAGGTTAATAAATTTAGTATTTTTGAGACGATCAAAGCATCAGAAATAACAATTTGGAGATAAAGTTTACTCCGTTTGATGGTTTTTGCTCCTTTAAGTGCAAAGAACTTTTTCTTTTATTACCTGAAAAATAACACAATTCTCCAAAGAGTCATCATAGTATACACAATGTATATATTGAGCACAAATCCAGTAATGAAAGTTTTTTTTTTTGTGGGTGGGGAGGTGGACGGTTAATTAATGAAAGAGTCACTTGAGAATATAACCAGACTGTTCTTGTGGGATAATTTACACATGTATGTCGTATATTAAAGAAAACTGGGTGGGGGTGCGAATGTGCTAAGGTCAATCCTGAATTTGCAGGTTTAATTATTCAGAATTTACAATTATGAGTGTTCGATCAATCCAAAAGCCCCATTATGTGTAAGGCTTCTCTTTATTTATGATTTATTCATGTGAAAGTGAAAACCAAAAACTAATTTCCACCTCCTTACTTTTCAATACAAGTCTACAAGGACAATGAAACAAGACAATTCGGGTATTTATTCCTTAAAAAATGTCTACCTGTATGAGACTTTTATTTTAGACTAATTCATATAAAAATATTGCTTTAATGACTTAATTTTATATATAATATTTACTTACTCTAATATTTCCTTTGAAAAGTTATATACAGAACTTTAGATAATTTTTATTTATTTATTTTACAGTTGATTTTTTTCGTTGATACGCATTACGAGTGTGCTGGCCCATTTTGTTATAATAATATTAACTTATTTTCAAACAGTGTAAAATAATGATAAAAGCAAAGACAAATGAAGATGTTTTATGCAGGGGATATGGATGCCGCAACAGACTGAGCTGTTGAGTAGTCTTGAAAACTTGAAAAGTTTTTAAAAAAAAAACATTTTTAGGGTGGGGGCTATATTCTTAAAACAGGTATTAATTTCTATTGATCTTATATATACATACATACATACATACATACATACATACATACATATATATATATATATATATATATATATATATATATATATATATATATATATATATATATATATATATATATATATATATATATAACTAAATACGTTAATTTCTCATTCAATGTTATCAAGCAAGTTTGATGCTATTTTGTAGATGTAATAATAAAAACAAACTGCGGATTACTGGTACAAGTAGCAACGATATTTATATTCACTGAGTATATAGTTGCTACCAAAGGACTCTTGACATTTTTCGGTAAAGTATCGTACAATAAATCACCTTATATTTCTTATAAATATGTGTATATTTTTTTGTACAGACAAGGTGATTTCGTGTAAAAAGATTTCGTTGTACATTATTGATCATACGTCAGATTCTGTGGTCGCTACCTCTATCAGCTGCTCAAGGTGGAGAATTTATACGCATTTCCGGTTAAAGATGATACGGAGGGTATGTTATAATACAACTCTATTCCCACGAAACGAAAATAAGTACACTGTACTTTTGGCACATCTCATATTTATATTGATAAATAAAACCTCTCCAGCCTGATACCCTCTATGATCCACACATTTTGTGGATTTTTCATGAACATTTTCTCTGAGCTGTATCCAGTTCTTACCAATGATGTATGGTTTAAAAGAAAAGCCAAATGGTTTCCTTTGTGCAGGTTACGTAAAGTTTTCCAGCTATTTGTGAAATTATCCAATTAAAGTGAAACGGATGTGAGCCCCGTAAAGAGAGGACACTCTCTGTACAAAGATTGTAAGATTGTAGCACTTGGGCGACTGAATCGCCCCCAAGTTACGTTGTTATCGCTCTCTAATGATAATTCTGTTTTGTCCATACATATAACGATAAGACGAGAACTATGTATTTTAGACGTTGTCCTATTACAAAATTGCTTATAATTATCTCACAAGTAAGTATTGTAAAATTTAAACACTTAATAACTGCCGTCTTCCTTAAGTATTCAAAGAAAGAAAAATTATTCCATGCTTTTCCATCAAAGAATTAAGAATGCTCATTTATGCCCTAATACATTTAATTATATACAAAGAACCAGTGATTATTATTATTATTATTATTATTATTATTATTATTATTATTATTATTATTATTATTGAATGAATTCTTCTTACAATAAAAGCGTCTCATGGTTGTGTGTTGATATCATGTTGCAACAACGGATCGAGGTAATTTTCTGGTATTTTTGTGACAAATAGTTACTTTGTCCCAAACTTATAGTTAGAAAAGCTTATGTACCTTAAAATAATTTCACCAGGATGTAATAAGTGCAGAATTCAGGAATCATTGGCAAAAATAAAAACAAAACAAAACGACTTTGACTCAAACCTTAACGGATTGTCTTTTCTCAGTTACAATTAGGATAAGCTCTCAAAAGATTCTTTTTTACTAATATATATATATTCATTCTCAACCAATCCTGACCAATCAAACCCATTTCATCTTCATCCATGTCCAGAATGGTTCCCATTTTTACATACAATTAGTGCCTTTATTCCATTTCTGCAAGATAAACTTATCTCTGTATATATGGTACGACTTTCTTCGATATTTGCTGTCTGCCATTTATATGTGTTCAGACATTCCAGCTTTAACCTGTTTCCACTGTGAATACCATGCCATTGTGTCTCAGTCCGAATTCTGCCTCTTAGCTGCTTTTGCTACCACCCACTTTCTACCAGTCTTTACCCCACTGCAAAGTCGTTCACTTCTCATATACTTTAACTGATATTTGTGGTACTCATTCTTAAATCAACGTCTCATAGGTATTTCAGGCACAAAATTATTTAAAACAAATGATAAACATAATACAATTCACTGGATAGTTTTTTTGGGGGTGAACCAGACATTTTGCCAAATGATATCACAGTCATCTCGTAACCACATTATAAAATACTTGTAATATAATTAACAGCACACATAATACAAAAGGTTCCAGAATAAACAGAGTATACACAAATTATCTATCAAGGGGAATATATCAGGGACGTCATTTTAGTTTTTTTCTGGGGCCGAGGAGGGGGGTGGGTGGGTGTTCTGGAACTTGATGGGCTTGTAAATTTTCGTATATAGCCTATCGCAATTGTCCAGCACATGCAAATCCCCTGCCCCCGCCCCCAATTACGTGGCTGAAATGTAGTTCACTCTCTTTGATAAGATCAATAAATTTGCAATTTTTGGGAATTAAATCTCTGTAAAAATGTCTAAAATTTTCTCTTGTTTTATTGGCTCAATTTATTTTTGGAAATATTAAAACTAGACTAGACATTAAAATTAATAATGGATGGAGACGATGCAGTTTTTACTGAATTTGAAAGATTTTTTTATAAACCAGAAAAAGAACTGTCGGCAGTCTGCTTGCGAAATTACATGGCATGCTTCCGGTTTTTGTTGAAACACTATTAAGTTTAAATTGTTTGAGATCCTTTGCGACAATCAGTTTAAAATAGTTAAATTTTGTACATTTTTAATACCGTTTGTACTTAATTTTGAAATAGATGGGAAAACACAAACAAACAGGTCGGTATGCGAATACTTTATTTAGACAACTCCAGTGGCCTAGTGGTTAGGGCGTCCGTCTCGGATGCGGAAGGCCGCGGGTTTAAAAAAGTAGTTCTAGCAGCTGCGTCGCTTGACGCTCAGCATTAAGAGGTTAGTGTTATGACTAGTTGGCCTGTTGTCATGATAATGTGTCTGGGTGGGACATGATACTACATGTCTGTTGATCGATGATCAGGCGTTAGATATAACTATCAACTGTCACACTGCAGACATTATAGTCGATATGACTGAAAAAATTGCTACAGGTACATTACAAATGCAACACACACTTTAAACACAGAGCTGAATAATGCGAGCTAAACTGATTAAACATGCACCATAGCTATTTTTAAACAGCGATAACGTTGTGTTTTTAAGAACTGCAGCTTACGTGCACAAAACAAATACCGGCTGTTTGTTGGTGGCGATTGTTTGATTGTATATTCCTGCACGGTGTCCCCCTTTATTCGTTTCTCGTTATCTAGAGGATGATCGCCCGGACGTTATTCCCCGGATCGAGTTCTATACAGATATGAAGAAATGTATAGAAACAGAACGACTCGAGCCCCCGTACATGAAATAAAAACGATTTAATCAATTTCATGGTCAACTGTGAGAATACATATTAGGAAGATACACTTCTTTTGAAATAAAACATTCACCGAATTTCAAACCCACTCTGTTTTGTCTAGCATCCTTTCTTCCCTCCAAATTTGCGTGGATAGGTAAACATGAGAGTATGTAGATACGTTATATGTACGGTAAGTCTTCAGTAAGTATTCGGTACGTCTACAGTAGGTATTCAGTGGGCTATTCCCATGTAAAATAAACAGAAAAGCGATCCAGGTCTTCTATCTGATATCCTACTGGGGTTAGATCGTTATTCCCCTCTCGTTATGTCAGATGTTGATTGTAAATAACTTACAAAATGCCGTGCCAAATTACACAAATGTAAGACATCCAAGCTGATCGTAAGTAACTCGAAATGCCGTTGTAACGTCTCCATCTTAGTAAGAGGGGTAGTTAACTGGATTTAGCTACGTTATCTGGGGAATGAGCTCCCTCTATATTATGACCCGGTGTACGAATATCAACAGAGAATTGGGCAAGTTTATTGGGAAGAAATAATGCAATACGAGCCCACTTTGATAAGAAAGTAAATAATTTAACCAAAACAAATAATAGTGGTAATTTCAATTCAACTTACGTTATATCAACAGGATGTAATAGCAGTGTCTAATGAATATTTCATCATTATAACGAGTGGTCAAAAGAGGACAATGTCCACGACTGATTGCATCACCTTCCTCTCGACCGTGCTCCAAACTTTACTATTTCCTGATCTTTCTATACCGACCGCTTCATCCCTTTCTGGACTTCATAGTTAAGTTCTTTATTCTGAATTCGACACTTCTTCGTTTTCCTGACTTTACTCGCCACATTTTTTAGACTTCCGTCTTTGGACTGTTCTCTCTCTCTCTCTCTCTCTCTCTCTCTCTCTCTCTCTCTCTCTCTCTCTCTCTCTCTCTCTCTCTATATATATATATATATATATATATATATATATATATATATATATATATATATATATATATATATATATATGTATATATATATATATATATATATATATATATATATATATATATATACACACACAGAAAAATTCCTTAATTACGTTACTTAGAAAACACTAGCTATCTACACACTACATAAATTCTGACTTAATACGGAAATACATTACATTCGCTTCACAGCGACAGGTCACAAATTACCACGTGAACGGTCTTTTGAAAATTACCATATGGTACTATATGTCGATAACTATTGCAAAAATTCACAAACCCTAACTCACTTTAAAATTATTTAAACAGTACAAAATCAAATATAATAGGTAATTATCGTTAACTCAAGATAATCATTATCGTCCTAACATGCAAATGAAATTATTTCATATTTCGTATAATACTATGAAATCCCACATATATGAACATATGGACCGCATGTAATCAATCTCTACCAATGAACTAATCACTAAAATTCAAAAGATAAATTTATAACAACATTAACATCAACACATTTCCATGAAATTGAATAAACGGTACATAATATGGAATAGGTTGTCACTTTAAATTCACATTAGTTCCAAGGTGTACATGTTAATTTCACACGGACCAATCGTCAGCAGTGGTTTCTAAAATTTTCATGAGATAACATTTCTTTCGTCAGTCAGAACCTCTGAATTACGTTTGATTACTCTTCCCTTTGAAGAATGACTATTTATCATGGATCGGATGTTCAGCTGTCTCTTTCTCAAGACCATGCTAAGTTATTCTGGTCAATATTATTGAGTCGGAAAGCAGGCCCTTTTGAAGTTTTAACACGGACATGGGGAAAATATGAAAAAAGATAGGTCGAAGTGAGCCTTCACAAAGACTTCTCTTGTTTTAATGTGATAAATATCAATGCTCAATGCATTCACCTTTAAGGTTCAATGCTTATTCAAAGGTCGACACTTTACATATGCGTTCTTTAAGAGTAAAGCCTGTGATTTCCTTAAAAACTCCTGGAATTTGCAAATATCCCTTGGACAAGTATATTTTAGAAAAATATTTGGCGTTGGTTACTCTGGCAAATATGGACTCAGGATCCGGTAATATCATGACCTGACATTATGTGATCCTGTTTAATTTCCGATAGTCGACACAAAAGCGGTGATCACCATCCTTCTTCTGGACGAAAACAACCGGTGAACTATATGCAGATTCGGCTGGTTCAATGACCCATAAGTCAAGCAAAGTTCTAATTTCGTTCCGTACAGTCTCTATCTTCGCACGAGGTAGTTTCAGTTGCACAGGCGTTTCATCGAGCAACTTCAAACTAAACTCTTCCATGACCGTTATGCCTGGTCTTTATCTCAAGTTACTTGCGTAGTCGAGGAGCATCTCCACCTCCGCACGCTGTTCTGACGTTAACGTTTCGTCAAGGACGACGTCGACGGTGGTCCTATTCCTCGTCAAAAGACAACTAGGAAGTACTTTCTCCACTCCTCCGTTGTCGTCGGAATCTTCAGTCACAACTGTAGCAGCTACGAACTCAGTTGGTGTCTCGCTTTCACGATAGCGTTTAAGAAGGTTAATGTGGTTCAATTTCTCTTTATCTCCTACCTGAATACGGAAGTTCTGTCCACTCTTTCCGTTACAAAGAAAGGTCTCCTCCAGGATAATTGGAGTTTGTTGTGCTCCAACATTAACAACAATAGCACCTTGTCACCGAATTCAAACTTTCGTTCCTTCGCCCTCCTGTCGTAGTGCTTGGCTTGGCGTCCCCGTGCGTCACGGAGGTTCTTCTGGGCAAAGTCGTCCAGATTGTTACGGAGATCAACAACATACTGATTCGTTGTTCGTACTTCCTCAGATGCTCTTTCATTCGTTCATAACTGTTACAATACAGCCATGGATCCTTTCACTGTCCTCCCATAAACAAGTTCGAAAGGTGAAAATCCTAGACTAGTTTGGGGTACTTGACGGTGCGCGAAAAGTATCGCGGCGAAGTATGATCCTGGTACATCAGTCGACCTTCACACACCTTTTTCAGAAATTGTTTCAAAGCCGATTTAAATGCTCTACTACACCATTGCACTGCGGGTGATACGAGGTAGTAGGCAGGTGCCTAATGGAAAGTAACCGGTTCACTTCTTCCATCACCTGGCTAATACACTGCGTTCCTTGGTCAGTGAGTATCTCATGAGGAACACCAACTAGGGACCAGACTCCAAACACCGTAACTGAATCATTTTTTGCAACGCAATGGCCTCCGGGTATCAGGTAGCATAATCAACAATTGTTAACACATAGCTATTACTACTTTTTTACGTAGACTTTATCAGAGCTATCAAGTCCGTCGCCACCTTCGAGAAAGGCTCATCAATAAGAGGATTGGTTCCTAGTATCACTGAACGATATGAGGTCTTAGGTTTCACCCCCTGACACTTGTCGTCACACGACAGACAAAACCTCCTTACATCCCTATACATACCTGGCTAGTAGAATTTCCTCACTAATCTATCTCTCGTCTCGCAATGCCCATGTGAATACCGAGTAGACTCTCGTGTGCTAGCTCAAGCACTTCTTTTCTCTTAGAATGAGGTACAATCACTTGCTTATACCTTTATAATCCTTTCCGGGTGTATAAAATAAAATCCTAATGCTCAATACATTCAACTTCAAGGTTCAATGCTTATTCAAAATTCAACACTTCACAGTCGTAACAGAATTTGTGTTAGTAAACAGGGCATTCATACTGACCCTAGAAGAAACCTATCTTATTGGCTCGGAAAGGATGCTGACGGATTGGTTCAGTCTACAAACTCACAACAATGAGACACATAAATTGAGGTCACAAAATTCAACGGCTGTTAACCCAACTGTTTCGGCAAACTAACAAGTAATGCAAGTCGTACGTCTTTACTAGCCAAAGTTTAAAATTGTTAACTCTATCAAGCGCCATACGACTTAAATCCAAAGCAGCAGATCAGTTAATATGTAGTTACAGGGCTGTTACTCTGTGTGTGTGTGTGTGTGTGTGTGTGTGTGTGTGTGTGTGTGTGTGTGTGTGTGTGTGTGGAGGGTGGGTGGGTGTTTGATTTGGATGTTTAACGTAGCTTTAACAAAATTCAGTCATAGCAGTTTATAGTGATGTCTAGCACTGTGGCATCATGCCGCTGGCTTGTAACATCATGTCCCACCCAGTTACATTATCCTGACGACAGGTCAACCAGTCATAACACGAATCCCAAATGATGAACGCCAAGTGAAGCAGCTGCTAATACCATTTTTATAAGCCATTGGTATGAATCGGCCGGTGTTCGAACCCTCAACAGGCCGCATCTGAGGCGGACGCACTACTGAGCGGTGTTTCATTCCGTTAAGGTAAATCAGTTTCTACATTTGTTGTATTATTGCTTATATAATTCAGCCATCTGGCGAATGTCGTTTCTTTCTGTTGACGTTGATGTGTTGTGCCGACCGTTAGTGATAAATTGCAAATTGTCCATTTAAGTTGTGTGCTACCATTTTCTCGATCATGTAGAAACAGTGTTTAAATGTGAACAATTTTGGTTGGGTGTAATGGCATGCAATGAAATGTACAGACCCGAAGCACAGAAATACCTGCTCGATCCGCCATGGTGTAGATAGGGTTAACATATCAGAGCCATCACTAACGAAGATGTCCGCATGATTCATATATTGGCTACTGATCTCGAACAGGATATGTTACTAGCATCAATGTCACGAGAAAAGTATTCTAAGTGTCGAAAGATGTGTCTTCAATTTAAAAGACGTCTATGTTGTAATTTGCATGAGAAAACATGGCTACACATTGCATTTAATTGCAGGATTTAACGCTCACATACCGTCCTTTGATCGATGGATAATAACTTCCAACGAAATGTCTTCCTGAATGCTTATAAGCTTTTGAAATAAGTCTAGTACATGAAAACCTTAGTCTTGATAATGTAATTTATCAAATTTTAAGCGTCTTAAGTACAGTGTTTTGTTTTAGAATCGTGTTTAATTCGGTCAATGAAAGGCCTGGTAGATTGACTGCTAAAGTATTTCCATGCTGCGTTTCTAAATGTAGAGTTGTCAATATTTCTACATTTGTAACGATGTGAGCACACACTTCGATATAGCATTATTAACCTCAGATATATGTGACCAATTGGAATACTACTGGGTTTTACATACAAATGTAATGTGATATTTGAGATGTGTAATATATTTATTTTACCTGCATCTATACAAACATCTTGAAAATCGTAATACCTAATCCCAGACACTTTCTAATATTCAGGTAGAAGAAAATGCTGGGCATAGGAGAAATTGCAGCTGACTTGAGAAACGTTTATTTACAAAGAATATAATTTAATCGCCTATTTGTAGCTGCGACCTTGTAAAAAGTACACTTCTTTTTTTCTCTTGCGTTTTTGTCCTTTAGACCACTGGGTAATATAATTCTAAATAAATTCTCGTATGGTGATATACTCTTCAATATGAAGTAAACATTGATACCTCCGATGCCGTTCATAAAGTTATTGCAAAATCAGAGAATTTTAAGAAAAATACAAACGCACATTATACGCATGCGCTTACACGGGTCATAAACTACAATTTACTTTTTTTTTTCCAAATGAATGACCATAGCTCATGAAGCTGTGCATGTGTGAACATTGACCGATTGGGCTTTATGCTGCCTAATTCATATTACTTTCTCGTTTGTTTGTTTGTTGTTATATTCATTTTGAAAATTCCTATTTTTGGTGCAGATATAGCATGTGCCCGGCATTTTGTAAGGTTTGTCTGATTATGGTAGACTTCCTTTCTGTACAGTTGTTAAATGTACTAAATATAGTTGTACATTGTGTTATTCGTTAACGCCATCTTCCCAAACAATTGTATATAATGCCAAAAATTTCATGATGAGGCAGTTCGTGTAAACTGAACTTCACTTGGAATATTTCTTTAGGACTAATTATTATTTTGCATGATGAAAGTTATCGGGTTATAAGACGCAGATTTGGCATGCGTACACCAACCAATTTATAAAATAAGGACATTGCGGATATCTATTAATATAGAAAGATAGTTAAAAATAGGCATGCAGGTTTTATATCACTTGGTAAATGTTTGTGTTCAAATTATATGCTTAATATTAAAAAAAAGGCGGACATTTGGAAGTTAAATGAGCTGAGAGAGATTTTCCATTGTAAAGTTTTTCTTAAAGATAAATTTCACTTTTTTTGTTAATTACATCTGTGCTATATAATGTTTTTCTACATTTAAATAAACAGAATTATGAAAACTAAAAACGTTATTCTTGTTGTTTTTATTATAGCTGTTTACAATCACTGTTCATTCATGAGATACACAATACAGCGGATCAAAACTAGATAATAAATTAATATTGAATTTATAGTTCAGCTTTTTATATGTATCGATCAGGATTCTTTCCTGGTCACTCCACTATTTTTCAACTTATTGAAATCATAATACTTGCAATTTACTAGAACAATCTCAAAGTTCCGGTAGTGTATTTGTCGATCTATCAAACGCTTTAAATCGGACCTGACGCAGAGGCTTATAATATAAAGAGAGCGAATAAGATGTCTCCGGTAATCTGATAAAATGGTCTGAAAGTGATTTAAGTAATATAAAACAAATGGTGGTTATGCACGATACCTATTCGCAGGAAATAGTTACAATGATGGTGTACCGCAAGGTTCCGTGCTTGGGACACTTTTATTCTCAATTGATGTAAACCATATATGAGCTCTCTCATTCGTCTTTTTTCAGATGACTCATCTCTGCATTATCCATCAACCTTTCTTGTACGGAAAAGATCTTGTCAGGAATAATGGCTCTTAAAGTTTAATTTAAAATAAACAGTGGCTGTGTTTTTCACAAAAGAAAAGGTAATAAATAATCCTGAACATGTTTGTGATGATGTCGAACTTAAATATGTGGATTCTCATCGCCATCTAGGCTTAATACTTTCATCAAATACCAAATGGACTTTTCACATTATAGCAAACAGCATCATCCCGAACAGCCAATCTACCAAAACTAAAATACAAACTTAGCAGGCAAATTTTCTCAAAACGGTATATACCTTACATACGGGTTATCTTGGAATATATCAGTGTAGTCGTGGACGGATAATCGATCAGAAAAATCCGAAAAACTACAGCTTGAAACAGCAAGAATATTTACAAGATTTCTATAATACACTAGTGGGTAATCTCTTATTTTAAAAAACAAGGTGGGAACGTCTGCAGTCTAGAAGCAAACGACAAAAATTATTAATACTCTATAACATTAAAACGATCAAAACTCCAGGCCATATCATTAAATTACTTCCCTCTCCCGTATCTGAACAAACAAATTATAACCTTCGACGTTCAAAAAATATGGTCATATGCAATTTCAGGCTACATTCTACCATATGTTTTATATCCTCAACATTATCTTTGTGGAACAATATTGAACAGGAACTCAATTTAATAAGTCTTACAGTGGTTTGAAAAATTGTTAATGTCTCAATATAGTGTCTAGTAAAATGCCAGGAAGGGCCCCAAGTGGCCGAGTGGTCTAAAGCGCTGTCCGTTACAGACCACTGCAATCTCACCTGTCTGCGTGTGTTCGAGTCTAAGATTAGGCAAATGTAGTTATGTGAGAAATCTTGCCAGTAGTAGCTTCTCGTGGGTCGGTGGTTCTCTCTGGGGGTTGTCCGGGTTCTCCCTCCACCATTAATACTGGCCGCCATGTATAGCCTATATTGTGCTGAAAATTGGCGTTAAACCATAAAAAAAAAAAATGCCAGGTTTTAATCGAACTCTGGATATTAGCCATACTAGATTATAACATAATTATTAAAAGCTGATCTTCACCGCGTTTAACTTACTGCCATCTCTTTTGTTCCTGCGTTTCGATCGAAACCACCATCCATTTTGTCATGTTCTGTCCCAAGTACAGTAGACAACGATCTAAGTTGCTTAAAAAATTACTTTCAATGCCATATGCAACTATTAGTTAAGATGTATTGCTTTCGGGAAAGGGCGATGCAAATAAAAAATATAGAAATTTACATCATGTATGCGAAAATATATAACCGCAAATAAACGGTTTCAATGATTAAAGACGGAGAATGTTGATATTAAAGGTGCGTGTGTGCGTGTGTGTGTGTGTGTGTGTGTGTTCCAACGAGGAAAGAGAACGAAGTGTGAAGTTACAACCCAGACAGTATTATATACATTTCATAATGGTTTTAAATGATATTCGTTAAAACACTTCACCTTCCTTTTCGGCCTCCACCCTTCCGGTGGCCGAATCGTCCGTCTAAAATTATACTGATTATTACGAAAAGTCATCAGGTGACATAAAGTTGAGCTAGGATGATAGGGCATCACAGAGAGAGAGAGAGAGAGAGAGAGAGAGAGAGAGAGAGAGAGAGAGAGAGAGAGAGAGAGAGAGAGAGAGAGAGAGAGAGAGAGAGAGAGAGAGAGATGCTTTTGGATATTTTTACATTTAATTTATAATAACCGATAATTAGAACAGTGCTAGACATCAATATAAACTGCCTCACTGGAGACATCGTAGCGATATGTCTGAAAAATTGTTAAAGCTGCGTTAACGTAATTTCTGGCTGGAAAATTAGGAAAACGTGGCTTATTCAATCGTTCTTATGTTACAAAGGTCATCTCACAATTATTTATGGGACATACCACGCATATTACAACCCATCATGATGTCATAATCTGTAATCGCTCCAACTGGCACGCACATATCTTGTAGATCCTCCAGTCCAATTAATCAACATGTCATTTGGCACATAGCCCGAAACATGAGGAAGCATACACTGAACATGTCAGAGTGTACAGAGAAGAGACTAATTGATAGCCGTGCTACAATATGTCCACGTTTTGAAGAAGAAGCAAGGGGCGGGGGTGGGGGAGGGGAAAGAATATAATTCTTAACTGAACTTTGAAATACTAAAGCAAAAGCTAAGCCAGAAACATATTTATGAAAAGGAAAGCTCAAAAAAGCAGTTGAAAGAAGAAAATCAGAAATGTTGAAACAAGAAATAGAAAATAAATGAATTTTTAGAAATAATAACTTTCATTCCAGAAAATAAGAGTAACTTACTGGCAAGCTAAATTCAAAATTTCATTACAATGAAAACCCAACAGACGCAAATGTATCACTATTGATATAAGATGTTCACGATAAAATATAAAACTAATAATAGGTATAAGGCTGATTGGGACGCTCCCACTTGTAATGATACTCTTTAGAATTAATATTAAGTCTGATTATCAGTGTGTGTGTGTGTGTGTGTGTGTGTGTGTGTGTGTGTGTGTGTGAGAGAGAGAGAGAGAGAGAGAGAGAGAGAGTAATGGCGAAGAAGCGTGCTTACACAGATACATACGCCAGACTGTGCACAGGCTGTTTGATTAAGAAAACAGTGCCAGAAATACACATTATCATTTAAGACAGATATCAATAATAATAATAATAATAATAATAATAATAATAATAATAATAATAATAATAATAATAATAAAAACATGCTACAAGCTTTCCAGAGGCGGATTAAAATAATCTCTAAACGAGTTTCCCAGAAAAATCTTTAACTAATTGCGTTATTCTACCTGGAAAACAGGAAGTCATTGCCTCAGTGTGATTATAGTCTGTGTAAGTTCTCTTTCGAATCGAATATATGATAACCTTTATCTTAATGAAATATGAATCCATGCCTCAAGTTCCAAACGTTCCGAGATGTGATTTAAACCATCAAGTAGCATAATCATTGATCTGTTCACAGAAATAACGATAAACCCTGCCACGTGGTGGTTTGGAATCTGTGTAAATACTATTATATTTCCCCACCCCGTTGGTACTCGGTATCTAGGAGATGACCGCCCTCGATATAATTACCCCGGTTCGAGTAAATATAAGTGGCGAAACTTATATATGAAAATGTATATAGAGATCTAAGCAGATATATTGAACAAACAAACACGAGTACCCGTAAAAATAAACAAACTATTTAATCAATTACATATACAATTGTGAAAATTCCTTACATTATAAATATACTCTGCTTTTAGAAATGAAACTTTCCCCGAATTACAAGAAAACGCCAATAGACTTAAATTAAAAAGCCGATCTGTTACTGATAGCTTTAGTTCATCATAGGATCGAGTGAAGCAAACGAAGTCACGCCTTGTACGATTTCATCACCTGCTAGTCCTCAGTTTTCCGCTTCCCTTGTTGCTGTTCAGAACTTTGTGTCTCAGGGATGATACATTCTACCATCCGTCTTAGGATACACTCTGAATACGTTAGAAACGACTAATTACTTAGAATTTCGTCACAGGATTATACTTCTCACTGCACTTCCCTCTATTTTTCACTCAGCATACGTCTCAGGGTAAGGTCACATCAATACGACTCAGAAGCTTTTAAATGAATATAAAATAGACAACCTGAATTTCCCGTTATATATGATACAGGTGAGAACTTTCATTAACCCGGCTCGGAATCAGATATTTACATCAGAAGTAAACAGATGATAAGACTATTAATCGACTCCACAAGTCCTCAGATGACCGTAATTAGTCGAATGATTAATTCGTCACGCATTAACATCACTCAATGATACAACTCACACGAGACCTAGTGGTTTTGAGCCCGCCACAAGTAATCAATTACGTCACTTCACACTCGCTCTAAATCATACGTGGAATCTAAATTCGGTGAATTCACACGGAGTCTAGTAATCATATTAACTAATGTAATGCATTCTATTCCTGGAACCTACTGTTTATGCAAACACGACAACAAATTAAACTATTCTTCAAACGTATCTAAGAATTAATGTAAGACTTCCTATGCATAACTCAACATCGCTCTAATTCCAAAGCACATTATTATACAAATGTATTAGACAAAATTCATGCAAAGACCTATAGACTCAGCAAACATTATATAAATCGCATCAACAAATTACATGGAATTGGCACACTACCGTCGTGTATTCGTCAATCCAAACAGTTTTGGCGGATTGCCTGGACCACACTTTTTTACGAACGAATTTCTTTCAAATTCCACTCGGAGTCTGTAGCGACTTTGTCTCTCTCTCTCTCTCTCTCTCTCTCTCTCTCTCTCTCTCTCTCTCTCTCTCTCTCTCTCTCTTATCCTCTTGCAGAAAAGCTCAGATTGATTACAATTCCGCTGATGGCAATATTAAAACCTATGAAATTTTGTGCAAGATCACGCCCCTTATTTTACGTAACCAATCAGAATCGTAGGCCTTTGCCGACCTTTGATCAGCTTGACCTGTACTTTGAGTAACAGAATTTCTCAATTTTGACAACTGTCCTATGAAAATGAAGTTTACCGTGTCACAAACAGTCCGTTCTGGCCACTGTATAAACAAGCGTCTAATTAGAATCAAAATTCTTACTCTAAAGGAGCATTACCGAGCACGGCAATATGGCGATATGATAAGCGCTTGTCTCTATAAATCTAATTAATGGTTATCTGGTCTCAAGTAATGTAATCTTGATAGATCGCCAGAAATTTGCCCCTTCATAAATCCTTCTTTTTTAATGTCGTCTAAGATTAAGGGACAATTCAGCGAAATATGTAATATACGATCATCGCTTGATTTGTCACAGGGGACATTGTCCAGAGTTTGCATTTTCTCCCTCCACGTGGAATTAATGTCACATATTCTATTTTTCTACCTGAGAGTCAGCGTAAACGATTTTTCATAACTGATGCAATTTAGTCATAGATTATTTGTATCTCTTTTTTAAACAAAAAAAACAAATCGACTGAATCCCTCCAATTATATTTCTGATACTCATTTAATGGGTTTTTTTTCCTCTCTCCTCGAATACCTGTATTCTTGTTCCAATTAAGTTTTTCCATGTTATTTTGCATGCACATTTTCTAGTGATATTAAATTCTCTGAGATAGTTTTCTAAAGCATACTTTATTAGTATAGTATATCTATCCAATATAAAATAACTGTAGCTTTGTTGTGCGTCAAAAATCAAAGTTCTAACAGTCCAGATTTAAAACGTTTTAGTAGTTTAGTTTCCCGATGTTCTACACATGCGACTTATGAATACACGTTTTTGCTTATCTATTCGAGCTTCCATTGAAATCATCCCAATCATGTTATAGTTGATCCAATAGGCGATCTTTGAGGGTCGCCTTGTACTTTCGGGACCAAATTCCTGTGATTCATTGCTAACCCATAATTAGTCATTGTTAGCTTATTCAATAGAACATTTGGGAGCGGGAGGTCATGGGTTTGATCCTCGGCCGATTCATACTAAAGACTTACAAAAATGGTACTAACAGCTGCCTCGCCTGGCGCTCAGCATTACGAGGTTAGTGTTAGGACTGGTCGGCCCGGCGTCAGGATAATGTGACTGGGTGGGACATCATTCTACATGTCTGCCGCATGATGCCCCAGTGCTTGACATCACTATAAACTGCCTCACTGCAGACATCGTTGTGATATGACTGAAAAATTGTTAAAGCCACGTTCAAAATCTCAATTAAAATCAATAGATTGTTTATGTGCACGAGCAAAAGAAAAGCAGATATTGCACGCCTTTGACCAATGCCTGACTATAACGTAAATCTGTTCCGTATGTGTCTTTTGCACAATACTGTGTGAAGGATTGTGCTATTATTCTCCATATTTTTGCATGAACACCCGAATATTTTATTTTTGTTAATAGTCTACAATGATATAGTCTATAGAATGCCTTTTCTTTATACAGAATAACAGCAGATGCATTAGAGTTATGAATATTATGTCAGACATTCTTGATGGGTAAAAAAGCAGAGATAACTCCAGCCTCCTTACGAAATCGAACATGATGAAGATGTGGAAAGTTTATTTTGTTTAAATACTTTTGAGTTCTGGTCATCGATATTTTTTGAAACAATTTTCCAATACAAGATGCCAATATTATACTTCGATAATTCACCTTATTCTTTACATCTTTACCATTTTGTTTGTATATTGGTAGAATCATCCCACATTAATATACACTGGGCAAATATTCAAACTGGAACATGTAATTAAGAAGAGCAATTAAATGTCTGATTCGTTTTTTTTCCATCGTAAGTTAAATGCTAATTCGATACGCAATCAGTGCCTGGTCAGTTTCATTTTATTTGTAGAGATTTGATTTTCTGCAATACCCCCTCCTCGTATTTGTATAATATTTCATGTTATCTATCTCTAGTTTGCTTTGTTAGTACATATTCCTCATCTTGACATAATCATTATGTTCCTCATCTGTCGTACCGCTTAATTCAGATAAGTATTATTTCCATAGACTGGCACATTCATTCGAATATTTTATTCTACTCCTCGGAATACTATATTACCGTAGTCTTATCTATCGTTCCTAGTTTTCCCTGTGTCTGCGTAGAATTCGTCTATTCCCATTCCTTCACTTTTTTCCTGTGTCGTTAGGTAAACACTCTTTATATACATTTTCCTCAAGCCCGTGTTTCTTTCTGAACTCTATTTTTGCGTCCTGTATTTTCTGTTGCTGTTATATTCTGTGCCTCGTTTTTACTACTTTGATTCATTCTCCGCAGGCTTTTCGCATTTCTTGATGTAACTTGTCAAGGCCACTTTTCTTCCATTATGGTTTCAAGTGCGATCTGATTTCAGACTTTGATATATATCTGATTTATACATGCTCATTTTTAATGGATTCGCCAAGTTTCATTGAATTCTTGGAAATACATGTGCCTACATATTTTCTTTCAACATTTCTGTTGCAAGAACAAATTGTACGTGATCCAATAATGAAAACTCAGTTCTGTTGTTTACTTTTAACACCACCTCTGATCATTTTAGGTATTAGTATGTAATCAAATATCGACGTCCGTGACATGTCTTTTGATCTATACGTGATTCATTTAATGTTCCTGATTTTTTATCGCTGACATTGCAAAGATGTTTCTCTGTTTTACTTTTTCCTGAGAGCAAGGTCTCTTCTGGATTCTTTTTCCACACGCATGATCTGCATTTAATTTTCCTATAATTATGCATATATTTTCAACAGCATATCTATCATACACATAAAGCACATTTTCACAAAATATGTCTTATACATTATCAGTTCTGGTGGTCGACTGGATATCGATCGGTTGAGAGAGAGAGAGAGAGAGAGAGAGAGAGAGAGAGAGAGAGAGAGAGAGAGAGAGAGAGAGAGAGAGTATTAATAATCAGAGTATGTATAAGCAATCAGTATGTTTAGAAACCTACAGCGATTGGTTCATACTTATAGGTTACTGCATTTGCATGGGTAAATATAAACGAGTTTTCATAGCAACGCTGCACAACGTTAGGAGTTCATATTTTCCAACACAGATGTAGTAACATTTGTATTATCTACTCACTTTGCTTTTCTACCTAAGGTTAAATACTACTAGTACTAAATATCACAAAAAGAAAGAAAGTAATTTAATTTCTGTATGATTTCAAAGTGAATACACAACTGCAGGTTCAAGAATATACAGTAACAGTATTCATGCGTATATACCGCGCCCATTGTAGCATTTCATGTGCTGATTCATTTTTAAAAAATCGTTGTTGTCTTGAAACTAAAGTTTAGAGTCAGGCTTTGAAGGAATCAGCCTTGAAAACAAAAAAGAGTGTTTACCAAAAGACACAGGAAAAAAGTGAATGGGAATAGACGAATTCTACGCAGACACAGGGAAATGTAGGAACGATATATCAGATTACGGTAATATAGTATTCCGCGGAGTAGAATAAAATATTCGAATGTATATGCCAGTCTATGGAAATAATATTTTCCTGAATTAAGCAGTACAACAGAAGAGGAACATATTAACTATGTCAAGATGAGGAATATGTACTAACTAAGTAGCCTATTTCGCTTGCGGAGATAAAACTTTTTCGTCGTCGTCACTTGTTGACTCTGGGTCTTGATTTTCAACAAAAATCAGCCTTCTCTAGTTGCATTTGTCTATAATTTAGAGTTTGGACTGACTTGCAAAATGGGACGTCTCTGACAAGAAGGGAGAGCCGATGGCCTTAATATACCTTTGTATGCTTTTTGAATAGAACCAAGACGACTTGACTCGTAGCCATAACCTTTCCATCTGTGAATAGATATGGCATTTCTCCTAAATAATTGTTTTAGTGATCAGAATGGTATTTGAAGTACTTCATGTATCATGTTTGTTGTTGGCATTGTGTTTATCACGTTCATTCGTTTGCTTGGTTAAAAGGATTTTTTGTGTGACTTAATGAATTCATCCTCTCTAGCTCGCCTTCTCCATTTCTCGCAACAGTATGTCCAGTCCGCCTTACGATCTCTCCAGTTCGCAATACAATCTCTTTATCTCATCCGTTTCAGGCGATTTTCCTTGCCATAGGGGATATTTGCTTGAAACAGGTAAAAAAAAGGATATATTTCATCGCGTGGGTGAAAAACTAAGTATTTTTAAAAGTAGCAAAGCGGTTTACTGTTTGTGTTTTGCTGTGTTTTATGTGTATTCGCACATAAAATAGCACTCTTAACAAAATTCTCCTTCCTGGTTCAAGGTGAAAAGAACATGAAATGAAAACTGAATAAAGAAGCATCGTATATTTACATTATATGATTTAAATTTGGCTGCCATACATACCTCTAGAATAAGCAGGCATTTAAACGTTGCTTTAATTCCTGGTCAGAATGCTAGCGATGTCTCCTGAAGTTGTGACACATATTTTTCTTATTTCACCCCAATGAAGTATCCAAATTATTTATCTAGGACAATCTACGACTTTATGGCCTATCATGTTATAAATTGATATATCATACAAAGTACCCTGGTAAACTGATATCATATCACGTACCCCGATATCATGATATATCATACCAAGTACTCTCGTAAACTGATATCATATCACGTACCCCGATATCATGATATATCATACAAAGTACCCTGGTAAACTGATATCATATCACGTACCCCGATATCATGATATATCATACCAAGTACTCACGTAAACTGATATCATATCACGTACCCCGATATCATGATATATCATACCCTGTATCTTCAATACACTGAAGTGTCATAATACGTACCTTCGATACACTGATGTTGTTTTAGGGTTTAACGTCATTTTTTCAGCACACGATAGACCATACATGGCGGCTAGTATTATTGGTGGAGGAAGAACCCGGGAAAACCCATGGAAAGAACCACCGACCCACGAGAAGCTATTGGCAAGCTTTCTCACATAACTACATTAGCCGAATCTGAGACTCGAACCCACGCAGACAGAGGTGAGATGGCAGTGATCCGTAACGGAAAGCGCTTTAGACCACTCGGCCACTCAGGGCCCCTTCGATACACTAATATGTCATCCTATTTTTTCGTTTGGTAGTGCCTCTAGGTTAAATAGTCATGTTTTATCTCTGAAATGCATCTCGCTTAAAACTGCTTGTATATGGAACGTCGAAATGTCAATGAACAAGTATTTTAAATTTATTCTTGAGAGTCGATTCAAGCTGGTGAATTTGTGTAATTCACAATAATTTTCAGGAAACAAATGAGCATGCAAAATATTAACACAACAAAAAAGTACAATAAAGAATGCACTATATGCCCACTATGTGGTAAATATTATTATTATTATTTTTATTAGTGTTATTAATATTATTATTTTTATTTTTATTATTGTTATTATTATTATTATTATTGTCATTATTATTATTATTATTATTATTATTATTATTATCGTTATTGTTATTATTATTATTATTATTATTATTATTATTATTATTATTATTATTATTATACATCTTTGATGGGTACAATCCTCTTTCACTGGTTAAATTATTGACATGTTGAATCTAAAATCCATACTTGCCATGAGCCATCCACCAAATTTTCTTATTTTAGTTTCTTTCTCTAGAATTGGCAATGACCTTTGAAATATTTTATGGAAGCCGTTTTCCTCGTTGGGGTTCCACTGACATTGACCTTTGACATGATGGCCGAAAAAATTAGAGATTATTTATTTGTCCGAAATGTATGCATTTCTGCAAAGTTTAGTTAATCCATGAGCTAAAGTAGTTCTGTAGAATTTTTTCCTTCTTTCAGTCTCTGTAACTTTGTTTCACCCCATAACGAATATGTTAATGTATCTTCCATAACGAATATGTTAATGTATCTTCCATATATCAAATGCAAGTTATAACGTTTGGTCAAAGTAGATGACAATGTACTGAAATTAAAATATGATATTCTTATTTGATGTAACCTTGACCTTTAACGTTTAAACCCAAATTTGAATAGGTGTCTTTCTTATCTCGTATGTTTATAAAGCTTCGTCAAGGTATACACATCATTATGTGGGGGAAAATATCGATCTTTCAGTCACGTGACTGACTCACCCTTTTGTACATTAGCTCAACAGGCTTCTCTTGTCACAGATGCAAGCGACTTAAAAAAAAACAACCTTACTATGTGTTAATGGCGGAGAACTCAAATTATTGTGTTGAGACAAGACAGGGAACATACGGCCATGCATACGGAAGGACGGACATAACCGACCTTACTAATATTTTTACCTACCTTTCTTTACTTTAACAAATCCCTAATTATTTGCAAAATTACCCCATTTTTGTTACCCATTGAAACAAATGCATGAAGTGTGACAAAAAGATTCAAAATTCCAAAGTCGAAGACTACACAGAGGAATACAAACACAATTTGATTGCAAAGTGAATCTGGTTATGCATTTAATGGTTAAAGGCATAAAACCTAAGATTTTCGACTTTTTTGTTCTTGCAAATGCATGATATTATTAAAAGTATAGTAGAAATAATGAGTAATTACATGTCATTCAGTTTCAAAAAATGTACATCTGTAAGTTTAATCAATGAAAATATAACGATTTTCTGTACGGATTGCTAATTAATTATGCAGAAACGGAATTTACCGATATTCTCCGTAGTCGCAGTGTCACGTGAAGTCGAGGTAAGCATATGTTTCGCTTTTGAGTAATTATTGCCCTATTCTTCGTCTGTCCTTCTCCTTAGTTCTTTATAGTCACCCACAATATATGTATTTCTTATAGATTTCTCATTATATATGATAAATTACAAGAACTAGGCAAAAAAGTCAATACGATGGAAAATCCTGACAATAAGAGGTTCCTTTAAGGGGCGATTCTTGAAAGTGTTTACTTGTCGTGTTTGTGATATTGTGTTACGTTGTAAGATAAACCAACTAAAAATGTAATAATTTGTATCATTGTAATCACAACCACTATTAAAAGGCAGCAGAAGAAGATAATACCACCGGGGGAAATGGCATACTGCTAATAGGCAATTTATTTTATGGACTTAATGGATACCTAAGTACTGGCAACAGACACGTCATTCCAAGATGTTGTGTATGGCGTAAAATGGATAAATAATTTTTACCAGTACCATTTTGGATTTACTCAAGGAAGACTTGGGTGATCTATCCAATGATATGATGTGTGAATAATGAAATTTATGTTTATTTTAAGTTGTATAAAGCATTTCTTTTGTAGTATGCAATTTTTATTTTGCATGAACAAGTTTTGTTAAACATTGTTTTAGCTACCTACCCACTAAAGAATGATTATATGTATGGCTATGTTTTGAAAGCAGCTATGATGAAACTGCTTATTAAAAAAACATGAATTGAAGTTGACTAGCATTATCTTGGGATGCAAAGGATGCAAACAACAAAAGTACACTGGTGAACATGATTTTAATTGTGCATATACAGTAACACATGAAGTTAAATGATAAATAACGCATAGTCATGAGTTGAGAAAGCAAAACATGTTTCAGTGTTTCATGAATAAAGATTGGCTTGTAAATATCAACAGAACTACAAACACTAGGATACTATTCTATCCAGATACTGCTCATTAATTTCAATTGCATGTGAAAAAAATTGGCTCTGGAAACAGAATAAGGTTTTTAAGACTTAAATACTAGTTCATCAAAAGCAACATTGAATGCTTATATCACATAATATGTGCATCATCAGCCGTCTTATTACAACTAAATAAAATATACTTGACACCAATTAAATGCATCAAGTTTTCAGTTTTTTAAATGTGTTCATTTACCATAGAAATAATTTAACCCTTTATATAAATACCCAGATGAATGTACACAGCTGCATACACTGTAAAACTGTTATATATTATGTAATGTACTAAACTTATATATGTACAAATGTGCATGTACAGACATAACTTTAATTCAAGAGTACAGTCAGACATAAAAATGAATGATATCATCTAAGAATAATGATGACATATAATATATAGAGATTTTCCGTGTTATTTAGGTTGGGTGGGGTGCTCCCAATATTATTTAAATTATTACAAAAGACCTTTCGGCTTGTTTTTATGAGGAATTGAAGTAGTGACAGAGAGATGCAATGCTCAGAGCTCCCAGTCAGTTAAATTAACGAATACACAAAATGTGAAAGTCAAATAAACAACAATTTAATATCATTAAGTAACAGTCATCTCTCAAATGAAACTCAAATTAAAATCCTATCACTCGTCTTTAACTCGACCAAGTTATGGCCTATTTTATCATCTGACTGTAATTGATTTTCCTCCTGTCCTGTGTTCCTACTCATCTGTATGATCTTTCTCTGGACTGGTAGTCCAATTACCTCCAGTCCGTCTAATGTCTGCCTCCGTTCTTCTTTTCTCTTTGTCTCTCAGAGACATTTTATATGAGAAACTAGTGTACCATTACTATAACAGATTGATTACAGACATCCCATTCCAAAATACTAGACAGTTCTATAGAAATTACATTGATGTTTTAGTATCTTGTGCTTGTTTTTTTTTAATACTTTTGACAAAAGTGATTACCATTTATTCAATGCCAAACTTTAGTACATCACCTAAACCAACTACTGCAGAGAAACAAACATTGAAATTAAGCCCATGCCCTCACCCCCATGCATGTTTCCTATTGCATTTCTTTTAAAATTAGGGTAGCTAGGCACACACACACACACACACACACACACACACACACACACACACACATATACTGATTGTATATATAATGTACGAAGTACAATGCAAAACTGGCTCAAAATTGTACCAGTGTGTGTGATTTGGATTTTAAACATAGCTTGAACAATTTTTGAGTCATATTGCTATGATGTTTGAAGTGTGGCAGTTTATAGTGATGTCTACCACTGAGGCATGACATCCCACACAGTTACATTATCCTGACAGTAGGACAACCAGTCCATACACTAACCTCTTAATGCTGAGCACCAAATGAGGCAGCTGTTAATACCATTTTTATGTGTTTGGTATGACTTGGCCAGGGATCAAGGACCCCAATTTCTTGCATATGGGGTGGATGCTCTTAACACTAGGCTACTGGAACGGTCAACACCAGTATGTAAATAATAATTTGTTAACAAATATAGTCGGTGAATATCATTTCTAATTTATTTATTTTTTTAATTAAAAAAAAGACAGAAGTTAACATCATTATTTTCTTTATAAAATCAGTTTAAAACTGTATGTGAACCTTTAATGGCATGTTTAGCGGGAGCAATTAAATCAAGATGAAGAGTATCGATTGAAGTCATTTGCTCCAATGTACATTTTTTTCTTTTTCAAAGTATGCTAGAAATCTTTCTGACTGCAATTTTACACAAAACATTTAGAAAATAGAATTATTAAAAAGTACTTTATTATGCAATAATACAGACTTGTATTTACATGATTTTAACCTTGTTACTTCTATAAGATTAAATGATTTACAATGTATAGCCTCTGCTGTGCTTTTTTTTATACATCATATGACCAAAATACACTGCATTAACCTGAACCTAAACATACATATAAGACAAGTATAAATGCAATGGGTATGAAAAGTTAGAAAAGGTCTTACATCTTGTTGTTCAAATGCATGTTTTTTTTAAAAGCATGAAAATTATAATCAACAGTGGTCTGAAGATATACTGCTACTTGGAAATCAAACAGATGCTGGACTTCAGCTCATGGTAGGCACTTCAAGAAAGACTTAGTCAAAGTCTATATGGGTCCATGGTAGGGATCATTTCTTACCATACAATCACTAGAATAGTCTCTCCATAACAATTTGATATCAACAGGTGTTACCTGACTAAAAGGCCTAAATCATTTTAACTTAAAATGAGATTTCTGCTTTGTAACAATTCCTTCTGTAGGTGGTGGTGTTATTGGAGCAAGTACATAAGATATTCACCTAGGATCATTTATGTCCAAAACAACTGGCTGGTTCATGCCAACTCTATCATCTAACCTCATTTCAATATTTTCATATTTATTTCTGGAATATACAGGTACTGTTGATCAGCTTTCTTTGGGTATGCAGACCATCTCTCACTTCTTTGTTGAATGACCTTTGGGATCTGACAAGAAAATGCAAACATTTCACTGACAATGTCATTTTATATTTTTTTAATTCTAAAAAGTCCAAATAAAAACTGCATACAATTACATGTAACAAATCATTTTGCTACAGATGAAAATGTCAAAATAGCAAATCTGTACCTTACCCATATAGCATAAAAATGTTTAGATTCTTTACAGAATTTTCTAATTACATTATACTAATTCTAACCAGAGTTGGTTTTTGAAATTTATTTTAAAAATATCTTCTGTCAAAGATAACATTGTACCACAAACAGATGGTTTATCAACTTTCAGGTAAAGCATTAATATTTTAACAAAGATGAATTATTACGTTAACAAGAATAAAGTTTATTACCTTATTGTTCCATCTGTGTTTACAATCATATCTCTGTCAATATGATTGTTATAATCAAGAGCTGCCAACAGATTCCTAGCTCTGAAAGCTGATGGCTTATATGAATGTCTTTTGGAGGAATACAATAAAATCAAACTTCTGGAAATTCTCCAGTTCTGCTGTATTTCTGAAACAAAGTAAAATGACTAAATAAATAAATTGATTCAGATGCAGTGAACTATTAACATTTATAAATCCACATTAATCTGTTATTAGACACAATAATATTATATACTTTACAAATAATAGGATGCATAATATATACTAAACTGTATTGCATTACTTTCATTTACAGCCATCATCATTTACATTATATATAATTTTTTTTATTTAAAAACAAAAAAAACCAGAAGTGACTGCTTGCCTCTAATTAAAAATAAAGTCTTATGGTTGCGAGCGAAAATGATGATCATTAATGCCCCTTTGATAGCCTCGAAAATAGCAGCAGTGGTGTACGTACATGCGGTTTTCAGCGATATTGTTGCAGGGCTGTGACATTTTATTTTAAGCTAAATGGAATAATGCCAGTTTATATAAAATATGTTTTTTTAAGAGTTTTGATAAGAGTTAACAATACAGATATAAAATAGCGATATAAAAACTTGACTGTTGAGTCTGTTCATTGCAAAATTGAGACACACCAGAATTTGGCGACCTCTGGATTAGTTTCCAGGCTCAAAGTGGACTTCTTTTTATTCCATCGTTCATGCTGGTCACCAATACATATGCGTGTGCTGCCATAATTTGTCCAAAGAGCTTTTTTTTACCCCCCCCCCCTCCTCCTTTCAGAATCTAAGTTTTGGTTTTCGATCAAGTTGTGAACACGCCATTATTTTTGTAAACAAGTGTTTGCGCATTGCTAAAATTCTTAATCTTCGGGAGAGGTCAACACAGAGGTTACATTAATATAGGTGTGGCAAACAGCGAATTTTTGTCTGCAGACAATAATTCAGAATCGCGTTTTTTATCACAAAATTTCCGACACTAGCCTGATTTCGGCCTCAGAAACAGCCTAAATCGTAATTATTCATCTAATTAAGTAATCGTGAACTGAAAAAAATAAATATATAATTTCATTCGTTATTACTTAGGTTGTATGCCTTTAATCTGTCTGCAGAACCGATTACCGACTACATGATTAGAACAGGTTAAGGAGGTCTCTAATTCTCGTATCCATATCTATAAGGTACTGAAATACATGTACCGGTTTTCAGTTATATTACATCAATAATACTACCATGTAACAAATGCCCAATTAATCCCGATACCATTCTCTGCTTCACAAAGGGAGCGATTAATATTTAATATGTGCATATCACACAAAATCAGGCGCGGTGTGGCGTAGTGTGTTTTTGGTGCCCTACAACACATAATATTACGAAAGTTACTTAGAGATAAAGGGAGTGGAGATGAGGGTTCTGCCGATTCACATACTACGCTTACGCTAGCCAACACGTTATTTTTTCCATAATTCTTTTTCTGTTACTTATTTTCCATACAATTGTTTTACAACTTTGTGAGGCAGCATAACACTACAGAACTGTATTTCTTAATGCTGAACTGAAACTGGGATAATTCGTGGTGCTTCCATGTAAGACTGGTATCGTACTGTGTATGTGACTACAATATTTCCTTGTGCTCCTTAGTATAGGTGTTTCCCGGTACGGTCACTTGGAGAAGATATTCTGACCATTCTACCAAGACGATGGGAAACATGGCAGTTATTCCTATGTGCAATTACTAAAATTGACCATTTTGAATAGGGCACATTAAACCAAAAATCAACTTTTAAACTGGAAACATAGTTACTAAAAGAAAGCCTATGTTTATGTTTGTATGTTTTATAACATTATCTTGAGATTCAATGAATTTAACTAGACTTCCAAAAACCACTTACTCTCTCGGGTAAATCTGCTAGCATAATACGAACGTGGCTGCAGATTACGCCATTCGGAATCTATTGTCGGATACAACTAGCATGGTGTTTATATAAAATTTCAATTACACGAAGTTCGCGTCTTCCCCGCAGGCGTCTTCGTTTGCGTAATAGCGAGTAACGTTTACGACCGATCATGTGATATGGTGTTACGTGGCCAGTCTGGAATGTGTTAGTATGCACATACCTTATTTTTTAATAGATTACTCACAGCAGGTCCACTTAGATAAGGAAATATGGCAAAAAAGTCAAGTGCCGCCAGTTTGGTAACGTCAAAAGTGTTTATGATGGTATTGTGTTTTATGTTCTTCATCATTCTGGTTTTTGCGTATAACACGTCAAACAAGCTAATGTATGTAACTTCCTTCTACTCTTTCGTAAAAAATAGCAGCTTGCAATATAAGCTTATGGGAATTCAGTCGAGGAATACATCGTTCGAAATGACATTGAATGGGACTCTTCCATTACCCACTACAGCGTTTGTAACTCTGAATAAGGTAAACAAGATTGCTTTAAACAATATTGAAAGGCAAAGACCGGACGCTTGTGAAGCCTGCTTCGCTCACAAGTTTGAATATGTCATAGATAATCACGTGGTGTGTAAGCTGTATTCTGATTCGCAGGAAATAAATTTAATAATTCTCATTTTTACAACTCATCAGCGTCAACAGGAAAGAAACTCAATTCGACAGACGTGGTTGAATTATACCAACAAAAATACAGCCAACGTAAGGTATTCGTTTCTTCTAGGCGAGATACCGGATGCACATTTACGAAAACTCGTAGAAGAGGAAAATAAAATTCACAATGATATAATAAAAGAGGATTTCGTTGATACATATCAGAATTTAACATATAAAACCATGATGGCCTTTAAGTACGCAATTACAAAATGTTCTTATGCTAAATTTGTGATGAAAACAGATGATGACATGTGGATTAACATTCCAGGCCTTTTAAAAGTCATAGAACGAGAGAGAAAGACCTTGCAGACGGCTGTCGGCGGTGCCTGCTATCTTGTAGCAGGTCCCATTCGAGACACATCTTCGAAATGGTACGCATCAATTCAAAGTTATCCGCATAATTCATATCCGGGATTCTGTTCTGGAACAGGGTATGTCACTAGGATGAATGTTACGAGGAAAGTATTTGACGTATCGAAAAATGTGCCTTTTTTCCATTTAGAGGATGTTAATGTGGCAATTTGCATCAGAAAACTAGGCTATAGGTTGCATCCAATTGCAGGATTTAACATATGGAGTCCACCTTTTGATCCATGTCTGTACAAGGGAGATAATTTAATAACCTCGCATCAAATATCTTCTGGAATGCTTATAAGCTTTTGGAATACACCATGTAGAATATGAGTCATAGACCTGATAATCCTATTAATCCTATTAATCATATTATTCCGAATATTGTCTTTATATTTAATGGAAACGCTGTTTAAAGCAAAATTTCATTTTGTTTTTTGTATTGATGTAATGAAAATGGGATCAAATTATCTTCAAACTGTTATTTACCATATTTAACCAGTTCATTTTTCATTTCTTCCATACGTTTGGCAACTTTTACCAAAGTTATCAAGGGTTATAAAATAACTACAAAACGGTGACTTTCTTTTACTACCTGTACTTACTAATAGAAGCCGTTTCTCTCAATACGGGTTTGATTCACTCTTGGAAGATTCCATTAGTAACACTACACATTATGGACACAATAAACTTTTGAATTTGTATCAGCTAGAGATTCGCACTTGTATTTTATTGTAAGAATTGTTTCGAATATATGAGTTTTAGTAAAAGTGCGTGCAGAGGTTCTAATATACAAATGTTTAGATAATGTGCCAAAAGCGTCTACCAAATGTGGTAGAAGCGTACAAGATATTGTGTTGATATTGAGATATTGCTATTGTCAGGTTTATTTTTTAAAGAAAAGGAAAACAGAAAAAACAACAGGTAAAAGTTACTTTTTTTTCAAACCCAGCTGTCACAAAGACAGCGGTCGAGGTATAGCAGATCTTGTGTTACTGTTGGGATATTGCTATTCT
This sequence comes from Unio delphinus, assembly GCA_029339505.1. NCBI lineage: Eukaryota > Metazoa > Mollusca > Bivalvia > Unionida > Unionidae > Unio > Unio delphinus. Next base: position 4,285,597 of record JAQISU010000091.1, read on the forward strand.
CAGCTTTAATTTTAATTTTAATTTTAATACAAGTTTGAAGGAAGGGAAACCGGAAAACGTAACAGGTATCTAATAATAATTTCTTCAGAAAAACAGCCGACACAAAGAGAGCTTAGTAAAGACTGTAATGGGTTGTTTTCACAGACGTCACGATTGAATACGCAAATACCCACAATGCAACGCGCGCGCACCTCCGCCGCCATTTTGAGTCCCTAACAAATACTTTGTCAACATTAATCATCATTTATATTTAGGATAACAATCTGGATTTAACTATCGAAACGATACGTAGATTATACTTAAAATTATGTGTCCTACAGCACACAAATAAATAAAGCTGGAAGTTCCGTTGCTTTATCGACAGACGGAATAGTGACGTTGAGCCGTAATTAGTGTATATTGCTATTAAATACAAATGCACTTTAGTTTTTACAAACAGACAATATTGAAATTTTTAAAAAGATGAGTCGTATCATATTCCAGAACTTGTCATTTTGAAAGAATATTCCAGATAATGATTTTCAGGAAACAATATCAGTTACGAATAAAAATTTTATAGCATGTGTTTTATGCTAGAACTTGTATGTACAAATACGTTTCGCGGCATGTGTTTGTGCCAAAGACAGTTGACAAAACAATTTAATTAGTATGGTCAAATATTTTATTTGTGGTGGAGATGATGGACGTATGATGATACAGAATGAAAGCGATAACCGTTCAAAGAAGTTTCATCTTTGATATATTCAAACGAAACATGTGTGTAACGGAATGTGGTTTGTGTTCGATGTCAAAACGATGTATTGCTGAAATGCTTTTAGAATTATGAATATATATGTTAACAAATATTTTAAAAAAAAAACTCGAACGATAACCAAATGATTGATTTAATCCCACGGAAATTGAAAATCATTACATGTTTCTACTTGTTTGTGTATCCTGTTTGTTTATGCATTTATGTATAGATCGATCTATTTGTTTATGAAAGAATAACAAAGCTGATTGAAATTTAAATATTTATCTTGAAGAAAACAAGTAGAAAAGTCACTATTTCGATCTCGTGCTGTTGACAAGCACAGCATAATGTGGTATATTATAATACTATTATATTCTTACGCACAACATGCCTCTGTAATTATGAGGGAAGAACATTGTTATTAATTGCCGGTAATGCGGGCTAGGGACTCGAAATGTCGGATATAGAAGTACACACATTTTGTGACGTCGCGTGAAAATAATCTTAATTTTCTTAATGCATCTGTCTCAGAGTTTGTGTCTCAGTCATGTTGTTATTGCCTTTTATCCGCAAAACATGAATATAAAATATATTTGAACGAATTCATTTTTTTTTAAAAATCATTTTAATATTATGATATACCTTTGGGAACTGAAATTTTTCAATGGACTATTTCCAAAAGAGTTCTACGCATATATAGTCATATCAAAGAAACTTTTTTTGTTCAAATCCAGCAATTTTACGAGTCTTTGAGGTCAGATGATTCGGTAGTTTACTTTAATGCACCCCTCATTAGATATTATGTCATAATGTCTGTACGTACGTCTGTTTAACATTTTGTTCACGCTCACTAATCTTCAGTTTTTCAAGACTTACAATTAGAGTATAGGAAAGCTCGGGATTTGAAGCTCGTGCGAGCTCGAGCTCGATATTTTTTTTTCGAGCTTTCGAGCTTAAGTATTAATGAATACGATGAATGAATGCTAAGCAGATGTCGACGCATTGTTGAAGTGTTTCCTTGTGGACATGAAATTGTCTGCTTACATTCATTGCAAGCTGGGAAATTATCCTTTTCGCGCTTGTTAAAATAGGTCCAAACAGCCGATTTCTTATCTTTTTACATCGCTACTGCTTTAGAAATAAAATATAAGTAAAAATTAACAAACAAAGAGCAGGTACAATAAGACAAATCACTGATAACAAATCAGTTTAAAAGAAATCCCTCGGGCGTCAGTTGTGCTCGTACTGCCCCTCCAGCACCACTCATCGTCAGGTCAAACGCTTGAAAAGTTCACCGGTTCTCTATTTTTTTTGTTGCTTTTTTGGGGGCCACGAGACATGTGCCCCCTCCCCATAAAAAAGTAAAACGTTTTTATGCTTGTGTGTGTTCCCAACGATGTGTTGTTTGTTTGTTTTTTATTTTTCATTTTTCGCCCCATTTAATTTTCCCCATCGGGTATTTTTTATTATCCCTAGTGTTTCTTAAGTAGATCATTACTAGATGGGATTTGATCTACCCAAAACTAGTATTCTACTTTTGTTCTGTATTGTTTGACCATGGCTAGTGGTCACCTGGTATCCTTGTGTTTGTTATTTGTGTTGGTGCTATTTGCATGTTGCTATATACAAGTCTATACTTTGTGTTTTTGTAAGGATAGTCATTTTCATTCAAATTCTTGACATAGTTGTCTTACTTTGTGATATCCCTATATGTGGTTTATCACACCATTCTCTTTATTTAAATATATTTTGAGTTAATTTTGAATTTTGTATAAATTGAAGTGTTTTTAGTTAAATGTTTAATGTGCTTCAATTTATATCTGATAATATTTAATTTTCTAGGTCCGTGTGCCTCGAGTCAGGATCTGTACGAATATATTTTGTTGTACAGTTCCTGACTCAATTAGGGCCGTCCTTTATTTATTTATTTTAATTACTCTATTGAAAATTTCCAAAAGTGTTTAAATGGGTGTCGTGTCTATTACGGGAGATAGACATGGAAGAAAAAGTATGGATCTAGTATCCAGAGAAGAGGAAGTGCAAAAACTGAGCTAATTAGAGCTAAAGGGGTGATTTTTCCATACTTTGCCATAGGCCTGCTCACCAGACAGATGACCCCCCCCCCCCTAAAAAAAAGATAAAAGTTTTTATGTATGTATGTGTTCCCCCAGGTATGTTTGTTGTTTTTTATTGTCATTTAACGCCCCATTTAATTTTTCCCCATCGGGGTTATATATTTGATTCGGGGTATTTTTTAGTATCCCTAGTGTTTTTTCTGTAGATCCTTACTAGGTGGGAATCGATCTAGCCACAACTAGTAGTCTACGTTTGTATTTATTTTGCCCATGGCTAGTGGTCTCCTATTATCCTTGTGTTTGCTATTTGTGTTGGTGCTATTTGTCTGTCGCTATATAAGGTATATACCTTGTATTTGTGTAAAGGATTGCCATTTCATTCAAATTTTTCTCACCAGTTGTCTTACTTTATGTCTTCTCTGAATGGAAGACATTCTCTTTTTTATAGTTTATTTTAATTTAATTTTAATTTTGAATTTTGTATAAATTGAAGTAATGTTTTATTTAAAATTTTTAGTATGCTTCAATTTATCTAATAATATTTATATTTTTAGGTCCGTCTGCCTTGAGACAGAATCTTTACGAATTTATTTTGTTGTACAATTCCTGTCTCAATTTGGTCCGGCCTTTAATTATTTATTTTAATTAAGAGTATGAAAATTTTCAAAATTGTTTAAATTGTCTTTAATGGGAGCCACGCTTATTACGTGAGATAGACATGGCAGAGAAAGTGTGGATATGGTATCCAGAGAAGTAGAGGTGCGTTAGTAGACTAAGTTTTATGTGGGTGATTTTTACAAACTCTGCCAAAGGCCTGCTCACTTCGCGTGGCGCCATGTGATTTAGCCCCATGGCGTCCTCATGTGTACTTTCCCCTTACAAATGATATATAATTAATTAAGGGTGAATAGTAATAAAAAAATATTTTTTTATGTTTTTTTAAATATTTTTTTAAAATAAAAATAAAAAATAATTTCCATATATTTTAAATTTAAAAATTACTCCCTAACCTTCATTATTGGTCCACATTTTATGAGTCCTCGTTATAAAGTCCGTTATTAGTCTTACCAATTGTTTGTTGAAGTTTCCGTCTAGGAAGAGTAATTGACGTCTGTCATTTTGTCTACCTTCATTATTTCTATTATTAGTTTGATCCTTTCTTCCTTTGTTTCGTCACATTGCGTTATTGTGTGGTATTTTGTATAAGGGGCATTTTTGCATAGAGGGCAGCTAACAGGGTCCGTATCATTCGTCTTTTAAGAGCCACTTCGCCTGTAAGCCAGGCGTTGTGGAGGTGCGTGTATATGATACTTTGTATCTTTAGAGAGTTGATGTCAGACCAATGCCTCCAAACTCGGTCCCAATTGATATATGGAAATTCTATCTCTATTTGGCTTTTTGTTTTGTTTGGTTCTATTTCCGAAATCCAGTCATAGATGTCATCTTTATTTAGTTTTCATATTTTTTTATTGTCCCTAAACCTATATAAAATTTCTTTAATCCCCTTATATACATGAGGTGCGTCTACTTTCTTAACTAATTTGTTGTTCGTGTAGATGTCTTGTCTGTGTCTCATTCCGAATCCTATCCAAAAAATGTATGGTGTTTGTGGTGTGCTACTTATCCGTTTAATCCTATTTATTATGTTTTTAGTTTTAATTAAGAGGATTAGGTAAGGCTAATCCACCCCCTTTGTTTTAGCTCTATATAATGTTGAATTCTTTATGTAGTGTGTTTTGTACTTCCATATGTATTCTACTATTTCATTATCTATGGTTTCTAGTGTTTTATTGTTAATGTCCACAGCCTTTAGTAGATATGTCAAATTTGAGTACATATATGTTTTTGCAACCTATGAACGTTCTATTAGACTAAGTGGCGTAAGTGCCCAGATATTTGTTACTTCCTTATTTTGTTTTTTTTTTTATTTTGAAACAGTTTTCTTTCTCTTCATTTGCCCCGAAGAATATTCCCAGGGCTTTCACTCTATTTTTTATCAGGTGCGGAGGTAATCCAGGGTGATTTCCTCTCCAGTTGCCTATTTTTAGAATTTCGGTCTTGTCATGATTTATTTGCGATCCTGATGCTCTCCCAAAAGCTTCATATTCCTTTTGAAGGTGTTTAAAGGAATTTGGATGATTTATAAAGTTTGTGCAATCATCAGCATGTTGTAGCATCTTAAATTCCTCTTTTAAGTTTGGTATTCTTATTTCCGTTACATTGGTATTGTTCCCGATCATCATACTCAGGATTTCGATCGCTATTACGTATAATAGCATTGATAGTGGGCAGCCTTGCCTCACTGATCTTTGAATTTCAAATTTTCCTGTTCTCGCCCCATTTACTTGCACATTTGCAGTTATTTTATTGTACAAGAGTTTAGTCCATTTTTGGAAGTTATTTCCAAATCCAAATTTTTCCAGTACTTTTTGTGTATAATTGTGTTCTAACCTGTCAAAAGCTTTCCCCTGATCGAAAAGTACCATAGCACATTTCGAGTTTGTAGTATTTATATAATCTATAATTGTCATAATGTTAAGTATATTGTTATGTATGCTTCTATTTTTTACCACCGCATGTTTGAGTAGTGTTCATTAACATGGTGTTTATCCCGTTCTTAATCCTATTAGCTAGAATTCTACTCAGTATTTTATAATCTGTGTTTAGGAGGGAGATGGGCCTCCAGTTTTTTAAGTCTGTTTTGTCGCCTTTCTCTTTGTATATGATAGTAATCAATCCTTCCCGCATTGTTTTTGTCATTTTTTAATAAAATATTGTTATATAAACCTTCTAAAATTGGTGCCACCTCACTTTGGAATTTCTTATAGAATTCCGCTGTGAAGCCATCTCTGCTTGGTGATTTTCCTTTTGCAAGTTCTTTAATTGTGGTTTGCACTTCTTCCACAGAAATGAGATCATCACACCGTTTCTTGTGTTCAAATAATATCACTTTGCATTTTATTGAATTTAGATATTGTGTAATTGTGTCGTTGTCTATGTTTTGAGAAGTGTACAGTGTTTTATAAAATTTTTGTACTTCACTCATTATTTCGGCTTTTGTTGTAATTTCCACCCCTTCAATGTTTACTGCGTCTAGTACCTTCTCCCCCTTTCCTTTTTTCTTCCCTTTTATATAATTCCTTAGCCTGTTTGTATAGATGGTGATTGTTACGTGCTTAGGCTCTAATAAGCAGCAACACAGAAAGAGTGAAAACTAACAAGCATGTAAAACTTTAACAATGATTTTTATTAAGTACAATTATTTTCATAAAATAACTAAACTTACAGTTTTAGATAATCAAATCCATCATTAATCCAATATAGAATTCACAAAAATAATCCACTAATGGAATTGTAAGAGTACTGATAAATAAATGTTCTAATAGTTCCAGGTTCGAATCTTGACGATGTAATCCAAAATGGCTGACAATGTCACGTGATGCAGTTCTTGTTTCGTTGTTCTTGTTTTGTTATCATCCAAATGAAAATCATAAACATATGTCCTTTTTCCAAATAAATAGAATAATTCTTCTTTTCCAACGAACTGACACAAAGTCTAGAACAAAATAATAAATTTTAATACTTAAACATGAAATACACAACTAATAACTTACAGCCCAAAGATTCTACTAAATGTTAGCTTCCAAAACACAGCTATGTATATGTAATTCCCTCGTAAACAAGAGGAATCATGTGATTCTGGAAGGTCACATAAAGAAGCTACCTTCTCCAAGTCACGTAATAATGGAATGATCTAGAAGGAAATCATTCACTTCCCACCCTCAAGAACTAAAAATAAAAGTTATCCTTGAAATTAACCAATAGTATTAAAGACCTGTTTACAATGTCTAAAGCAAGGTCAGATATTGAGGTAACCAAGCCAAGGTCAGCCTGTTTACAACTAAAGTCTAGGTCAAACTGAATTTTCTAGAAAAAATCTCCCAATTAATGAATAAATATTAAACCCTAAATGACAAATTTGGATTTAACAATAAAATATAAATAAATTAAATCCAATTGCTGTTACACCATCCCCCATAAAATAAAAAGAAAGATTTATATGATAAAACTTTCTTTTTATCACAAACCAATTTACATCTAAGGTTATAAATTACACAATATAATGAATTATACACGGAAAAGAGTGTCTACAGTTATATTATCAAGAAATAGCCTCAAATTTTTAACTTGTCCATGTCCCACAAAATGTCCTAAGAAAGCTACTCTAGCAGGGCAGAACTCACTTTTAAATAAATTAACAGTCTGATACGCATTAGTGAGTCTGTCAAAGAATTTTCTAGTTGTTGCTAGATGTTCTTTCCAGGTGTCGTTGTAGATGATGACGTCACAATTTTCTAGACCAGAGATGATCATTTTTTTGAAACGTTGAAATGGACTTTCTTTATATTGGTAGAGTCCTTTTTGGAGTCACAATGTCGAGTTTTTCTTTGCTCTTTCCGTAGTGGAATCTGCCAAAATCCTTTCAGAAGGTCAAAATTTGGTGACGTACTTGGCGTTCCCAATTTTATCAATAGAATAGTCAATTCTTGGTAATGGGAATGAATCTGTTTTTGTCACTCTATTCACCTTCCTTTAATCAGTGCACATACGTAAAGTTTTATCTGGTTTAGGAACAAGTATGCATAGTGAACTCCAATCACTTTTACTGGGCTTGATAAAATCATTCTCCAGCAAATACTGAATTTTCTTTTAGCAGCAGAGAGGGTGAACAGACCAACTTTTACAGGCGTCGATTTAGCAAACTGAGGCTTTCTCGAAAATGCTTAATATAAGCCTCCATTCATCAAAATAAAATTAAAAAAAAAAACGACGCCATTTTTGTTGTCACCATCCCCTTTGCTGCTTGGAACTTTCAGTTCTGAGTTAACGATGCTTGGAAAATTCGTGGAGTTTTCGGGTAAAAAAAAAGACGCCATTTAGTTGACGTTCACCTCCTCGGCTGCTAATGCGCTAACTAAATATTTGATCAAGTCCGACACGATATCTTGTCCGAGGGTCTGATAAATTTATCGTCACAAATCCGTGTGGGATTGTCTGAGCGTGGCTAAAGAAATTTCTAAATCGATTATGATCCATATCACCACCGCACCAAGTTTGCCAAATATTTCTAAGAGTATGAGTATCAACTCCGTTAAATACACACAGCATATTGCAGTTATCTCTGATCACTTTTGGTATTTGAGTGTAACGTTGAGTGATATATATCACATCGGTGTTTTTATGTCTGCCTCTGGAAAATATTCTAGCAGGATTCTTTTGATTATCTAACATGATATCATCATATACGACTAAATTGTTAATACTTCCATCAATATCATCAATACTAGGTGCCTCTTCGATATCGGTTATAAACTCAATAACACCATCGCCGTTAATTTCTTGCGCGGCATCATTAAAATCCTTTAATACTTCATAACATCGTTGATCGTCTACACTCGGAGCAATCATGTACAATTTATCCCACTTCATCCATCTCGTTATCAAATTAAGTAGCAATTGTGTTTTACCACTTCCAGATGGTCCGATGATAATCGCGCGAATAGAATTTGGTAACATTGCATGGTGTCTAATAGGTTCCCGTCGTCGAGTAGCTGAATAATCAATTACATTCATAACTGTTATATATAAATTATGGATCTATATTGTGTGAAGTGTAGGACGCGTACTGGCACAAATGACTTGACGACGATTACAACGAAAAATAATCGATCAGCGCTTTCTGGTAAATGCGTACAATGTAGTACGAAAAAATTTAGATTTACTTCCATGAAACCTTTAAAAAAAAACGAGGAGGTGATATTGCAGCCAAATTGACAAAACTCCCAGGAACACCGTGGGCAAAGTATCCAGGAGAAAAGCACCTTCCAGGATATAGCTACTGTGGACCGGGAACACGATTAGATATCAGACTTGATGATCAAAATCAGCCCCGACCCGGCGAATATCCAATAAACGCTATTGATAAGGCGTGTCATGTTCATGATGTCGCTTATAAAAGCAGCAATCTTCAACATAGACATCTCGCAGATGTAAAATTAATTCATGCGTTAAATGCTATTCCTGATAAATCCTTCAAAGAAAAATTGGCTTCTTGGTTGGTAAAATCTGCTATGAAGGGTAAATTGATGTTAGGTGCTGGTAATTGAAAATGCTAGCATTTTAATATGGAATCTATTTATTATTCTCCGAGAGGATACTGGAGAGGTTACGCAGCAATCAATAAACTCGCTAGCGCATCAAAGGTGAAAAAAACTACAGCGGCAAACTGGTTATCTAAACAGGCAATATGGCAAATTTATCTACCAGCGCCTAAACAAATTAACTATTCGCATTTTGATGTTACAACACCTAATGAAGTTCATCAAGCTGATATACTATTTCTGCCGCATGACAACGGTTACAAATACGCGTTAACGTTAGTTGATATTGCAAGTCGATACAAAGAAGCAGAACCGTTAAGGACAAAATCATCTACTGAAGTAGCTTCTGCATTTGAGAGGATTTATCGACGAGGTCCTCTGCGCTGGCCAAATCTGTTACAAGTTGATCCTGGCAAGGAATTTCAAGGTGTTGTTACATCTACGATGAAACATCATAATGTCGCCATCAGACGAGGACACACTGCGCTACATCGCGATCAGGCAATTGTTGAACGGTTTAATAAAACCCTTGCTGAGCGGTTATTCGGATATCAATATGCAAAAGAATTCATCCAGGATAAACGATCCCGTGAATGGGTCAAGAGATTACCAGCTGTGATTACCGCAATCAATAATGAGATTACTAGAACAATTAATATGAAACCTGTCAACGCTATTAAGAAGGCGTCTATCAAAATGGAAATCCAAGGAATTTCACAAAAAGATTTCAAAGAACCAATTCTTGGTAGTAATGTCATTGTAAGGTACTTATACGAACCAGGAGAGCTTGAGGGTGGTAAAAAAAGAGCTACTGATCCTATTTGGAGCGTCACTACGCATAAAATATCCGGCATAACACGATCAACTGGTAGACCTCCAGTCTATAAACTGGATTCAACTGCTCCTCAGCGAGGATTTACACGCGAACAATTACAAGTGATTCCCGAGGATACTCAATTGCCACCGCGTGGTCTTAATTAGCACCCAGGGTGCTGTCACCCCGGCGTCTATTACACTCAAGACAGGTCAACATCACATTGTTTCTGACATGACCGAGATTGTTATCTTTTCTATCTACGGTGAATTGGCGAGGATCTTTATCCGAATACTGCCAACGCATTATACAATTGCAACTCGCGCAGTGATTGTTCTGTTGTTGCTTTAGTGTCTTAATTAATTCAGCATCAATGTCAAATTCTCTTTTATTTTTTTTATCCTGTTGTTTATAACCAGAGAGTTTTTTTCTGATTATATTATCATCGGTGTGTATATTACTTATTGTATTGTCATTATCATTAACCACAATTCTTCGAAGTTGGTTTATTCGCCGTACTCTGGATACTGCGAGATAAACTAAATTTGACCACTCAATATGATTATCTACTATCCAAAGAGTTGTATCGGATATAGTCAATCCCTGTGAAGAGTGTATTGTTGCTGCATAACCTAACGTCCATGGGGATTTATCAGCACCTAATGCATCTTTAACGACGCTGATATCAACCAACACAATATCATTTAATACTAAATTCTGCTTTTGTTGTTGTCCAGGAATGTCAACGTCGATATTCTGCTTTCGTGTATCCTTAGGTCTATAACAGAGTGGTACTGGAAGCGTTGCAAATTTTTCTTTATGTAGCGCAAACAACTTCATCTGAAGTGCGTCTCTGACTATTTTTCTACTCGCGATTATTAAATCATTTGGCTTCCACATTTCCCAAAAATCATTCATGGGAGTTTCTGAAATTATTTCACGCGCTATTTCACATTGGATTTTATCCGGTTGTAATCTAATTAGCGCTTTAAACTCGCGTAATTGTTCATCAAGTGATCTATGGTCGGTATTAATCTCTTCATAATAATCTACAAATCCTTTTAGCCATTCATGTGGAGATCCACCAACAAATGGCTGCGGTTGACCGTGATCCCCGCACATGACGACTTTTGTATTTTTCAATAACAACCATTCAAGAAATATCTGTAATACTGTCAATGATACCGTGCATATTTCATCCCAGATTATTATTTCAGGAATAAATTTATCGCCCATTCGATCAGGAGTCCATGTATCGCCTTTCCATCGAAAGAAGCTGTGATAAGTACAGGCTTTTACCCCCCGCGCTATCATCTCTCTGGCGAGTCTGTGAGTTGGTGTTAACACAACCATGGTTGACCGACGAAATAATTCGATTGCACGAGTTGTCTTTCCTGATCCACCACAGCCGTTTAAATAAACTGTCTTGTATCTACAAATCGGATCTGATACGGGCGGTGCAGTAGAAAATTCTGATTGAATCTCTGAGATATTATGGTTACTTTTCAAGTATTTATCATCCATAGCAACGTCTGCGGATTTACAATACTCATGTAATGTTTCTTTTTTAAACCTCCAATTTCCCCACGCTTCCTTAGGATCTGTGAATTTAGCTACATCTGATTTGTATTTCTCATGGATATACATCGAATCAGTAGCTACTCTAACCGCGGTATTAGGAAATCTGTTTATCATCGAGAATAGATTAATACAAGAATAGGCTAGCATAGAACTTCTCAAATGTGTGTACTGACAACTATATCCATCACAGTAGGTAATAACCGTACCTAATTTCTCACCATTGGATCGAAAAGCATCCCTACGGGTTACAAATTTTCCTTTTTTTATTAAATCGGTTATGATAAAATCGTATTCTTCATTGTCTAAGATCAATCTCGAAGAATATTTTGCATTGTCAAATCTTCCACCTTGAGTGAATTTACCGATTATTCTTCGTCCGAGTTCTTTAGCCTCTCTATTCCTACCTTCGAATAACCTCTTAGACCAATCTATGATTTGTTCCTCGCTGAAATTCTTCGAATTTCCATCTAGAAATTGTTTTCGTTGTTCGTTAATTATTTTTTCTAGATCGGGTTTTGGTAACCAAACATCTTTCTGCGCGTTATAACAAATAATCGCTTCACTGACAATTAACGATGTTAACATACCACAATCGATCATATATCGCAATAGCACAATTGGCATCCACGCTTTTTCATACATATGTCTACCAAGCCAAAGATAACTACACGGATGTAACCCTGTAGCTAATTCGAATGATATCACACGAGCGAACCCGGTTAAATCAAAATCAGGCAATGGACCATTAATCGCAACACGAGTCATTTCATGTGTGGGATGTCCAAATCGTTTAAAATATTCAGAGCATTCTCCATATCCGAGAAAACTTCCAGGATAACACGCGGATATATCAATTGAAATCATACCATCACGTGAGTATTTCGTATTCCACAATCCTCCATGACCCAATGCGACGCAACTCAACTTCACATCCTCCAGAAAATCACTTCGTGTTGGACGCCATGAGTTTTTTTCTCTTGCAAAGTGAGCTACCACTGATGGAATTGTGAAGCTATCCGTAAGTAGTTTTTCATTAGAAAATTCTTTAGAATTTTCAGGTGAAAATTCATTAGCGATTTTTCTCATTTTAGTATCTAATTCTTCAGTTCGATATAATTCACCATTTGGTTTTACAAACTGATCAAATCCTATTTCCGGATCCTCATTACTCCTGAGTAACCACATTGACACAGGGTCGTCTTTGGTTAATGTGTGAATAGCATCAAATAATTTCTCTTCATAGAAACCATCCCTAGAAAATTCTTTAGGAATATATCGAACAGTTCTTTCTCGTGGAAATATATTTACCGCGGGTGTCCACGCGTGTTTGTTATGATCGATAATTTCAATTGGAGCTCCTCGCGATTGATATTTCGGTTCGTATAATACTTCTCCGGTTATTGTCGCTACCGATATTGGAAATTTTAATAATGCTTCTAATTTAGCTATATCGGAAATCCTTGCTCCATGTTGTTTCACTGTTAGTTCCCATTCGGTTATTTTTTTTCTTCGTAGATCAGTTAATTTGTTTCCCCGGGATGCATTTGTAAAGTGTTCTATTAACCGTGTTGCTACACAATTAAGTGGCAAAGCCACTGATGATGAAAACATTGGAGCTAGTTTTGTAATATTAGGATTATTATTTATTGGATATAACCCATACACAACTGCTGTTACAGGGTAAGATTTCTCATAGTATGGTTTGTCAATTCCAGTTAGAATTCCTGGTTTGGAATCTCTACTCACAATTACAAATTTTTTATCCTTAAGGATTGGGTCAAATTTATCTCTGATAATCCATTCACCTTCCTCTTCGATAATAAATTTTATTCTAAAAAAATACCTCCGTAGAGAATTGCTTTGCAATTTACCTTTGGATTTCTGGCCAAGGTGTGAAAGTATCACAGCTGCTCTTATATCATTCATAGTAGCATCAATTACAGGTACATTGACATCTTCATCAATAATTCGAAATGTCGACCACGTATGAGATGCTCCATCACGCTTAAACTCATTAAAACAGTCGCTGATTTTACTCAATAGTGGTTTATCATCTACTAGACTTTTAGGTATATCAGAGATTCTATCGAGATTAAATCTAACATTTTTCCAAGGCTTAATTTTCGATAATCTCTTGAACTCCTTCATATTATAATTAAAACAAGTATTTAAATAAGAAAATTTTATATAATGAATCATTGCAAATGGCTTATGATTGGATCAAAGACTCCGTGTAACAAATCATGTAGAAATGAATTCTGTGGGTATCATATGCAGAGTGTGAGAAACGGTTCGGAGGGGCCTCTACCATGCTTGCATTGTGGGGTAGGTGTAAGAGGCAAGTCGCAGTTATGCATTAATTGCGGGGGTAAGCGTTATAGAGAGTTAAAACGTTATTATGACAAGCGAAGAATCAAAAATCCTGACAACGTCAATGGCAAAATCATAAAAACTACGGATGACTATATAAAAAGATTTGTTAATGTTATAATTCAGCCAATTAATGAATTAGACAAATAGATATATTATATATACAAATGAGCCAAGAATTTCAAAGACATCCTGTTATTAAAAATTACGAAGCTTCTCGTGATGGTGTTGTTAGACACAGTAAAAATAAGAAATCTGTTGGGCGGGATAATGGTATGGGGTATTTGATATTTAAAGCTGGAGGGAAAATGTATCTCAATCACCGTTTCGTCTTCGAAGTGTATAACGGATCAATCAAGGATGGTCTTGTTATTGATCATATTGATTCCGATACTAAGAATAACAAATTGAACAACCTTCAAGTTATTTCTCAATGTGAAAACACAAAACGAGGAAGAACTGGGAAATACCCGAAAAATGCTAGATCCGTAAAGTCAATGGACACTGACAACAAGGAGATAGTATTTCAATCAATGTCAGAAGCTGGTAGGTATTTCGATATTCACACCTCCTCAGTACAAAAAGTAGCAGAGGGAATTTATAAGACCGCTTTTTCAAAGCGTTTTAAAAACAAAATTCAGTTTTCTTACGTAGGGAGATAACTCCGTTAGGTATAACTCGTGTGACAAATCATCAATGACAGAGTTACGGATTTTAAACATGGAAATATTAATGTTTCTAACATTGATTGGAAAATCTTCGATTTTTCATTGGCTGTTATAATTACATAAATCTGAACAAAACACAATCAATTTTGTCTTTTTTCAAGTATTAACAGAACTGTTTTATAGACACGTCGTATTTAAACATTTTTTTTAGTGTCTGTTTCAAGTATTATGCGTGTTTTCAACGTTGTCAGTGATCGCTAATAAACAAACAAATAATTACAATCACTACACCTATTTTATATCACCTCGTCGTAATGAGTGTATATATACAAATTCGTTCTTATTATAATTGGGCATTTAGCCGAAATTCAAGTGTAAACAAAACCACACCGTCACACGTGGTATGAACGTTATTATTGACATTCAAAACCAAAGTTTCGATTTTGTGGTTTTGTTTACACTTGAATGTAGAATAGCCCACGTCATCCATTGTCATTGAAATCAATTCATTGTGTCACCTATAATCTATTGTTGTACCGTCCTATGTGTATAACCGCCTACCACAATAGATCAGGGGTTATTGTACCGTCGTCATTGTCATTGAAATCAATTCATTCATTGTTCACCTATAATCTATTGTTATGTGTTTGTCGGTTGTAACCGTTGAGCGCGCTGCTTGATGTATAAAACACCAAGGGGGTTCAAAACGGTAAATGTGCCGTCGTCATTCATTATATATAATCATAATCACCTATAATCGCATTAAGCTTCTGGGTATACTAAGATGATCAACACCTTAGTGTATCCAGAATTCATTTTGAAAATACTTTATTTAAACAAATATATTTTTATATATATATGAATATTGAAAATCTCAAATT
The DNA here is from genome assembly GCA_029339505.1 of Unio delphinus. NCBI lineage: Eukaryota > Metazoa > Mollusca > Bivalvia > Unionida > Unionidae > Unio > Unio delphinus. The sequence continues at coordinate 4,300,880 of JAQISU010000091.1, forward strand.
GATTATTATTGAAATCAACAAGTTGAAGGATGAAAATGTAAAATTATGTTCAGGTTTGGATTGTGATCAAATTATGACCAATTTCGAGGATATACAATTTGCAGAACAGACCGGAAAATATGTCCTATCTAAAAAATATTTTTTAATTAAGAATATCCAAAAGCTTATACGTGAGAGCTTAGTAAATACTGAAGATGTTAATGTCTTCGTACCATTATGTAGCATCGTTGAACGTGTTCGAAAGCAATTAGGATTAGAATATGAACAAAAGAGACTTATTAATTGTAAAGTGAGACAATTAAAAACATTAATGGAAAACTCTGAAGGTGATGAGCCCACGCGTAGAGAGCCTCCTTTGTTTGTATAACCGATACGGTATGAGGAAGTAAAATTATGTGTGACTCAGTACAATAACAAGGAAGTATTAAAATGATTTGCATTTTTTAGTTAGTGATTTCTTTCGAAATGATTTGCAATGAAATGCTTTGCATTTCTAAAATGCTTTGGATTTTTTAATTAAAAATTGCAAAGCAATTTAACAATAATGATACTCTTTTAATAATGATAGGACAATCATTGACCACACGAAAAGTAAAGGAACGACTTAGCGCTCTTAAGAAAATATTACCCCTTCGTGATCGCATACGTGAAAAACTTCAACAACGGCAATCAATGGCCACCGACTTCACAGAGGATACAGAACAACTCTTCAAACCTATTGTTAGTGCAACTGAGGGTGTGAAAACAGCAACTGAACGGGCGATATACGGAGATGTCCCTAAAGAAGGTCCTAGAACAGAGAAGCCTCTTCTCCCTGTGTTGGAGAAAATAGCAAAACGAACTAAACAAACGAAACAAGCTGTACAAATACTTCCAGGTGAAATCGCAGGGGAGATGGAACTACAACGACAGCAAGAACGAGAAGAACGAGAAGAACTACAACGACAGCAAGAACAAGAAGAACTACAACGACAGCAAGAACAAGAAGAAGAAGAACCTGAAGAAGAAGAACAAAAAGGCGCAGTTTCCACGAAGAGTCGTGTTTCCTTTATAGACAAACTCAATCCTAATATTGTATCACAAATACAAGAATTTCAATTTGAAAAACCCAGCGATTATACCGCCTTTGGTGAGTTTGCTGTCAAGAGTTATATTATAAAAGGGGAAATTCTCAAAGACGAGTATAAGGATAGTAAAATACCAAAAGATGAATGGTATGATTGGTTGTATAAAACGAAGAAGAATATTAGGAATCTTAGTGAGAAGAGGAAAGAAGAACAGTCGTATATAGAATTTCAGAATGGAATTAAGGAAGGAGTAAAAAAAGCTAAATCAGACCCTAAATTTCTTAGATTACCAAAACAATCAAAACCCGGTTCAGAAATAAAAACACAAGGTGCAACTGGTACAACTAAAAAAACAGGCAGTGGTTTAGTTGGAAACTCTAATGTAACATGTCCCGGCAATATTCTCGGCGATATAGCACGATTAGAAATACTTGTAGGAGGAAAACGAGCCGGGAATAACTCACCAGAAATAATCAATGAAGCTGCTGATATCTGTAGGCGGTTATTTCAAGGTGGTATCATGGATATTGCAACATATAGAGATTTCATTGAAGAGTTAGCCGAAAATCCTGCGGATTTTTACGGTTACCACAGTGACTAATGTCACCACGATTAGATAAATATCAATTTGGAAATGCTAAAGCATTTGGAAAAACACTAGCATTTGGAAATGCTAAAGCATTTGGAAAAACACTAGTGTTTTTGTATATAGAAGAATGATCATACACTACAACCATGATAAACCAACTAACGTCTACGTGGTAAACTCACGATTACCAAAATACCGAGTATACTATGGAGATGGTCTCGGTAATACTATAATGGGATTATTTTCAAGAATGGCTCCAAAAGTGGCTCCATTTGCAAAACAGGCAGCAATGAAAGCAATTGATGTTATCCGAGATAAGGGTATTAACACTGTTGGTGATCTTGCTAGTAAGGCATTTTCAGCCGCTCGGGATAAACTAACAGCGCTAGTTCGACGACGAAATTCTTCGAATTTCCAATCAAAACCTGGAAATGCTAGCATTTCTAGAATGACTTCACTACCATCTACTACAGTAATGCCTACACAGGTTAGTAAAATAATAAATAACGCCGTGGATAAAAAACTACAGTCGTTAATGACTAACGCCCAGGATAACATAACAGCAAATATGATAGCCGGAAGTGGGCTTCCGGGAAGTGGCTTTAAGAAATTTCGCCTGAAACGTTAGAAATATTTATTTGAACAGGATTTCCAATTATGATAGTTATTGTAGAAATGCTAGCATTAGAAATATTTGTGTCAGAATCACTTGTGATTCTATTTATTTGAATAGGATGCTCAGTTGTTATGGTTATTGTAGAAATGCTAGCATTAGAAATATTTGTGTCAGAATCACTTGTATCAGAATCACTTGTGATTCTACTTACGTTATCTTCATTATCAGATATTTTCATCATCATTATTAAAATACACCCAACTAAATAATTAGTTTAAAAATTCTTTAGAATTTTGAAAATTATTTTTATATTATAAAATATTTATAATTTGCTAATTTTGTTAGATTTTTTACTTTTTTTACTCATTTTTCTAGTGTTTTTACTCATTTTTCTAGTGTTTTTATGCAATTCATCGACAAAATTTCATGAAAATCGAGGATGAAAATCCAAGGAATTCATTTAGAGAAAATCGATTTTGATCAGATTTTTTATCATGTGAGGCTAAAATATATTGTTTCATCGAATTTTCGATGTTTTTTTTATTGATTTTGTATTGTTTTTTGGCTAATCCGTCGACATAATTTCATGAAAATCGATTTTCTCTAAATGAATTCCTGGGGTTTTCATATGAAACTATTTTAAAATAATTTCAAAATTCTTTCAGAATTTTTGATTTAGACCATCGGATATATAATAAAAATGTTCAAACAAAACCCTGATGTTGCATTTGACATGGAAGCCCCAGTGCTTAAAGATACTTCTGTACGCGATTATCAATTTTTTGCTTATCACGCAGTACAACCTAATCTTCGAGGAAGAATTGAACTTCAAGTTCATGATACTAGTAAATACTTTTTACCCGCTGAAGCCTTTATTGAAGTTGAAGGTGAACTTTTACAGTATAATGATACAGCATATGCAGTTGATCCAGCTATCCAAGTTGGTTTTGTTAATAATGGTATTATGGCATTATTTGAAAGTGCTAGATATCTCATTGATGGAAAAGAAATCGAATCTATTGAACGTGAAGTTGATGTAGCAACAACAATACTAGGGCTAGCAAGATACTCTGACGATTATACAAGATCGGCCGGTCCATCTATGATGTTTGCAAAGGATATTACTGATAATGCTAGTGGTACTCAGTATCTAGTAAGACGCCCATATAATCGTGCTGATCCTGCTGTTAATTTTGAGGTTGCTGGTGCTGTTGGTGCTGCTGCCATAGCTGCTGCTGGTATTGAAGATATGATTATAAATACTCTTCCTAATTACAATCTAGGATTTGCAACACGAGCAGCAACATTACAAGGAGATCATCGACGATTTTCATGTGCGATTCCGCTCCATCATATATTTGGATTTTGTAGAAACGTCAGAAAAGTTATTTATGGAGTAAAGCATACTGTAGCACTAGTAAGAAAAGGTGATGATAATAATGCAATCTGGCGCGCTGCTGGCATTGCCGCTGGTAAAGTAAATTTATCAAAACTATCACTGTGGATGCCAGTGTTGACTCCATCATTGTCAGTAGAACCGCGGTTGCTATCATTTATGGATCAAGGGGGAAAGAGATTATTAAGCTGGTTGACAACGTCCACAGATACCATGGATTCTAATATTGATGGTACACTTACATGGCATTTGGCAGCACGACAGGGTGTTTCAGCTCCACGGCATATTTTTATTGCGCTACAGAATAGAGCGCGATTGGATAATCAAGAACGTTCCCATATGATATTTGATCAAATTGGGTGTAGTGAAGTCTCGCTAAAAATAAACGGACAACAAGAACCATCAGAGGATATACAACTTGATTATGAAAATAACCACATTGCACGAGTTTATCATCGATTGCTATCATTTATGGGACGTGATCAAAATGTAGATACTGGTCTACAAATATCACAATTGGATTTTAAAGGTCTGTATCCGATTTATTACTTTTCCCTAGAACATCTTGACTTGATGAAACAGTCCGTAGTTGATATACACTTCCGAGCTCGTGTAACCCGTCCGACTGGTCCACCAGTTGGTGGGATACGTCCCATCCTTATCCCGAATTATAGAGCGGTTGCTGTCATTCTCAGTGATAAGTCAATGATACTCGAGGGTGTTGGTGGACGAATGAGATTGGTAGATGCACCAGTAGAAAATCTATAATTGAATTTAGAAATACTTACATTGAAAATTGCAAAGCAATTTGAATTTAGAATCAATCTATTTTGTATAATGTCGTATAGTAATATCAATGTTACGTTGACACCTGGTCAAATAAAAAAACTACAATCCAAATCAGCTAAGCAATGTGGGACCACAATAACGCTGAAACCTAATCAAATGAATGGCGGAGGGAATAAACTATCGCTGACGAAAACTCAGGTTAATCATTTTAATAAAGCGCTGAAAGAAAAAAAAGGAGTTCAGATTACTCTTTCAACGAGCGCGATTAAAAATATGGAAAAGACTGGTGGTATATTCCCGTTGTTAGGGTTGATTCCAGGGTTGATTGCCGCAGCAGCCCCAGCGGTAGCGAAGGCAGCAGCGTTAGGAGCCATTGGTACCGCGGCAGGAATGGCATTGAAAAAGGCAACTGGAAAAGTGTATAAAAAAAGGAAAGGGTCTAAGACTACCAGGAACCCCGAGTTCATGGTACAGCGGAAAGGGTCTTCGAATTCCAGGAACGATATAGTTCAGGAACCGATGGTTCCTATGTCCAATTTTGATTTAATTGATGCCGCTAAAAAACTAGCGATTAAAAATTTCAGAGGTGTTTTTATGAGAGATCAGTTACCGACACAACCAAATGATGTTGAAACCGGTATTATTAATTTAGATAACAGCGATGGACCTGGAACACATTGGGTTTGTTACGCAATTGATCCACGTGGGATTATTTATTTTGACTCATATGGATTAGCGCCGCCAAAAGAATTTATGCGTTATATTAAGAAATTTAAAAGATTTCCAATTTTTTATTCTACACTACCAACACAAACGTTGAATGACCCACCAATATGCGGTCGAGAAGTATTAAATGTCCTTAATGCTATTTCGAAAGAATCTTTAAAACCACCTCATGTAGTGGTAAATGAGTATACTAGCGGTAGAAACGCTAGCGTTTCTCGGATTAGAAATCCATAGGATTTGAATAATAAAAAGATTTCTATAATAATGATTGATATTTGGGGACGACCTTTATCATCGCTGAAGAAACCTGATAGTGGAGTTGAAACTGTTGATAACAAGGATATTAAAAAACTAATCGAAGATGAAATAGCTGAAATATTAAACCTAGCAAATGTTGATCCTGGTGAAATAGTTGTTTTTCAAGATCGTCAGGGTAAATTGAAAAGTAGTAATATCTCTCTTAATGATATTTTGGTTAAACAACGAGACGCAGCAGAGGATACTATCGCGTTATTTTCTGATGGGGGTAAACTCAAACCAGGTGTACTTGTTTCAACAATTACGGATAAATTAACAACATACGATAACACGGTGAATTCATTAAAATCGCTTAATGATAAGTATGATGATCATATAGTTGCATTTGATCAGTTTACTGCATTACAAAGAAATATAGTTGACAAAATTGATAAACCCCTGCTAGAATTTTTTGGAAATCCACCAGTGACCACACCAAAACTCACCACAATAAAAGATTCTATATTGGAACTAGCAACTCTTCAATCCGAATATGAAAAACACACGAAACTATTTATGACGTTTCGTAAAAACCTCATGGACAAGTTTATTGGGAGCCCATTTGATAAAATTGAAATAACACTTCCCGATATTAAAAAATCCATCGATGAACTTAAAACATTCAACAACGCAATAAGGGATGATGCAATGAGAATGATAAGCGTTGTTGAAAAAGTAAAAATTCCTCATAATAAATCTATCGTCAACAACGTAGTATACACGATTCAATACGGATCATTTATGTGGACTCCCACAAACAATACTTTAACCGTAACCGCAGCAGTCAAGGGTATTTATCGATTAATAATAGTATCACCGACTCAGTTTGAAATATCATCAAGTTGTTCATCTGGAGTCAATAATACGATATCAACGATCATCGACAAGGATACAACTGAACAATTCACGATAACAAATACAGATGGAAATCTAGCCAAGGTTTCAGTAACGTGGTACGTAGAATTCGTAGTGGATTTAAGTAAACAATTAAATTGATTTAAAAATTCTTTCACGATTCAAAATTACAAAGTAATTTGTAATTGAAAATGCTAGCACCTTTAAAATAAAATGACTCCATCATCGAATCAGTATCGCTATGATCAAGTCAAAGAGTTTCAAACTAAACTCAGTTCTCTCTGTGAAGAATATCAAATAAAAATCAAAAAATACAAACGAAGAATAACCACAGTTGATATCACCGTGTACTCGGTGTCAGGAGTAATCACTGCTGCTGGAATAATACTATCTTCGGTTACAATGATTGCTCCGGTCGTAGTTCCAATCGCTATTTCCGCAGTGGCTACAATTGCTGGTATATTAACTGGGATCACAAAAAAACTATCATCGTGTAGCCAGAGTAAACTACATGATTATTTAATTAAATATCATATTGCATCTGCCGGTTACTCGCAATTATCCTCGTTGATATCATCGTCGTTGGATGACACAACAATATCAGATAGCGAATTCTCAACTATGGCTCAATTGTATAAATCAACAATGCTGAAATTAGAGCAGAATAATAATAATAATGTCGTCGCAAGAACTACTTCAACAAATAGTAACAAATACAACACCGGTGAAAACAAGCACGATATCAATAACCTCAACACGTCCCGAATTTAGTGTTAATTTTCCAATTCCTGTTCCCGTGAGCGAGATCGCACTAGCAAAACTACGAGTGTATCATAGCTGGCCTAATATTAGATCGAAAGCATTTGGTGGTCAACAACCGAATAATTCCTTGGTATTTGCAAACAAGAATCGTGAAGACGGAACACCAGATTGGCAGGTTGTTTCTATACCAACTGGGTCATATCAAATCGAACAGATCAACGCTGAATTTCAACGAAGAATAAAATCTCTCACTGGAAAAGAATCAAAAATCGCTATAACAGTTCATGAACCAACACTATCATCTGCGATCGAGATAAATACAGAAGGATACGTTGTAGATATTTATCAGAGTTCTATAAGATCAGTGTTAGGATGGCCTGAATTACCACCGGATAACTCGCGAGAAAATTCGAAGGATTTTCCACCCGAACCTAAAAAATCCGATTATATCACCGACAAAATAAAACCCGTCAATGAAGTCAAGAGTTATCAAGATTATACTCCTAATAAATTCTTTAATAAAGAAATTTTTGAATCAATTTATGTTCCTCTCATTAACGGAAATTTCACAGCAATGAATAACGATTTTTCACTACTGCTAATATCTATTAAATCCGGCTCTCTCACCAAGGATGAATTTATCAACGTCGTAGAAACGGGTAATAAAATCATCGACGATATGAAAATATTTCACTCGAAAATTATTCAAGAAGTATTAAATGAAGAGATCTTACATGATAAGTTTGCGGATCTATACAATATTAATAAAACGGAGATTAAAGATTTTAAAATCCCTGGATATAACCCGGATAAACTAAAGAAACAACTTGACGATGCTATTAATATTGGGTTCAAAAGAATCCACGATAATTGGAAAAAATCGAAGAATCCTACAGCAAATATTCTGAAATTTAATAATGATCCAGAAGGCGGCGGTAGACATATTGCTCCGAACAATGTGAATATTTCAACGGTGATTGCGCTCAATTTAGTATGTGATGTTATCGAAGGAAATTATCAAATAAATCTCGAACAATCAAATCAAGCTCAGCAAGGATATATTTTATACTCATTTGCACCAACGGCTCCTCCAGGATTTCTAATTATTGAAGACCCAACTAATCTAGTCTATATGCGATGTCATAATAATTTGTTAACGAGAATTAATTTCAAACTCACTGACCAATCTAATAATCTGATTGATTTACGAGGTGAGGTTTTACAAATTAGTTTATTTGTGAAATCTTAAAGACTTTCATCGTAAAAAAATTGTTAGCGCATTAGCAGCCGAGGAGGTGAACGTCAACTAAATGGCGTCTTTTTTTTTACCCGAAAACTCCACGAATTTTCCAAGCATCGTTAACTCAGAACTGAAAGTTCCAAGCAGCAAAGGGGATGGTGACAACAAAAATGGCGTCGTTTTTTTTTTTTATTTTATTTTGATGAATGGAGGCTTATATTAAGCATTTTCGAGAAAGCCTCAGTTTGCTAAATCGACGCCTGTAAAAGTTGGTCTGTTCACCCTCTCTGCTGCTCTTTTTCAGTTATTCCTGTTTGAGTGGACTCATCCTACATGGATGCTATTTGGAATTTTCAATTTCAACGTCATAAAAATTTTGTTTGTCCTAGTAAGAATATCTGGACATAAGTGCTCATATGATAATAACTTTCAGGTCATTTCTTTCCTGCACTTGCAAATGTGAAAGTTTCTGGTCTAGTTTTTTTTTTTATAATTTCTGAATTCCAACAATTCGGCGCTCCAATATCAGTAGAATCCGATGACATTTCTTCACCGAGTGGGACAGATACAACTAAATTAATTACATATTTAACATGGCTATTTCTTTCAATACAATGGTACTCCTATCATTAATTTAGATCCCAGGAACACTAATACTATAATTTAACTAATTCATTTTCTTCTTAACTTTGTAAGGGCCGTAATATCTAATTTGAAGAAAAGTAAGAAGAATGAACAAGAGTAACACAACTCCATTATCAGACTCAAAAGTTCTCTCTCTTTTAGTTCTTTCAAACCATAGTTTCATTTTTAACTTTAATTGATTACTTGACTTGGTCTTGGGTAAGGAATCTACACAATCTACCATAATTCTACTGAATGATTTGTCAAAGGCAGGAATAGATTGCAGATGAGCCTTAGGTATCTTCTGATTGGGTTTTCCTACCATTTGACAAGTATGACAAGACCTACAGTATTTGACAACATCACTTTTGATTTTTGGCCAATAGAAGTGAGTCAAGATCTTGTGATACATTTTATTAATCCCTAAATGATCAGCCAAAGGAGTTTTATGGGCCAGATTAAGTATTTCCTGTCTGTAAGGTTTTGGAACTAATTTTTGATAGTTCACTGACCACTCATCACCAGCAAGTACCTCGGAAGGTCCCCATTTTCTCATAAGAATTCTATTTTTAATGAAATAGCAGACAGGAACTTCAGTGACTTCAGTCTCATTTATGACCCATTGAAGCAAACAGGAGATCTCAGGATCTTTTTCCTGTTCGACGACAAGTAACTGTCGTTTATCAACCTGATTAAGAGAATGAGTTGTTAAATGAGGATCACTATGATCAATACCTTCCGATTGATCTAAACCAAGAGTAAAAGTGACCTCATCAAAAACATGACCGATACAAGCGTCAGTTGAAGGAATGCTGACTTCTTTAACTTCATTCTCAAGATCATCACCCTGATTAGAATAAAGAGAATGAGTTGTCAAAAGAGGATCACTATGATCAATACTTTCTGATTGATCCAAACAAGAAGTAAATGTGACCTCATCAAAAGCCTGATCTATACATGTGTCAGTCAAGGGAATACTGCCCTTTTCAACTTCATTCTCAAGAGCTTTCTTTGCCATAGCTCTAGTAACTGTACAAGCTTGAAATATATCAGGGATTTCTTTTTCAATTGAATCAACTTTCTGATCCAAATTAGGTTTGCCAGTTACAAGTGCATTAACCACAACCTTGTACCCAGCTAAGTCGTTGCCTAGCAATAAATCTATGCCCTCAACAGGTAAAACCGAGACTGTTCCGATTGTCACAGGTCCTGACACTAAGTCTGATGACAAATTTACACATTAACAAAGCCGCACTCTACTCCCTGAACAAGAACACTTTCATTAGAAGAAGACTTCTCAGATAAAGGCAAAGTACCTGATAATAAAAGACTCTGAGAGGCTCCTGTGTCCCTTAAAATTTTAATAGGGGTGGGATTGGCCGAATCACGTAAGAGTGATATAGAACCTTTCGATATGAATGGTTCATAATTCTCCATATCAAAATCGGACTGGGATTTATTAGACCCAACAAATGTATTGCTTTCAATACATGACTGTGACCTTGACCTCTTGTAAATAAGAGCATTTGGAACAGACCTGTCTTGATTCTGATGCCTATTTTTCAGTTTGTAGCAATCAGAAATAACGTGTCCTTTTTTCTTACAAAAGTTACACGTCGGAAGAGACAAGGATCTAGAATCAAACTTCTCTGAAGTCTGATTTTTGAAAGTTGTGTTAGTTTGAGTTTTAGAAGGGCTTGAATTAGGCGGAAATTCTTTTCTGCCAGAAAATTGTTGAGTAGAAGTCTTGTTAACAAAAGGAACTTTATGTGTCAAAGAATATTCGTCAGCAGCTCGAGCAGCATTTTCCAAGGTTTCAATCTGATGTTCCTCAAGATAAGTTTTAACATCACTATGAACACAGTTTTTGAACTCTTCAATTAATATAATTTGCTTGAGATTTTGATAATCTTGCTCGACTTTCTTGGCCAAACACCATCTATCAAACAACTGCTCTTTTTGTCTAGCAAATTCGACATGAGTTTGTCCAGCTTCTTTTCTGTAATTTCTAAATTTTTGCCTATAAGCTTCAGGAACTAACTCATAACCTCTTAAAATGCATTCTTTAACTACATCATAGTCACTACTTTGATGAACAGACAGTGAAGTGTAAATCTCGCTAGCCTTACCAGTAAGTAAACATTGTAGTAACTGAGTCCAATTCTCTCTTGGCCACTTTAAATTTTCTGCAACTTTTTCAAAAAGAATAAAATATTTGTCTACTTCTTTTTCTTTAAAAGGGGGCACTAATCTAATATTCCTTGCTAAATCAAAATTTTGATTTGAAGTATGATGGTGATTATCACCTGCCAGCTCTATTTCTTTCATTTTAATTTCTTTCTCAATTTGCATTTGCTCTTTTTGTAATTCATATTGTCTTTCTTTCTCCCTTTCCTGTCTCTCTCTCTCTCATCTTTCTCTCTATCAATTAGCATCTGCTCTTTTTGTAATTCAATTTGTTTTTCTTTCTCCTCTCTCTCAATCTGCATCTGCTCTTTTTGTAATTCAAATTGTCTCTCTCTCTCTCTCCTCTTTTTCAGATTGTAATTGTTTCTCTTTCTCCTCTCTCTGAAATTCCAGCTTCTTTAACTCTAATTCCATCTTGAATTTTAATTCTAATTCCTTCAGTTTAATGTCAGAGTCTGGTGTAGACTTACTGACTGGAATCAAAGCACTTTGTTCCAAAACATCCTGTTCTACCAAATACTGGACCAAAATCTTTTTGATATCTTGTTTCGCTAAAGAAGCCTTGACTTCAGAAAGATCATATTTTCTGGCAAGTTGAACCAACTCGTCTTTTTTGAAAAGATCTAATTGCTCCTGGGTAGGATTAGAAAGAAATATTTCTACCTTAGATGTCATTTTTATACAAGCGTGTCAGTCTCACTAAAGATTTAAAATTTTCAAAAACATGGGGAAATTCAAATTTAAATTTAAATTTATCTCAAATCTCAATCCCGAGACGATAGCCACCAATTCTATGTTACGTGCTTAGGCTCGAATAAGCAGCAACACAGAAAGAGTGAAAACTAACAAGCTTGTAAAACTTTAACAATGATTTTTATTAAGTACAATTATTTTATAAAATAAATAAACTTACAGTTTTAGAGAATCAAATCCAACATTAATCCAATATAGAATTCACAAAAATAATCCACTAATGGAATTGTAAGAGTCCTGATAAATAAATGTTCTAATAGTTCCAGGTTCGAATCTTGACAATGTAATCCAAAAAGGCTGACAATGTCACGTGATGCAGTTCTTGTTTCGTTGTTCTTGTTTTGTTATCATCCAAATGAAAATCATAAACATATGTCCTTTTTCCAAATAAATAGACTAATTCTTCTTTTCCAACGAATTGACACAAAGTCCAGAACCAAATAATAAATTTTAACACTCAAACATGAAATACACAACTAATAACTTACAGCCCAAAGATTCTACTAAATGTTAGCTTCCAAAACACAGCTATGTATATGTAATTCCCTCGTAAACAAGAGGAATCATGTGATTCTGGAAGGTCACATAAAGAAGCTACCTTCTCCAAGTCACGTAATAATGGAATGATCTAGAAGGAAATCATTCACTTCCCACCCTCAAGAACTAAAAATAAAAGTTATCCTTGAAATTAACCAATAATATTAAAGACCTGTTTACAATGTCTAAAGCAAGGTCAGATATTGAGGTAACCGAGCCAAGGTCAGCCTGTTTACAACTAGAGTCTATGTCAAACTGAATTTTCTAGAAAAAAAATCTCCCAATTAATGAATAAATATTAAACCCTAAATGACAAATTTGGATTTAACAATAAAAAATAAATAAATTAAATCCAATAGCCGTAACAGTGATATTTACCGGCCCTTATTTCAATTCCCTTTGTTTTACATTTTTTTAGCTTTTCTAATTGTTCGGAGTAGCTCTCCTTATCCCTTAAAGGTGTTGTGTCGTCATTTATTAATCTTTTTAGTGCTAGTTTCTGCATTTTTTGTATCCGTTTACGTTTAGTTGAGTGATATGTGGCTATTTGTTTTTTTTTCTTTAAATTTATCCCAATCGTTGGCAGTATCTGATTTATTCTGTCCCTCTTCTTTGTAAGTATTTTAGGGATTTCCTGTTTTATTTCTTTAATTAATTGCTCATCATCCAAAATTGAGTTGTTTAACTTCCATTCTCCAGTTCCCCATCGGCTATTTTTTATCACTATTTCTAGAGTTATTTGTTTATGGTCAGAAATTTGATAATCTAGTATTTTCGCTTGTTTGTATATTTTATGTCCAAAATCAGATACGTAAAATTTATCTATCCTACTTGATCCCTTTATTCCTAGTCTTACATATTCATGTGTATATTCAGTTCTTAGTAGGTTCAATTTTCTATACACATCAGTTAATTTGTTTAATTTTATCAAATTACCCATAACTTCAAATGATGATTGGTCTTTGGTTGTAAGTTTCCCGGTGCGGTCTATATTATCTCCCACCCAATTAAAATCCCCTTATAATCAGGTGTTATGCTGTGAAGCTATTTAGATATTTATTTAAATTTATTATAAAGCCATAGTGACTTTCCCTATGTGCTGGGGCGTATTTATTCAAAATATGTAGTTTATTTAATTTTATATGTATTACCCTTCCCTTTAAGCTAATATCCTCTGTTACTCTTTCCCAATTTTGCCTATTTCTATTTCTAATTATCGTTGCAACTCCCGCTTTAATATCAGTGTGTTTTGCTTCGTTTATTACAACTGTTGTATTCATTTGAGATTCATGTTCTGTTATCATAATGTTTGTGAGTTTGCTGTGTGTTTCTTGAATTAGTATTATGTCCTGTTTTAGTTTTATCAGTTGTGCAATTTTTTCCCTATCTATTCCGTTAGTGTTTATTGATGTAATATGGAAGTTAAAGTCCTCCATTTTTGGTTTCCAGGTGGCATAAATTGTATTTTTTCCTAATTATTTGTAAATTCTATGTATATTTTAAAATTCTTATAATTTCGTAATTGTTGGAATGAGGGATATTGGCCCCTCGTCTGTCAGTTCCTATTGTCTTTTTTTCCCCTAAAGTTTGTAGTCCTTATCTAAGTTGTTTGGTTTTCGTCGGTCGTTTCAGTTTGTTCGTCAGTTTCTCCCGTTGGTTTGTTTTGTTCAGTTAAATCTATTTCCAGTTGATTTGTTTCACTCGAAGTGCTAGATAGGTCCAATTCAGTGATGTTTTTTCCCTTCGTTTCCTGTTCGGTTTCCTGTGTATGGGCTGCCTTTGTACTGGCTGCTGTTTGGGATAGTGGATAGTCACTTGTGGATGATTCCGAGAGGGTATTGTTTTTCCTTTTGCGCTGTATTGGAATAGGGGTGGAGGCAAAGAGTTTGAGTCCGCTTAACTCTGTTTCGTTAAGGGTATTCTCTAGTTCTTCCTCTTCCAAGCCTTCCTCCATAGGCAATATCTCATATCTATTATGCGTCTTTAGCGGCCCGTTTGGAACAATTCCCTTACTTATTATTTTTGGTGTTTGATAGCCGTCTGCGTCTATCTCTGGAGCCACTCGTTCTTCCTTCCTTCCTTCGGCTCTTCCTCGTTTTCTTCTTCTGGTTGTACCTCTTCCCCTACTACTTTAGCCGCATATGTATTTTGGTCTCTGGGCCTTTGTGGGGCTGTGCATTGCTTCGCTCCATGCCCTATGATCCTACACCTGGGGCAGGGTCTGTCTTTTTCGCAGCCCCTGTACCAGGTTCTACACAGAAATCCCAATGTGTAAAAGTATGCAGGGACTTTTTTTTGTTTCTTCGGCCGGTACTTTTATAATCCTCTCGCCGTTTTTGACGTTGTTGTATCTATAACAGTTATAACAGTTATAACAGTTACCGCTTTTTCCTCCGTTATCCTGATCTTGTTTGTTATCATTAACTTCTCCAGTATCACGGTTGAAATTATTTCCAGGGGTAGCCCCGAAATAAAAACATCCACATTTCTAGGTTTGATTTCTTTAACTATGGGTTCTGTATCTATTATTTTCACCCTCTGTCCCAGAATTTGCAATTCGAATTGTTTCAATAGCGGTCTTTGGCTTTTTGGGTAGAGGATATATTTATTCTTTCCCCCATATTGGAGCCCGTCTATTTCATTTAGATCGATCCCAAGTACATTCATTTCAGTCAATACCTCTGTCTGTCTTGGGAGCTGGTTTGCATTTCCGAAGTCTAGGGTTTGACACCCTTCCCTGTGATAAATGACGAGTTTTTGATCACCTATCTCGCCTTCAACTACCGTGTTGAAAAAATCTGATATTTTAAACTTGTACGGTTCCATTTTGTCGCACGCTACCGTCCAGTCTGTCATACAAATGGGGTTTATAATAATGAAATTGGTGCAAAAATGTAAAAATACGTAAAGGGTGATGAAAAAGAATACAAACATACAACAATGCAATAAATTGAATAAATGAAAAATATAAGGAAAAAGTTTGAGATCAGTAGTTCGTGAGTTGAACTTACTGACCCCTTGTGAGTATGGCACACAGAAATTTCTATACCTTTCCTCTAAGAAATTAACTCCATACAATAATCACTATAATCCAGTTGATTTACGATCACAGAAAAACACGTCTGTTCTCTTCAACGTCCAACAAACACCGGTTCTCTCGCTTGCAGAAGTTGAGAAACCCCTTCTCCCCGTCAGCCGCAGTCATAATAGTCGGAATCATTATCCTAGGAGCCTCCAACGATAATATCAAAGAGCGGAGAATGTTTCTAGGCGTAAGGTCGAAGCTCGTCGAGCTTCGAGCCCCTGAAAATGCTCCAAAAGTATCGAGCTTGCTAGACGTCGAGGAGAGCGGACGTGTTTTTGTGCGCTCTTAAAGAAATCCACATTGATGTGAATACAATTCTGATTGATCGGGATAAGCATGGCACGCACCAAGCAAACTGCTAGGAAGTCCACAGGATTATAAGCAATAATCGGATTATCTTATGCCAAAAAAGGAATGGTAATTGAACGTGTTGTGTGCAGTACTCAAAAAACAAGATCCAGTACGTAGCATATGCATATTACTGAATTTACCTTTTTCATTATTTACATTACCTTTATTTTGCAAATTTTGTTTACTTTACTTTTCTCTAGCACCCTATTATTTAATTCATTTTCGTGCACCTTTTTCTTTGTATCGAATACAATTATTGTTAGTGTAAGAAGTCCCTTTAAGACTGAAAGTTTAAAACAGACTGGTAAAATGGAACCATATAAATACAAGATCAGTGACTTTTTTTAACACGGTCGTAGAGGGCGAGTTGGGAGAACAAAAACTGGTTATATACCACAGAGAAGGATGCCAGACCCTGGACAATGGCACCACTACCACATTCCCCAGGCAAACAGAGGTCTTGACGGAAATGGAAATACTGGGGATAGACCTAAACGCAATTGAGGCCCTACAATATGGAGGAAAGAACAAATATATTTTGTATCCAAAGAACCAAAGGGCACTATTGAAACAAAGAGTCCGAATATATGACACGGAACCAATAGTGAGAGACATCGAGCCCAAGGGAGTAGATGTATTCATATCTGGTCTGCCCCTAGAGATATCCTCCACAGTTGTAACTGAAAAGCTAATGCTTGTGCACAAGATTCACACAGCTGATGACAAAAAAAGCAGCCTGTTATGGATATGCAAACGTCAAGAGAGGAGAGAGAATAATTAAAGTCCCTGCAGCAGAGGCAAAAAAAATAAAAAATACCGCCCTATTTTTACATCATGGGCTTCTTATGCCGTACGTGGTATAGGGGCTGTGACAAAGATAGACCGTGCCCAAGACGCAGGATTGTAGAT
Organism: Unio delphinus; assembly: GCA_029339505.1. Taxonomy (NCBI): domain Eukaryota; kingdom Metazoa; phylum Mollusca; class Bivalvia; order Unionida; family Unionidae; genus Unio; species Unio delphinus. The sequence continues at coordinate 4,317,663 of JAQISU010000091.1, forward strand.
CATGAAGTAAAACATTGCACTTTGCCCCAAAAAACCGCGAAATCCAAACTCGTATGCAGCAAAAGCGGCCGGAAGTAATACAGACCCAGATCAACAAGGGAAACCACAAGTGGAGAGAAGAGAAGAAACAATGCCTCCGGAAGATATCTTTCGAACTCCACAGAAAACAGCTAAAAGGATAATTCCAGCAACTCCTCTAAAAACGAGTAATCGCTATGACATATTCCCTATAGAAGAGGAACCATAGGAGCGAAAAATGAAAACATTGAATGTGACGGACATAAGCGGCATGACGCCAATAGCCTCCACCCCGGTGAACGTTCAAAGGAAACGGAAGAACAATACGTTATCGGATTCGTCTACTAGTGAGGAGGCAGTAACAATTACAGAAAAGCCACCACAAAAACAGCCAACACAACTAAAAACGGCCAATAAACTTAGACGAAAAGCAATGGAAAAAAAGAAGCAAATTTATCGGAAACATCTGAAGAATATGACTTAACCACAGAACCTGAATCTGAAACGGACATGACGCACATGACTAACGATCAACAACAAACGGATCACACAAACCTTAAGGAGACATATGACATTAGGGACCTTATGGACGAGGGGCCAATGCCCCACAACGCTACAATTTAACATTTTTAGAGATGAATATTTTTATTATTTACTATTACTATTATTATTTGAAACTAAGTAAAATTAAATAACATAGAAAAGCCTTCTGATGACAATGAACATTGATCGACTTAACTGCACAAACTGAAACAACCCAAACATATGACAATAGGGAGAGAACAAACGAGGGCTAATGCCCCTTAACTCAAAAATTTAACATTTAATGATAAATTCTAATATAGAACTATTGGTAGTCTGATATAAGATCATATCGTATAAAACATGATGATTTACCACTTGAATAAGAAATTACAGAATAAAATATAACATCTGTGAGAATTATTTACTTTTATCACAGAAAAGCTAGAAATGTCTGATAATAGATCATATCGTATAAAACATGATGATCTACCATTTGAATATGAGAAATTACAGGAGAATTATTTACTTTTATCACAGTCCAAATATAATATGGCCAGAAACTAGTAAACTGATAGGTGAACTTTGCTCACAAGGAAGGATTATCTTTGCATTATAGCTTTACTCACAAAGGACCATAATTACTACAGGTATACTGTGAGAATTAGTTACTTTTATGTGCTGTTACTATGTTTTACACATATAAATATCAAGTCGAAACATGTTTATATACATATTCTAGATACATGTATCAGAGGGAGAATTTTCCATTTGGACTGTAAAAATGCGTAACTCATGATTTTGTAAAACATTAGTACAAAGTTTTTTAACATTTGCCCTTACCAGCTTTCACATACATGATACACTTAAACAACAGAAGACAGACTATTGTGAATGCATACCACGATTTATTCTTAACATTCTTTACATGACCGAAGATATTTCACATATATAAATATCAGCCGAAACATTTATTTTGTAAAAGATTTGTACAAAGTTCTTAACTTTTTCCTTATCAGCTTTTACATACATGATACTCTTCAACAGCAGAAGATAGACTACTGTGAATGCTAACCACGATTAATTCCTTACATGACCAAATGGACAGATGCACATCAGTATAAAATGCTGTATGTCTTTCAATTTAAAATGTGCATATTATTCTTAAAATTACGCATATATTTAAAATGACAGCACATTGCTTGTATGATTTACAAATTTTATAAATGAATTTGGAATAAAAAAAAAATATAAAAAATTAAACCTAAGTTAACAGGGAAAGTACATAATGAGGATGCTTTTGAGCTAAATCACAAGGCGCTACGCGAAGTGAGCAGGCGTATAGCAGAGTTTGGAAAAAAGTACCCTAATAGACATTTATTTATATTTTACTCTTATTTATCCACTTCTTTTTCTCTGGTACTAAATCCTTACTTTTTCTGTCATGTCTATCTCCCGAAATAGACATGGCTCCCGTTTAAAGGACAAATAAACATTTTTGGAATTTTCTTACAAATAATTGAAATAAATAATTACAGGACGCCCTAACTGAGACAGGAGCTGTACAACCAAGTAAATTCGTACAGATCCTGACACAAGGCAGACGTACCTAAAAAAAAATAGTAGTAAAAATAAATTGAAGCACACTAAATATTTAAATAAAACACTTCAATTTATATAAATTTCAAAATTAAAATAACAATTAATAAACTAAATAAAGGAAATGTGTCACCCCATGAGGGAAGACACAAAGTAAGACAACTATGAAAAATTTGAACAGGCTATCCTTACAAAAATACAAGTATATAATTATATATAGCAACACACAAATAGCACTAACACAAATAGCAAACACAAGGATATAAGAAGACCACTAGCCATGGTCAAGTAATAAATAAAAGCGTAGACTACTAGTTGTGGGTATATCAAGTCCCACATAGTAAGGATCTACGAAGGAAACACTAGGGATACAAAAATACCCCGTATCAAATATATAACCCCGATGGGGAAAAATTAAATGGAGAGTTAAATGAAAATAAAAAACAAAACAACAAACAACATACCTTGGGGAACACATACATACATAAAAACTTTTACATTTTTATTGGGGGGGGGGGGGCATCTGTCTGGTCCCCCCACCCCCCACCACATAGAAAAAGGAAAATCCACCGGGATTAATGTTCATACAAGGAAAGGTATTTTAGGAGTAGCTGTGGGCAATACACACGAGGGCCCAGTATTTAGTTTATGTACACTACTGTACCCAAACTTTTCTTTATAATTTACTTTTTGTTGTTGCATTTCTTATATAATCTTATCTTTTTCAGCACCCTTTTGTTTAAATTGTATTTTTGCACTTTTTTCAAATTATACAAGTTTGTTTTTGAGTCAGGAAAATCCCTTTAGGGCAGACTTGACAAGACTGTCAGACAAAATGGAAGCAACGAAGTTTAAAATTTCAGACTTCTTTAACACCATGGTAGAGGGAGAACTTGGAAATCAGAAATTTCTGATTTACCACATGGAGGGATGCCAAACCTTAGATTTTGGCACAACAAGCAAACTTCCCAGTCACACGGAAGTCCTTACGGAGATGAGGGTCCTAGGAATAGACCTAGACGCAATAGGCGGTCTCCAAGAACAAATACATCCTATACCCCAAAAATCATAGGATGTTACTAAAGCAAACAGAAATGCAGTTACTGGGACACAGGGTTACCATCACGCAAACTGACCCGATAATCCGTGGATCACGCCAAGAAAGATAGATGTTTTTATCTCGGGACTTCCCCTGGAAACTAGCACGGCAGCTCTAATAGATAAGCTAATGTGCGTAGACAAACTTTTCATAGCAGAAGAGAAGAAAGCAACCTGTTATGGATATGACAAAATAAAGAATGAGGAGAGGATACTAAAAGTACCACCAGAGGAAGCAAAAAAAAAATCCCACCTAACTTCTACATCATGGGGTTTGTGTGTAGATCCTGGTACAGTGAATGTGAATTAGACAGACCCTGTCCAAGGTGCAAAATAATGGGACCTGGAATTAAAAGCTGCATGGTTCCACAGAAACCAAAAGACCCAAATTCTTACGCAGCTAAAGTAGCAGGCGAGGAAACACTAGATAATACTATACCAGAAATAGAAGCACAAATATATAGAACGGAGGAAACTGTAGAGACAGAGGAGGATAAGTTCCGCACTCCAAAGAAAACTACAAAGAAGTTTATCCCCACAACACCCCTAAAAACACAAAACCGTTATGAAATACTTCCAATGAAAAAGATTGGAAGCATCAGGCGATGATGACAAGCCTGCAAATTTAAGTTCGATCATTCACTCGATTATATAATATTTGTTTCGACAGTATAACAGAGCAACTAATTGAATTTCTCTTAAATATTGTAACTCTGTTTCTGTGAGGGCGTGAATCATTCCAATGTCATGTTCAATTTTATTTTGTTGATGTGATTGATTCAATTGTTATATTTTACATACAGGGATCTTGCTCAAATATATGTTATTCCATAGATTAGTATATTCTCTACTCGCTCCTAGGTAACGTCACTTTGGTGATAAATGTGGTAACGCCATTTCAGTGATAAATGTGGTAACGCCACTTTGGTGATAAATGTAGTAACGCCACTGTAGTTATAAATGTGGTAACGCCACTTTGGTGATAAATGTTGCAACGCCACTTTGGTGATAAATGTGGTAACGCCACTTTGGTGATAAATGTTGTCACGTCATTGTGGTGATAAATGTACTAACGCCACTTTGGTGATAATTGTGGTAACGTCATTGTGGTGATAAATGTACTAACGCCACTTTGGTGATAAATGTGGTAAAGTCACTTTGGTGATTAATGTGGTAACGCCACTTTGGTGATACGCCACTGTGGTGATAAATGTGGTAACGCTACTTCGGTGATAAATATGGCAACGCCACTTTGGTGATAAATGTGGTAGCGCCACATTGGCAATATTGCTTTATTCTCCACAGATATATTCATGTATCTCGCTATGAAATGTATCATAAAAACTGTTATCACACCATTTCCTATCAATATCACCTGTTTTCATTCTATTGATTATAACGCAATGAATATGTTCATTGTTGATAGTGTAAAACAATGATGGTGCGAAAAGTAATTTTTCTCATCGGTGTCACCCACCCCTATTGATGTACGGCTGCTTTAGAGACAGAGGTAGGTTATAACCGAATGATTGCCTTGTCGTGTAATTTTCTTTTCTAACCTCCAGTTTCAACATTCTGAGTTTACCAGCTTCGCACTGCTAAAAGATGTCGCCGAAAAGCAGAGAGGCTTTGGCTTTCCACCAGACTCACTATTCATAAACAAATCTATGAAGCTGCTAAGAAGAACGTCCCAAACATAGTCCATTTAGCCAAATCGATCCAATACAGTACTAAGATCACGGAGAGTTCCAGCTGCAAAGAGCTCTTCGAGATAACTAACAAACTAATGTCAAGGAACAAATGTACACCACTTCCAACGACCTTTTCTTCACTAGACCTACCAGATCAACTTGCAAATTTCTTGAATGACAAAGTTCAAACCATTATAGATTCGCTTGACAGCACAATTTCAACTGATTCGTCACCATACAGGTATGATGCAGAATTTCAGCGACAACCGTTAGGAGCATTTGAACCTGTTTCTATAGATTTAGTACGGACAATCGTGATGAAAAGTGCGCCAAAGTCTTGTGAACTTGATCCGATTCCGACATCACTGCTGCTTGAGTGCTTAGAACCAATATTGCCTTCATTAACTGATAATATTAATATCTCTCTCTCTCTCATCAGGGGAATTCCCATCATTTTTCAAAACTGCCATCGTAAATCCACTGCTGAAGAAACCAACACTGGACCACAGCGATTTAAAGAACTACCGCCCAGTTTCTAATCTCCCTTTCATATAAAAAATCTTAGAAAAGTTTCTTCTAACTCAGCTTGTATCTCATTTGAATTCAAACAGTCTTTTTATCAATGTACAGTCTGGATATTGCCCTTGCCACTGTACGGAAACTACTCTTCTGAAAGTATTTAGTGACATTCTCTCTGCTTTGCATAGTGGAAAGATTACAGTCCTCACTCTCCTGGAATTATCTGCAGAATTTGACACAATAGACCATGATATATTACTTCATCGTCTCCAGCATGTATTTGGCATTCAGAATATAGCCTTACAGTGGTTCAAGTCCTACTGAGTCAACAGGACACAAATTATATATGCAAATGGAATACACTCCATCCCAGTTGACATATGTTGTGGTGTTCCACAGGGATCTGTTCTTGGACTTGTTCTCTTCATTGTACACTCAGCCGCTCTCAAGTGTCATAGATCATAACCCAGTGTTGCACCAATTGTACGCTGATGACACCCAAATATACAAGTCTAGCCACCCAACTGAAGTTGATGCTACCATCCATGGAGTAGAGAAGTGCATTTGTGATGTGAAATCATGGATGACATGTAACAAGCTGCAGATGAATGATGATGAAACTGAGGCTATTCTGATCACAACACAGACTTTCTCATTCGCATTCTTTACCTCAGACAATACATATCAGCAATACCAACATTAAATTCTCAGTCAGTACGGAATATATGTGTTACTCTAGACGGTACTCTCACACTGCACCAACATGTCATGAACATCTGAAGGGCTGCATATCTTGAATTGAGACGCGTCAGTTACATTCGTAAATATCTTTCAGTTGATGCCACAAAAACACTTGTGTGTTCATTAGTACTTTCAAGACTGGACTTTTGTAACTCAATTCTGTCTGGTTCATCACAATATTTACTCCATAAACTTCAAAAAGTTCAAAGCACAGCTGCACGGATTATCTTTAGAGTACCTCGATCAAAGCACACCTCACCACGGCTCTGTACCCTACAGATACAGAATCAAACACAAAATTTGTTCTCTGTGCTATATTTCAATGACAGACTCCAGTCCAACATGCCTATCCAGCCTCACCCATGTGTATACACCAGCTAGATACTTACGCTCTTCTTCTGATAATCGTATACTCATTATTCCCAAGGTAAAAACGAAGTCCTATGGACAACGTTCGTTTGCATACCAGAGCCCGGCGACGTGGAATGAATTGCCCATTGAAATTAGACACAAAGACACAGTGGTCCCTTTTAAGAGTGCTCTCAAGACTAACCTGTTTCGACTTCAGGGACAAACTTAGCGACTTAATCATGTTTTGTATCTTATATATTTTCAGCATGTTTTTGTTTTCCAATTTCATTGTTTTTGTCATTTGTTGTTCTGTAGTGTAGTCATATCATTACTGATGATGTGAAGCGCTTAGAGCTTTTAAAGATTATGCGCTATGCAAAGTCCTCATTATTATTATTATTTTCACCCAAACAAAATCCAACCGTTAATCTCAGCAACATACGATTCCAAAGTCACAATAGATTATGCTGGTGATCTTACCTTTCTCTTGACCAAGTAATTATTTATGAAAATTGGCAGTATGGTATAATACTATAACATTCTGAAAAGTCATCAATATACATAGCCTCTAGATTGAATACCATAAATCCCCATGTAGCGAGATAATCTTTTCTAGTAGAACATAAACAACGTGTAACAATTCGTCGTCAGAAGATAAACGACCGGATGGAGGAAAACTGGATAGAAAATAAAGACAATAGAAGCCAAAACGAATGAATAGAAAGAAGACATGCGACTGAATAAAAGAACAGCCCGTGGGTAAGGAATATATAAACAAGCAAGACAAGAATTCTGACGGTCTTGTAATTACTGAAACTTGTAATGGCAGCAGATTAGTAAACTAGAATAAAAATCAATGGAATGGATGCTGTTATTTACTAAAAAGAAACTAATCTTATTTAATCAATGATCTTGTCTGCGATATTTATTAGGACTAGGTAAAGAATTAGTAGATGAGTAATTGAGTACCCGTCGGGGTATTTTGTGGCATCCACTGTAAATATGTGATGTACAGTTCCCGCTTTAAATCACTGATTTTCTTGTCTGCAGGTTAATTAAGTCACATTTGGTGTTTAAAGGGCTTTTGCATTTTTGTAGTATTGTTCTCTTAGGGCGTGACTTATATGGAGCATCATTCTGCTCGCATACCTCGGAAGGCACTCTTCCCATCTCAGATTTACGGGTGTTCTCTGTCTAGGATTCTTAGTTCCTCCCCAGAGATGTTAGGCAGACATCCTGTGCAAAACAGATAGAGCCTTGTATTGTATTCTGTCCCGTTTTGAATAAGTTAGGAATAGGCCGAGGTATATGCCTAGCATAGTGTGTGTGTGTGTGATTTGGATTTTTAACGTAGCTTTAACAGTTTTTCAGTCATATCGCTACGGTGTCTGTGGGAGTTTATAATGATGTCTAGCACTCCTACCCAGTCACATTATCCTGATACCAGGCCGCCCAGTCCTAACACTAAACTCTTAATGTTGCGCGATAAGCGAGGCAGCTGTTAATACCATTTTAATAAGTCTTTGGTATGACTCTGCCAGGGATCGAACCCACGACTTCACGCATCCAAGGCAGACGCTCTAACCACTGTGCCACCGGAGCAGTATATTGGACTAAATCAATGTCATATAACGTAAAAGTGAAACCTGATCCGTCCCTCCCCTGCCCCACCCCCAATCAGTGCCCTTGACATTCCTCAATAGGTTTGGATAATGCACTCACCTTCTCACTAGCTCAGCTATGTATTTCGTTGTTGATATCATTCAACTCTCACCAACAAGATATTTCTAGTTTTGAGTAACACCCTTGTTTTCCAAAAATATGTTTAAATTGAAGTATATGTTTTCCTTGTCCACCCATGTGTGTTGTATTTTTATTCATTTATTTCCCATTTATGTTAGAAAGAAATTTCTTTTCAGGGTTATTCTTTGTTTCGTTTATAATGACTGTTGGTTATTTTTAGCTCCCCAAAAAAGACTTTTCGATTGTACTCCCCACCATCTGCCTTTGCTGGCTTTGGGTATTTTTCTCACCTTAGGGTTTCAACGAGGTGTGGTTTCCTTCTCGGTCTGTCTTTTTTTTTAAGGGTTGTACACTCCACTCATAGTATTATGCTAATCCCTTGGTAAATTTCCTTTCCCTTGATCCCTGTTGTTTTAGTTTTCCTCGGAGTGAATTTGCTAAAGTCAGATTTTGTCCATCGTGTATATGCTATAGTGTACGCATTGCTTTGTGTTTTTGTGTTGGACAGCTTTATATCATATTTTTGGAGTTTCCTTATTTTTCCTAATATCATCATCATCATCATCATCATCATCATCATCATCATCAGTCTCTTGACCTAGTGTGGTCGTTGAGGCACTGTATTGCTGAACATCTGACCAGTTCTTTCCTCTTGTCTCGATCATGTGCCAATGCCTGTGTCTCCGCAAAACTTTTCCTGGTCCATTCTGTGATGTTGTCACTCCACTTTGTTATCTGTATACCACTCCTTCTACCACCTTGGAACTACCCTGCAGTACAGTTGTGGATAGACTGTTGGCTCTAGTGACATGGCCATACCATTTCAGCTTTCTCTTTTTGACAGCGGTGAGGAGATCTACAACTCTTCATAATGACCTACTTTGTTTGTGCCTGATGGTGTTGCGCACTTCTTCATTTGTGATGTGGTCCATGTAAGAGATGCCAAGGATTGTTCTGTAGCATCTCATTTCAAGTGCCTGGATTCTTCGTTGAAATTCTGCTGTCAGGGTCCAGGCCCCATATGACTACAGAAAGAATGAAATGACTAGTGCTCTCAATAGTCTTATTTTAGTTTTCAGACTGATATTCTTCTCTCTCCAGATGGGTCTTAGCTTTGACATAGCTGCCATTGTTTGTGCTGCTCGTGACAAAATTTCTGCTCTTGATCCCTCTTCCGTGATTTTGGAACCAAGATATTTGAATTGGCCCTCTGTTTCCAGTTCCTGTCCTCTGACTTTAATCTTGATTGAGATTTGTTTGCCACTATTTGTCATCAGCTTTGTCTTCTCGGCACTTATCTCCATGTCAAATCATCGAAGATGTTTCATCCAGGTTCTACTCTAAATTGGCAAGCTCATCTTCACTGCCTGCCAGCCCATCAGTGTCGTCTGCAAAGCGGAGGTTGGTTATGTTACGCCCTCCAATGCTGACTGTCCCACAGTGGTTTTCCAGGGCTTCGCTCATGATGCGCTAATGTAGTTTTGTATTTTAAAAAAAATCCAAAAGGTATAGTCTGTTTTTTTAAAACTAGATGTGTTTTTTGTTATGCGTGTTTGTATTTGTGTTTGTTTTTATTTGTTTGTTATTGATGTGTTCTTGTTTTATTTGTTTTTTTTTATTATTTTGTTTTTATTATATGTTTGATTTTTTCTTCTGGGTGGAGGAGTTGAAGGTGTAATGTGGATGTATGGCTTTTTAATTATATATTTTTTGTAAGGACCTGAGCCTTTTTATCTTTACCGATCGACACTGCTTCTTGGCGCATTGGATCGGCGAGCCTTGGATTAGTAGAAAAAGAGAAGTAAAATATAGTTTTTGGTTGCCTTAGGGTATATTCCGAAAATGTTTTGTGTACAGGGCTCGAACAGCTTTATTACATGCTATATGAGAGTCCCGCACCCAATCTTGTCTTCATTAAAAGAATTAGCTTTTAATTTCTGATTGTAGTCTAAGTTAAAACGTGAAGAAACACACACACACACACACACACACACACACACACACACAAACACACGCATACATACATGCATGCATGCATGCATGCATGCATGCATGCATACATACATACATACATACATACATACATACATACATACATACATACATACATACATACATACATACATACATACATACATACATACATACATACATACATATATATATATATATATATATATATATATATATATATATATATATATATATATATATATATATATATATATATATATATTCCACTGTTGTCATTTGACTATATGATTTTAGTAACTTGATGAACGGGTAAATTCTTTTCTTTTTGGGGGGGCACCAGACAGATGCCCCCTCCCCCTATTGAAAAAACTAATAAAAAAGTTTCATGTGTGAGTGTGTTCCCCCCGATATGTAGCTTTGTGTTTTTTTAATAAATTCCATTTAATTTAAACCTATCCTTAATTTTTTCCCATCGGGATTATATGATAATAGGAGGATATTTTGGTCCTTAGTGTTTTCCTATGACATTTCCACCCGATCCCAAAGGTCCATCATGGGTGTCTGTCTTTATCTTTTAAAGTTAACCCTGGCTAGGGGTTTTCCTGTATCCTGTGTATGCTATTTGTGTTGTGCTATGTGTATGTTGCTATATGTATTCATATGAATACTGTATGTTTTTGTAAGGATAGCCATTCTTGTCAAATATTTCCCAGTTTTTCTAACCATATAAATACCACTAAACGGTATTTATTTCAATATATATATATTTAAGTTGTATTTAATTACTTTAAAAAATTTTGAATTTGGTACTAAACATGGTGTCTTAGTTTTAATTTAAAATGGTTGAAACCAATCTATTGTTTTAATGTTAGTTCTATTATGTTCCATGTTTGGTAAATTCCTTATTTATATACTAGATCACTTGGATCGAAATGGGATTCGTACAATTTTTTTATTATTGTTTGCACTTCACCCGTCTCGATCTGTTTTGTGATCTTTATTTATTTATTATTAATTCCTTATTCCATTCCAAAAGATTATTTTATATTTCCCTTTAAACGGGCTTTCTGTGTAGATTTTCACAAATCTCCACAGAGTAAACAATTAAATCACCAGTGATTTCATATGATAGCATGCTTTGTTGGGAAAAGAAACAATTCTAAACTATACAGCCTATCTAATCCGTGAGTTGTTTTGTAATGTGTATGTCTCTAGGTGAGCTTTATTCCAAACTCTTTCACGGGCCTGTCCACTTCGCGTAGCGCCATGTGATATAGCCCCGTGCTCTCATTGCTCGTACTTTTCTCCTCCTGAGTTCCCTGAACCCTCCTTATCTAAAATTTTCCCCATAATTTTTTATTGGTCCGCATGCTATCATATTCCTAATTATAAATGAGGTTATTTCTTCTAACAGTATCTTTTGAAATTTGCCATCTAAATATAATATTTGTATATTGCTATATAATTGATTTTGTATAATGTTATTCACAATTTTGTTTCTATCAGTTATATTTGTTAGACATTCTGTCATAACATGTTTTTTGGAAAAAGAAAAGTTTTTGCATAGTGGACATTTTGGCGACACTGCGATCATATGCCGTCGCACTGCTATTTCCCCTGTCAACCATGCATCATGCATGTATTTGAACAAGGTACTTTTCATTTTAATGGATCGAATTTTGACCCAGTTTCCCCATGCCCTATCCCAGTCAATATTTAAGTGTTTTTGTTCTAGATAATTTTTTTCCTTATTTATAGTGTTTCGTGCTAGCCATCTGTATGTGCATTTTGTATCAGTATCCCAAAATTCTTTTACATCCCTATATTTAAACAATAAATCTTTTATTGATCTTAATTTTCTTGGCACATCTAAGATTTTTGTTAATTTATTATTCCTATATATGTCGTTTCTCTGCTTCATAGAGAAACCAAAATAATATATGTAGAGCCCATGCCAAGGTATTTTTGGCTCCGCTTTAATCTTCTTAAATCGATTTAAAATGTTGGTGCATTTAATTAGGGTGGGGTGGGGGGAGACCTAGACCTCCCCTCACCCCCTCCCTATATAGTGTATCTTTGGTTGTGTAATGTATTTTAAAAGCCCATAAGTAGTTAATAATCTCGTTATCTATATCTTTTAGTGTTGCATTTTTTATGTCTACTGTTTTTAATTTGTAATTTAAGTGCACATACATATAGTTTTTTGCAACTTGTGCTCGTTCCATTAAGCATATTGGCAATGGTGCCCAGATTGTCAAATTTTTCTTAATACTTTCTTTTATTTCTTTTAAATTGTCTTCCAGTTCATCTTTTCCAAAATTTACGCCTAATGTTTTTATATTATCTTTAATAAGAAGAGCAGGCAGACCATGTTTCTTACCTCTCCAGTCTCCTATTAATAAGATTTCAGTTTTATCAGGATTTATCTTAGATCCTGAAACTTTTCCAAATTTGTCAAATTCCTTTATTAGTTCATTATAGAATTTTCCATCTTGAATAAAGTTTGTGCAATCATCAGCATGTTGTAACATCTTAACTTCTTCTTTAATGTTTGGAACTTTGATTCCTACAATATTTGGGTTATTCCTTACTTTGGTACTTAAGATTTCTATTGCTATTACATATAATAGCATAGATAGTGGGCAGCCTTGCCTCACTGATCTTTGAATTTCAAATTTTTCCGTTTTTGCTCCATTTACCTGTACAATCGAGTTTATATCATTATACAGAATTTTGGTCCAATTTTGGAAATTTTCTCCAAATCCAAATTTTTCTAGTGTCTTATATATATAGTTTTGCTCAAGTCGATCAAAGGCTTTTTCTTGGTCAATTAGTACCATAGCACTAGTAGTACCATTTATATTTATATGATCAATTATAGTTTTAATGTTTAAGATGTTATTTTGTATATTTCTTCCTTTTGGCCCACTTGTTTGATTTATATTTATAATTGGGTCAAGACACTTTTTGACCCTTTCCGTTAAAATTTTACTCAAAATTTTATAGTCAACATTAAGGAGTGAGATGGGTCTCCAGTTTTTTATTTCAACCCTATTTCCCTTTCCCTTATATATTATTGTTATCATACCCTCCCTCATTGTGTTAGTCATTTTGCTATTTCTAAGTGCAATATTATTGTATAACCATTCTAAAATTGGCGACAACTCTCTGCAGAATTTTTTATAGAATTCCGCGGAAAGTCCATCTCTCCCTGGTGATTTATTTTTACCTAATTTTCCTATTGTCTCTACTATTTCGTCTTGTGATATAAATTCCTCACATTTGTCTCTATGTTCTGAGGTAATTTTCTCACAATTTGTCTCTCGTAAGTATGTTTCTATATCTTCGTCTGCTATTCTCTGTGAAGTATATAGGTCCTTATAGTAGTTCCGTATGTAATTTAATATTTGAGTTTTGTCTTCTAGTATTTCCCTTCCCGTATTTAATCTTTCTAATGTTTTTTCTCCCCCCCCCCCTCTTAATACTTCCCTTTTATATAATCCCCTTGCATTTTCATATAGGTCTGTAAATATACCTGCTTTTATTTCCCTCCCTTTATAGTAATCTTTCTTTAATTTTTCTAATCTTAATACTAGTGTAGTTTTTGTGTTCTGTGTTGTTGTTGTTGTTATTAAATTTTCTATAGCTTCTATTTCTAATTTAAAATTCCTAACCCTTAATTTTGAATGTTTTATTGCTATTTTCTTAAATTTAACTTTTAATTTATCCCATTCTTCTATAATGTCTTTATTCCCTTTATTTTTAAAATCTTCTATTTCCCTTTTTATTTCTTCTGTAAATTCTTCGGTATTTAATATTTTGGCATTTAATTTCCATGATCCGCGACCCCATTTAGTTCTTTTAGATATCCCTACTTCTAAATAAATTAACTTATGGTCCGAAACTTGATAATCTGATATCCCTGATTTTATATATTTATTTGTTCCAAAACATGTGCCCCAAAATGTATCTAATCTACTTGATGTATTCCCTCGTGTATAAGTGTATTCCACCCTTAGTAAATTTAATCGTCTATATATGTCAACCAAATCTAATGATTCCATTATAAGTTTCATTACCTTCATAATCCCTAAGTCGCAAGGTGTTATATTTGTGTTTCTGTCTATGTCGTCCTCAACCCAATTAAAATCCCCACCTATTATCAAATTGTTTCCTATATAGTTGTCTAAGTACTCCTTAAGTTGTATTGCAAAAGCTCGTTTCATATCATAAGATGCTGGCATATATATGTTTAAAAAATGACAATTCTCTATTTTTAAATGAATTAGTCTACCCCTAAAAAACGCACCCTCCTCTATTCTTTCCCATTTACTTCCTACTTTATTTTTGATCATAATTGCAACCCCTCCCCCTTTATCCCTCCCTATATAGTCATTTTGAATTATAATGCAATCCAGCTTTCTTTCAATTTGTTCTTTTAATTCGTCTGTTAGTCCGTTATGTGTCTCTTGAATAAACAGTAAATCAAAATCCCCTATTTGTATTAACTTATTAACCTTTTCTTGGTTTAATCCATTAACATTTAAGGACAGTACACGGAAGTTTTGTTCTTCCATTTCTGGTTTGTCTCCAGGTGGCCGCTCATTTTAGTGGTTATAAATTTATTGACTATTGTTTAAATTTAAGCGCTTGTATCTTCCCCCTTTTGAGGGGAGCCTGGGTCATTGTTCTCAAATTGGGTATCACTTATAGGTATTTCAAAATCACTGGTGATATTTGAAAAGAACAAAGTGTTAATGTATGTATCTATTTCGGTGTCATTGCCAATTGTCGTATTAAGTGTATCCATGTTGCAGTTTTTTTCATTTCCATTTGTAGAATATAACTCAGTTTGTGCTTGACTCATTTCTGATTCTTTTTCTTGGGGGATTTTTTCCATCTCCCCAGGGGAGGGAAGTGGTTTTTCAACCTCCCCCGAAGACGGAAGCACCTCCTCAGAAGAGGAAGACAGGCTCTCCGCCTTCCTCTTCTTGTTTGGTTTTTTGTTCTGAGTTTTTTTGGGCGTTGAGGTTCGTTTTGGTATTGGTTCTATCCCCTGAGGAAAAGAACTCTCAACTGCTTCAGCTATTAACACCTCAAAAGGATTCGTGTGCGAAAACGTTGGAATACTCACCCCCGCCCTAGGTTCCTTCCTCATTCCCACCTGAACCCACCCTTCATTGGGGTTATTGTTAACTTGGGGCTCCGACTGTAGTACATCTGAATAAGAGGGTCCTTGTTTTTGCGTCACCCCCTTACAATCCCAAGGCCCGTGCCCTAGTTGTCCACACTTACTGCACTTGCGGTCTCTCTCGCAATCTCTGTACCATGATCGGATTCTAAAGCCCAATACATAGAAAAAAGGGGGTATCTTGGATTCTTGCCCCTTTTCAACCCTAATCATTCTCACGGCTGAAGTAATACCATTAAATCCCCATGAGTCCGCTAGTTTATTTCCCTTACTGGCGACATGAAACCTTTCGTACATTTTCCTTTCTATCTCGACTGTATCGATATAAAAAGGAAGCCCATGAAAATGAATTTCAGTCATTTTTGGCCCTAGCTCTCTTTCAATAGGCGGGGCCTCATGCACATGCATTGTGATGCCTTTCACCATAAAAGATTCAACATCTAAAATTGCTGTTTCTTTGTCTTTGGGATAGAGCATATATCTCTTCGGTCCAGCATTCTGGAGCGCCGCTATTTTCCTCATATCTACGGACATGGCCTTAAGGGCCGCTAGAATCTCCACTTGTTTGGGAGTTGCATCATCACCTGATATCAAGAGCTGGCAACCCTTAGGGTGATGTGCAATTAGCACATTGTCAACTACGGTACAATCATAATACAAATTTAGTCTAGACCTGCTTCCCCTAGGGAATCCAGAACCCTCTCCCGCATGTTCAGCCATTGTGATAATTGGAGTACAAAATGTATCAATGTATAATGAAAAAGTGATTCAACTTAAAGTATAAAGTAAAAAAGTGCAGTGAAACTAATTAAACAATTGTGATATAAGCAAAAATAGAAACCTACCCCAGCTGGAATCAGCTAACGGGTAAATTCTTTTTGCCGCTCTTTTTACTTTCTCCTTTTAATGTTTCGCGGTTTTTCTGTACGTAGGAGGTTACATGTGTACCCCCCTCCCCCTTTATTCGTACCCATTATCCGTCTTTCTTTGGTCTGGATTTCATAATTCCAAGCTACTGCTATTTGGTTTTATTGATTGTAGTATTTGTTTGTTAGTATTTTTTTGTTTAAGACATTGTTTCACATGTCGGTCATCGCTTTCTCTTAATTGGGGTTATGAATGGCTTTGTGTTGTATTTGTTTCAATTTTTGCCGTTTTTCGCTTCTTCTGTCGGTGATGACACGTGTCCTGTTGTATACATTGTTAATTTGCTACATGGTAGCTTGTGTCATTACGATATCCTTTTTGTAGCGTTAACCTAGATGTAGGTCAGGCTTTGATGAACGACAGTGAATTGCTCCCACGCAGATGCCTCTATTTACCGTATCACATCCTAAATTAGGTGTCACGCAGATGCTTCCATTTACCGTATTACATCCTAAATTAGGTTTCACGCAGATGCTTCCATTCGCATCACATCTTAAATTAGGTGTCACGCAGATCAGAGGCGTAGCTATGATATTTTGCGCCCGGGCACGAACTATAAAATTGGCGCCCCACATATGCTGCTTTTTATCAACGCTCAACACGTGCAGACGGAACCAGCTGTACGCAGAATCCGTATCTCGGCTGGCTGCAGTGGTTGGCAGGCAGCATCATCACTGTGGATGGCAGACGTATCAGATGACACGTCTGCTGAGCCGCTGCAGCGATCTTGTGACCGATTTATTACCTTTGTTTACTTATTATAATGTAACGTCGTAAGCCTCAATTTGGCGCCCCTGTACTTTGGCGCCCGGGGACATATGTACCCCCTGCCCCCCCCCCCCCCTAGCTACGCCTCTGACGCAGATACTTCCATTTACCCTATCACATCCTAAATTAGGTGTCTGTGTGTTAGTATGCTTTTATGGTCTTTCCAGGTTCTTTGTATGGTGTTTTTTTTTTTCGTTGTTGTTGTTATATTTCTGGTTCTGACCGTGTGTGTACAATTGTCTGTCTGTTTTTTTTCTGGTTCCTCGTTAGTTGTTTATTCTATGTATATTTTTGATACGGTAAAATATTGGATTGTGTAGTCGTATTTGCTAGCGAATAATTTGTGACGTCTGATATAACGTCCACAAAATATTATTTATCCGGAATCCATATTGACTGTCTTCTTGTTTCGATTACATAAAATATAAATTTTGATGATTTTGTTGGCATAGCAATTTATCATTTATTTTCTCAGTATATAATAGTGAGTTTCGGTCAAAACGGCCCGTTGCATTTATCATTTTTTGTTTTATAATATTTCTTTTATTATTTAGTGTTTCACACACTAGGATTAAATTAATTTTGTTGTCAATTAGTTTTTTGCATAGTGGATATTTTGAAAGGGCTCGTATTACTTTCTTTTATATACCAGTTTTCCAGTCCACCATGCGTCATGAAGGTATTCGAAAATTTGTTATATCTTCTTTTTTTAATTTTTTTTATTTAACCCAATGTTCCTATTTAGTATTCCAATTTAATTATGGTTTAATTAGTTCCACCTTATCGGGGGGGGGGGAGGGGGTAATTTATCTTGCTTTATAGTGTCATAAATGTCATTATGATATTTCGTTTCCCATATCTTGCTTTTGGGCTCTGTATTCTTTCATCACTATAATCTGTCTGTAAGAAAATTTGGACGCCTTTATTAGTTTAGTGAAATTATTGTTATTGTAGACCTCCTTATTATGCGGCAATAAATAGCCGAACCAGTGTCTATATATATATATATATATATATATATATATATATATATATATATATATATATATATATATATATATAATACAGTAAGAAGTCCATTATATTAAACTCATGCCATATTGAATTAAGAAGATATGTCTGGGTTATCTGTATTTTTTCCAAAAACGTAAATTCTCTTACACCCCAGATCATTTTATGTCTATTTATTTTATTAATTATTTGATTTAGATTTAGCATTTTGCAGTTAGTGCATAGATATACTCCTAGAACTTTTAGTTGTTTTTTAATTTTATCTATCGGTAGTTGTTTGTCACGCCTTTTCCAGTCTCCAATTCACTAAAACTTTTAAATTGTTTTATTAGGTGATTATATGAATCGAAAATAGTAATAAAATTTGATATATCATCCGCATGTAGAATTTTTTTTAATTTGATTTTTATGGTTTGGAATAGTACTTCCTTGTATATCATCGTCATTTTGAATTGCTCTTTTTATCGTTTCGATTCCGATTACATACAATAACATTGAAATGGGGCACCCTTGTCTGATCTCGTGATGGTGCCCCATTAATTTATACGGTAGATTGTATTTTATTGCATCAAGTTTGTATCTAGCTTATCAAGTTTTCTCCGAAGCCGTTTTTCTTTAATGTTGCAAGTATAAAACTTATTTCTGTTTTGTCAAAAGCCTTCTCTTAATCAAAGAGAATTAGGGCGCCGCTTTAATCGTTTGTATACAAGGATAGAATATTAACTGAAATTTGTCTCCCTTCTTCGCCGCATGATTGGTTGGTTATTCATAACTAACTCGCTCAGTGAGTTTTTCAGCCTGTTGGCTAATACAGTACTCAATATTTTATAGTCGATGTTCATAAGGGAGATTGGGCGCCAATTTTTTTAATTCTAATTTTCTCCTTTATTTTTAAATATAAGGGTTATGAGTCCGGTTTTCATGGTTTCTGTCCTTTGCCCATTTATGAAAATTTCATAAAAATTCTGTAAAATAAGACTATTTGTCGTTTTAAATTTCTTGAAAACTCGGCCGTTAGGCCATCTAGGCCTGGTGCCTTGCTTTTAGTCATCATTTCAGTGGCCTTTTCGATTTCTTCGGTTGATATTATCTGTTCGCACATTTCCCTTTCTTTCTGCTTGATAGTAGAAACATTAATATTATTTTAGAATTTTTGTACATTTTCATCTGATATATTTTTGCTTTTATATAGTGATTGATGGTAGGACTTTATACTGATAGAATTTCGTTTTTCCTTTCTATCACAGTGTGTTTTTTTTTCTTGGAGTTTTAGCATCGCTCTTTCATTCACTCTTCTTATCTCATCCCTTTTGTATATTTTTCCACAATGTTGTATACATCATGAAATAAACCACTTTTTTTTCTCCGTTTATTTTGTATAATTGCATTTTTATCGAGGACTTTCCAGGTTTTTATTCTTTTGGTCATCACTGGTGTTATTGTTAGTTGTTGTACCTTTAAAGAGTCGATGTCAGATCATTGCCTCCAAACTCTGACCCAGTTTATATGAGGGTTTTCCTCTTGTACCTTATTTTTGTTTCTTTTCGTTTCTAGTTCGCAAATCCAGTCATACGTCTTGTCCTTACTTAGTGCCCATAATTCTTTGTAGTCCCTATATCTATATAAATTTTCTTTAGTCCCCTTATATAAGTGTGGTGTGTCTATTTTCTTACTCAATTTGTTGTTTGTGTATATGTCTTTCTGTTTCTCATTCCAAATCATAGCCAAGAAATGTATACTGCTTCCCATGGTGTTTGTAAAGTGTTACCTAACCTTTTAATCCTATTTATTATATTTTTACATTTTATTAGGAAGGGATTAGGTAAGGCTAATCCCCCCTTTTGTTTAGGTCTAAGTAGTGTTGACTTTTTTATGTTTTATGTAGTGTGTCTTGTAATTCCATATGTAATCTATTCTATCAATATCAATGGTTTCTAGTGTTCTATTGTTAATGTCGACAGGGTTTCGTAAGTATGTCAAATTTGAATATATAAATGTTTTTGCAACCTGTGAACGTTCCATTAGACTAAGTAGCGTGACTGCCCAGCACCGTAAATATTTAATTAAATACACTTCAATTTTCATAAAATTCAAAATTAATTTACACTATATCCAAATTAAGAGAATTGTGTGATTACCCACATAGAGAGAAATCACAAAGTAAGACAACTGTGACAAGAATTTTAATGAAAATGGCTATCCTTACAATAACACAAAGTATAAACTTAAATATAGCAACATACAAATAGCACCAACACAAATAGCAAACACAAGGATACTAGGCGACCACTAGCCATGGTCAAATAAAAAAAGAATAAAAAGTAGAATACTAGTTTTGGGTAGATCAAATCCCATCTAGTAATGATCTACTTAAAGATACACTAGGGAAGAAAAATACCCCTTTTCAAACATATAACCCCGATGGGGAAAAATTAAATGGGGAGATCAATGGAAAATAAAAACAACCAAAACAACATATCAGGGGGAACACACAAACATAAAAACTTTTTACCTTTCTTTTTTGATTGATGGGGGGGGGGGGCTGCACATGTCTGATGCCCAAAAAAAAAGAAAAAAAAAGGATTCTGTATGCGGAACAGACAAGACATATACGCAAACAACAAATTGAGTAAGAAAATAGACACACTACACTTATATAGGGGGACTAAAGAAATTTTATATAGATATAGGGACCACAAAGAATTATGGGTACTAAGTCAGGATAAGACATACGACTGAACTAGATACAAAATTAACTACAAAATAAGGTAGAGGAAGAGAATCCACATATAAATTGGGCCAGACTTTGGAGGCATTGATCTGACATCGACTCTCTAAAGGTACAGAGTGTTATCTATACGTACCTCCACAACGCCTGGCTTACGGGCGAAGTGGCACTTAGAAGACGAATGATTCATACCCCTATTCGGTGCCCTTTATGCAGAAGTGCCCCGTTCACAAAATATCATACAATGACCCAATGTGACAAAACAAAGGAAGAAAGGATCAAACTAATTATGGAAATAATGAAGATAGACAAATACGACAGAAGTCATACTCTTCCTGGACGGAAACTTTAACAAAAAGTTAATACGACAAATAACTGACTATATAACGAAGACGTTAATAGAATGTGCACCACAAATGAAGGTTAGAAAATAATAGCCTTTCGTTTTATAAAATAAAAAGAAACTTTAAAAAAAATAATTATAATTTTAGTAATGCTGTTCGTTTGATTCAATTTAATTTAATTTAATTTTTTAATATTTTAATATAAAATTATAAATGAAACCTTATCGATGTAAGTACATTAATGATGACGCTATGGTGCTATATCACATGGCGCTACGCGAAGTGAGCAGGCCTATGGTAGAGTTTGGAAAAATCCCCCCATTAGGACACTTTCTTTTTAGTCTATGTAGAAAATATATAGAAAATTTTCAATTTTCAATTTTTAATTTAAATTTTGCACCTCTCTTTTTCTGGATAATATATCTATTATTTTTCTTTCATGTCTAGATCCCTTACTAGACATGATACCCATTAAAGGGTAAACTTAAACAACATTTGGAAAATTTTTCAGACTAATTAATCTAAATAAATAAAGGACGGCCCTAATTGAGTCAGGAAATGTATAACTAAATAAATTCGTACAAGTCCTGACTCAAGGCAGACGGACCAAGATAATTACATTTTAATAGAAAGTAAATTGAAGCACAGTAAATCTATAATTAAATACACTTCAATTTACACAAAATTCAAAAATTAACTTAAACTGTATCTAAATAAAGAAAATTACGTGATAACCCATATAGAGAGATATCACAAAGTAAGACAACTGGTGAAAAGATTTTGAATGAAAATAGCTATCCTTACAAAAACACAAAGTATAGACTTATATATAGCAACACACAAATAGCACCAACACAAATAGTAAACACAAGGATAATAAGGGACCACTAGCCATGGTCAAAAATAATTAAAAGTGGAAAACTAGTTTGGGTAGATCAAATCCCATCTAGTAAGTTTCTACTTAAGTAACACTAGGGAAAGAGAACTACCGGTACCCCTTATGAAACATATAATCCCGATGGGACAAAATTAAATGGGGAGTAAATGAAAATAAAAAACAACAAACAACATTTCAGGGGGAACACACACTAACATAAATACTTCTACTTTTTTTATTGGGGGGATCTGTCTGGTGCCCCCCACCAAAGGAAATGGACAATAATAAGTATTTATTTTATTTTTTCAAAACTTTAAAAGAAAAAAGATAAAAAAGAACCTAAAATTATATTTAAAAAAATTAATTTGGTTAACTCTAGATAACGCCTTAATGGGACAAATACAAATGAGTACGTCATGGGGCTATATCACATGGCGCTACGCGGAGTGAGCAGGCCTATGGAAGAGTTTAGAAAAACACCCCATTAAGGTAATTAGATTAATTAAATTAAATAAGTAAAGACGACCCTAACTGAGTCAGGAGAAGTACAGCCAAATAAACTTGTACAGATCCTGACTCAAGGCAGGCGGGCTAGAGGATTTTAAATATATATAAGGGAAAGTGAGACACATCCAAGAATTAAAAACTAAATTCCAAATTTGATAACTGAATATAAATAATTAAAAGTAGACAAATGTGATAACCCATTTAGAGGCAAATCACAGAATAAGAAAACTGATTGAATTTGAACAAGAAAAGGCTATCCTAACACAAATCCAATATATAGATTATATATAGCATACACACAAATATCACGAACACAAATAGCAAACACAGGATATAGGAGACCACAAGCCATGGTCAAAAATCAAAGTAAAGTGGATACCAAGATGGGTAGATCAACTCCAACATCGGAATTCCCTTTTTAAAAACACTGGGAAAAGAAAAAAAACCTTGTCAAACTTTATAATCCAGATGGGACAAAATTAAATGGGAATTTAAATGGAAATAAAATAAAAAAAACAAATAACTACGTATCGGGGGATGCACAAACATACATAAACGCGTTTTACTTTTTTTGATGGGGGGGGGGGATCTGTCTGGTGCCCGCCCCCCCCCCCCCAAAAAAAAAAGAGAAAATACAATCACGGACTACATTACGAAACGATGTTTAGATGTGGACAAGTAATTACGATTAAGAAAAAGGTAAACAACTTTCTCCTTCTTCAAAAGTAATTTTTATCTATTTATGATGTTGTTTTAAAATAATTAATTTTAATTTTTTAATTTTTTTTAAATGGTGGTGGGCCATCACACACACCAAAAATGTAGTTACGCTTTTTAATTAATTAATTTTATAGAATAGGGAACTTAATGGGGAAAGTACATTATGAGGACGTCATAGGGTTATATAACATGGCGCTACGCGGAGTGGACAAGCCTGTGGAAGAGTTTGGAACAACAATCCATTAACGAAAACATTTTTATATTAGAATAGTGAAAGATTCTGAACTTTTGCATGCTAACATCCACAAAACTCTTTCTCTGTGCAACTCCTGCACTGCACAGAGAACCTAAATTCATGGGAAAATAAACCATTCCGAAAGATTTTCAAGGTTAAAAAACTAAACTAAAAAAGGACGACCTAACTTGAGACGGAAGAAATACAGCCAAAAATAAAAAACATGTACAGACCCCGACTTTAGATCAGTCGGACTATATAAAGATAAATATAGAAAGAAAAGTGAGACACAGTAAAATAAACATATATAAATAAAATACCTCACTTTACCGAAATTCAAAATTAAATAAAACTAAAGGTATGTACTACCTTAAATAAAACCATTAACGTGATGACCTAATTAGAGGTGGAAATCACGAAATAAGACAACTGGTCAAATTCGAACGAATAAGCTATCCTAACAAGAAAACAATGTATATATACATATATAGCACACAGACAAATAGCACCAACATTAATAGCAAACGCAGGATATAGGAGACCACTAGCCATGGTCAAACCAAAATAATTAAGAAAGTGGATCCGAAGGAGGGTAGATAAATCCCACCTCGGAAAACCCTTTTACAGCAACACTAGGTAAAATGAGAATAAATATATATTTATTATTATTATTATTATATTTATTATTATTATTATATTTATTATTATTATTATTATATTTATTATTATTATTATATTTATTATTATTATTATTATTATTATTATTATTATTATATTTATTATTATTATTATATTTATTATTATTATTATTATTATTATTATTATTATATTTATTATTATTATTATTATATTTATTATTATTATTATTATATTTATTATTATTATTATTATTATTATTATATTTATTATTATTATTATATTTATTATTATTATTATATTTATTATTATTATTATATTTATTATTATTATTATATTTATCATTATTATTATATTTATTATTATTATTATTATTATATTTATTATTATTATTATTATATTTATTATTATTATTATTATATTTATTATTATTATTATTATATTTATTATTATTATTATATTTATTATTATTATTATTATATTTATTATTATTATTATTATATTTATTATTATTATTATTATATTTATTATTATTATTATTATATTTATTATTATTATTATTATATTTATTATTATTATTATTATATTTATTATTATTATTATTATATTTATTATTATTATTATATTTATTATTATTATTATATTTATTATTATTATTATATTTATTATTATTATTATTATATTTATTATTATTATTATATTTATTATTATTATTATATTTATTATTATTATTATTATTATTATTATTATTATTATTATTATTATTATATTTATTATTATTATTATATTTATTATTATTATTATTACTATTATATTTATTATTATTATTATATTTATTATTATTATTATTATTATTATTATATTTATTATTATTATTATTATATTTATTATTATTATTATATTTATTATTATTATTATATTTATTATTATTATTATATTTATTATTATTATTATATTTATTATTATTATTATATAAATATAAATTTTATATAATCCCGATGGGATAAAATCCAGATGGGAACAACTAATTTTAAGAGAACTTAAAGAAAAAAAAAACCGACATAAACTACATATCGGGAGGAGCACATACACACATAAAAACTTTTTACTTTTTTTGAATTGGGGGGGGGGGGCATCTGTATGGTGCCCCCTCCCCCCAAAAATAGAAATAGACAAATGTGTAGTTTGTTTCCAAAGATTAAGACCACGACAACATGCTTTACATTGTAACGCTTGCCAAAAGTGGCAGCATTGTAAATGTGAGATAGATATGTGTATTATTATTAAATTGTGTGTGTGTGTGTGTGTGTGTGTGTGTGTGTGTGTGTGTGTGTGTGTGTGATTTGGACACTTTAACGTTGCTTTCACAATTTTGCATTCCTATTGCTACGATATATGCAGTGTGGCAGTTTATAGTGATGTAGAGCACTGAGACATCATGCCGCAGATATGTAGCATTATGTCCCACCCAGTCACATTATCCTGACACGAGGCCTACCAGTCGAAACACTAAACTCTTTTTGCTGAACGCATAGCGAGGTATCTCTTAGTACCATTTTTATAAGTCTTTGGTAAGACTCGGATGGAGTTCAAACCAACTCCCGCAACCGAGGCAAACACTCTACCCGCTAGGACACCGGAGCGGTAATGTTAATAGTAGTAGAAGCAACAGTAGTAACAGTGGCAAAAATACTGCTAGTGGTTGGTAAAATAATATTAATCTTACTGCTGTAGCTGCTATTATGTTGACGTTGTTTCTTTTCTTCAAAGGAATATCATAGACACTGTATCGACAGTTATGTAGTGGTGAGGAGACGCTGAGTGGGTGGCGTTGCAAGGACTGTTCCCGACTTCCTCCACCAATGATTATGACAAATGACAGTCTCAACAATATGTTGAACATTTTGCCAATAGCAGCAAGTACACATCTGACTGCAATGAATACTGACGTCATTAACAGTGTCAATGATTCTGACATGCCGATCAACAACTCTTCAGTCCAGTAAGATATATATCCTTTTATTTCATCTTCATTTAATCGATCTAAACGTAAGAAACAAATACATAATAAATATGCATCATTTTCACATTAGGTAACCACTTAAATGTTCTTTCCCCGCCCCCCCCCCCTCCCCATTGCCACCAGATGTTAGTTTTCATAGCTGGATAGCGTCCTAAAATACAGAAGTGACATGAACCTTTAACATAGATGCCTCCTTCAAAATCACGGAAAATAAAGAAGAGTGGGTTCATTATTTTATAATCTTTGAGAATTTTATTATGTTGTAAATTTCCGTTCAATACAATACAAATTAAATGGTATGTAGTTGAGAAATTAATAAGATTACATATTATGATTAGCTAACTAGTGTTCTGGAGAAATATATATATATATATATATCTATATATATATATATATATATATATATATATATATATATATATATATATATATATATATATATATATATATATATATATATATATCTATCTATATATATATATATATATATATATATATATATATATATATATATATATATATATATATATATATATATAAGACACTGAATAGCATAGTATCCGAAAAATACTACATGCTCGATTTAAATATTCTTTATTCACGAAATCGAATTTTAATGTTTTTTATACAGGTCCATACAGGAACCGACGTTACAGCTCAGACTAAACCATCAACCAGACTTTCATATCGCTCTTACTGGCTCCAAAATGTCGCGTCCAAAACTTGTGGAGGCTGATGCATATTCATACACTGTCAAGGTTAGTAGTAATATTGGTAATTGCCATAATGTCATCATCGTTATTGGTCATATTTGCAGAGGTGTTGGCGGTGGTTACAGTGCTGTTCGCACATTTGAATATTTAATTATCTTTCTTCTAGCGTAAAAGGGCAGGCGTAACAATCTGGTTGTGCTCTGTCCGCTCTTAAAAGATGCGATGCCCAGCCACCATATTACTGGTTCAAACAAAGCATGCTTATATATCTTCGATTATATAAATAATTAAATCTATTTTAAAACAACAAAGTAAATATATGTAAAATGCAGTGCCGAATTAAATCTCTCACAATAAATTAATACTCTCTCTCTCTCACACGCACACACACACACAAACACACACACACACACACACACACACACACACACACACACACTTTTATGTGGAGGATAACAAAAGTGAGCAAAACTGTGCAAAAGTATGCCAATGCGATCCGCTGTCTCTCCCTTCCCTCCTGCGACAATGGCATGGTTGCCCGCATAATATACTACGTTCAACACTTTTAAAAGCAGCGAAAAAAAAATTGAAATTAACACCAGTATTAGGTCTTGGAGAAGGGAAACTTACACAAACAACTCTATTGTATCTGCATCCAGCCCCATTATCAAATCCACATTTATGTGGATATTAGTGGATTCCTCTGTCTATAGACAATGCAGGGTGATTGTTTTCTTAGTCATGTGCGTTTGGAACATTTGGGAAAGATTGGAATGTCTGGTCATATCCGGTAAGTTGGTGACTCATTCTTTGGCTTTTTCATTTTCCGTGGTAGTCCCGGGTATTTTAAGGTTCAAAAATATACTTGTCCACATAATCTTTTTGATATTATCAGTACATACATACATACATACATACATACATACATACATACATACATACATACATACATACATACATACATGGATTTAGGTCGCCTACGCATCAGGTGCTTTCGACACCAATTAAGTCCTGTAGGTCTGTATTTTTAATTAGTCCGTACTGTGTGGAAGGTGACACCTCCGTAACCATACTTATGAACAAATGTCGCACTTAACGAACATGTCCGAAAGTTGAAGAAAGAGCAGTCATCGGTGGGACAGAGAACGCCAAGGATGGCTCTGTGCCAGTATCTTGCCACCTAAACAAGCAAGTGGGAGAAAATGTGCCAATAAAACGATAACCATGGAGTCATCACCACGCACAAAACAGATTGCGAGAAAATCAAACGGGATTTGAGCGTTTTTAAGGAAAGCTCAATGGTAGAAGGTTTTTTCCCTTATTTAATTTAAGTCTGTTTATTGATTATTCATTGTATCTTACAATTTAGTGATCCAGTGTAGTATTCATCTATACTACTTTATTTTTTCAACATCTGTAGTCAATTCTACATTCCATATTTGTCTACAAATCCATCCTCACTGCTTTGTCTAAGGGGATACCCTGGACCATTCTATCATAGTCCTGACTGAACTAGGTAGGGACGTCCCTGACATGACGGAATAAATGACGGCAGAAGAGAGGCAGCTTGACATAGAAAGACAACTAGAAGAGTACAACAAAAAAACACCAAGAAATGCTGGATGCAAGGAAAGCAGGAAGAAGTAGTGGGCTTGAAAATTACTTTGATATAATACCGTGATCGAGGGAGAGCATGACAATAAATAGATAATAGCTTACCACGCAGAAGGATGCCAAACCCTTCAATTTCTAGGGGAAACCTTCCCCAGGCAGGCTGAAACCTTAACAGCGCTAAAAGTAACGGGATATCGATGAAATCGACGCCCTATATATCATGTACCCCAACACCTTTGATAAAGCAGGGAGAATTCACGGTACAAGGGATAAGAGTTCTGGTGACTGACCCCAAATCATAAAGGAGATAGAGGCCAGAATGACAGATGTCTTTATCTTGGGCCTACCCTGCGAAATTCATTCGCAAGAGATCACGCCCAAAATAATAAGCAAATATGGCATTTCCATCAAGATCAATAAAATGGCCACTATTTATGGATTTAATGTAAAGACTGGGGAATGCATAATCCAGGTGCCAAAAGAAGAGGCAAAGAAGTCCCCAGATATGTTTACGTCATGGGAATTCTTCTTAAGACCTGGTACAGGGGCTGTGAAAGAGAGCGACCCTGTACTTGGTGTATAATAAAGGGTCATGCAGCGAAGGACTGTACAAGTCACAAAAGAACAATAATAACAACAATACCTATGCAGGGAAAGTGGCAGGGGCCCAATCCTGCACAACCAGCAGCACCTTTGAGCCCATCACCACAAGGGGATCTACCGGAGTATGCCACTCCAATTAAAACATCCAGGCGAAGACCAAAAAAATGATAGACGTGAGTACCAGAAACAGATATTCCAGTCTAGTGGAAGAAGAAGATGATGACATGAAATCCTCCCTCGATTTCTCAGCTTTGAGGGATGGCTCAGAGGATTTAAGCGGAATGGAGCCCTTAGAGGCCACCCCTATCCCCAGCCAGAGGAAGCAGAATATGACAAAAACATTGTCAGGAATCTCATCCTCCAGCATCGATACCACAAACGAAGAGACAAAAACCATAAAGGAGATCCCAGCAGTTAACAAAAATAAAACACAAATGAGAGAAACCATCAAACTGTAATCGCCAAATGTACCAAACACTCAAGAACAAGACCCCATCACAGAAATGCAACAAAATTGTGGACTAACCACAGAAATCTTAACAATAAACGACCTGGATACTGACACTGAGGAGGGAAATGACACAGAAAATTCGAAACAGGATGACAAAACAAACGAAATGACAAAGAACGAAAGTACAGACAAAGAAGAGGGGCCAGTGCCCCTATATAAACAAAATTTGTAAATAAATAGGACTTAAGTTTCAATTATAGATGTACAAAAAGATAACAATACAGCCACCTTGAGGTGTATCAACCACAAATGAAATGAAAAAACTTCCATATTGCATCAGTTAACACAAATGGATTTGACACAGATAAAATGACAAAATTAATAACACTTATAAATTATCACATTATCCAATAATCAAAGATATATAGAAGAAAAGGATGTGGAATTGGATATTCATGACAGAGATGGTCTCACACAAACACATATATATATATATATAATTGCAAACATACATGCATAAATAGTATTATCATGGGATGGACCGTTCAGGTAAGACGAAGGGTGCTGACTATGTTGACCTTAGTTTGAATATCTTTTTCGGTTGGATGGGGAAAAGAATAATTGTGTTTACAAACCCAGAAATTGATTTGTTCATCAGGTTTAGCCCAGTATATTCCAATGCTTTTAGTATATTCCAATGCTGTATTATTGTGGGCTCTATTGTTGCAGTAAATGAGAATTTCTGATTAATTTTGGACATGCCATCTAGTGATTGTTTACAAATGTAAAGCTGTAGCAAATAAGGATCCAAATATATATGGTAGCGAATTGGACAAAAATTTATAAAATGTTGCTTATGATCATACTTATTGTACATATACAGGGCATACAATAACTGTTAAACCTTCTTGAAATCACTCCTATTTCAATAATAATAATAATAATAATAATAATAATAATAATAATAATAATAATAATAATAATTTTGTATTTCTTTACCCACATTCTATTTAAAATTAATAAGTTAATTATTAGTTATTTTAATTAAAACTACAACAGGAAACACATTTTTGGTCTCAGATTTACCGATGAAGGCCGTATCAGTGTTGTTTACATGCATCTTGTCAATTTTAAATACATTCACACATACTGCACCAAATTTAAATAATAATAATGATAATAATAATAATAATAATAATAATAATAATAATATTAATAATAATAACCTGAGTATTGCTCTCGTGCATTATTCCAACGATGGTTGCGATCAACTTTGCATGGTCCTCAAACCTCCGTTCCAAGAACTCGAGGATATTAAGATCATCCTCAGCACAATTTTGTATCACTTGTAGATCATTATATATACTTAAAATGTAGTCCTGTAGCTCACTAGTTAAAGTTTCTTGAATAAAGAGCAGTAAAATCAATAATAAAAGTATATATTGCATGGTATTTTCGCTGGTCTAAATCCGGAATGTTCCTAATTTAAAATAGCGAGGTTGTCATAGCCAGAGCGACCTATAGCGAAGACGTCCTTGGTAATACTCGAACCACGAATGAAAAGTTTCAAGCTGTAAATGCATAGACTGAATACACAAACGATACATCTTAGCACTCTTCATGAAATGGATCTTTCGTCGCAAACAGCTGCATACAACGTGTGAATTAAGGATTCTCGACATATGATATTCACATTCCAACCACCGCTATGTAATTCAAAATATACATTGTAAAACGTGAAATTGGATTTCTCGACAGACCGCTATGTAATTCAACAGGTACAATCAAAAAACTCAGTATATGAAATGGATCATTCAACTACTGCCGTGTATTTCAAACACCACAATTTGAAATCTCAACATATAAAATATAACTTTCAATCACTACTGTTTGATTCAACAGTTACAATCTAAAATCTCGGCCTACAAAATGGAACTTTAAGGACAAAAATAAAATCTCGACCCACACAATGGAACTTTAAAGGACAACGATTTATGATTCAACACGTGAAATTGGATTTCTCGACATACGACATCGAAATTTCAACGGCAAAGTTCTGATTGGACCAGCTTTTGTCCGCTACGGCGCCTCATAGCCCTGCGGCGTGATTCCTTTGTTCTGTTCTGTTTTATTCAACTGTTGTTAATTTGTAGTCAGAATCTTGCTTTTCAATCGCATTTGTAGAATTTCTTGATTTTTTGTGTTGTTGTGGTGGTTAGATAGTATGGATAGTGGCTCAGCAGCAGCATACGTCTACACTCTCTGTCTGAGAATCTCGAAGAAATAACGGACTTCAAAGGATACATCCTAATATCGTATTTCTCTGATTGTCTTGAGTGTTTCTGAGATTCAAA
Organism: Unio delphinus; assembly: GCA_029339505.1. Classification (NCBI taxonomy): domain Eukaryota; kingdom Metazoa; phylum Mollusca; class Bivalvia; order Unionida; family Unionidae; genus Unio; species Unio delphinus. Next base: position 4,349,621 of record JAQISU010000091.1, read on the forward strand.
TCTATGTCTCCTTTTTTTTTACTAAACCTTTTATTTCTGAATAACGATATGACTTAAAGCTGATTGTTAACATGTGAATGATTACTGCATCTCTCATCACAACTTTCTCTCTCTCTCTCTCTCTCTCTCTCTCTCTCTCTCTCTCTCTCTCTCTCTCTCTCTCTCTCTCTCTCTCTCTCTCTCACACACACACACACACACACACACACACTTTCAGCCTGTGCAAAAAAATAAAGATGTGAAATAAAGGTACTTTTAGTTTAGAGGCCAGGCAAAGAATATCAAAGTTAAATATATAAATTCCATTTCCTTTAAAACTATATATAATTTACTGCTGCTAATTAATCATATTATGTCTTTAATTTCTTCAGCATTTTCAATATCTAAAGATTTTGCTAATTGCCCAAATAGCTATTTAAATAGTTTAAGCAAGCACACATAACTGTTGTTTTATCTACTTCATATGCCACAGAAGTTATTTATTTATTTAGTTGAAGTTTGCCACTTAGTGTAATATCTAGTCGTCTGTGTCCTCAGTATTTTCAAGAACTTACGCTTACTATAATAGCCAATCAATTAATTTAAATAAACACACATACCCACATACCCCCGCCCCACCCTCCCCCAATTACGTTTATACTGTGGATGAGTAACATGTTTGTGTGATGCTGTTCGAGGCTGTTTTTGTCTGACTCTGAGATGGAGACCTTTCGCTTAGTGGAGAAGCTATGAAAACGGGAGACAGCAAAGCCATGCAAATGTGAAACAAAGAAATGCAATATATTTGTAGTCATTAATTGATTATACGAATAGTGCTTGCCGTCTTTGAGCGTTATATAATCTTCAAGCTGTCAAAGACTGTTGTCTTAAATCCTTGGTAACAGGTGAAAACAAGTGATATCAAGCCAAGCGCACGCAAGTGATTGATTCTCTTAGTAGAGAGAGACCCATGGCGTATAATAATATAATATCATTTCTTACCCAGTGAATATGAAACTATATATCCAGTAAAATCCATTACTTCACATATAACATGAAGAAGATTAACGTCCCAGATAAACGAACAAGAATTAATGTAGGAAACGTATGATATCAATAAATTGATTATAAATATTAAAATTCCTCATTATACAGTACATATATTATTTTTGCCATTTAGCAAATCTGAAATGACTTTAGGTATGCCATTTCACACTCTGAAGGCTGCAATGCCCCTTAAAAATAGCAAAAAAAATCTCGATAAGATCAAGATTTGCTGACTTTAAAAAGGTTATATAATTTTTGATCGGCATTACGCCTCTGAAAAGAACTTCGCTTCTCTTTCATAATTTAAAAAAAAAAGAAATTAATACTAATATTCAATGCTCTGAAGATCGACGATTATTTGTCGCTTATGAGGTGAATGTTTGTACTTTTGGACTCAATCAGAACGTTCTCGACTTTCGGATGTAAATAATGGCGATTATAATTGCCCTCAAACCCGGTTTGTTATTATGTTGCTATTTTACCTTTGTGACATAAAAAAAACTAAATGTCATAATTAACAGCAACGTAAGCAATAGTCTCAAGTTTATGAAAGTATGAAACTACTTTTATTTATTTCAAATTTACCAGTAAAACATAAAAAAATTACAGCTGCAGTTATTTTGTTAATTGTTCAAACGTTCCAGAGTATTTATTTTCCAAATCCCTATCATTGTATAAAGAATCCGTTCCTCCCACCTCCAGCCGGATATTCGTCCGCCAAAAACTTACCAGTTTTAGAAGTATCACTACGTTACCTCCCAAAAAGTTATTCGACTCTTATATTTAATAATGACTTTTCTTTTAATTGTTATGCATCTCCATAAAAGAGGAGTACATTTTAATTACTGAACATGTATTACAAAGGGGTTGACGTTCTTTTTATACCAATAAAGACTCAAATTTTAAATTTTGACTAATTTTATTATCATAGAATACTTTAGCCATGATGTGTAAGTCTGTATAATGTTTACCCAAGGTTAAAACATTTAGATGAGTCTCAATTTGAATGACATGTTTAAGAATATTTAATATTAACACCTGTTTTGCTTCCAATTCAAACATCGTATGTGTTCTTGTTTTATACATGTATATCAAATGTTTTGTGTTTCAGAAATTCTTTAACTTTTTTGAGCCATCACACGCAGTGTCATGTTTACTGTGAGATAATATCTTCTTAACTTTTTTTAGCCATCACGTGCAGTGTCATATGTTTACTGTGAGATAATATCTTCTTAACTTTTTTAGCCATCACCTGCAGTGTCTTATGTTTACTGTGAGATAATATATTCTTAACATTTTTTAGCCATCACCTGCAGTGTCATATGTTTACTGTGAGATAATATATTCTTAACTTTTTTTAGCCATCACGTGCAGTGTCATATGTTTACTGTGAGATAATATATTCTTAAATTTGTTATCTCTTTTGGTCAATGTGTTCTACTATTCGCCATTATATTCACAAAACTGGATGATTTTAGTACATACGCTTATATTCTAGCTAATACATTTATGAAATAAACGAAATGGAAAAATGTAGCTGTAATCAGTGCAATATATTTTCTCTCTCCCTCTCTCAACTCCCGTTCTCATCCTCCCTGTTTCTCATTAAGTGCTTGTTTACTTAAGTACAAACTTATATTATTATGTTTCCCTTTTGAGTATTTAGTGTTTTTATATATATATATATATGAAACTTTTACCTTTTTCTGATTTGTGCGATTTTTTCTTAAAAGAATGCAATATTTTGATCATTTTATTTTGCGTTGAGAATTACCCAGATTAGTTAGACAACTTGTGTCGAATCCCAAATTTTTTTAAATAAAATTGCAATAAAAAATATTTTAAAGAAAACAAAAAAATGCTACTGAATCAAAACGATTTTGAAACTCGAGTAAGAAAAGACGTTCAATTATGTTCATGTTTTTTTTTGTTGTAGAAAATATAAGATCATGCATGGCACGAATAATTTCCCCTATATATTTTCTTTAATGAATTAAATCAGTTTGATGATAATTGATATAATGCAGTTTAGTTAGTTACGTTAAGAAAAGAAAAGGATCGATTAAGATGGCTTTCTCAAATGTTAGCGTTCTTTTATGAGCTACAATGTGACGGAGTGATTCAGGTCGTAATTATCACTACGTGAATATTTATCTTTGGATGTCTCTTCTCCCAATTTATGTGAAATATACAATTTCTAAATAAAACCTTATTTTTGTTAGACTATATGTATAAAAACCTATCTAATATAGGACCTAATCTCACCTTTGTATACATCCGACCCCACCCACCCCAACACGGCCTTATTGGAATTCTGTGCTGAGCTGTAGACATTCCTACAATTTTGTTCTTTTTAGCCTAATTCAAATGACAAATAAGGAACCATTTGTCCAACTCTAATATGAACATCATGGGCAATGCTAAAAAGACCGCTCAGATCACTCTCAACATAAGTTCGCAAGGAAAAATGAAAGAATATTCCAAGTCACAAAATCGGGTCAAACGCTAATCCCCAAATCAGTGTAACAGGAGATATCTCGACAATGAGGAACAGAGCGTTATTAATTAAATCCGAGTGGATTTGCAATAAAATATATTGACTCTTAAAGGGTATTAATTACTAAGCATATTCAGGTGTGCCAAGTTGGTTGTAATAAACGTAATACAGCTTAAGCATCGGGAGCAAATTGCAGCTGTAAGGAATATAATAACATTTAAATACAGTAGATCTGATAAGCTTGAGGGGAACCGTGTTATTGTATAATGTAAGAACAATGCACAATTATATACATATTGCATATAGATACAATAATTTAGACATTTCGGATTAGACCGGTGTTGAAATAATAGTTCAAATATGAAATTATGAACGGTCAAACTAAAACTGTACCAATGAATTTAAGAAGTCCGTGCAGTTATATTATTTGTTTTTTTATAAAAACAATGGAGATGTATGTTTCAGTATGGCTAAATAAATGTGTCCTTTGTACGTTTGCAAGAAACACTGGACTGAAGAATACTGGTAATAATTATCTTATCAGGGCCCCCAAGTGGTCGAGTGGTCTAAAGCGCTGTCCGTTCGGATCACAGCCATCTCACCTGTCTACGTGGGTTCGAGTCTAAGATTCGGCTAATGTGGGTATGTGGGAAAGCTCGCCATTAGCGTCTCGTGAGTCGGTGGTTTTTTCTGAGGTTTTCCGGACTCTTCCTCCAACATTAATACTGGCGGCAATGTATAGACTATATTGTGCTGGGGAAAAAAGGCGTTAAACCATAAATTAGAAAAACTAGCAAACCTAATCTTATCACAGTGCCGGTGTTGCCTTAGTTGTTAGAAATATTTTTGAGTTTTCATCCAAAGAATGTAATGTGATGGTGATGGCAGAGACATTGTATTAGATACATTGATTCATGGATATATGATAAACTTAATGGTCATATTGATTTACATGATGATAATATACGATTTTTTGAGAATCAAGAACAAGATGTTACAATACTTCATCTGTTATTGTACGATGTGACTAGAATGTTGTTCAGGACGTGTTGTAATACATATAGAATGATAGAAATACCATGCTTCGAAAAGCAATTTAGGATATTGAGAATCATCTAGATGTACTAGCATCACGGACAGTGGTCATTCCAAATGTTTGATTTTTTTATATACCTGGAGACAAGCGATTTTATATAAAACAAAAGAACATGTTTTCATTTATCACAGATTCTGCTCCTGTTCCAGGGTACAATAGCGACCACCCTGTTCTTACTTCAGCATAATAATTATCTTCGCTACCCAATTATAGATCCGAAATGATTAGTTAAGCTCCGCCGCCTTAGAGACAGTTACTACGAACCCAAAGCTTCCCATTAAAATGGCTGACTATTCACAGAATACAGGCGCCAGGTCAGATTCTCTCTCGCGTATTCCCGATAACATTTCACTTAAACACCTTCCTGATCAGAGAAACTTTCTAGTAAAGTGTTGCAGGAGACATTGATCTACTATACGCAAGGATATATACACGACATCAAAGGTTTGGAGTTTGAAAATATGATTCGCGTAGAGCGAGACGCTGTCCATCTCTGAAGAGAAGCAGCCAACGCACCGTCTGCACATCGAAATTACGGAGGAAAAGTGTGAAGCTGCATACTGTTAATGTAAAGCGATGTAAATTTAATGTTTTGTATTTTTTATGAACTATTTTTTATGTTTGAACTTTTTAATACCCTGAAGTAATGGCAACTGTTATAGTACAAGTCATGCAGGCCATGTAGCCGATCGGTACCGACTATTTAAGTAATGTGGCTTACTTTTTACAATTTGATTTCACATACATTAAATGGAGAGCATTCACTTTATTTGGATCCTCATGCATCCATATTCCTTTAGAAATTCAGTATATACACACTGTTTAAGAAGTACACTCGGCAAAAACAAATGTTAAATTACGTAAATGGATATATTTGGATGAGGTAAGTTCACATAAGGTGGAATCTCAGACAACAGCATTAAAGACAAAAAACAGTATCTGACATTTCTTATTTGTATTTATGTCACTGGGAGGATTTAATAATTGCAGTTATCAAAATTGTAACTTTATCATATGTTGTTTGGAAACCTAATAAATAATATATAAACACTTCATCTGGCATTTCACTGAGTGGTGTAAACAGCGTGTATCATATATATGCACCAATAGCATTTCTTTTACTAATGAATGTGTATGATATTTGAAAAATAAGCATGTATTGTTGTAGTGTCAGTGGATTTTGCTCCCATGTAGTAGGGCTTATTAAGTCCCTACAGGGTTTCAAACTACACAACTTCACCACTGTTCCTGTATAAAACGACTCTATCCAACCTTCCCGGATATCTCTCATCTGCATTGCGTGATCTCCATGCCCAAAGAAGCACCATTTTGTAAATATATACAAAAAATCATGAAAGTCTGTAATGCAGCTGTATTCTCATCACACGTTTGTTTGTGGGTAAAACATGGCGGATGTTAGCCGTAGTACCGGACGCTCTTTTCCGATTGGTCAGCATCTGTGGATTTGATTGACAGGTCGGATCTATGCATGATTATAGGTATTGAAAATTAAATGTGAGAGCTCATAGAAAAATACAACACACTAATACAAATAAAAATGCTTGATAAGGGGAGTTGAAGAATATCTTTCTGAAAGTTTTAAATAGGATGCTTCGATCAAATGACGACACATCATGATGTTATGAAAGATGGATTTGCACGGAATGGTTCAATATAGTATATTACTACAAATATTGTGATTCTTTCACGCTCTAAAAGATACGTCTCATTCATTTACTGCATCCAAACTGCTCGTATGTAGCTTCCCATTTACAAATAAGTGAGTATCATGAAGTAGACAGTGAGTATTTCTTGTGTTCGATAGTTTTAAAAATTCTCTTAATTAGAGTCCTAATCTCTGACAATTAATAGTAAGGCATTTTCATTTATCAATAATGTAACAAGAAAAGCTAACTTTAATCTACAGAATGTAGAGTAAGATCTTCCAGTAACAGAGGAAACCCGGGTGGCAGATGTGATAATGGGTTTCTATTTTTTACACTGAAGAAGTTAAATATTCTGTAAACATAAAACATCCTCCATTAAACTGAAGTGAATAAACTAACGGTGAAAAGGAACCTAAAAATTGGAGGAAGAGGAAAACTATAGCAAGAAAAAAACAAAATGTTTCAATTGTATTGTGAAAGAGGCAGAAATTGAAAAAAGATCAAATAAGATGTAGCATAGACAAAAGTGGCGAACAGAAAAAAAATTGAAGAAAGGTCAGGGAAAGATAACATGACAAAATGAAACAGTCGGTAAAAAAATAAAGGTTATTAAAAAATGCTTTTTAATGTATAAGGTTATTGGGAAACAAATCTGTCGTGTTGTAAGGAAATAACCAGATTACAACATGTGTATGCTAGACCATGAGGATAATAATGTCGTGCCATAAATTTATGAAGATCAGTTCGGCAAAGAATGAGGTGTCATGCCAGTTATTTGACATGGTCATAAAATCTAGTGGCTGGTGCCTTATTTTGGGCAAGCCAGTTACATAATATTGCCATTAGAGCCATAAAATGTTTCACAGGTAAGTGATGAAATCCTGAGTTCGGATCAAAGGAACATAAAGTGGGGGTCATATATCCACCCTTGACAGACTGTTGTGAGGGGACAGTGTCCGATAATTATGTGAATCAACATCCACTCGGAATAGAGCAAGGTGTGGCCAACATTAGAATAGCAAGCTTAAATCTATTTTCTTGAGAATTAAACGTCAGTAGTCGCTAAACCAGCTTGCAGAATTATAAGGAAAGATAAGCTACTCCGACATCATTCGAACTTGGCATGTTACTAGTCATTCTGGCAATTACAAAGAGCTTTTTGCACATGAAGTTTTTAGGAACAAGAGCAACCGTAGGAGACAGACGGATATACCCTACGGCAGTTGGTCCGAGTCTCTGGGACACAAATAAAAAGGAAGAACGGAGGCAGAAGTTAGACGGACTAGATGGATCTAAATTACAAGTCCAGAGCAAGTTAATTCAGATGAGTAGGAACACAAGACAGGAGGAAAATGTATCACACTAAGGCAGATGATGAAATGGGCCGCCACTTGGTCGAGTGAAAGGCGAGTGATAGGGTTTTAATTTGATTTTTTTTTGAGAAATGACTGTTATTGAATGATATTAAATTACTGTGGGTTTTTTACTTTCACATTTTGTGTATTCATTAATTTAACTGACTGGGGGCTCTGAGCTTTGCATATCTCGATCGGTACTTTAATTTCTGACACAAACGAGCCAGAGTGGGTCTTTCTGTAAGAATTTTAAATAACATTGGGATCAACCCACCTCAACCCAAATAACGGGAAACTTCTACAAAATCAAAATGTAAGGATAATGCTTAAATGCGTAGGGAAGCAAAATCCTGATGCCGTGCCGGTTACGCTGGGCGGGTCATGTTGTACGCATGTCAGACAACCGGCTGTCTAAGAGACTCTTATATGGCAAGCTACAGTACAGAGAGCGATCCCACAAAGATCTGAATAAACGCTTCAACGACAATCTGAAAGCTGCATTGAAAACATTCAACATGAACCCTGATTCCTGGGAGCAAACAGCAAGTGATCGATTCACTTGACGTTCCTCTGTGCACAGAGGCTCCAAGTTGTGCGAAATTAGAAGGACAGCAGCTGCAGAGCTGAAGAGGCAAGCCAGAAAAGCACGTGCCATCAACCATCTTGGAGATGTCCCACTCATCCAATGTTCGTTATGCAAACGAAAATTCCCTGCAAGGGTTAGCCTCATTATCCACCTGCGTACCAACAGAACAGAACCAGCCACTCCAAGTCTCGGATGTTTAGAGTGGTCCTCTTCGAATCGACGGACGAACAACAATTGATACAGTGAGTTTATTATGACGTTGTTTAACCACACAAGACCGTATGAGTATTTCTACGTGAATGAATACGTGACCAAAGAAATTTAATAGCCTTTGTTTGATAATAGGTTGGTGAAGTGTGAGATGAGATGGCTAAGGAAAATATTGTACCGTCCTTGTGTTTTCACAGGAGGAGTTTTTGAGGACAGAACGCCCGATTCAGCTGAGTCTAAAGAGGGAACTTGGAAGGGAGACTAGTAGAGCAGCTGGTATCCACATTCTAGTCGGAGGGGAATGTCTAGGAGGAGGATGAAAAGAGTCAAGGAGGAGAGAGTGGATAAGGAAGATTATAGAAAGTCAAGGAGCAGACGGAATAAGGAGAATATTGGCAGGAAAAGGAGAAGGAATTGGAGGAATAAAAGAGAAGAATGTACAGATTTGTAGATTACAAGAACTGGTTGAAAGCTATCTTACACTAATCAAGTGATGCAATAGGCTAACACAGAGTCGAGCGTAACAAGAGTACTTAGGAAATTGTAATCATTTGACTATTGTATTGTTATTCGTTGAATTTCACTTATTTATATATTCAATCATTTATCAGTCGGATTGCTGCTGACTGCGGGCTCAGAGCCTTTACATGTATATTTCACTAATGTAAATTCCAGCCAAACTCGAGCTTTGGTGGGACTTCTATAATAATTTAAATAAATTATTTGGTGCACCCAACCCCGACCACAACACCCACCACAGTGGCGGCATAACAACCCGCCACAACACAACTTGCAACAAATGAAAGGTGCAACATCCGAGCTAGTATACCAGATACGTTTTCTTTTTTCTCTCTAAACTATTTCAAGGAAATAAAAACTGTGATAAACAGAATCTAAGATGAATAATGATACAAGATAAAATCATGATGCTCACTGAAGAAGATCCATCCAAGATTCACAGAAGCGTGATATTATATACCTATGTTATAGATTCAACATCATTACCTATTTGAGATTCTTTTTATCTGCCAGACGAACACTGCATATTAGATTAGGACAAATACATAGCAGTAGTAGATAAGGTTGCATAGAATCCATTACAATGGTCTGTCATTATTCGCAGTTATTGATGTGTTATGACATCATCATCTTATGATGATAAAAACATCATGGACCAAACACTCTGTTGCCACAAAGTTTTTAATAGTTACCCTTTTGTACATGCATAGTTTTTAATCAGTGTAGAATGTACAGTTATCATCTATTAATGTCCCTCACATGGATATAAGTGAGATGTTGGACCAGTGTGGATTTACGTAAGTAAGTAACCTGCACAACATTTCTTAACTTGTTTTGCCAGCTTTGGTAAAGGCAAAACACACACCTTACTCATTCCATGTATAGTGACCATGTCTTCACCTGGTATAATGTTATGGCACAACTTTGTATATGCTTCAATTCAATTCCCTAGATCTTTAAAAATTGGTGTAATTTTAGAATAAAAAAGTAAGCATTTTCCTTTTGTGTTAACAAAACCCTTATTATTTTTATGTTGCTGATGCAAGTTCAAGCTCATATGAGAATCTTGAATAATGTATTTAATGAAAAACCAAATCCCAAACTCGGGAATGGGGTAAAAATTCACATCATATTTTAAATTTGAACACATGCCCAGCTTTCTTCTTCTCTGTTGGTAAGGTCATAGTCAATAGACGATTAAAATTTATCAAGTAGGTGAGACATTCTGAAAGAATGTATTATTAATTCCTACTAGTAATGTATTAAATGAATCAGCAATGTACTTGAGTATGATATATGTTATATCAAAGGTTTATGTTACATGTTGAATTAAATCATCCGTCAGGTGAAAAGCTGTTTTACCAGATGTATCAAATGTCACATATACAGCCATGTGCATCATATATCTAAGGATGGTCAAAAGCTACAGTTTTAATCCTGCCTGTATGTAAGGGAACAGTGAGTGTCTGAAATTTAATCACAGAAGTTGAGAAATGTTTTTGGCTGAACTATATATCATATATCTTTCAAACTCCTGCTGACTTAAATCCAGAAAATAACTTCATATTTGATGTGAAGGATTTGATAGAAAATACTCTATGTTACACAGAAAGTATTGGAGAGATGTATGAGAGAACAAAGGTACCTATGTTGAGATTCTATGTTGGCTCTTGTCCAAAAGAAAAAGATGCAACATCAGTATGTAACAGCAGCTTAGAAGGCAAATACAAGGAAGTCATTGATGATCTTGAATTGAGCACATGAAATCTAAACCAGAGATAAATTTATTCACTGGAGATTATATTTTTCCGGTAAATAACTTTTTTTTTAATTTTAAAACGATTGGTTGTTGTCAAGGTCAAGATGGGACTACGTGATTTAAGTTACGTAAACAACTTTTTAAAATGTTATCCTTTGAGTTAAATGATTGGTTTTCGGCAGGGTCAAATTATGTGTACGTGATATAAACACGATCACGTGACACCCACTTCTCGATTTCGCAGCTTGGTGATGTTTTGATACTGCGTTTTAGAATACGATATAACATTTGTGTTAGAGAAATAGTCTCAGTTTTTGGCTTTTAATTAAAACTGGAAAGTGTCTGTTTTAACTAGTTTCGAGTTCTGTTACAATGTTTCAAATAATTTAGATTTTAAAGGATTAATTTTAATCTCTGGAAATATTTAATGTGCTCATACAGAATTGTTGGACAAAGAGAGTTTGTAAATAAAACAATCATATTTCCAACACTGGAGTGGTAAATATTTGTGTTCTACAAGGAACTGTAAATAATCACAGTACAGACTTCATCATTCGTCATAGTCTTCCATTTTGGATTTTCCGTCAGGACTCAAGGTTCAGTTTATTTGAATATTTTATCACCAAGACTTTTTCAATTTAATTCGTGGATTATTCTTGGATTATTTTTGGATTTGATTTTTAAATCTGTAGTTTTTTTTCTTCATTGTTTTAATTTTTTTGGAAATAAATTATTTTGTTTAATTTCACGAAGCCCGTTCTTTTCATTTTTTCTGTATTTTTGTTTATTAGAGCCAAAACACCTAGCACATAAAAGTTCAGAATTCAGTTTGTTTTATTTTATGGTACATGATGAAATTAGACAGGGCATGCCTAGAACATAAAATATTATCATACTTGTAAAATAGTTTCCTTCGTTGAATTTAATGTGTTGTTATTTAATTTTGAAACTTCCATTTAATCATATTTTTTGGCATACATCGCATATCTTGTGCAGTTTGTAAATATCTTCTAATATCCCACATGACTAAATAATAATGTATGAAGTATAGTCACTGGTTACATTTGGCAAAATGTTGTAGTACAGTAAAACGCAGACTTTCAAGACGTTTGGAAAAAGGTATATAACAATGTTCATACCATATGAAAGGCTACGTCTGTCCTTCGTACCATCCTTTATACACCCAATTCTATATGTGTTTGTGCTTAGGGCAAATTGAGCAGTGCATTGCAGCATGGGTATTCCATGAACCCATTTTTTTCTGGTCTGACTTAGATGTTTCTAATTTAGTGTATAATTTTTACAGACATGCTGCAGTTTCGTTCGACATTATTACTTTGTTTTACATTTTTGGATTTCTATTTAGGAGTTTGTAGTTTTATTGTAGAGGGAAATGTTTCAGGTACAAATAGGGCTTCTGATATGCATTACATACATAGTCATTTGTGTGGCTTTTCCTCTCATTTACAATCATCTACCTTTCACAAGTAATTCCATTTATATGCAGTACACCAGCACCAGGAATAGCACTTTTCATTATGATTTATATACACATGAATTTCTCATTCATACCCAGTTGTACCTAATATAATGTCAGAATTCTTTTTGCACGGGAGGTCTTGAACTGAGTACCTGTTTCTATCCATATTGAAATGTACCACGCTCTGACTGCTGTTGTAAAATTGCGTAATCACTACGCATGCTTGAATATCATAAGATTCTATATGTATTATTCTTGGAAGAGGTTGTGTTGAAATAGTTAGACATAAACTCTTGAGTAAGTTTTTTTGCTGTTTACATTTGTTATAAATTCGTTGTCATGTTCCTCTCACATATGATTAATGTCGCAAAAGGTGAAAAAGTCTGGACATCATCAAATAGAGGGTTAGTTATTTGAAACTTAAAAATAGTTCTAGTCTACCTTTTGGATCAATACCAGACGGGTAAGGAAGCACTGGGGCTCGTATCATTGCCAACATTTTTATCTAACAATTATAACTGTACTATTAAACGCTACTATTATTATATAGTACATGTTTGATTGTTCAGTTCTTTATAAGCAATTATTCTATCCCCAGTGGGTTTGGTTTGGTCTATTGTGGCACAGCAACACACGTAAGTTTTAAAACCAATTCAAGCGAAGTGCATTGTCCCATTATCTATAAGTTCGATGTTATAAATACTTGAACAACATTCGTTACTGGCAAGAAGTACTATTTGTGACTTGTTTCTGGTGATCCATTGAGATTAAAGATAAATGGATCACCATAGAATTGACCCTGAGTCGAACACTGGGCTTGATTTTGATTTTTGTTTGAAAACCTCACATAATTCATATATCTTGCAAAGAATAGACTACTTATTTTAGTACTGCATTATCAACAGAAATAAGATGCAGTTCATTTATTTATACCTACCACAGAATAAACATGACGTTTTCCAGTCTAAACTTCAATGGAAAGTACCTTCTGGAAAACACTAACACTGATGCACCAATTTATTTGGGTGGGATGATTATAAATATATTTTCGAAGATTGACATGTCTCTCATTCATGGGTTCAGTATACATAGGCGTTTTTATCGACTGATGTCATATGATTTGTGGAAGTTTCGAACCTTTATGTAAACCTAATCAGCTGAATTTTTGATCTAGTTCCAAGTCAACAAATGCCCACTGAATTTTATCAGTTGTAATTATCAGTTATTTGATTTAACTGGGTTCTGGTTGTTAAATTGAGACTGATTTTTATTTCACTTTTTCAGCTTCTCAAGTAGTAGTCCTACCATGCAAGATGTCGACCCTGAGATTTATGTTGGTTTTTGTAGACCCAAACAATATAAATATCAGGGCATCATGGAATGTGTCTTACATGGCAGGACTGATCAAATAGGTTGTATTTGTTTAAGCGCCGAATTTTTGTTTATTACAGCAGACATAATCACATATACATATTTATAAAATGGCAGCAATATCAACGCTTAACTCGCTAAGGCAAGGGGAATCTTTTAATTTCGCCTGAAATTGAGGTAAGAAACGCTTGGAGGTACTGCAGAATACATTAGATACATCTAATTCCGAGTGATTTTTGTTTAGCTGGATGCAAATGTATATAAAAAAAGGTTGTTTTGGCTGGCTAATTTATCATGCACATTTTGGACTTTTTTTGTAAACGCACACGTATGCAGTTCTGACCGATTAGAATTTTGGTGCTCTACAGTTTTATATTTTGCATAGGGTTAGATTTTTAAAGGAAAAGAATTTCCCCAGTTTTCCTCATTGGTTATGGTGACTATTTAAAAAGTCCTTGTGTATCTTAGGTACCGTAATAAGAACTTGTAATTCTCATTACTTTTGTGTATGACTGATGGGCTATATAATACACAGCTTGGCCTTACTGATGTGCAACTCTTAACTGTTACATTTTATATATTTGGTAATACATTAATCCAACTTTCAGAAGCTGATATTGTCTAGTCTGGCAAAATTCATTTTTGTTTTATAAATGTCAAAGATAATGCAATTTTGACTGACTCAGGCTCATTTGTTTGGGGGCCTAAGGAGCAGTTATTTTAGTTATATATGTGCTTTGATCATTTTCATTTTCCAGAAGTACAATATCCAAAGAAATTTCATCCACCATACAAGTAAGTAACATAAAGATATGCCAACATTTTTTCAATTGTTCATGTTTCAGATTTGACTAACTTCACGTTACAACCTACACTCGCTCAGAAGTTCATGCAGAGCGCCCCCTTACGATCTTAGGTCAGGGGGCAAAGTAAAGAACACAAAGACGGGTTCCAGAAATATGTAATTTTTGGGGTTAAACAATTGTGTGTCAAAAATAGTTTTTTTCTCCGCCGTATTTTGCAATGTTAGTAGATCATACAGTATCATTTAAGAGCTACTTTTACTTTTCTGTCGTACTACCCACTTTGATGCATCTTCAATGAATTTGACAGTACAGAGCTCAGAATTAAGGTAAAATTTCAGATGACGTAAACGTGCCGCGAAGTTAATGAGTTCAATTGATTGTATCATTATACAAAACATGGTCGCAAGGACAAACACCAACGACAAAATAGTTAATGGAATGCATTATTCTTGTTCCCATGCTTTGTTAGAATGATCTCGTGCATACTCAGCAGGTAAATTGGATGTATACTGTCATACCTGTATTTCTGTAGTGGACAAGGGCCAAATATATGTGCTTATGAAGTTTGAAAATAAAATGTCATTCATTTCGACCTATGCTACCGACATTCGAAATCACCGTTTGGTGATCCACTCATCATATAAAAGAAATATTGCCTCTTTTTAATATGTATTGCAGTTGCTTAAAAATAATTTTCATTTCTCACAGTATTTTAATTATTTGTTTATTGTTTTAAAAAAAATCTCAATATTTAAGGATTAAAATCAATATTTTTTTTATAGCTTTGTCTGTTTTTATTTATAAAATAACCCAATGATTCTCGACATTAAGCGCAACTTATATTTATCCACTTGTTAGAACGCCCGCCTGCAGATATATTCTCTGACCGTATCAATGGCGCTGAACTACTTTAAAATCTTGTATATTTGGAACAAATTTTGCTGAACATAGAGTACTCTCTCTCTCTCTCTCTCTCTCTCTCTCTCTCTCTCTCTCTCTCTCTCTCTCTCTCTCTCTCTCCGATGACAAGGATGGTTATGTTTGTCTTGATCATGTATAACTAGTGATTTCCATATTCACCGTGTGAGGGTAAAGTCATCGTAGTTCAAGTTTACACCATTTTACCCATGTTCAGGCTGACACACTGAGCACTAAGACTGCAAGGACTTGTTTTTTAAACGTCGCCAAAAATCAAAATTAAAGACTAATGTGTCAAATTCTATGATGTAAACAACACTCTTTTAAAAGTCAAAGACTTCATCAACTGAGACATCATCATGGGACAAATCTCTGGGAAAAACGGTTGTGTGTTTTCTCATTTATGTAGCTGATATGTGGGTCTAATACATGATATAGCAACCACTCTCCTCTCATAAGTATTTTAAACAACCCTTCCTTTTCACAATTATTTAAAGCTTGAAATATAATTGTACAAGACTAATGTATGTATAAATCACCTTCAAAGTCCTTGAATTTCTGTGCTATATGCTATGTATCATTTGCTTAGAAAGACACCTTATTTATGGACAGTGGATTGGCTTGGATTTTGGTGTCTTTACCCATCCATGAAGATTCCGTAATCCAGTTGCATGACTGCCCCCGATGTAGCACTCTTAATAATTATGCCACGGACACCGGATACACCTCTGTCATGGACAGAAAGACATGAATTTGTTTTTGTTGTGTACGTCTATGTATTTTTGAGTCTTTTACTGCATGTGTACACCTTAATACTAAATCGTATCAGGGCAAACGAAAGAAGGATACACCCAAGTTACGGGCACTGGCTTACTTGCCCTTATATCGAGACTTCATGCCCTAGATTACAAGTCAGATATTGTACCTAGTGAGGTGCCGCTCTAAGAGAGCATTTCATTATCCACAATTTTTATGAAGAGCTGTGATAATTTTGAAATATATTTGGACAAATGTTCCAAATAACAGTGCAGACGCCAAAACTCAAATCCTTAGTAGCATCGAGTTTTTCAATTTTGTTGCCGATTTGTACATACTAGTGTTTTGCGACTTCTAATTGACGTTGTTAGTTTAGCCTACATTGTCCGATGGAAGCGCAAGCTACAAATTATTACAAGGTTTAATGAACATGTTAAATTCTATCATCATTCACTGCTAAAATCTTTAAAACTTCTAAGGTATTTATAAACTTTTAAAGGTAGCGTTATAGAAAAAAAGAAACGGCAGAAAAGTATTTAAAATACATTCTTTCAACCTGTACGAGCCTTCATTTGCTTCATCCATCTCAATTTATCACTGATGTTGCTTATGTGTTCACATAACCGTACGCTTATCTTTAAACTTAAGTTACAATATATACAATTATCAGAAAATGCATACAATGCCAATTTAACCTACAATGTATGTATATAATTTAGATTTTTTTAATAGCAATTACGGTTACAGCGCTTTTCTAGGAGCGTGTAAATTAACATTCTGTTACAAAATCGTTTTAATAACCAATATACAGGGTCACCAACGTTTTCGAGTTCCAATAATAGTTTTCCCTTTACCATGTTTCATACTACTTCTTATATAAAGAAGCGAAGAATTAAATGAAATATCCTCATTATCGTGGCATTTTCGCAATTATCATTGAGTCGGTGATGATCAAAAGATTGGAACAAGACATGAGTTTACGGAATGACCCCAAGTTCGGGGAGGGATCCCCCCCCCCCTCCAACAAAAATTGCTTTTAACTACATCTATTTTGGAGGTCATATTCTAGAACAAATTTCGGCTAGATTTGTACACTATTTACTCACTATAGAGATTTTTAAAAGTAGAATATATACATTAGTGAAGTGTCTTTACCAGCAAATAGCTTATCTTGGCTTGACCACATTGGGTTCAAATTTAAAACCGTTTGCCAACGAGTTTTGCAGTAGCCGACCTAGGCTGACCAAGCCCAAATTTGAGAATCCAATCATGAGTTAGGCACTGTACAACAGCTACTGAATTATGGGAGAAGAATATTGCGCAAGAATACAGCATTCATAGCGGGGAAATACGTCGTTGGGTTCTGATTCTCTATGTGTACATCAATGAAGTTTTCATCAGCGATATTATGACGACATGAAAAGATCTGTGCATGATTAAAATTTTTAACGTAGCTTTATAAAAGCAATTTAGTCGTATCGCTACGATGTCTGCAGTGGAGCAGTTTATAGTGATGTCTAGCACCGGGGCATCACGCCGCAGACAAGTAGCATGATGTCCCACCCAGTCACATAATCCTGACACCAGGCCGACCAGTCCTAACACTAACCTCTTAATGCAGAGCGCCAAGCGAGGCAGCTGTTAGTACCATTTTTGTAAGTCTTTGGTAAGACTCAGTCGGGGGATACGAACCCACGACCTGCCGCTTCCGCGGCGGACGCCCTAACCAATAGGCCACCGGAGCGATTTTTCATTTTGTAATTCGGAGCGTTGTATGGGCCGTGATACTACTCACATGATATATTTACATCTTACAGGCAAATGACAAATACATATACGTTAGAAAAATATAATAAAAATATCCATTACAGTTTCCAGCGTAAGAAATCTGTAACTTATTGGTCAATCGATATCGATGGAGCTACCGATTATCAGATGATGACACCCCGGAGTTCGAAATAGCGACGGACACTAGGGTTACACGACTCATTGTGGATCTATAATTTGTCTAACATCGAATTTACTACGGAAATAAGCTGTTAATGTATCTGAAAGGCACCATTAAAGGACCGGAACTACACATAAAGATACTTAGTGCATCTTTAAAAGTCCATAATAAATGCGATCAAAACGAGGAATATACAAGACTGAATAAAGTTTGTAGTTCGCAAATGATTTATTTGATAAGTGATGTTGTTCTTATAGAGTGTTGTTTATATATGCTCTCAGTTCCTGCAACAACTTTACGGCTTCGTGCGGATCTTCTGGCTGGTTTGAGTCTTTTTCGTCCATCATAATCAGGACATCCTCGTCACAAGGCAAGTCATTCTGTGCTGGACATTCTTCTTGTCTACCTGGCAGATTAAATCATCGAATCCAAACATAGAGATGTGCCTATGTGTACAGCAATACGGGATTGTCACAAGGTAGTCCTGTACTTCGATTACTTCGAATGTGATGCGTGTTCCACAGTTCAGCGGCGTTATCTGGTTCAGCCTATAAATTAGTTGATAGATTCTTGTGAGATTATATTCTATACTGTCTTTTTCGTTACGATTGCTGTATTTCAGAAAAATAAATAAATATAATTATGTTAATGAAAAAGCACTGACTAAAACTGCATGGTGTTATTTTATTGGTTGCTTGTGGAAAAAAAATCTTATTCCTGTTTATTCATAAAATTACCGTGTTCTTAGTTGCTGATGTTTTCTTTTTACAGTACATATCACTTATATACCTTACTGTTTATCATGACGAAATTTAAGGATAGTATTGTACATCTTATAAAATTGCACATGAAATCATTACTCCTATTTAAGGTCTCAAATTTCATTTCCTTTTTTTTGGCAGGTAGTTTTCATAATAAATAAATAAATAGCATAGATCCACGGAAGGCTATGTCTTGCCATTTTCTGCCTCTGCCTATTACGATTTCATTATTTCCATAAGTGTCCATTAAATGTATCGTGGATATGTCAATCAGTCGTATGAAGCCGTTTCCAATAGGGTAAGAATCAAAAGGTTTAAGTTCATGACTCTGAAATCGTTCCAGTATGGGCTAGCATGTACTGACTTCATGCATATAACATTGGGTTTTGACATGCTGAAACAATGTGTGTGTATGTTTGTGTATTATATATATTATGTATATATATCGATGATTTTCTAGTTATGACCATGGTGAGATTTCCCCAGGGACAGGAAGACACACTGGGACATAACCCAAGGTCATGACTCTATGGCAAGGATGTTTTAGAAAGAATGTGAACCGGTTGCATACACAACAATCCAAATATAACAGCATACTTCATGCAAATTTACAATTTACTGCAACAAAATAGACAGAAATTAGTGGTTGTTTTAACCTTCTATGCAAAAAGGACTCGACTCATGACAAATAGCACTCAAAGCTCCCTTAGTATTAAATACTGAAGGCTTCATAAAGTTCCAAAGTGTAGTGTTTGATTAAAGGGCAAGGAAAGAAGAAAAAAAAACACAAGAAGTTATGGGAAATGCAGGAAACTATAACTGTAATTTTCATAATAGCTTCCCCCGAACAAAGGTGAAAAGCATGGTGTGCATTCATCCTCATTTATACACGCAAATCTAAGATTATAGGACACACGGTACTAAATGTATGGAAAAATTGGAACCATTCTGGAAAAAAGGTGAACATAAAATAGAGTGTATATGGGTTTGGTTGGCCATCACTTGTTAATAATATAAGTTATATTTAGTGGAAATAATCTTTTGAAAGATTATCCTACTGGAAAATGGAGAAAAAACATAGGCAATGTTTTATTGATGGAATTTTAGTCCTTTAAAAGTCATAAGTTTAGAACACTGATTAATGAAATTAGCACCTGACCCTTTGCAGAGGAATTGAAAGCACATGTTCCAAACACATGTATGTCCATGCGGCTCATATCCTTATCTCTACACAGAAACTGACATCCAGGTTTCATCTATACTGATACATATCAGTATATGTGCGTTGAAAATCCTAAGGATTTTTAATTAAGCTGTTTACTTAAATCCGTTACGAATTCCACATACCATGTTACTGAAACCCTAGCCAAATTATTATCAGTGGATATTATTGTGAATCGTTCAGTTGTTTACTTGTCGATGATCGTTAATATCATATTGTTGACCCCAGATGAACTCGTTGATGAAATATTAAATTGAGTCGGCGACACTAGTGTTAATCGATAAATGCCTTTGACGGTCGCGGTTATATTTAATATGTTAATGGGTGGTGTCCACGTAAATGATCCGTGTTGGATCGCGTACACATTATTTACGATATTGTTTTGTTCGTAAGGGATTTTTTTTCCTTCAAGGTTTTCTATAATCCTCGGTAGATCATCCCTGATGACATCGTTGGTCATTTTAATATCTTCGCGAACAAATTCTATTCGCCGATTAATCGATATTTTTTCATAGAGATTGTGATAATACCACCGAGATCTGTTTTGATTTCTTCGGGTTTAGCATTTTTACAAAAAAATTATCGACGGTTTTTAAAAAAGTTTTTACGTAACATAGTAAATTGTTCTATATGAGCGTCATAATCGGATCGTAGTTTTGTCAAAACATCGATAGTGGTTTTTATCTCCGTGAGTTTCGGTGTGGTCACCGGTGGATTTCCAAAGAAATCTAATAGAGGATTGTCAATATTGTCAACTATACTTCTTTGTGATTCCGAAAACTGATCGAATTTAGTTATATGGTCGTCGTATTCATCGCGTAGTTTTTTTTATGGTTCTAAATTGTTAATTCTATCCACAATAGTTGAAATGAGAATATCTAGTTTGAGTTTACCCTGATCGGAAAAAACCGCGATAGCATTTTCCGTTACACCGCGTTGTTTAACTAAAATGTCATCAAGAGAAATATTATTAGTTTTCAAAATAACCCTGACGATCTTGAAATACAACTATTTCATTTCGATGAACACTTACGAGGTTTAACATCTCAGCTATTTCATCTTCGATTTTTTTTTACATCACCGGTTGCAGATATTTCCGCGGTGGTTTTTTTTCAGGCTTGAGAGGGATCTCCCCCAAATATCAATCATGTTATTTTATATAATTTCTCTCTAAAAAGCGACTACTCATATATTCGTGTACGGTTTTATGGGGTGGTTTTTCCGATGATGAAATAGCGTTGAGTACATTTAATACTTCTTGCCGCATATTGGTGGGTCATTCATTTTCTGTGTTGGTAGCGTTGAATACCAGATAGGAATTTTTAAGCGGTTTATATAACGCATACATTCTTTAGACGGCGCTAACCCATATGAATAGAAATAAACAATTGCACGCGGATCAATCACGTATGCAACCCAGTGATTTCCAGGTCAACTGCTGTTATCGAGATTAATGATACTGGTTTCAGTGTTGTTTGGTTGTTGTGGTAATTGATCTCTCATAAAGACACCTCTAAAGTTTTTTATCGCTAGATTTATAGCAGCATCGAGTACATGAAAATTTGACATGGGAACTATAGGTTCTTGCGATGGAACCTTCAGCGATATCTGCGATATCGGAGTTAGTAAACTGTTCCTAGTCTCAGGCCCTTTCCGCTGTACCATGAATACTGAGTTCCTGGTAATCTTAGACCCTTTCCTGATCGTTTCTTTTTTTTTGTATCCTTGTCCGGTAGCTTTCTGAAGTGCCATCCCTGCCGCTGTACCAACGGCTCCTAGAGCGGCGGATTTTGCTACCGCTGGGGCCATATCGAACGCTGTATCAGGAGCCGATTTGAACATATTATTATATATTTCTTGATCTAAATCGCGATCTCGCTCGCATTTCAAACCACTTCGCGCTATCATATTTGCAGTAATATTTCATAGAGTGTCATACCGTGATGCTCTTTTTTGATCCACTGCGTTATTTATTATTTTACTAATACTTGCTGGCATAATTTCCGTAGATGGTAGTGGTCCTAGTGATTTTATTGCTGATGATGAAGTCATCGGTGACTTTATTCGCCGAACTAACGCTAGTAGTTTTTCCGTAGCCGCGGAAAATGCTTTCCCGACAACATCACCAACAGCGCTAATACCCTTCTCACGAATAACATCAATAGCTTTCATTGATAACTGTTTTGCGATTGGTGCTATTTTTGGAGCCATTCTTGTAAATAACCCTGCAACGGAATTGCCGAGACCATTTCCGTAGTACGCTCTATAAATAGACAATCGTGAGTTTTCTACGTAAGTCATGGTTAGTTTATTGTAGTTGTAGTGTATGATCATCTTATTTAAATGACATTTATCTAATCGCGAAATCGTAAACGATTTCCAATCCTACGGATTTTCATCGTAAACGATTTCCAAGCCTTTGGATTTTCAGTCACTGTGATAACCGTCCGCTAGCTCATCAATAAACTCTCGGTATACACCAATATCCATGATACCACCCTCAAATAGTCGTCTGCAGATATCAGCTGAATCATTAATTATTTCCAGTGATTTATTTCCAGCTCGTTTCCCTCCTACGAGAATTTATAATCGTGATATAACCCGAGAATACTATTAGGACAACGAACTGGACCACTACCTGAAAACCCCCATGGATATCCATCTAAATTTTTTCAGTTGTACCAGTTGCATCTTGTTTGTCCTTTTCCTGATCTTATAAGTTTCTGAAAATTTCATCATCATCTTCAAGTGGTGTATCCCATTGAGGCTCTTCTTGTTTTTATTTTTGTATCCGTGTTGGTGTTTGAAGTTTCCTCTCTAAATCATCCTCAAGTGGTATATCCCATTTAGATTCTTTTTCTTGTTTTTTTTGTCTGCGTGTTTGTCTCCGTGTGTGTTTGACGTTTCTTCTCTAAATCATCCTCAAGTGGTATATCCCATTGAGGTTCTTCTTGTTTTTTTTTTGTCTACGTGTTGGTGTTTGACGTTTCCTCTCTTGTTGTCGTATGTCTTGTTCTTCTTGTATATCATAATTATCAACTCTATTTTTAAATTCTATATACCCCAATTCTCTTCTACTTAAACGATCAATCCTCTTGTTTTTTTATACAACCCATCAACCCAGTTATCGCGTGATATTATATTTCCTTTATAATCGTCTTTTAAAAATCATTTTTTGAATAATAGCTTTTAACAGCAAAATTGCCAAACGCGTGATAATCGCTGGGTTTTCATAATTGAATTTGTTTTATTAGTGTTTTAGCCTCATCGGTAATTTTATCCACTAAAGAAACACTCTTTGTTTTACAAATATTACCCTGTTGTTCTTCTTCATCATGTGATTGTTGTTTATCTCCAGCTATCTGTTTTAACAACGGGAGAATACATTTTTCTATACTCCTTGGTAAACAGTCTATCCCAATATAACTCTCTCAGTAGCTGTAGTGACGGGTTTGAATAAATGTTCAGTCCCCGTTGTAAAATCGGTTTGAAATTCTTGTCTTGCTTTTAGCTTATTTCGAACGGAATCACGAATCGGAATAAATCTCTTTAATCTCAGCCAATCTCTCGCGTGCTGATCTAGCGGTTAGGGCTTCACCTACCATTATAAATACAATATACAATCTAAATTGTAAGTGAAAACTCACCCACCCAAAATTTTTTTGAATTTCACAGTGTGTTCATTACTTCCGCGTAGTGATAAATCACCAGTGATATAAATCACCGAAAAGTATCATACGCGTCTAAATAAAATCGTTCTATGCGAGTAAGTTTAGAGAGTCAGAGATTTTTTACTGTGTTGAGGCAACCAAAGGGGGATTTTCATTTTGTCTGACGATTTCTTCTCTTATTGTTTTGATGTTCGAGTTTATTGTGCGTTTGATTTCATATTGTTTGCCCAATTCACTTCTGACATTTACGACAGCAATGAACAGCGGGATAAATTTGTTGATGTCGTTACAGAATACAAGCGAGTCATTTACCGCGTGCTGAATTCGTTTGATCAACCCATACTGTTTGGCAAGGACATATCTATTATTCCAACCGCTATCATTAAGATCATGAAATTCAGAGAGAATCTGATTACAATCTAATTGATCTGATAATTGTATTCCTTGATTTTTCAAATTTGAAATCTGAATTATAATGACATTCATATTTTCGAAATTCATATATGAAATATTATATATCTAATAAAAAAAAATTAGGGGTCAATGTTTACCCGTTTTTTTGTATGATATGATGAACCCCATTTGGAACTTCTCAGATGTTATTCACATCTGAGAGGCCCAGAGATTACAATATAAGACAACACATCCCCATTTGAAACCTCTCAGGTGTTATTCACATCTGAGAGGCCCAGAGGAACCACGAAGCATAGTCTCAGAGAGGGGATCTAACTCGTCAAATAACGGGTTAGAACCCCAAGAAGGTATGCTTGGTGAATGGACGTCACATTTACATATAGATATATGGATATATACTGGGTATTTACAAGTATATACATAATGGTAGTTACAAGTATTTACATAATGGTATTTACAATGAAATGATATGGTATTTACAATCATATATACATAATGGTATTTACAATGAAATGATATGGTATTTAACAATGATATATACAAATAGGACAGAACAAGACAATACAACATATGACACTGGATTATAGGTGGACACATAGCACATGCTCACACGGGGCTGTTCTACAATCAAATTGAAAACAACATACCCCCAACAAAATCACCCCGGGTTGAATGCAAAAACACATTCACACCATGTGACGGTGTGTGACGGTTTGAATTTCGAATGGCTTAAAGCCCCAGTACTATAGGAGACAGCATGGTATATAAGCTTAACTAATACATGAAACCGATAATGTGGTGTGCGATTTTTATTTTTTCGTTAACTTAATTATGATTACTAAAAGTATCTAAACGAAACCAAATACTTGAAAAAAAAAACATCAAAAAAAAAACAAAAACAATACCACCTATTTGATTCATTTTCTTACAAAACAAATACTTGATTATTTCCATTGAGATCTGGTGACAATGTTTTAAAAACCAACACACACACAAAAAGCCATTCAGTCATCGAAAAATCCCATTGAGATACGTGACTGCAACAAACAAGTTATTGTTGTTTCAAAACCGTATACACACAAGCCAACACGTGTCATTCCCCTTAATGCCACATATAATAATTTAGATGTAAACGAATTGAATTCTATATCCTGTTCTCTTGGAAATCGCTGATTGATATATTCGTTCTGCTAATTTTCGTACTGAGGGTATACAAATATCGAAATTTTTTCCAGCTTCATTCATTGATTGAAATACTCTTTAATTGTTATTTTCTGTACTAATTGATTTTATAGGTTTCGCATTTTTTGAGTGTTTCCCAGTCCCTCCTAGTTTGGTGTTTTCACTTTGTGTTATAGCTCGTAGATTCGAGAAAGAATTGTTCTTAGGATTGGAATCAATATGATCGATTACATGCCCATCTTTTATCAATCCATGGAAATACTCGTATGCGATTCTGTGACAGTAATATTTTTCCCTCCAGCACTAAAAATCAAATATCCCTGATTATTATCAAAACCGACTGATTTCTTCAGCCTGCGGTGTCTGGCAATACAATCACAAGATGCTTCATAATCGATGATCACAGGATGTGGTTGAAATTCTTGGTTTATTTATGTACTATAATATTTTTTTTCTAATCAATTATTTGGTTTAATTATTACTTGAGAATTTTTCAATGTAGTCTTGGGGTGTTCTTATGATTTTGTCTTTGACGGAATCTTTGATGGAGTTTTAACTCTATTATCATAATAGAGCTTTAGCTCTCTGTATCGTTTACCACCACAATTGAGACACAACTGCGACTTACCACGCACACCTACTCCACATCGTATGCAAAGTAAGGGTGCTAAGCTTCCACAACATTCGCTTCGTAAATGATATCCACAGAATTCATTTCTGCATGATTTGTTACAAGCGGTTATTGATCCTATCATAAGCCATTTGCACTGATTCCTTATATAATAAATTCCTTATTTAAATACTTGTTTTAATTATAATATGGAGGAGTTAGAGAGATTATCGAAAATTACACCTTGGAAAAATGTTCAAGTCAATCTCGATTGTCTCCACTGATGTACCAAAGGATCTAATAAGTGATAGAAGCATGTTGCGTAGAATCCGTGATGGTTTTAATAAATTCAAACGCGATGGAGCATCTCATTATTGGTCAACATTTCGAATTGAAGGTAGTGTTGATGCTTTCATGAACGACGAAAGAGCAGCAGTGACAATTTCACATCTTGACCAGAAAAAGTATTTTCTTAGAGTAAAATTCATTATCCGCTCAGAAACGGGGAATTGGATTATACGCGACAGAACCGATCCTGAAAAATAAAAGCACTGTCACTGTGAGTCATGATTCCAAACCAGGAAATCTGACTGGAATTGACAAACCGTATTACATGAGATCCTATCCTGTAACCGCGGTTGTTTATGGGATCTATCCGATAAACGATAAACCGAGTATTCAAAAATTAAAACCCATGAAATATTCGTCGTTGAATTGTGTAGCAGAACGAATAATAGAGCATTTTACAAATGCGTTGCGTGGAAAAAAAATGACGGTTCTAAGAGGCAAAAATATAAAGAAATGGGGATTAACAGCGAAGGAGAGCGGAGCAACAATTCAAAATGTGGCCGCGTTAGAGTGGATACTAAAATTACCAATATCCGTAGAGACAGTAACAGGCGAGATATTATATGAACCGAAATATAAATCGACAGGATTTCCAATCAAAATTATTGACCATAAGACACACACTTGGATATCCGCAGTAACAATATTTCCGCGGGATAGAACAATAAAATATCTACCCGTGGAGTTCTCACCAGATTTTTCTGGGGGAGAAGAACACTATGGGGAAATTTATTTGATTTTATTTATGAGTCGAGTAAAAACGATTCTGTGTAAGTGTGGCTACTTCACAGTTTTGAGGACGAAGAGGGTAAATTCGATTAATTTGTAAACCCCAATGGCGAAATATATCGTACTGAAGCCCTCCACAATGAGATGAAAAAACTAGCTAGTGGTTTCCCAACGGATTACGACGAGCAATTATTAACAAACTGTTTTACAATACCGTCGGTTGCAGCTCATTTCACGAGAAAGAGAAATCTATGGAAACCAACACGCGCAGAATTTCTCTCAGATATCGAATTAAGCTGCGTGGATTATGGCCATGGTGGATTATGAAATACAACATACGACCCCAAAAGTATGATTTCGGTTGATATTATTGCGTGTTATCCAGGGAGTTTTCTCTGGTACGGAGAATGCTCTGAGTATTTTAAACGATTTGGACATCCCACTCATGAGATGACACGTGTTGCGACTAATGGACCACTGCCCGATTTTGATTTAACCGGATTCACTCGTGTGGTATCATTTGAATTGGCTAAAAGACTTCATCCATGCTGTTATGTTTGGTTTGGTAGACATATCTCTGAAAAACACTGGATCCCAATAGTGTTATTACGGTATATGATTGGTTCTAAAATGCTGATATCGCTGATTGTCAGTGAAGCAATTATATCATTTCGAAAACAAACTGAAGTTTGGTTACCATAGTATAATCACCGAAAAAAAAAAAAAAACAATTCCCCGATCTCAACGAAGAATATATCGTGAAATGGTCCAAGGAAATCTTTGAAGTTAGAAATAAACACGCAAAAGATCTCGGTAGAATAATAATTGGTAAGTTCACACAGGGTAGAAAATACGACCACAAACGATATTCTTCGCGGTTGATTTTATATGATGCTGAATACAATTTTATAATCGTAGAAGTAACATCTAGGGGTATATATGTCGATCGTAAAGACGCTTTCTTGTCCGATGGAACCAAATTAGGTACAATTGTTACTTATACAGATGGAGAAAATCCTCAATATACGTACTTAAGGTCGTCTATGCTGGCTTATGCTTCTATTAATTTACTTTCGACGATGAATAGATTTCCTGAATCCGCACTTAGAGTCACCACTGATTCGTTTTATATAGATATAAAACATAAAGAAGCAGTGGCTAAATTTACAAATTCCGACGAGAGTTAGGGATCATGGAGAATTAAAAAGGAAATACTGCGTGATTACTCTAAATCAGCAGACGTTACAATTGAAAACAATTACTTGAAAAATAATTAGATATCTGAACTATCTAATGCACCGTCGATATCCGATCAAATATGCAGATATAAAACCAGTTACTTAAACGACTGTGGTGGGTCAGGGAAGACGACTCGTGTGATCGAATTATTTCGAGGGAAATCAAACATGACTGTACTAACACCAACACACAGAATTTCAATGGAGATGAAACAGCGAGGAATTAATGCTTGCACTTATCAGTTTTTTTCGATGGAAAGGCAACGAATGGACTTCCGATCGATTGGGTGAGAAATATATTCCTGAAATCATTATTTGGGATGAGATATGCACAGTGTCGTTAGATGTATTGCAAAGGTTTCTCGATTGGTTATTGCTAGCGAATACAAAAGTGATAATGTGTGGCAATCATGGTCAACTACCACTATTTGTCGGTTTATCCCCACATGATTGGCTGAAGAATTTTGTAGGCTATTATGAAGAAATTAGTACTGATCATAGATCACAAAATATCGAAGTTGATATTGCAGGCCTGACAGAGAAGCAGATTTTAGTGTCAAATGATATTGTATTGGTTGATATCAGTGTGCATGCTGATAAATCCCCTTGGAAGTTAGGATACGCAGCGACGATACATTCTTCACAGGGGTTGACCATATCAGATACAATTGTTTGGTAATTGAGTATCCTCGGGTATCACTTGTAGTTGTTCACGAGTAAATCCTCGCTGAGGAGCAGTTGAATCCAGCCTATAGACTGGCGGTCTACCCGTGGATCTCGTTATACTAGACATGTTATGTGCAGTAATAATCCATATAGGATCAGTTGCTCTTGTTGTGCCACCTTCAAGATCTCCTGCTTCATATAAATACCTTACAGTGACACTGCCGAGTATTGGTTGTTTTGAAAATCATTTTGCGGTTTTATAGGTATATACTTTTTTTGAATCGCGTTGTTGGGTTTCATGTTGATTGTTCTAGTAATCTCATAATTCAGCGCGGTAATTATGCCTGGTAATCTCTTGACCCATTCATGAGATCGTTTATCCTGAATAAACTCCTTCACGTATTGATATCCAAATAACCGCTCAGCAAGTGTCCGATTAAATCGTTCAACAATTGCCTGATCGCGATGTAGTGCAGTATGCCCTCGTCTGATGGCGACATTATGATGCTTCATTGTTGATAACAGTGCCCCCTCAAATTCCTTGCCAGGATCAACTTGTAATAGATTTGGCCAATGCAGAGGACCTCTTCGATAAATCCTTTCAAACGCAGAAGCCACTTCAGTTGATGATTTTCTTTTTAGAGGTTCTGCTTGTTTGTATCTACTCGCAACATCAACTACGATTAGCGCATACTTGTAAATACCGTCATGCGGCAGAAATAATATATCAGCTTGATGAACCTCATTAACGACGCTGACATCAAAATGCGAGAAGTTAATTTGTTTAGGCGGCGGTAGATAAATTTGACATATCGCCAGTTTGGATAACCAATCCGCTGCAGTGCTATTTTTCACCTTTGTGGCGCTTGCGAATTTATTGATTGCTGCTTTACCCCTCCATTATCCTCTTGCGGAATAATAAATAGATTCCATGTTGTTATTAACTACCAGCACCCATCATTAATTTACTTTTCATCACCGATTTTATCAACCATGAAACCAACTTTTCTTTGAAGGATTTATCAGTGATAGAATTCAACGCATGAATTAATTTCACATCTGCGATATGTCTGTGTTGCAGATTACTGCTTTTATAAGCAACATCATGAGCATGGCACGCCTTATCAATGGCGTTTATTAGGTTTTCACTGGATCGGGGTTGGTTTTGATCATCAAGTCGGATATCGAGTCTGGTCCCGGGTCCACAATAATTATACCCTGGAATGTGTTTTTCTCCTGGGTATTTTGCCCATGGTGTTCCTGGGAATTTTACTAACTTCTCTGCAATAGCGCCTCCTCGTTTGTTTTTTTTTAAATCCTCAGCAATATTTAGAAAATCGCCTGGAGATTTCATAGAAACAAATTTAAATTTCGTTGTACCACATTGTACACATTTACCAGAAAGAGCTGATCTGTTATTTTTAGTTGTAATCGTCGTCAAGTTGTTGGTGCCAGTACGCTTCTTACATTTCTCACAATATAGATCCATAATATATTTATAATAACATGAATGTAATTGATTATTCAGCTACCCGACGACAGGAACCTATTAAACACCATGCAATGTTGCCGAATTCTATTCGTATGATTATAGTCAGACCATTTGGAAGTGGAAAAACACAGTTGTTACTTAATTTAATAACGAGATGGATGAAATGGGATAAGTTGTATTTAATAGCCCCGAGTGTAGATGATCAGCGATGCTACAAAGTGTTAAAGGATTACAACGAAAAGGCAGCAGAAATCACCGGCGAGGGTATTATTGAATTTATAACTGATATCGAAGAAGCACCAAGCATTGATGATATTGATGGAAGTGTTAACAATTTAGTCGTATATGATGATGTGATGTTAGATAATGAAAAGAATCCTGCTAGGATATTTTCCAGAGGCAGACATAAAAACACTGACGTGATATATGTCACTCGGTATCAGGACATCTCCCCCTGGACATTTCCTCCCCCCCCCGGGACTTTTTCCGCTTGACATATCCTCTCGGACATCTCCCCCTGGACTTTCCCCCCCCCCAAATCAAATAGGACTTCCCCCCAGTCATTCCCCTCCCATTATCTTTATACTATATTTATATATAGTAACATTTAGCTTTGATGTATACTCGCACCTCGCATCAGCGTTAGTGCATAGGTATGACTGTTGTCACCTGAAATAAATGCATTATCAAATGTAAAATATCTACTTTCCTGACCCCTTTCTCTCTCTCTTTCTCTCTCTCTCTCTCTCTCTCTCTCTCTCTCTCTCTCTCTCTCTCTCTCTCACACACACACACACACACACACACATACAATCATGCTTTTACTCACTGTAGAACAGGAGGTTTCTTTGAAGTATGAAGAGGCTTCAGTCTAACCTTTATTTATTGTGCATATTTGGTATATTTAAGATAAACAACAGAAGGATTAGCCATCGTTCAATTAATTGTAGTTGTTTCAGTACAGTATTCAGGTCAGATGTCAACATAAGCGGATTATGATGTAACAATGCACTGTAAAGATGGGTTTGTCTTACTTGTGCTGTATCTATATAAACTCCAAACAATTTAAACCAATACATTTTTTGAAAAACCCATGAGATGGAGTTGGAAACTGTTGCTATTATTCGAGGAAAAAATAAAGTTGTGTTAAATGGTTTTGTTTATGTGAAACAAAAAAGCTTAGCATACAATGTTATAAGTTATGAGTGTGAGCGTCGTCGAGGTGCAGGACAAAATACAAGTGAATGTAGGGCAAAAGTTAAATTAAATGAAGATCTGTCAGTAGTTAGTTACCTGCATGAGCACACTCATACTGCTGATTCGGTTCATTGTGAGGTTTTTACTGTCCGGGCAAGTATCAAACGAAAAGCGAAGGAAACTGAAGAAACACCGCAACAAATTCTGGGTCAAGAATTGCAGCAACTAAGCCAGAAAGCTGCTGTTCAGATGGTGCCATGTAGACATCTACGGAGAAACATCAGAAGAGTTAAACAGAAGAAGAATGCAGTTCACCCTCTTCCAGTCGACCGCACATTTGAAATTCCAGAAGAATACAAGAGTTTGGCTGATGGAGAAAATTTTCTACTCTACGACAGCTGATGTGATGACTCCAACCGAATCTTGATTTTTGGAACAGAACGCACACTAAATTTGATTAAAGATTCACAGCATTGGTTCATTGATGGAACTTTCAAGGTGGTACCTGAACTGTTTTTTCAATTATATACAGTACAAGCTCTTGTAACTGGATCAATTGTTCCGTGCTTGTATGTTCTCCTACCAAACAAAACACAGGTTACTTACTGTCGTTTATTTGAAGAAATCAAAGT
This sequence comes from Unio delphinus, assembly GCA_029339505.1. Lineage (NCBI taxonomy): Eukaryota > Metazoa > Mollusca > Bivalvia > Unionida > Unionidae > Unio > Unio delphinus. The sequence goes on from JAQISU010000091.1 coordinate 4,381,777, forward strand.
GCTGTAGCCTCAAGTTCATCCAACAATTACGACGGATTTCGAAAAGGCTGCAATTAATGCAGCCACCGAGTGTTTTGCAAACGTTGAAATACATGGCTGCTTCTTCCATCTTGCACAAAATATATTCAGAAAAGTTCAATCTGTTGGACTACAGGATCGATACCAGAATGATGAAGATTTTGCCTTGTCAATTCGGATGATTGCTGCGTTAACATTCTTTTTAAGCGAAAAGGTTATCGAACCGTTCGAAACACTTCGGGAATCGTTGTCAGAGGAGTTTGCCACTGTCATGGATTATTTTGAGGACAACTACATTGGTCGTCTCCGTCGTAATCGCCGTGTAGTAACGGTGTTCGATAAAAGCATTTGGAGTGTGCATTCACGTGTTGCCAACAGTTTGCCCAGAATAAACAATGCTGTGGAAGGTTGGCATAGAAAGATACAACATTAACTTTTAAACAATACATTATTTTAATATGTGAAAATGTTAACTTTCTTTAACACTTACTACTTACTGCGTGTGCAGTGCTGTGCTGTGCTGTGCTGTGCGCGCGCGCGCGCGCGCGCGCGCGTGCGTGTGTGTGTGTGTGTGTATTTTCAAGGTGAAGATATATCTTGAGATATCTGCTTTGTTGATATCAGTTAACCATTTTGAATGAATGAAATGTCAGTTCACTATTTTGAGTGAGTAAACTATCAATTCGCTATTTTGAGTAAAAACATCATTTGTTTTGTTATTGTGAAAATCGTATTTTTATTTTGTGATATACCATGAATCGTTCGTTATTTTTTTGTCCTGGTACCGTATATGACAATGTGTTTGCATTTGTATTTGTTGCATTAGTAGGATCGTGCTTATTATGTTAATTCGTCCAATATTTGGACCCATTACACGCACGCGTCAGTCATACTTATTTCCTTATTTTCATATATCATTAAATATTGTATTTGCATTACCATCAATAGTGTTTTGTTGTTAATCCGGGAATCCCAAACTCGGTTTTCTTGTTACAAATCTTCCTATCTTTATTTCAAATAACCTTTTTCTTTTAACATAACTTAATATAAGTTTTTATAATTAAATATGAATTAAGTTTTAAAATAATGGGGGGGGGGGAAATGACTGGGGGGAAAGTCCTATTTGATGGGGGGGAGTCTAGGGGGGAAATGTCCGGGGGGATATGTCGGGGGGTGGGTGAAGGAAAGTCTGGGGGGGGGGGGAAATATCCGGGGGGTGGAGATGTCCTAGACTCATGTCACTCAACGATACACTTAAATACCAAAAGTGATCAGAGATAACTGTAATATTCTTGCTGTATTCAATGGAGTCGATACACATACGCTACGAAATATTCACCAGACTTGGTGCGGCGGTGATATGGATTATAGTCTCTTTAGAAATTTCTTTAGTCATGCTCAGTCAATCCTGCACGGATTTGTAACGATAAATTTGCATGATCCTAGATCAAGATATCGTATTGGACTTGATCAAATATTCAGTTAAAAAAAATTGTTAAAACCATAGCAGCAGCAGGGGGGGGGGGGACAACAATTGTGGCGTCTTATTTGGCTCATAAGCATCTATAAAATAATTACAATAGTTTGCCAAATTGACGCTTTTGTACGATTTTGGAGAAGCCTCATTTTGCGAAATTGACGCCTCTAAAAAGTTGTCTGATTCGACCCTGCTGCTGCTCATACATACATTCATTCATACATACATTTATACATACATCTTTTTCTTCTTCTTCTTGGTAGTCTCTCGAGTCGAGGAAGACAGGTTGTGCACTTTCATTCAAAAGTGGACGCGCATGTGACTCCGGAGTCCGAATTCCGATACACGCATGCGGTTGAAGGTGGGACACGCGTCATTAAACTTGGCGGGGTAAACTGTTATTGTGGTGCCTCCATAATGCATGAATAAATCGAATGAATAACTGTACCAGAAAGAAAAACGATTTTATTACATAAACTTGAATTATTGTAGTGATAGGTTTAAAGGTGTAAAGAGCTGGAGGTGATCTGATTTCAATGATATAAAGAACTTTTCCAAGCATCATTAGTTATTAATATGATACACTATATAACATAGCATACAGAAAAGTGCAAAGAACACTTATTTAGCTTTCAGCACTAATATTTATTCTGCAAGGACAGTTTAACAAAAACGCCGTTAAGTACATTTATTACATTTTTAAGAAATAATTCATCAGTAACTTTCTTAAATTACATTAAAACAATAATCTCCACAACAGAAACGAACAAAATTTCAATTCCTTAAAAAATCAAATATTGAGAACAAGCCATTTAGGTGAGCCATATTCTGTCGTGCGTGACTGTTAACCTCATCGTGGTAAATATTAAAGCATGTTGATTCACGGTCAACTAGGAGTATGTTAGTAAAGACTGTACGCATTAAGAATTACCTTCAAGTCATGGAATGCTTTTGGAGTACATTAGCAATTGGGATTTGCTTTCGATGCGGAATTTCGGTGGATTAGCCAATGATTACAGTTTCTCTATGCGAAAAAGTCTTTATATGGGCTGTGTTATGTGTAGTCGTTGTCACACTGATTTCTGCGTATACTATAACGCATATGCAAACGTATTTGCCTTCTTTTCATTCTGCCTCAAGGAGTAACGTTCGAGATATGTTTATGGAAATTCAAGTGGGGAATACAAACGTTTTAACGCCAAGACCAGACGCATGTGAAGCCTGTTTCTCTCACAATTTTAAATATGTCATTGATAATGATGTGATGTGCAACCTTTATAACGATTCGCAGGAAATAGATTTAATAATTTTCATTTTTACAACACATCAACATCAAAAGGAAAGGAACGCCATTCGACAGACATGGTTGAATTATACCAACAGAAATAAAGCAAATATAAGGTATTCGTTTCTTTTAGGTGAGGTAACTGATGAAAATATACGAAAAGTCGTAGAAGAAGAAAATAAAATTCACAATGATATAATAAAAGAGGATTTCGTTGATACATATCAGAATTTAACATATAAAACAATGATGGCCTTTAAGTACGCCATTACGAAATGTTCTCATGCAAAATTTGTACTCAAAACCGATGATGACGTATGGGTTAACATTCCAGGTCTTTTAAAGGTTCTCCAACACGAGAAGATGACCTTGCAGAGGGCGGTTGCTGGTGTCTGCTTTCATGGCACAAATCCCCATAGGAATCCCGATTCAAAATGGTATGCATCATTTCAAAGTTATCCGCATGATTCATATCCGGGTTTCTGTTCAGGAACAGGATATGTTACAAGTAATAATGTTGCGAAGAAAATATTCGAAATATAAAAAAATGTGCCTTTCTTCCATTTAGAGGATGTGTATGTGGCAATTTGCATCAGAAAACTAGGCGACGAGTTGCATACGATTGCAGGATTCAACGTTGTTAGACCGTCGTTTGATCCCTGTCTATACAAGGGAGATAACTTAATTACATCTCACGAAGTGCCGTCAGAAATGCTTATCAGCTATTGGAATACAACTTGTATAAGATGAAAGCCAGTGTTGATAATGCAATCTATCCGATTCCAAATACTGTCATAAAAGTATTTGTTTTTAAAAAGAATTGTTTTTATTGAAATTCAGATTCTGAAAGTGTGGATAACTCAAGTATTTACAAGTTTCCATTTAAGAAAAAAACCACTTAAAATTATTAATTTGTGTGCTTTGTATTGAAGTAATAACACTTAAACATCATAGCTTCAAATAATGGCATTTATGTTTATTTAGCCAAAGTAATTTATTTCATAAGTATTGTAACATTTTCTCCAAATTTCAAAAAGTCTAAAAAGTATCAATACCCAGATATTCCTTTTTAATTGCAAACTATTCGTATACAAGTAAGGTAAAGTTTGGAATTCACTCCGTTGTTTGTTTGTTTTTCGTATTGACTGAATTTTAATTTAATATTTTCATTCCCTGAACTTGCAAAGACATGAAAATAAATTTTCATGACATTTATCCCAGCGTATCGACGCTACCACACTTACAGTATTTAATTATTAAACTAAGCGTTCGACAAGATGGTATTCTTTATGTAATATGCGTTAGAGGATAAATATATCGAAATATTGTACAATAGGAAAGGAGTTCGGCAACAAAATTTTCAACGAGATAGAGGGAAACAACGCAAAAACTAGGTAGGTTGAAAAAGAACAACGTAAATGTGAATGTAGTATATCAAATGTTTTTAGTGTGTGTGTGTATGTGTGTTATTCGGATTTTAAACGTAGCTTTAACAAGTTTTAAGTCATATCGCAGTACAATGTGTGTGTGTGTGTGTGTGTGTGTGTGTGTGTGTCATTCGGATTTTAAACGTAGCTTTAACAAGTTTTAAGTCATATCATTGTACAATGTCGACAGTGTGTCAGTTTATTATGTCTAGCACTAGAGCATCATGCCGTAGAATGTGCACGATGTCGCACCAAGTCACAGTATCCTGACATCAAGCCGACCAGTCCTAAAACTAATCTCTTAATGATAAGAGCCCTGCGAGGCAGCTGCTAGAACCATTTTATATCTTTGGTATGACTCGGCCGTGGTTCGAACCCGCGATCTCCCACATCTGAGGTGGACGCTCTTATCATTCGGGCCGCCAGAGCGGTCTGTTTTATATCAAATGGTTATACTTAAACGACTAATAAATTCTATATTTCACTAATTTATGAACTGTAACTGAAAACAAAAATGAATACCTGAATACAGCCCGGATGTAGGCATAATCTATACAAGCTAAAGCTAAGGGATCAATCTGAAAAGCCTCTCAAAATTTTAGAATTAAAAATATAATTGTTAGTTTTATTATAATTTATATTTAGGTAATAATTTAATCCGTGATTTTTGCATCATATTTTATGAACAATATTTTATATTAACTACATACTTGATATTGTTTATAATTAGCAAACAATTGCAAAGTTCTCTTTTTACACATCCTTATTCTCTGTTAATATTTACCAAGTAGGGCCCCAAAATTTTCCATGGACTAGGGCCTGACCTTGTCTAAATCCGGCTCTGCCTTGATAAAGTGAAATTATTTGATTGTTTTTACTGATAATTTGTCTGCAAAAAGTTGAATTGTTGATGTGAAAGCCATACAACTACGGTACATGAATTTTCTTCCACAGGGTTAAATTTGTCTATTTATTGTATAACTTTTGGTTCATGAAGGTAAGTTATAGCGATGGCCTTCGAAACAATCATTGCAGGGCTATTTGGTTTTAAACACAGGTTTACATTCTACTTGAAGATATTCAGCGTGTTCGTAGGTTGCATTGGGCCAATTCATATGTGTTGCCAGATTTATAATAAGAAAACCTGTTTACAAGTTTGAGAATACTTCTCAATGTATATCTGTCATTTAAATTTTTTTACGATGTAGGGTATTTATCTGGGACAAGTGTGAATTTACACAAAGGAGTTCTGGATAAAGCCATTGTGATTCATCACGTCTCTTGATAGATCAGTACATTCAAAGATCTGGATTTCATTCGGAACATTCAATTCCTTCGGACTTGTACAGAGATTTTGAGGATCAATTCGTATTTAATTCATAATGCTGTAAGTTTCTAATACATTTTCAGTTTATAACCTTGAGAATTACATTATGTTTTAAGTTTTTCTTTAAATTGTTGGTTTAGCTTCTTTCTCTTATTTAGTTTATGACCATAATGTCATTACAATTGTTTCAATTTTTCGTATGTTGGAATTTTATCTCGTTTCATTTGTTTGGAATACTGAACACTATAAAAGCAACTGGACTTTCAGACTCGCAGTAAAAAATTAAATATTGGTCTTTCCAGCCATTAGAAACGGTATAAAAGATACTTGAGAATATATTATCCTTGACTCGTTGTCTTTAAGTGTTATCCGAAAGACAACAGTACATCAACTGACAACTTGAACTTATAATTTTGCAATTTGTAATATTTATTCAAATCGTTTCACGTTTAAGATTTGTTTCAGATTTATGTCCAACCTTGCCATTTATATAGATGATTAAAACTAAACTATTTCTTATATTGGGTTCCAGTGTTTTCTTTATTAAAAAATTGTTTTGCTTTATTTGTTTCCAGTAGTCACGCGTATCTTTATTGAATTGTTGTACATTGTTAATGTTTACACGCTCTTGGACTTGTGCTATAAATAACAGAAAATTAATCTTGTATCTATACTTGCTTCAAATACTTAATTTATTTCATCTTCATGCGGTACTGTTTACAAATCTAACTTTTTATATTAGTGATGCTTACCTCCATATTATCGTCATGAAATATAATATACCAATCTTCCTCTTTCCGAAACAATGAAGGATATATATTTATTTTACATGAACGAACTTGAAAACTCAACAATTGTGGCTTTTGTGTATGTATTGCAAAAGAACCAGCTTGGACCACATTTGTATAATATCCAAACTTTAAACAAAATACTTTTTATCTTTTGATACTGAGAATTTCGCTCCTTAGTCAACTCCTAAATATTTCTAACTCCTGTCAGAAAACTTTAGCAATTAACACAATATGGCCTTTCTGACATTATTCATGTTGATATTTAAATAACAAAAACAACTATAATTTATTTGTTTTCCACTAAATGTTCCATCAAGAGATTTGAGTATGCTTGTTGTTTGTACCAAATTTAAAAACGTGCCCCATATTTTCATATTTCCCATCACGAAATGGCAATAACCATTTTGGAAAGCAGAACAAGGTCAGGTGTTCATATCCCCCTGCTATCATACACTTTCTACCTGTCTATACCTCAATGACTGATTCTCTCGCGTTCTAGTATGCACTGTCTTTCAACATCAAATGTATGGCCCTGGTTACCTTATATCTGTCTCTCGTCGATGATAGTAGTAGCTAAGGCTTGCTACCGGTATGGTACAAAACCGATACTGTTAAAGCTCTTTAGCACTCAAAGACATCATCGCAGACATGTATTTAACATTCTCTTGACTGCTTCTACGGTCGTCAGTGCCACTTGGTATACTAGAAGTAGCTATTGATTACATCGAGGATCGAGTATTTGACTTGTCGCTACATGTTTGACACACTCTTCAGTGTATTTCATGGACAGTAGATTCCTTAGTGAGAATCCTATGTACATTTTAATGTTGTTTTGACTCACACTAACCTCCATCGAGGCTGTTCCAAAGACCTCTGTGAATTAATTATATAGCCTTAGTAACCCGACAGGTTATAGATTTCAACCATCACCTTATATTTTTCTCTATTGATTTGCAGCTTGAGTTTGCATGCGTTATGGGTGGTGGCTGAATACTTAGTGGTGGTATGGCAGTGGTATCTCACGTCCATGGAGGAAAGCTTTAAGGTTGTCTTTCTCCAAATTAAATATATAGTGTTCCAAAAGACCTCATGGATCACTTCAGGATCACCTCCTCATTGAATCTCTTCTAGCTCCACCGCCCCACATCCTCAGATTTCGTTGAGGTGCACCCCATAAATCTCTTCTAGCTATATGTATATTGTTCACTTTCTGAAAATTTGCACCTTTCAGTCTTACTCGTTGCGAAGAAATTTATGAAAACCCGATCATATCTCCCGATCCGTCTTGAATAAAACAACGCGCTTCCCTTCCCCTCACAAATTGACGTAATTTGAGACACTGTACACACCGGCATTGTTGAAAATGAATCATGGAGAACTCGCCCCTTAGAGAACTGGGAGATGGATCCTATATGCTAATTGTGTAATGTCGCCATATGGGTGCTGACGCTTTCATTATTGTTGTCTTTTTTCAACATAATAACTTGTTAGTGTTATAAAATTTGTAACTTTTCAACTTTTCCCTTTGACCAACTCAGCTTCTGTACTTAACGAAACACAAGTGGTATCTGTCCAGTTTGCTCTGGTCTTCAAAATAATTAGATACATTTTAATTGGAAAAAATGGAGCATGATGTGCAGTCTGCAGTTTTATATATGAAAGGACTCCAACCTAATAATGAATGATACTTGAACTCGATAACAAACAGCATTGACGTATACTCAGTAAATGCTGTCGCTACTGAGTTCAACATCGTATAGTTTATTTCTTCTTTTTTGTTAGTGTTAATAATTTTATTATTTCTTAATAAAACAAACTATTTAAAGTTGAACGAGAAGTTTAAAAAATATTTCACTACTAACTACTAAATTGCCGATGAAATATAATCAGGTTTGCGTTATTTTATAATATATAACAAAACCATGATCACGCATGCTAACGGGATTTTGTTACCTTAAATACGTATTTGAACTGCTCGACGAACTTAGAATATAATGAGAAAATCATTTCTCGCAACAATTTTAAATTTCACTTTTAAATATTGTATAAAACTTAATAATAAGTATTCTTCTTTGCACAGAAGAGGCAATACCTGATAATAAGATACATGTATTCAAATAATGCGGTAACCACCACGTGGCAACATCTTTGTTAATTATATTATAGCTCGAAGGTACCCATTTCTATCTTTCAAACATATCTATCTTTCAAATAACTTATTTATTTCGAAGAGAAATATTAAAAAGGTTTTCCGGATGACAAGTTTTAAGGTGACTCGTCCAACCCTTTGGGGCGACTTCTCCAGGTAGAGGTCAACTGTACCCCATGTTTGATGTTTATGTTGGTGCTCTATGTATGTGATATATGATTTTTTCACAATTATTTTTATATTCATTTATTTGATTTTTAATTTTGAAAGAAGTACGGTGTACTATCTTTGTTTAGGGAAAAAAGAAACTTATTGTAATTTTTCCGTGTCGTTCTTCGCATTGTCTTTTTATTTCATATTGAGTTCGACTGTGCTCGTGTGGGGGGTTCATACATTTTTTAAATTTAGAAGTTACTTCTCCAGACTCGAGTTTATTTATTTATTAGTCCTTTTTTATGATTTTCCTAAATTGTTTAAGGTACCCTTTCATATGGGTTCTCTGCGTAATACGGGAGCTGCCCAGCGGTGGTATAGAAGAATAAAGTATTCTTTTTGTTCCTTGTTTTTTTTCTTCTTCCTAAAAGATTAATTCGCAAGGCATATATAGAGACACTTAATTTCTATATTTAATTCACACAGTTTAGAGCTGCGTATTGAGCCATCTTATTTCTACATGACTCTTCGCTGCACAAACTGAATACGACTCGTATACGTTAATCGTCTCAAATGACGTCACATCCTGTATATTTGGAAGGGAGCTAACAAATTCGCAGCAGGGTCTCTCCGTTTGATTTCGGAAAACAGGACAGTATTCTTTTATGAAATTTAAGTGCAAATACATAAGATGCAAATAAACAAATAGTTGGAATATATTAAATACACAAACTACTAAATATCCTTCTATTTACAATAAATTTATGCAGGTCCGGGTTTTTGTCCCCTTTAAGATATGACTACAACAGAATGGCACACATGAAACTGGTTTTCAGTTCTTGTCACACAATAATATATCACATCAGAATACAATTAGGCGTCAGCAGGTAGTTGTGACCTTAAAATGGATGTTACTATGATATCATGAAATCTAACTAGTTACCAAGTCAATGTTAAGGTACACTATCGACTAATGAATTTTGAAGATTTTGCCTCAACATTGTTAAATAGTTTTTCGAAAGTGGAATACAGAAACTTCAGCAAATCAATGAACTGCATGATGACCCATCCCATAACATCATGTATTTTCCATATTTTTTTATGGATGACGGATATTTGAGTCGTTGATGCCGTGTCAACTTCTTGATTTACCAAATGGCTATCATACCATCGCATGTTATGAAGCACTATACAAATTCATGTTTCACTTGGTTTAATTCATACAAGTTTAGTTTGCATGTGCTTTCTTCAGTTTCTCTGTAAACCCCAATGATGTGACAATGATCGCGTACATTATCTTTGTTGGACGGGATAAAATTATCGTCACATCTTGTGGCCACACATAACTTACAAGTGGCATCATGCGCGACCCAGACTAGTAGTATGAAGGAATACGCGACACTGTTATTCAGAAAGGTTTTCAACTTACGTGCACTGGAAAAAATAACATATCCGTTTTAATCCGAACACAAATAAAGGAAATCGTATAAACTTAACATGAACAGTGATTAAAATATGCACCATTACGTCAACAACATAAACAAATTTATAGCAACATCCGCCTGCTTGTCTGTTCCGTCATTCCTTTTAAAACAAGCTTTCGTAAAACTAGTTCATTCATCGAGAATTAGAAGACTTTTATTAATTTACAGGTAAGCATCGTCTGTGTTCTTAAAGATCTTTACGGTATATGGACTTTTTAATGTTTGAGATTTTCACGGTAAAATTCAGTCTAGTCTAGCTATTTTTGAAACAATTTCGTGAGTTGTTTTCTATATTATAATGTAATGGAATGTTTGATTGTTGAAAGATTTTATACTCATTCTTGTTCATAGTATTTATTATTGGATGAGAAAAATTCACTGCCAAATTCATGTTTAGTGACATTTAATTTGAAAATATTATTTAATAAAAAATAATGTTTTAGTAACCTATTCCAACTTAGTATTTTATTTTAAATGTATTAAAATACATTTCTTGAAAATGCTTGTTGCGTTAATTGTAACTATTGAGTTGTTTGCTTATATTTAATTATCTGTATTATATTCTAACAGGCACAAATTATACAAATGTATGAGGTTGGTCGGCTCGAAGGAAAGTTGTAGATAATAAGTATTTTGTGTATTTTAATTATAAAGTTTTTTTGTATGTATTTTCGCTAGAATGTAATATTATAAAAATGTAACTCATTTAATTAAAGTTCAGTTCATTCATCGAGATTCAGAAAACTGTCTTTCCTTACTGTCCTGTCGTACCTCTCGTTCCGCCGTTTTCAACAATGTGGACATCTACACCGTTATGAGTGAAACCTCTTTCAAGAGAATCTGATCTCTCTCTCTCTCTCTCTCTCTCTCTCTCTCTCTCTCTCTCTCTCTCTCTCTCTCTCTCTCTCTCTCTCTCTCTCTCTCTCTCTCCCCATGGTCAAAAACAAACATTTCTTAAGTTTTGAGCAACATCTCATAACAAGTACCTTTTTCATAATTGGTGGGTGGTGGACAACTATCGTGAATAAAGGCGTCACTCCGTAAAGACTGAACAACTCTTCTGTGACTTTCAAACTTTTCGCACATACGTAGGGTCTGTTCTGAAACATCAGTAACGGGAACATCACAACGGGAACGAACACAATTACAACTGAGAGGATTTCCAGCAGCAATATATACACATCGCCTGTGAGAATTCGTCTTGCTGCTGTTGTTGTTTTAGGGTTTAACGCCATGTTTCAGCACACGCTATGCTATACATGGTGGCCAGTATTACTGGTGGAGGAAGAATGCGGGAAAACCCCGGAAAGAACCACCGACCCACGAGAAGCTACTGGCAAGCTTTCTCACATAACTACAGTAGGTATCACGGTACCAATTGTTTTTCCATAGACCTCAATGCTAATATTTGGAGAGATAAATATATTTTAAACCCTAATTTAGCGTGCATCTTTCACACTGTTATAGAGAACAATGTTAGATTGTCAATTTGACGATGAAAAAACCAGGTACTCCATTGCATTTAAGCGAGATAACTCTGCTGGAACTAGACAGGGGTATGAGTTAACTAGTCACAACATTCTTATTTTCAGTCATGCGTATCACATTTTCAAAAAATCATACAAAATACAAACTATGATCTATATAGGAATTAGCATACATTCACATGTTGCCAAGAGGCTAATTTTTTTTAAGTCTAACAGAAAGTACAACTCTTACATAAAACACCAATCATAGCTTGTGTTGTTATTTATTTCTGAATGCAATGTTCCCTACACTTTAAGCTCCACCCACCTGGACTTGAGTAATTGGTCCCATTATACCTATAGCAAACCTTGATTTCTCTAATAATCTGTGAAATAGCTCGGGACTATATAAGTAACAAATGTACCTAGTCTCGCTTGTCAAAAACAATTTTATGAAGTACTAAGCTATGTTCTATATGATTGTGTATAGAAATGATATTAAGCTGCTTGAACTCTTGTTTTCATGCCTTTGCTTCACTATCAAACTCATCTTTTGAAATAAAATGAATTCTTTTAACTATGAGATGTGTTTTTGTCATATTAGCACTTATCAAACTTCACTTTGGTGATATGGGATAAATCACATTATGTCATATTGTTTAATAGTAAGGTCAAAGGTCAATGCACTAGTTAGCATGTACCAGTTCTACTGTTAAAGAGACATTTTGATCCAAAATAAAGGACTTATATTTGTTTCATGAACTCAGAAAGTAGCAACAGGGACAGGTGGACATGGCCCAATCTAATTATAAAGTATTAGCGTTGAACACTTTACACTGTCAGCATATGCAAGAGGTCAAGCAATTGTTCGACACCTAGCTTTCTGTGTATTGCATGGCTCTCGTAAGACATAAGAATTGTTGTGTTGTATTCTACTAAAAATTTCCATTTCTTCAAAAAGGTTCTGCACTTACTTGCACAGAAGAAGAAAAAAGATCAGTTTTACTCCACGCACAAATAAAGGAAATTGCACAAAATTCACTTTTGTTAACACTAGCAGTTGTTAAAACGAGCACCATTACGATAAAAACGGATCTATAGCAACTACCGTCTGCTTGTCTGTTGCGCTATTCCTTTCAGTGTGTGTGTGTCTGTGTGTGTGTGTGTGTGTGTGTGTGTGTGTGTGTCTGTGTGTGTGTTTGCTTTCCCATCAGTCCTTTACTTCTGTCCGAATGCATTTCTTTTGTCGTTTGGTTGTTCACTCACCTTCTGAACTAATTCATGCGAGAATTACTGTTTCGTGTGTTAAAATCTATAAAGAATGCGCATGTACCTTTAGTTGCTAAGTGGAGCTTTTCCTGTGTCAAAATCTATAAAGTTTGTGAATGTACCTTCACTTGCTAAATGGAGAACAACCCAAAAGCATATGTTACTAATTTTTTCTGCACAACAGTAGGAACTGTTTACGACCTCAAGTTACCAACTTGCTTTGATGAATTAGAACTTAGGAAAAGACATGTAGATTCTTGTCACCGCATTAACAGAATATAATTTTGCACCAGGCCAAGAGTTATCCATCATGTACATTTACCAAACTTTGTGAATGATTTGTACACGGGTAATGTGGAAGCCTGAAAATTTCGTGCAAAACTTTTTTCCAAGGTCATTGTCGTTAGGAATATAATTGGTTGCTAACAATAAAATTAATTTTACATCGCTTCTCTGGACCAATATTTGTGAACGGCGTTACTACGGTTAAGGAAAGATCAATCGCTTTTAGGTCAAGAGACCAAACGTCAAAGTAATTGTGACTGAAGAAAGCTGAATGCTTCCCCACGAAAATATCACAGACAAGGATCGAATCGCTTGTGAAAAGGAACCAATCTTTTTATTTTAGGGTCAAAAGATCAAATGGTAGCGTCGATTTTTCTAAATTTAAAAAAGATAACAGTTATTCAGAATTACAAATACTACTACTACTACTATTACTACTACTACTACTACTACTACTACTACTACTACTAATAATAATAATAATAATAATAATAATAATAATAATGAGGACTTTGTATAGCGCCTAATCTTTCGAAATGCTAAGCGCTTTACACCATCTTAATGATATGACTACACTACAGAAAAACTAATGACAAAAACAATGTAATTGGAAAACATAAAAAACATGCTGAAAACATATAAAATACAAAACATTATTAGGTCTCTAAGCTTGTCCCTGCGGTCGAAACTCTTAAAAGGGTCCGCTGTGGCTTTGTGTCTAATTTCAATGGGCAATTCGTTCCACGTCGCCGGGCCCTGGTATGCAAAAGAACGTTGTCCATATAACTTCGTTTTCACAGTGGGAACAATGAGTATACGATTGTCAGAAGAAGAGCGTAAGTATCTAGCTGGTGTATACACATGGATGAGGTTGGATAGTTATGTTGGACTGGAGTCTGTCAGTGAAACATAGCACAGTGAACAAATTTTTTGTTTGATTCTGTATCGAATTGATAGCCAGTGTAGGGTATAGAGCAGTGGTGAGGTGTGCTCTGATCGAGGTACTCTAAAGGTGATACGTGCAGCTGTGTTTTGAACTTATTGTGACGAACCAGACAGAATTGAGTTACAATAGTCCAGTCTTGAAAGTACTAATGAATACACAAGTGTTTTAGTGGCATCAACTGAAAGATATTTACGAATGGAACTGATGCGTATCAGTTCAAGGTATGCAGCCTGCATATGTTCACGACATGTTGGTGTAATGTGAGAGTACTGTCTGGAGTAACACCTAGGTTTCGTACTGAGAATTTAATGTTGGTGTTGCTGATATTTATTGTCTGAGGTAAAGGATGTGAATGAGAACGTCTTTGTGTTGTAATCAGAATAACCTCCGTTTTGTCATCATTTATATGCAGCTTGTTACATGTCATCCCTGATTTCACATCCAATTACATAGATGGTAGCATCCACTTCAGTCGGGTGGCTAGACTTGTATATTTGGGTGTCATCAGCGTACAATTGGTGCGACAATGGGTGATGATCTATGACACTTGAGAGCGGCTGAATGTATAGAATGAAGAGAACAGGTCCAAGAACAGATCCCTGTGGAACACTACAACATACGTCAACTGGGCTGGAATGTATTCCATTTGCAGATATAATTTGTGTCCTGATGTCTAAGTAGGACTTGAAGCACTGGAAGGCTATATTCTGATGCCGAATACATGCTGGAGACGGTGAAATAATATATCAAATGCTGCAGATAAATCCAGGAGAGCGAGGACTGTAATCTTTCCACTATCCAAAGCAGAGGGAATGTCATTAATTCTTTAAATCGTTATGGTCAAGTGTTGGTTTCTTCAGCAGAGATTTTACGATGACAGTTTTGAAAATGATCGAAATTCCCCAGATGAGAGAGATATTAATAACATCAGTTACTGAAGGCAATATTGGGTCTAAGCACTCAAGCAGGAGGGATGTCGGAATTGGATCAAGTTCACAAGACTTTGGTGCACTTTTCATCACGATTGTCCGTACTAAATCAATAGAGACGGGTTCAAATGCTCCTAATGGCCGTCGCTGAAATTCTGCATCATAACTGTATGGTGACGAGTCAGTTGAAATTGTGCTGTCAAGCGAATCTCCAATGGATTGTACTTTGTCACGGAAGAAATTTGCAAATAGATTCGGCAGGTGTACTGGAGAGGAGGTAGCTGGAAGTGGTGTACATTTGTTCCTTGACATTAGTTTGTTAGTTATCTCGAAGAGCTTTTGCTGCTGGAGCTCTACGTGATCTTAGTACTGTTGTGGGATAATTTGACTAAATGGACTATGTTTGGGACGTTCTTCTTAGCGGCTTCATAGATTTGTTTATGAATAGTGGGTCTGGTGGAAAGCCAAAGCTTTTCTGCTTTTAGGTGATGTATTTTACTAGTGCGAAGCTGGTCCCTAACACTGTTATACCATGGAGAACACTTTTTTAATTGATACTCTGCATTTGGTGGCTTGGGGCATGTTTTTCAAGCAATGAACGCAGGCAGTTATCAAGTTGTTCCGCTATTGGGTATAAGAAAGTTGTTTGTCTCTCTTGGATGTCATGGATTAATTTGGTTCTTTTTATTACAGAAGATGTTTCTCTTAGTAGGAAAAAAAGGTAGAGATTTAGGGACGGATACGTCAAGATGGCATATAATGCAGAGGTGATCTGATGCAAGTTCGTGGGATACAATTGTGGATTGCATCATATTATCATCAGGTCTATGAAGAATCCAGTCTGAAATGTGACCAAGTTTATGGGTGGGTTGTTTATCTGACTGTTTAAGGGTTGAAAACATCAATGCAATCTAGGAGTTTTGACGTGTATGGGTTTCAAGGACAGTCGAAGTGAAAGTTGAAATCTACAAGAATAATTAGGTTGCCACCGTCGAATTTCCATACTCCGAAGATTCGGAAACTGCTCCAAAAATGGAGATTCAGCCAGCTTGATGTTTCTCCTAGGAGGAGGGTGGTACAGACAGAAAAAATGGACTGACCATTGTTCCAGTATGAGCTAGTTGAAACGATGTGTGGCAGAAGTTGAAGGTTGTGTTGTATTTAAGAATTTTAACATGGAATTCTTTGTGATGAAAGCAATGTCACCTCCGCGAGAGTGTCGGCGGAACGACTTATTAGAGTAAGTGGTGGGTGTTATATCCAAGCACTGGGCTCATCGCCTAATGTTTTTAGCCATGTTATGTCAGGAACAAGATGTCTATATTCTGATCGTTGATAAAATTAACTATATATCTTGCGCTTTTCCGGTGATCCTACTGATTGGGCGTTGAATAATGCAATACGTAGTGATTTGCCTGAGACAGTTGATGATTTAAGATGAATTTTCACCAGGTTATCAAAATTAACGGCCGAATTTTTTAATTGTTTATCTGTCACGGGCGAAAGGAAGATAACTGGAATTCGTCTTCCTGTTCTACGCCGGCCAGCTTTGAAATAACGTTTATTTTTTCGCTTCCGTTTACATTTAAGTAATGATGAGTGTAGTCCCAGTTTGTTCAGTCTTGAGCACAATGTAGTATCAAGAGCCAAGGTGTGGTCATTTAATGCAATTAATGAGGGTCAATCACTACGTAAGCGGGTTGACTGAGGATCACGTGATGGTGGTTTATTCAAAAACAAAGAACGTCTTAACAGTGGAACAAGAGAGATGATAAAAATTATAATTGTTCTCGTTTCTAAAACAAGGAGGTGAAGAAAAACATACCAACTGAACAGCCAATGCATGATGAAATACAATAATGTAGACGAATATAGACAAGAAGCACACATATCATGAAAAATAGCACAACAATGGAAGTGCCTTGGTCAAGCAGTTAAGTGATGGCGGCCATTTTTCCGGATCAATTATCTTGTCACAGTATTCTTTCTTTTCTGTGTCACATTTATTTCTCCTTATAATACATCAAACAAGTCAACGTATTTAGCTTCCTAACACACTACCAGAAGGAATAGCCAGCCAACGAGATATATTAACGGGAATTCAGCTGAGGAATATGACATTCAGTGTGACTAAAGGGGGATTTTTTAAAAAAAACTAGGAGACATGTTGCATTCGATTGCAGGATTTAACATAGGGAGACCAACGTTTGATCCATGTTTATACTAGGGAGATAATTTAATCACCTCTCATTTAGTGCTTTCTGAAATGCTTATAAGCTTTTGGTTTGTTGTTTGATTAGAATTTTTAACAGTTGTTTAGTCATGTCGCTGCAATATCTGCAGTGAGACAATTTATAGTGATGTCTAGCACCGGGGCATCATGCCGCAGACATGTAGCATGATGTCCCACCCAGACACATTATCCGGACACCAGACCGACCAGTCGTAACACTAATCTCTTAATGCTGAGCGAGGTAGCTGAGCGAGGTAGCTGTTAATACCATTTTTATAAGTCTTTGATATGACTCGGCCGGGGATCAAACCCACGACCTGCCGCTTCCGCGTCGCACACCCTAACCACTAGGCCACCGAAGCGGGTTTTCATTTGGTAATTCGGAGCGTTGTATGAGCCATGATACTACTCACATGATATATTTACATGCTGCATGTAAATGAAAAAATACACATACGTTAGAAAAATATAAAAATAATATCCAATACGGTTTCCAGCGTAAGAAAGCTGTAACTTATTGGTCAATCGATATCGCTGGAACTACTGATTATCAGATTATGACACTCCAGAATTCGAAATAGCGACAGACACTAGGGTTACACGACTCATTGTGGATCTACAATTTGTCTAACATCGAATTTACTACGGGAAAAAAACTGTAAATGTATCTCAAAGACTCCATTAAAGAACCGAAACTTCACATAAAGATGCTTAGTGCATCTTTGAAAGTCCACAATAAATGCGATCAAAACGAGTGATATGGGAGACTGAATAAAGTTTTAGTTTGCAAATAATTAATTTGATATGTGATGTTCTTATAGAATGTTGTTTATAGATGCTTTCAGTTCCTGCAACAACTTTACGGCTTCGTGCGGATCTTCTGGCTGGTTTGAGTCTTTTTCGTCCATCAGAATCAGGCACAGCTTGGATAGCTCCTCGTACAAGGCAAGTTATTCTTTGCTTGACATTATTCTTCACAGATCTTTGGTATCTAAATTGTCTAAATGGCAGATTTAATCATCGAATCCATAGAGATGTGTCAATGTGTACAGCAATACTGGATTGTCGCATGGTAGTCCTGTACTTCGATTACTTCGAATGCGATGAGTGTTCCACAGTTCAGCGGCGTTATCTAGTTCAGCCTGTTAAATAGTTGATAGAATCTTGTAAAATCATATTCTATATCGTCGTCGTTTCGAGTGCTGTATTTCAGAAAAATAAATAAATAAAATTCTGTTAATGAAAAATACTGACTAAAACTGCATGGTGTTATTTTATTGGCTGCTTGTGAACAGATTTGCTTATTTCTGTTTATTCATGAAGTTATCGTGTTCTTTGTTGCAGATGTTTTCTTTTTAAAGTACATATTAGTTCTTTACCTTACTGTTTACCATGAAGAAATTTAAAGATAGTATTGTACATCTTACAAAATTGCATATTTAATAATTACTCATATTTAAGGTCTCAAATTTCATTTGGTTTCTTTTTGCAGGCATTTTTCATAATAAATACATAAATAGCATAGATCCATTTAAAGCTATGTCTTGCCATTTTCTGCCTCTGCCTATTACGATTTCATTATTTCCATAATTGTCCATTAAATGTATCATGGATATGTCAATCAGTCGTATGAAGCCATGCTCCATTAGCCTTGTCCAAAAGGGTAAGAATCAAAAGGTTGAAGTTCATGACCCTGAAATCTTTACAAAATGGGCTAGCATCTACTGACTTCATGCATACAACATTGGGTTTTGACATGCTGAAACAATGTGTGTGTATTATATATATATATATATATATATATATATATATATATATATATATATATATATATATATATATATATATATATATATATATATCGATGATTTTCCAGTTATGACCACGGTGAGATTTCCCCAGGGACAGGAAGACACAATGGGACATAATCCAAGGTCATGACTCTAATGCATTGGTTGCATACACGACAATCCTAATATAACAGCATACTTCATGCAAATTTACAATTTACTGCAACAAAATATACAGAAATTAGTGGTTGTTTTAACCTCCTATGGGAAAAGGAACGACTCGTGACAAATAGCACTCAAAACTCCCTTAGCATTAAATATTGAAGGCTTCATAAAGTTCCAAAGTGTAGTGTTTATAGTCTGTTTATTACACCATGTTCTATAAATCAGTCTAGTCGTAAATCCTGTGTATCAGAAATGAATCTCCATCCTATCTCGTAAGAACTCAATACCACCTCGCAATAACGCAATACAATCTAGTAATAACGAAATATAATCTCGAAATAACGTTCTAGAGCTATACAAAAAAAAAAAATACGGCGAAGTACCCAATCCAATAGGGCCTCACGTGCTACATTGGAATGGACAAACATCTTAATATTTCATGCTCTTTCCCCATTTGAGAGGAATCCTAAACTTATATCTGAAGAAAAAAATCGAACTTTTGCTAGGAACAGATGATGTAAAAGCGATAACAATCGCTCTTTAAGCAACGTTCCTGGAATCTCAACATAGACTACATACCAAACGCATAAAAGGGTAACATCACTGGTATATGTACTATGTCATTTGTTCACTTTTAATTTTCATTTATAGATCTGTATTTTTTTGTATTACCATTTTGTTGCATCATTTTATCAGTTTATCATCTCTTTATGCTTCTATGTCTAATACTGTAGATATATGTATTAATATAAGTTGTGAATTCTTACTAATATTGAAGTATAGTAATATAGGAATATAGGAAATATGATTGAAATATATATATATATATATATATATATATATATATATATATATATATATATATATATATATATATATATATATATATATATATATATATATATATATATTACGAAATCAAAATTATGATGATGAATACCAATTAGAAAAAGTGCATGTTAAAGCAATGAGTACTTATCAAATTCTTTGCAATCGATGCAGAATTTCAAACGATTTAAATAAAGTTAATTCAGTACATTGATTTGTCAACATCTGAATTCAAACCATACGATAATTCAGATACGTATGTATTGAACAATGTCAGAGTTATAAATTCACAAGTATGCAATTACTTAAAACGTAGGGTCCAGGTTCAAATTCCCGACTACTCATCTGTGTTGCTTCTTACATACAAGTGTGTAACAAACACTATAAAGACTATAATATTAAATAGAATAACTCATGAAGAATTGTTAAAAGTATATTTTTTTTAAATTTGAAACTTAACGATTAATTTAATAATGAAAGATACAGAACGAAATTTGAGGAGGGACACACAATTTTATGAATTAAATTCAAAAGATTCTGAAAAGTTATTTACAAGTTCAAAAGAATCGAATGTTCTGAAGAATTCCATATCCTCGAATGGAAGGTTTGTCAGCAGTCCTGGTGCATATGTGTTTATCCAGAACGCCTTTGAATCAGTTCAAAGTCTCATAATAATTTTAGTCCAATGAGCAGTTTGTGATTCCAATGACAAAAACATTGTTCCCCCCAAATACTATTTAAACACAACATTATACACATCTGCAGACTGATGTTCAAACAAGGACATAGGAAATAAGAATAAAATAAATATCAAGATCTACTCAATTAAACACACCCTGATAGCCCTAAAATATACTTTTTCCTTCTCGATATGTGACTTTTCACAAGAGCTCACACAAGAATCCACCTGACCAACCCATACAATGGGAAATAAATTAATTCTTCGTTGAACTCACCCAACCTCTCTAAACAATGAGACATTGCTCAAATCGTGCCAACATGTTCAATATGCAGGTTGAATTTAACTTGTAAACATCTACGGAAGATTGTGCATAACATGGTTTTTAACTAAAGTCCAAATGTTCATTATTGCACAAGATAAAAGAGTTCATCTTCACAAAATTTCTTAATGCATGCGGTGATCATTTTGTATTTTTGCTGTTTTTTAAAGGTACACGTGCAGAAATTGAAAAAGTATCTGGCAACATTGTAGCCGTCTCCCTACATCATGCAAATACTTCAAGACATTTCAATACAGGTTTGTTCGTACATAGAGACGAGGGGGGGGGGATTATTTAAAACTGAATCAGAACATAGTCAAGCACACAAGTAATTGCAAATAAATGTGACATTTAATTGTAATGATGCTCATCTATATACCTTAATGTCCATGTAAAGAAACCTCAGAGCTAAACTAAACACAGGATGAGGGAGTGCAGTTTAAAGGGGTGAGGTAGGGTGTGTGGGTTATGATATTGCTCTAGTGAATTTCAAAAGTGAGCAAGTTCAATGCATGATTAAATTAATAAATCAATGAATAAATGAATAATAAAAAGCAACAAAAAACAACTCAGTACACAAACTATGCCCTGTAGGATTGTCCTTAAAAAGGCCAAATGAGCGCGAGACTTGAGTCAACTGTGTAAACAGATGGAAATAAAATATATTTGTAACCAGCAATATGTGATCAAGAGAAAAGATTTACTTCGTAACATAAAAATGCGTTTTTTTTATTCTTTCACTTACGTAGTTCAACGAACTGAATTCTTATTTCATTTCAACCATTTAAAGAACATGTATAGATCTTGTCGGCCATTTTGCTGTTCAACGATATGACTGTTTGCTCGGCGAAGTTAACAAGAATGTGTATTCATTGTTATTACAATATATGCACTAGGTGCGACATAACTGCATTCCATGCATTTACAGGAAAGACTTCAATAGTCCATACACCATAAACTGCAGTATTATACTAACTTTAATCAAGAACAGTAAATCATATAAATACCTAAACACAAAATGAAATAAAATAACCTGAATTTGTCTAACCGTTGTATCGCTTTCCAAACTTTCCTCACTCCTTTAACAAATGGGTAGACTTTTAATCTGAAGTGATATATTTTACTATGAAAAACGATCTCGTCTTGAGAAAATAAATATTTGAAGATAAACCAGCACGAAATATGAATCATTGTTATCTTTTTA
This sequence comes from Unio delphinus, assembly GCA_029339505.1. NCBI lineage: Eukaryota > Metazoa > Mollusca > Bivalvia > Unionida > Unionidae > Unio > Unio delphinus. The sequence goes on from JAQISU010000091.1 coordinate 4,404,004, forward strand.
TCTAGAATAAACAGTGTCTATGAGAGAGAGAGAGAGAGAGAGAGAGAGAGAGAGAGAGAGAGAGAGAGAGAGAGAGAGAGAGAGAGAGAAATTATCTCCTCGCAAAGAATGTAAAAAGTAGAGTGTGGGAATTTTTAAACACAGATTTGTATTAACTCTAATTTGACCGCTTTCAGGTATTTGTAGACTAATTGCCATGTAATGTTATTCTTATATGTTGATTGACTACCATATTAAGTCTTACGAGATAACGACTTAAGGATGGGTTCTTTTTCAAGTAGTAAATGATATATTGATTATTTTTATGTTTCATTGTATACCTATTGCAATATACGTTTTGGTATATCTCACTATATAGCAATCTGGATTTGGGCGTATCTTTGCACCCCTAATTAGAGCAAATCAAATTAATGTATAACCCTGCAAAGTTTGCGTTGTCCATGCTGAATCTTTATCAGTATAACAGGTATCGCCATAGGTCAGACTAATCTCGTATTGCAAATCCTGACAATCTCTAGCGCGATATTGCAACCGGTAAGGTAAGCACCTGTACATAGAATTTGTTTATCATTTGGAATCGAATTAATATCTTCAGGTCAAGAAAGAACATTGATGGCCATATATTAACTGTGAATTGTGAAGATTCGACCGAGATAGTCAAATGTAAGGTCATGTACTCATACGCTAATTTTAGAATCGAATTTGGTATCCAGTGTGATTTTTCGTTGAATCACTTCACTGATTGATTCGATCTCGTACATAATAAGAGCAGCAGAGAGGAATCCTACAACTTTCCGAGCGTCGATTCGAAAATCTGAGGCTTCTGCCAAATAGTAAAAAAAATGGCGTCTATTCGATAAAATAAGATTTCCTTATATACGCCAACGTCGTTGTCATCCACCCTCTCTGCTGCTGGAACTTTCAGTTCTGGTTAACAAAAATCATTTACGATTTCAACCAAATATTTGATCGAGTCTTTAGGACGAAAATCATTTATGATTTCAACCGAAAATTTGATCGAGTCCGATACGATATCGTGTCCGAGGATCATGTAAATTTATTGTTACAAATCCATGCGGAGTTGACTGAGCATGACTAAAGAAATTTTTAAATTGATTGAAGTCCATATCGGAACACCATGTCTGCCAAATATTTCGTAGCGTATGTGTATCAACGCCGTTAAACACAGCAAGAATATTACAGTTATCTCTGATCACTTTTGCAATCTGAGTGTAGCGTTGAGTGACATATATCACATCAGTGTTTTTGTGACGCCCCCGGGAAAATATTCTAGCTGGGTTTTTTTGATTGTCTAACATCACATCGTCGTATACGACTAAATTGTTAATGCTCCCATCAAGGTCATCCACAGACGGCGCCTCGTCAATATCAGTTATAAAATCAATGGCGTTCTCACCTTTAATTTCTGATGCATTCTCGTTAAAATCTTTTAACACTTCATAACATCGTTGATCATCTACGCTAGGGGCAATTAAATACAACTTATCCCACTTCATCCATCTCATTATTAAATTGAGCAACAATTGCGTTTTACCGGATCCAGATGGCCCGATTATAATTGCACGGATAGAGTTTGGTAGCGCTGCATGATGCTTAACTGGTTCTCTTATTTTAGTCGCTGAAAAATCAATTATATTCATATCTCTATACATAAATTATGGATCTATATTGTGTGAAGTGTAAAACGCGTACTAGCACAAATGATGTGACGACGGTTACAACTAAAAATAACAGATCAGCACTTACTGGTAGATGTGCAACATGTGGTATAAAAAAGTTTAGATTTATTTCTACAAAATCAAAGATTTTACAATCCGGAGATGTTTTAAAAAAAAAAACGAGGAGGTGATATCGCAGCCAAATTGGCAAAGCTCCCTGGAACCCCATGGGCAAAGTACCCCGGAGAAAAGCACCTTCCAGGATATAGCTACTGTGGTCCCGGAACACGATTAGATATCAGACTTGATGATCAAAATCAACCCCGATCCGGCGAGTATCCGATAAACGCTATTGATAAGGCGTGTCATGCTCATGATGTTGCATATAAAAGCAGCAATCTGCAAAACAGGCATCTCGCGGATGTGAAATTAATTCATGCGTTAAATGCTATTCCTGATAAATCTTTTAAAGAAAAGTTGGCTTCGTGGTTGGTAAAATCAGCTATGAAAGGCAAATTGATGATGGGTGCTGGTAATTAATAATATGGAATCAATTTATTATTCCCCAAGAGGATACTGGAGGGGTAAATCAGCAGTCCATAAACTCGCTAGCGCTGCAAAAGTGAAAAAAACTACAGCGGCGGATTGGTTATCCAAACAGGCACTATGGCAAATTTATCTACCACCACCTAAACAAATTCAATTCTCGCATTTTGATGTGACCGCTCCTAATGAAGTTCATCAGGCTGATATATTATTTCTGCCACATGATCGTGGTTACAAATACGCGTTAACCGTAGTTGATATTGCAAGTCGATACAAAGAAGCAGAACCGTTAAAAACAAAATCAGCCACTGAAGTGGCTTCTGCATTTGAAAGGATTTATCGACGAGGTCTTCTGCACTGGCCGAATCTATTGCAGGTTGATCCTGGCAAGGAATTTCAGGGTGCGGTTCTATCTACAATGAAAAATCATAATGTCACCATACGACGAGGGCATACTGCGCTACATCGCGATCAGGCCATTGTCGAACGATTTAATCGGACGATTGCTGAGCGGTTATTTGGATATCAATACGCAAAAGAATTCATTCAAGAAAAGCGATCCCGTGAATGGGTCAAAAGGTTACCAGCTGTGATTACCGCACTGAATAACGAGATTACTAGAACAATCAACATGAAACCTATCAACGCGATTAAAAAGAAGTCAATACCCGTACAACCACAAAAAGATTTCCCTAGAAACGCTAGCGTTTCCCAACCAATTCTTGGTAGTAGTGTCATTGTGAGGTACTTATACGAACCAGGAGAGCTTGAAGGGGGTAGAAAAAGGGCTACTGATCCTATTTGGAGCGTCACTACGCATAAGATATCTAGTATAACACGATCAACTGGTAGACCAGCAATCTATAAACTGGATTCAACTGCTCCTCAGCGAGGATTTACTCGACAACAACTACAGGTGATTCCCGAGGATACTCAATTGCCACCGCATGGTCTTAACTAGCGCCGTTGCGTCTATTGCACTCAAGACAAGTCAACATCACATTATTTCTGACATGACCGAGATTGTTATTTTTTCTGTCTACGGTGAATTGGCGAGGATCCTTATCCGAATACTGCCAACGCATTATACAATTGCAACTCGCGCAGTGATTATTCTGTTGTTTCTTCAAAGTGATTATTAATTTAGCATCAATATCAAATTCTCGTTGTTTTTTTTTTGTCCTGTTGTTTGTAACCGGAGAGTTTTTTATTAATGATGCTAACATCAATATCACTTATTGTTGTGTCATTATCATCACCAATGATTTCATCATCGAGGACAATTCTTCGAAGCTGATTTATTCTTCGTACTCTGGATACTGCGAGATAGACTAAATTCGACCATTCGATGCGATTATCTACCATCCAAACAATTGTATCCGATATAGTCAATCCCTGTGAAGAGTGTATTGTTGCTGCGTATCCTAGCGTCCATGGGGATTTATTAGCACGCAATGCATCTTCAACGACATTGATATCAACCAGCACAATATCATTTAACACGAGAATCTGCTTTTCACTTCCTGACTTTGTCAGGCTTGGAATATCAACTTCTATATTCTGCTTTCGTGTATCCGAAGGCCTATAACACAACGGTACTGGAAGCGTTGCAAATTTTTTTTTATGCAATTCAAATAACTTCATCTGAAGTGTGTCTCTGACTATTTTTCTACTTGCTACTATCAAATCATTTGGTCTCCACGTTTCCCAGAAATCATTCATAGGAGTTTCTGAAATTATTTCACGCGCTATTTCGCATTGGATTTTATCCGGTTGTAATCTAAGCAGTGCTTTGAACTCGCGTAATTGTTCATCAAGTGATCTATGGTCGGTATTAATTTCTTCATAATAGTCTACAGAACCCTTTAGCCATTCATGTGGAGATCCACCGACAAATGGTGGTGGTTGGCCGTGATCACCGCACATGACGACTTTTGTGTTTTTGTTTAACAACCACTCAAGAAATGTTTTTAATACATCTAATGACACTGTGCATATTTCATCCCAAATTATGATTTCAGGAATGAATTTATCACCCATACGCTCAGGAGTCCATTTGTCACCTTTCCATCGAAAAAAACTATGATAAGTACAGGCATTTACCCCTCGCTGTATCATCTCTCTGGCGAGTCTGTGAGTCGGTGTTAACACAATCATGTTAGAAACGCTAGCGTTTCCACGACGATATAATTCAATTGCACGAGTTGTCTTTCCTGACCCACCACAACCGTTTAAATAAACTGTCTTGTATCTACATATTGGATCAGATACCGGTGGTGCATTAGAAAATTCTGATTGAATCTCATCACATTTTAAGTACTTTTCATCCATGGCAACGTCTGCGGATTCACAATACTCATGTAGCATCTCCTTTTTAAATCGCCAACGCCCCCACGCTTCCTCCGGATCTGTGAATGCCGCTACAGCTGATTTGTACTTATTGTGTATATACATCGAATCAGTGGCTACTCTAACCGCGGTATTAGGAAATCTATTTATCATCGAAAATAGATTAATGCAAGCATAGGCTAGCATTGAACTTCTCAAATGTGTGTACTGGGAATTATATCCATCACAGTAGGTAACAACCGTACCTAATTTCTCACCATTGGATAGAAAAGCATCCTTACGGGATACAAGTTTTCCCTGTTTCATTAAATCCGCTACAATAAAATCGTATTCAGCGACATCTATGATCAACCGCGAAGAGTATTTTGCGTTGTCGTATCGTCCACCCTGGGTAAATTTACCGATTATTCTTCGTCCAAAATCTTTTGCTTGTTCTTTTTTAATTTCAAATAACTTCTTAGACCAATTCATGATTTGTTCTTCTGGAAACTGTTTTCGTAGTTCGTTGGTTATTCTATCTAGATCGGGTTGTGGTAGCCAAACTTCTTTCTGAGCTCGATAGCATATAATAGCCTCGGAAACAATCAACGATATTAGCATACCACAATCAATCATATATCTCAATATCACTATTGGCATCCAGTGTTTTTCAGATAGGTGTCTACCGAGCCAAACATAACTACACGGATGTAACCCTGTAGCTAATTCAAATGATATCACACGAGCGAATCCGGTTAAATCAAAATCAGGCAATGGTCCATTAATCGCAACACGAGTCATTTCATGCGTGGGGTGTCCAAATCGTTTGAAGTACTCAGCGCATTCCCCATACCCGAGAAAACTTCCAGGATAACACGCGGATATATCAATTGAAATCATACCGTCACGATGGTATTTTGTATTCCACAGTCCTCCATGACCAAATTCGATGCAACTCAATTTAACGTCCTCGAGAAAATCACTTCGTGTTGGACGCCATGAGTTTTTTTCTCTTGCGAAGTGAGCTACCACTGATGGAATAGTAAAACTATCCGTCAATAGTTTTTCATGGGAACTCTCCGGTGAAAAATCATTAGCGATTTTTCTCATTCTGTTATCTAATTCTTCAACGCGATATAATTCACCATTTGGTCTTACAAATTGATCAAATCCTGATTCGGAACCAGCACTACTAAGTAACCACACTGACACAGGATCATCTTTACACAACGCATGAATAGCATCAAATAATTTCTCTTCATAGAAAACATCCCCGGAAAATTCCCCGGAAAATTCCCCGGAAAATTCCGGGGGGATATATTTCACGGTTCGTTCTCGTGGAAATACTGTTACCGCAGGTGTCCACGCGTGTTTGTTATGATCAATAATCTGTATTGGGGCTCCATTTTTGTTATATTTCGGTTCGTATAAAACCTCTCCGGTTATCGTCATAACTGTTATTGGAAATCTTAATGATGTTTCTAATTTAGCTATATCAGAAATCTTTGCACCGTGCTGTTTCACTGTCAGTTCCCATTCGGTTATTTTCCTACGTCGCAGATCAGTTAGTTTATTTCCTCGGGATGCATTTGTGAAGTGTTCCATTACCCGTGTTGCTACACAATTGAGCCTTGACGAAGTCAACGGTGAATATTTCTTAGGAGCTAGTTTTGCAATATCGGGTTTATCATTTAACGGATATATCCCATAAACCATTGCTGTTACGGGATAAGATCTTTCGTAGTATGGTTTATCAATGCCGGTTAGAATCCCTGGTTTGGAATCTCTACTCACAATGACAGCTTTTTTATTCTTGAGGATTGGTTCAAATTTATCCTTAATAATCCATTTGCCTTCGACTTCGATAATGAATTTTATTCTGAAAAAATACTTCTGATTGGAATTGCTTTGTTGGGAATTGCTTTGCTTGAAATCCTTTGGATTTCCACCTTTGGATTTCCATCTTTGAATTTCCCCTTTGGATGGAAATTGCTTTGCTTGAAATCCTTTGGATGGAAATTGCTTTGCAATTTCACCAAGGTGTGAAATTATCTCAGCTGCTCTTTTATCGTTCATAGTAGCATCGATGATGGGTACATTGACATCTTCATCAATAATTCGAAATGTCGACCAACAGTATGCTGCACCGTCTCGGTAGAATGCATTAAAACACTCCCTGATTTTACCGAGTATAGTTCTATCACCGATTAGACGTTTTGGTGTATCAGAGACTCTATCGAGATTGAATTTAGTATTTCTCCAAGGCTTAATTTTCGATAATCTTTGGAACTCCCTATCAAGATTGAATTTAGTATTTTTCCAAGGTTTGATTTTCGATAATCTTTGGAACTCCCTATCAAGATTGAATTTAGTATTTTTCCAAGGTTTGATTTTCGATAATCTTTGGAACTCCCTATCAAGATTGAATTTATTATTTTTCCAAGGTTTGATTTTCGATAATCTTTGGAACTCCCTATCAAGATTGAATTTAGTATTTTTCCAAGGTTTGATTTTCGATAATCTTTGGAACTCCCTATCAAGATTGAATTTAGTATTTTTCCAGGGCTTAATTTTCGATAATCTCTTGAACTCCTCCATGTTATAATTAAAACAAGTATTTAAATAGAAAAATATAGTATAATGAATCACTGCAAGTGGCTAATGATTGGATCTACAACCCCGTGTAACAAATCATGCAGAAGCGAATTCTGTGGGTATCATATGCAAAGCGTGAGAAACGGTTCAAAAGGCCCTCTCCCATGCCTCCAATGTGGGGTGGGTGTTAGAGGAAAATCGCAATTATGCCTTGCTTGTGGGGGTAAACGATACAGGGAACTAAAACGCTACTATGACAAACGAATCATTGACTCCGTCATCCTTGATAAAATCAAGGACAAAGTAATAAAAACCCCTCAAGATTATATCCAGAGATTTATAATTAAAGCAGATAATAAATTAGACAAGTAGTATTATTATACAAATGAGCCAAGATTTCAGACCTCACCCAGTGCTTGCTAATTACGAAGCCTCTAGTGATGGTGTTGTCAGACACCGCAGACTCAAAGAACCGGTTGGGTATCTGAATAATATGGGCTATTTGATGTTTTCAGCTGGGAGGAAGAAGTATCTCTGTCACAGAGCCATCTATGAAGCATTTTACGGATTAATCGAAGACGGTCTTGTGATTGATCACATAAATGGCGTGAAGACTGATAATTGTCTTGGGAATCTTCAAGCCGTCTCGCAGCGCGATAACCTTTTAAAAAGCAACGCTGGTAAGCACGCAAAACATCCCAAGGGTGTGAAATCGTTTGATTTAGAAAATAATGAAGAGAGAAGCTTTCAGTCGATAAATGCGGCTGGAAAATATTTCGATATTTGTAGTACTTCAATTCGATTTGTTGCTGAAAAAATCATTAAAACATCTCTGTCTAAAAAAAATGGTCATAAAATAAAGTTCGTATACACTGAAACTATTTAAGGGAGATAAATCCTTTATGGATAAATCCGCACTACAATTCACACTCTACCTACTAAGTTCCCTTGTATTATGACGTCAAAGGAATTTGTCGCCTGCTATATTACCTGTACTTGACTAGGCGCGCCCACGTGAATGTAATGGAGATATAATGCATGAGTTTTCGATAGAGAATAAAACTTTTTATTGTCGCTTGTGGGCTAAAACTGCATTATTATTTTTATTTATCTACATATCTCATGTGTGGGTGGGTGGACTAGCAGTAAAGCAGACAGCTAACTCGTTCTTTTCAGTACAAAAATTCTTTATAATCTAACGCATTACCTATGTTCGCTCAGCCGGAACGCGAGTGTTTCCTATTCATTGAAGTAGGTGGGCGTGGTTAAAATTCCTTGTATGTGAATGTATTTTATCTAGAGAATTATAACAGAGTATAAAAACGCTGTTTTATTAAACAACTGTATTATTTTGTTTAAAATATTTCTCATTGTTGCAGCATAAAATTGTCTATTTTAAAAATCTCTTATTGTTAAGTATATCAGATATATATATATTAAAAAATCTCTATTCTGTATGACTAGTCCGTGGTGTAATGGTATCGTGTTTGTCTTGTAAACATAGATCTATCAACTACGTGTTCGGTCCCCATAGCAGATACATTATTTGATGGCGAAACGGAAGATGGTTTTTTTTCTATTAATTGGGGTGAAGGGCGGTCCCCCTCAGCCAAACCAACATGGCAACCCATGCTATCGCATTCTCGGTAGCGTGGGTTGGTGTTTTTTCTAACTCATGCAACCATGAATTCGATTTCATGGGTTGCCATGTTGGTTTGGTTTACCACGCCCACATCATACCATCATCGTTCCATTGAATTATAATCCATCCTTAATTAAGTTAATTAATGTTATGCCTAAAATTTGCCACAACACTCGAGTGGAAATATATGGCATTGTGCCGTCTATGTTGTGACGTTATACCTCAAGCATATCTTCTGGGCGGTCTAAGATGGCGTTTGCCACCTTAGGCCTCCCGCCGGAGATGTATGTTTCGGGTCCCCTTGGGCTTACTTGGATGCGAAGGCACCCAAGGAGTTCCAAAGATGTGTTGTCATATATGTTTTTTTTTTATTAATTAGAGATACAGTATACTATATTTATAAAAATAATGGATATCAATGATGTAAATGCTATAATTGCTGAAATCTCAAATTTAAATAATAAAGGGGTATTATTATCTGAAAGTCTCGACGTTGACAAGATTACCTCGGAATATGAAGATATTGAATATCTGTCTAGTAAGGGTCGTTATGTTTTACCTAGGATGTACAGGCTCGCGAAAGGAATTCAAAAATCCATTAATGGTTGTTTGTACGGTAACGACATTAATTTATTTATAACGCTATTTAGCACCGTTGAAGCAATACGTCAAAAGCTCGGCCAAGAATATCAAAAACGAGCTGAAATTGGTTCTAAAGTTCGTGATCTTAGAAAAATGTTAAACGAGGAGCGACCCGTATCTTAACCACGTGAGTGTTACTAAAAAAAAATAATATAGGCTTTCGTAAATAATTTAAATAATTTATTTATTTTTTTTTTTAGCGTTTTTTGTAACACTTGTTACATAGGATTTTTTCCTGAAAGGATACTCATCAGTCTGGACTTGCTCATGCAGTTATGTGCATAATGGATGATCTGGTCGTAGTAGCAAGTAATCACCGCGACGCCTCCATTTTCACGTAATTGTTCTTGTTGCCGCGTCGTTAACACAAATCGTTCATCGCCATTCTCAGATATTACAATTCTGAAATCCCCAGCGATGTTATTTCTGAAACACTCGCGGATAGCGTCGTACAGTTTAACCCTGTCGAAGATGAATACGTTAGCTTGATGGTACATTATTTAATAACTAAGTTATTTAATAACTAAGCTTTTAATTATGATGGAAACCCTCCGGATTTCACATTTGAAAATTTAGTTCACAAACAATATATGGTTGGTGAATCGCTTACAACTAAATTAGCCCGAGAGCGGCTAGCAGCAATTAAAAAGTTTATACCGGTTCGAGACAGACTTCGCGAGAAACTTCAACAACGACAACAAGCGCAGACTGACTTTTCTGTGTCAAGTGAACAACTGTTTACTCCGATAACAAGTGCGACCAAAGATGTGAAAAAGTTAACTGAAGCAGCGATATACGGAGATATTCCTGAGCGAGAACGAGTAAAGAAGGCGCCGCTGTTTGATACGCTTGAAAAGATAGCAGCAGAGACCGGACAAACACGCGCAGGGATACAACAGTTATCCAGTGATATAAAAACTCAGCGTGAGTATGAACGATTAGCTGATATTGATGATGAAAATCTACAATTTTCCGCGCCTGAAACTCAAAGAGTTTCCACACCTGAACTACAACTTGTTGATGTCGTCACCCCAAAAGGTATCCCCTTTATAGACAAACTCACCGAAGAAGCTATAAAGGAAATCAAACGTCTTGAATTAATAAAACCCAAAGATTATACGACTTTTGGTGATTTCGCCGCCAAAAGCTTTGATTCTAGATAGGATTTTTTAAAAGACGAGTATAAAAACAGTAAAATAAGCCGAGATGAATGGGTTAATTGGTTGTTTAAAACGAATAAGAGGATTACTGGTAATTTGAAAAAGGATACAATTGAGTATAGATCTTTTAAAGTAGGAGTTGATAGTTATGGTATACAAAAACAACAAGAACGAGAAAAACAAAGTCGAGGCCGACAAAGGCAATTACTTGATGATAGTCAGGGCGCAACTGGTACAACTGAGGAAACAAGCGGAAAGGGATATTCGATTAAAAATCCAAAGGATGTATTTGACTCTACCGTGACATGTCCTGGTAATATTCTCAGTGATATATCACGGTTAGAGGTTCTCATCGGAGGGAAACGAGCCGGAAATAACTCCGTCGAGATAATTAATGAAGCAGCTGATATCTGTAGACGATTATTTGCTGGTGGTATCATGGACATTAATGTATATCGAGAACTTATTGCTGAATTAGTTGAAAATCACAACGATGAAAATCTTATGGATGTAAGCGATTGATCACTAATTGAAAAACTACTAGTTTTATAACAAGATGATTATACACTATAACCATGATAAACCCGTAAGCGTCTACGTGGTGAACTCACGATTGCCTGTTTATCGCGCGTGGTACGGAGATGGTTTCGGCAATACCATTGCGGGGTTATTTACAAGAATGGCTCCCAAGGTGGCGCCGTTAGCTAAACAATTATCAATGAAAGCCATTGATGCTATCCGTGATAAGGGAATCAATTTCGTTGGAAATCTTGCTGGAAAGGCATTTTCTGCCGCGAAAGATAAAATAGCATCATTGGTGCGAAAGAAACCAGGAATGACTTCGTCATCGATGACTTCGTCATTAGTGCTGCCATCAACTACAGTGATGCCTGCAAAAATCAGCAAAGTAATAAATAACGCAGTGGAAGAATAACTAGCGCAATTGACTTCGTCACCACCGGTAACAGATAGCGCTATCATGAACGCGATAGCAGGAAGTGGTTTGAAACAAAAAAGAAATTCGAAGAATTTTCAACGACGATGATTATAAAGAATTAAAACGCTAGCGTTAAACTCTTCGAGTTTCACAATTGAAAACGCTAGTAATGTTATGAATGTTTAAACGCGTTAGATATGGAAGCCCCAGTGCGCAAGGATGATTCCGTCCGCGATTATCAATACTATTCCTATCATGCAATACAACCCGACCTACGATCGCGAATTGAACTTCAAGTTCAAGATACCAGTAAATACTTTTTACCATGTGAAGCATTTATTGAAGTAGAAGGAAAACTTGTAACAAATGTTGCAGCTGATACCCCATATGCAAATGATTCAAATATCCGAGTTGGTTTCGTCAACAACGGTATAATGGCGTTATTTAAAAGTGCAAGATATCTCATTGATGGAAAAGAAATTGAATCAATAGACCGCGAGGTTGATGTTGCAACAACAATAATCGGACTAGCAAGATACTCCGATGATTATACAAGATCGGCTGGTCCATCTATGATGTTTGCAAAGGATACCTCTGATAACGCTGACCACCTTCAATACATTAAAGTGTTAACACCGCAAGACACTTCAGTTGATAATCAACGAGAAGCAACTAATCCAGAACGTCGAGCTAGACCCGGAGCTGCGTTTGATATTCTCGGAGGCGTTAATGGTAATTTCAATTTAGGATTTGCAACACGAAAATTAGCATTGGAAGGACAAGAGAAAAAGTTTTCATGTGCGATTCCACTCCATCACATATTTGGATTCTGCAGAAATGTCAGAAAAGTCATCTATGGAGCCAAACACACAATCGCATTAGTGCGAAAAGGCAATGACAATGATGCAATTTGGCGTACTGGTGCCGATGAAGGTAAAGTTGTTTTGAGTAAAATAGTATTATGGATGCCAGTAATGACTCCATCAATTACCACGGAAGAGCGGCTACTTTCATTTATGGAAACCGGTGGTAAATCATTGCTAAGTTGGCTAACAACAACGACTGATGCTAAAGAGGATAATGTTAATGGTACATTTACATGGCACCTGGCATCAAAACAAGGCGTTTCAGCTCCACGTCATATATTTATAGCGCTGCAGAATCGGAATCGATTAGGTTCCCAAGAACGCAGTCATATGATATTTGATCGGTTAGGGGTAAGTGAGGTTTCACTGAGAATAAACGGACAACAAGAACCATCTGAGGATATACAGCTTAATTACGGAAACAACCAAATAGCACGTGTGTATCATCGGATGCTGTCATATATGGGTCGTGATCAAAATGTTGATACTGGTTTGCAAATATCTCAGCTCGATTTTAAGAACTTGTATCCAATTTATTACTTTTCACTGGAACATCTTGATTTAACAAGGCAATCCGTTGTTGATATACATTTTAGGGCTCGTATAGATCCTGGTGGTGTTGATTATAGAGCGGTTGCTGTTATTCTCAGCGACAAATCAATGTTGTTAGAAGGGGCTGGCGGACGAATGAGACTTGTTGATGCACCAGTGGAAAATCTGTAAATGTAAATGAAACTTGAAAAGTTTCCATAGGATTTCCCCAATTAGATCAATTGAAAGCATAAATGTGTTTTACAATAAAATGCCATATAGTGTTGTTAGTGTCAAGCTGACTGATGGTCAGGTCAAGAAATTAAAATCAAAATCCGCTAAAGAATGTGGAACAACAATAACGTTAAAACCAGCGCAGATGTCCGGAGGTACACATAAAATATCATTAACGGATCGTCAAATAAAACATTTCAATGATGCAATGAAAAATAAGCGAGGAGTTCAAATAGAATTTTCGAAAGCTGCAGTCGCGAACATGATAAAATCAGGTGGTATATTTCCATTGTTAGCCGCAATACCAGCATTGATTGCAGCGGCTGCCCCAGCGGTGGCGAAGGCGGCAGCGTTGGGAGCCGTTGGGACCGCAGCAGGGATGGCGTTGAAAAAGGCAACTGGTGGATCCGCTCGCGGTAGATCCACGAGTGGATCTGGGTATAAAAAAAGGGAAAGGGGTTGTACCTACCAGGAACCCCGTATTCATGGTACAGCGGCAAATCCGTGAACGGATCGGGTCTAAGAAAAATACCAGGAACGGTTTAATTGAAAGCCCAATTGTTGAGGAACCTATAGTTGAGGGACCTATGGTTCCTATGTCCAATTTTGATTTAATTGATGCTGCTAAAAAACTAGCGATTAAAAATTTCAGAGGTGTTTTTATGAGAGATCAATTACCACATCAACCAAACAAAACTGAAACAGGTATTATTAATCTCGATAACAGCACCGGACCTGGAACTCACTGGGTTGCATACGCGATTGATCCACGTGGGATTGTCTATTTCGATTCATATGGGTTAGCTCCGCCAAGCGAGTTTATGCGGTATATAAATTCCTCGATGAAACTCAAAGGGTTTCCGATTTTTTATTCCACGCTGCCAACACAACAATTAAATGATCCACCGATATGCGGCCGTGAAGTATTAAATGTCCTCGCGGAGATTTCATTAAAATCCTTTGGATCTCCGTGGAAACCACCTCATATTATTGTAAACGAATACACGAGTGGGAAATTATAAGGATCAATAAATTGAAAACACAAGTTACGCTAACAATAATGATCGATATTTGGGGACAATCTCTGTCAATGTTGGAACCCACCGAGGAAACATCTGCGGGTTCTATCGAGGATGTAAAAAAAATAATAGAAGATGAAATCGCTGAGACGTTAAATTTAACAAGTGTTGACCCGAACGAAATAGTTGTATTTCAAGATCGCCAGGGTAAATTGAAAAGCAGTAATATATCCGTGAATGACATTTTGATACGGCATCGCGGTGCCGCTGAAAACTCTATTGCACTGTATTCCAACGATGGACAACTTAAACCAGGCGCACTTGTGTCTACGATCACCGACGCGATTGCTACCAACGAACGTGAGCTGAATGATTTTATACGAGGTTATAATAGTTTTCGCAAAAATGTCGTACATAAATTCTTTGGAACCCCGCTTGTGGTTGGCATGACTCTCGCTGAAATTAAAAACTATCTATCGCTATTCTTCGCTAACAAGGACGCGGGAAGGATGATGAATGAAAATGAAATCAAGGCAAATTATCTCGAGATTTCTAAACTAATAGAAGATCAAAAACCCACTAACGACGTCATTGTTAGATTTTTTGGATCCCCACCTGTGGCAGACTCCACTCTCGCTGAAATCAGTGAGTTTATTATCAGGCATACTCATAATGCCTACGTCGCTAATAATTTCTTTGGTGTCCCGGTTACATCTACAATGACTCTCAAAGATATTAATATGTTTATGGTGAGACAAACAACACTTAATACCATCGTGGATAAATTTTTAGGGAGAACACCTACATCTGAAACCACATCGTTGACAGGCATGACTCTCGCGGAAATTAAAAGCGCGTTTGACGAACAAAAACGCATCAGCGAAATGGCTAAAAATTTCTTTGAGGGCTCTGAAAGTTATAATATCACGACGACATATTCTCAACTCAACGGGCATTATCTCATGCAAAAAGGTTTGGAATTTAACCACCTTTTGATTTCATTTTTTAGTCGCCGCGATAAAACGATGATAAAATATACCGAAATCAAAAAAACCTATCTCGACGTTTACGACGATATTCTTAAACTAAAAGAAAAATCTGAAAGGTTAAAGCATGGGACCTTTGATTGGGTAAAAGAATCTAATGCTAAATTGAAAGTCAATATCGAGAAGTGGCCCCATGGTATCTACAGGATGACGTTAATCTCTGACAAGCAATTTGATATCATCGTGAAAGGTAAAACCTACTTTGGTGGCACCGCGACAGTAATTATCGCGGGGGGAGAAGAAGAATTTGAGATTGTCGCAGTTGATAACACCATTAGAAAAGAAATATCCTGGTGCTTAGAATTCGTAGCGGATTTAAGTAAATAATAAAACTGAAAATCCTATGGATTTTTACTAGTGGTTTCAATTGAAAGGAAATCCTTTAGATTCACAATTGAAAACGCTAGCGTTTTTAAAATAAAATGATTTCATCAACGCAATGTCGCTATGATCAGGTCAGAGAATTTCAAAATAGACTCAAAACCCTCACTGAGGAGTATCAAATAAAAATGAAAAAATACCGACGAAGAATCACCGCAATTGATGTTGCTATGTACTCGGTGTCAAGCGTTCTCGCTGGCGCCGGAATAATACTTGCATCGGTTACAATGATTTCCCCGGTCGTAGTTCCAATTTGCATTTCTGCGGTGGCTACAATCGGGGGTATATCAACCGGGATAGCAAAAAAGATATCATCATGCAGCCAGAGTAAACTGCAGAATTACTTACTTCAATTTCATATTGCATCAACCGCATACTCGCAGTTATCCTCGATGATATCGTCGTCACTCGATGATACAATTATATCAGATAGTGAGTTCTCAGCGATGGTCAGTATTTTTGATTCCGCGATATCGAAATTAGAGCGACAACATGAATATAATAACAATGACAACACCGATGGAATCAGAAAACACGAACCCAAAAAAACAAAAAATGATCTCAATAATATCAACATTACCAGATTGTGAGTTCTCAGTGATGGTCAGTATTTATGATTCCTCGATACCAAAATTAGAAATAAATCATGAGTATAGCAACGATGACGACACCGATGGAATTACTTCAACGAGTAGTGGAGAACACGAACCCAGTACAAACGAGTATGATATCAATAACATCAACGAATCCAGAATTCAGTGTGAATTTCCCCTCTCCGGTCCCAGTGAAGGAGATAGCGCTAGCAAAACTACGAGTGTATCACAGTTGGCCTAATATCAGATCGGTTGCATTTAGTGGTCAGCAACCCAATAACACACTGGTGTTCTCGTATAAGAATAAACCCGATGGTACTCCAGAGTGGGAAACTATTTCGTTACCAACTGGGTCGTACCAAATTAAGCAAATCAATGCTGAAATTCAGCGTAGAATAAAATCAATCACTGGAAAAGAATCAAAAATAGCTATTAATCTTCATCAACCGACGCTCTCGTCGTCGATCGAAATAAGCACAGAGGGATACATTGTAGATATATATAACAGCTCGTTAAGAACAGTGTTAGGATGGCCTGAAAAACCACCGGAAAAATCCGCCACCGACTTAACCACGGACATACAATCATATCATGAAATCAATCCCAGTTATCGAGATAATTTATCTGATATAAGAAAAGGAAGAATCGCCGATAGATTTATATTTACCAACAAAGACACATTGCAATGGGATTTTATCATTAAAAGAACAACCGACTCATCTGTTACTATTTCATTTACGCTAACTGACGTCCGTGGTTATTTTAATGAGATTAAACAATTATATGACACACAACTAGAACAACTACGGAAAACAAAATCGCAAAAACACGTTGAAATAATAAATCAGCTTATATCGGACATGAAATATATCTATGAACTAATTATTCAAACAATAATTAATGACAACAGCGACAATAAACAACGATTCTTAACCGATTACAATATCACAGAGGACAATCTGCGTAATTTCAAGTTTCCCAAATACAACGCTGATGAACTAGCAAGAATTGTTAAAACCGATATCAAGGCGCTACAAAAATCAGATTCAGCTGTCCTCTTCAGGTATAATAATGATCCAGATGGTGGCGGTAGGCATATTGCCCCTCATAATGTGAATATTTCAACGGTGATTGCGCTCAATTTAGTATGTGATGCAATTGAAGGAAGCTATCAAATTAATCTAGAGCAATCAAATCAAGCTCAGCAGGGATATATTCTTTATTCGTTTGCACCAACAGCTCCTCCAGGATTCCTAATTATTGAAAACCCAATTAATCCTGTCTACATGCGATGCCATAATAATTCGTTAACGAGAATTAATTTCAAACTCACCGACCAGTCAAATAATCTGATTGATTTACAAGAAGAGGTGTTAGCGATTAGTTTGTTTGTGAAATCATAAATGATTTTCGTCCTAAAGACTCGATCAAATATTTGGTTGAAATCGTAAATGATTTTTGTTAACCAGAACTGAAAGTTCCAGCAGCAGAGAGGGTGGATGACAACGACGTTGGCGTATATAAGGAAATCTTATTTTATCGAATAGACGCCATTTTTTTTACTATTTGGCAGAAGCCTCAGATTTTCGAATCGACGCTCGGAAAGTTGTAGGATTCACCCTCTCTGCTGGTCAAAGGTCAAAAACGTGCCAGTTTCAAATAATTATGTCGAAAACGTGAATGAATTATTCGCGAGAGTCATCACACCAGCAACAATAGAATATGATTCTAACACTGATAACTCTAGTGGGGTCTCGAGTGTGCGGGCTTGCCCCGTTACGATTAGCATCGAAAGTTCTACTCAAAACTCTTGTTTCTGCAGATGAGACTGTAATCATCGAGGATGCAGTCGGGGTGGGACAAGTCGCATCGCATCATTCAGTGCACGTTATATCGAAAATTAATTACGATTCATCTTCGGTTTGTATAAATCACAAATGTCTTTAATAAAGTTCACAGATTAACATGGAAACTAATATGGTATTTTTGTTGAATATGGTACGTCTAAGGGCTTAAACTGTATATCAAGACAAGGTAATCCCAGTGAGCTTTGAATGTCCAAAATAAATATTTATTTTAAACAAAATATCAACTCAAATTGAAAGAATTAAAAATAACTTACAGTATCGTAACTTTTTGAATATCCTAAATTGCACTTTTACACTAATCTGGAAAATTTCAAAAGATATTCTAAATTATTGATATACCGTATTTTCGTGTTACAGTACTAACACTTTTGAAAAATCAGTTCTAAATCCCAATTTTATTAATTTCAAGGTAATTTATTGAATGCAGAATATCATTGAAGTATTTCAAGTTTCATATAATCCAATGGGTTTTGAAAAATCTTTATATTAACATAATTTAAAAGATACTAACTGTTTAAATTAAAAATTTTCAATTATGCTAAACTAAAGGAACAAATACTATATTATTCCTCTATTACATCTCATCAACTCTTACAAAACTGACATATATTGAACAATAAAATGTGTGGTACTTGTATTCTCATTATATAGTCTCTATATACGCACCAAAGAAACATTATCTGATTCAACAGAAGATACTAGAGCAATCATATTGTATTATATTTAAACAATACCTCAATCATTTTCTGAACTTCTAAACTACTGAACCAAATAAACATTAGTCACTTCTATAATAATATATAATTGAAGCAAATAACTGTTGACAAATCGATGTGGTATCAGTCATGACTTTTGAATTCTTTTCTTTGTGAACTGACCTCAAAAGCGTTTCCAAACTGCCCACGTGTTTATAGCCTATGGTCGCGCAATCATCGATTATTTTACCAGCATATTCTTTTTTCGCTATTTGTTCTTCTAAAGCTCTTTCGTGGGTCTATGTATATACGATTTGCATGAAATTACCCTCCTTCCTTGCTTTCGTACTGCAGGCTCTTTAAACTGCTGCTGATGTATCCACTGCAACTCAATTGTCAGACGCTTTTTCATCTTTAAAGGACTAATTGTATGATCCTGATATATATTCGTTCCAGTCGCACGGAAAATGCTAGGCGAAATCGAATGCATTCTCCTCAGTATAAGACCAAGCTAGTTAAATATATTCGACTGTGTTGTCTGTGACTTGAGTTGGGCTACAGGGCGCTCAATGTGCCATTGCTCAATAGCTCAAGTGGTCTTAACAAATTTAGCAGGTTCTGCTTCTGCTCCCATCGTTGTGGTGGTTATTTCCGGAACTATCTTCACTTGTTTGGCATTTTTACACGTGGTTTTGATCAGATGTACAAACGTTTATTCAAACTTCCATTGGATCGTCCCTTTTGGCCTATTTCAACGTGTATTTACGAACATCTTCAAAATTAAAGAAGTTTTAGTTTATATGGGGAGTTATGTCTCGTTTGGTCATACTAGTCTAAGCTATCTCTGGTTTTTCCCCCATTGTTATTATACACACATGTTTAAACCAGTCAATTCAATAGTGAGAAAACTATATGCGTCCTGTGGGATCTAAAACATTAATTTAGGTACGAATGCATTTTGTTGTGTCAAATAGATAATATCTGTGTTTGTATGTGGACCTCGGGATAATAATAATTTCAAGAGGTTGTTGTTTTTGTAGGGTTTAACGCCATTTTTTAGCACACGATAGGCTATACGTGGCGGACAGTACTAATGTTGGAGGAAGAACCTGGAAAGAACCACCGATCTACGAGAAGCTACTGGCAAGCTTTCTCACATACCCACATTAGCCGAATGTGAGACTCGAAACCACGCAGACAGAGGTGAGATGGCAGTGATCCGTAACGGAGAGCGCTTTAGACCACTCGGCCACTCGGAGCCGCTACTTCTGTTAGGGAAAAGATCTTTCATTTCTAGGTCAAAATATAAAGTCAAGGCAACTCTGACTTAAATATATATATCCGTACTAATTTTTAATTTCCATATATTGTATTTGCTGTTACATTTCATAAAAATACTCTCCTGTTTTCCAAAATCAAACGGACAGACCCTATCGCTAAATTTGTTAGCTCCCTTCTATACAAACAAGATGTGATGTCATTGGAGACGATTAATGTATAAGTATTAGTTTGTGCAGCGAAGTGTCAAGTAGAAACAATATCCTTCAATACACAGCTTTAAATTGTGTGAATACATTATAAAAGCTAAGTGTCTTTCAATATGCCTTGCCAATTAATCTTTCAGGAACGAGACCAGGAACATATAGAATACTTTATTCTTCTTTTATACCACTAAAAGCACATCTGGGCAACTCCCAGGTACCTTACAAATTTAGGAAAATCGATGAAAGGACTAAATAAATAAATAAATAAATAAATAAATAAATAAATAAATAAGAGATGGCCTAACTCGAGTCGGGAGAAGTACAATCTAAAAAATCATGGAGCCCCACTCGAGACAGTGGGACTCTCTCTCTCTCTCTCTCTCTCTCTCTCTCTCTCTCTCTCTCTCTCTCTCTCTCTCTCTCTCTCTATATATATATATATATATATATATATATATATATATATATATATATATATATATATATATATATATATATATATATATAGCATACATGGGATACAGGTGATCTCTAGCCAAGGTCTACAAAATGAACTAAAGAAGGAATTTCGAGATTAGGTGAATAAAACCTACTCGGATGATCAACCCTATAGAAACATTAAGCATAAAATACCCCATCAAAGTTTAGCTAACTAAACTGAAATGCTAAAAATGGGGAGAAAAATATATTTGAAGAAAAAAAAAACATGAAAAATTTTTTCCTTTTATTTTGGAAAAGGGGGGCAAGAATCCGTCCAGTCCCCCACCCCCACCCCCAATTTTTTTTAATTGCAGAATAATAGCAGTTCCTGACTGAAAATAATTAAATTGTAATATATTTATATATATATATATATATATATATATATATATATATATATATATATATATATATATATATATATATATATATATATATATATATATATATATATATATATATATATATATATATTTCACTTATAAAATTAGTGAATCACTATAAATGTCACATCTGCATTAATTTACCATAAAACATCTTAAATAATGTATATTGTCATTAGGTCATGTAAAGAATTAATCGTGATAAGCATTCATTTATATGTGTAAAGTGTCATTCGGTCATGTAGAATCCTTGTGAGTTTTACTCGCCGCAATGTAATGCCTTGTGAGTTTTACTCGCCTATTGACTCTCTCAGTTTGCTGGCTGTGATAAAAGTAATATTTTCACAGAAGTTATATCTGTCCACAGTTAAATTGTATTATATTAGTAATTATCTTAAAATGTTAAATTATAAAGTTAAGGGACATTAGCTCCTCGACCGTTTATTTAATATTGATATTGTAGTATAATTGTATTTTTGTATAGATTAGGAGCTTAAATATCTTAAAGTTGGCCCTATAGTTTTCTTAATGTTGGTCGTTTCCGCATTTGGTTTTGTCCTGTCTGCCTTCGTCGTTATTATTGATACTTCTGTTGTTTCTGTTTCTTCTATTATCTCGTCGTTGTCGGTTTGTGTGTTCAAGTCTATTTCAACCTTGCCGTTGTCATCCGAAGATGATTCAGATAGTTGGATTTCTTCTGTTGTATCTCTAATATCATATGTTTCTTTCAGATTTACATTCGTTGCTTGCCTGAAATTCCCGACATGTCAAATGCTTACAGTACCTAGTCTATCCTCGCATTCTAGTTATCTGCAAGCCAGGCTGAAATACGTCTACCAATGCCGTAAACAGATATTTCCATGGATCCAACAGCAATATCTCAACCAGGCCCCAAGTAGGGCTGTCAACGTCAAATACCCGGGTATTGAAAATTAATCGCGCGTACCCGTTCACAAAAAAAAAAATTGTCACCAGACTCGCCAACACTATCAAAATATCATATATCGTCAGCAGTACGCTTGTCTCAGTTACAGCTCCAGTCTATATTTAGGAGTAGGACCACCCGTTATGCATCAGCGGCCCACTACTAAAATCGTTACACAAGAAACCATTTCAAACAGGTGTGACACAGTGACAGTTATGGCTTTAATTAGAAACCAGATCCCTGCTTAATATAAATAAACTATACACCAGAAAGTCTGTTTGGATTAGTAAAATTCATTGGCATTGTGCAACAGGACGAACCCCTGATCCCTGAGGCATTATATGCCAAGGTTAAAACAGTCATTGTTCTACAGGTAATAAACCTCTTTGTAGACAATAACTATTGATTGTGGGTGCTAAATGATTGGTACATTGTGTGCTCTTTTAATGAAATCCAGATGGCTAAAATTTTATTTCTGAATACACACGTCAAAGAAATCAAACCCGTTATATTATTAACAATTATTACCTAGACACCTTGAAATCTTCGCCATGCCTCAAAGCAATCTTTGAGCAGTTCATTGTTTCGAGTTGACTAGCTCTGCTAATTTTGAAAATTAGACATCATGCATGTACCAACATTTCTACTCTCGATACTACTACGTTTTTGTCATAACTATCTTAAGAATTATAATTCCAAAATCATATCACTTCTGCGACTGCGTGCTCTATCTCTCTCTCTCTCTCTCTCTCTCTCTCTCTCTCTCTCTCTCTCTCACACACACACACACACACACAAGATGGTTTTAACGCGTTACTCTTGCCATGTGGTAAAGCTGCTTTACACGTATGCGTGGGTAATTCAAATCTGATGGCACCAGCCGATGAATACATATGTGTTCTGTTCTGACGGAGATTTATACTAAAAAAAAAATGAGTGTTCTAAAGGGTTTAACGCAGCTGATCATTAGAAGTTGGATTATAATTACCGTGTGGGTACAAATGTTATTCTAAATAAATTTATTAATTAATAGCGTGCGGTCCGATCATTCTCAGCTACCACTCTGCGGACGCTTCAGACCGAGTAGTGCATTAACACGGTTAGTCTCTATCGCCGGATAAAATATTAAAGAAAGGCGGATAACAATTAGATGGTCTAGGGATGTACATGTCTTTCATGTTTCTAACGGTACCCGTTAAATGGCGCAACGGGTACCCGGGTAAGTTTTTCGTAATTATTGACATCCCTAGCCCTAAGTCAGTTTTCCTTCCAGAGACAGTGACTTGAACTTTACAATTTGAACTCTTTCTATATTACAGACACTATGTGTATTGTTTACTATTCATTTAATATATAATTCGTTTCATAAGGAGAATATTTCTGGACTGTGGTAATTCTCACACAGGTATGTGTTTGCTATATATTATTTTGTATCTTGAAATACAAGATTGCAAGGTTATTGCATCAGTTTCAAAATATTTTCAAAATAACTGAGCTAATCAGTGCTGTATTTACTTATTTAGTAACAAATACGTTTTCTATACTTACTGCAAGAACATTCCCAGTTGGTAAGGTTAGAGTGTGAATAAACATACTGACTTTAATTTACTTTCTAACGACTAAGCTTTCTTATCAAACTTGTTCGTACTGAAATTCGAAACCACCGTATACATATTTCGCTAGCAGCTCATATAACAAAGTCTTACCGCATTTACCTATCTGATGGAGAATTGTAATTTCCACTTTACCGTCTGAAACATAAGGATGCATATGTTTTTTGTTTTTTGGGGGGAACCAGACATGTGCCTCCCCCTAATAACAAAAAAAGTAAAATGCTTTTATGTTTGTATGTTTCCATTTATCTCCCCATTTAATTTTTCCCCATCGGGGTTATAAGTTTGAAAAAGGGGTATTTTTCTTCCCTAGTGTATCTTTAAGTAGATCATTACTAGATGGGATTTGATCTACCCAAAACTTGTATTTTACTTTTGTTCTCTATTTATTTGACAATGGCTAGTGGTCGCCAAGTATACTTGTGTTTGCTATTTGTGTTGGTGCTATTTTTATGTTGATATATTTAAGTTTATACTTTGTGTTATTGTAAGGATAGCCATTTTCATTAAAATTCTTGTCACAGTTGTCTTACTTTGTGATTTCTCTCTATGTGGGTAATCACACAATTCTCTTAATTTTGGATATAGTTTATATTAATTTTGAATTTTATGAAAATTGAAGTGTATTTAATTAAATATTTACGGTGCTTCAATTTACTTTCTAATAAAATTTTAATTTTCTAGGTCCGTCTGTCTTGAGTCGGGAAATGTACGAATTTATTTAGTTGTACAATTCCTGATTCAATTAGGGCCGTCCTTTGTTTATTTATATTAATTATTCAAAATCTGCCAAAAGTTGTTTAGTTTACCCTTTAATGGGTTTCATGTCTAGTGAGGGATCTAGACATGAAAGAAAAAGAATGGATCTAGTATCCAGAGAAAAGGAAGTGCAAAATTAAGTAACATTAGAAGTAGTGGGGTGATTTTTCCAAACTCTGCCATTGGCCTGCTCACTTCGCGTAGTACCTTGTGATATAGCCCCATGGCGTCCACATTAACGTACTTTCCCCGGTAAGGTTTACAATATGAATTGAACTATTTTATAAAATAAGAAATAGAAAAAATATTTTTTTTAATTTATTTTTTTCCACCAAAGATAAAGAAAATATTTTATTTGTTTATAAAAATAAAACCTGTTTAAAATTTACCTAACATTCATCAGTGGTCCACATTTTATTAACGTCCTCGTTATATAGTCCGTACTTTGTCGTATTAGGTTTTTATTAAAATTTCCGTCTAGGAAGAGTATTTGATGTCTGTCGTACTTGTCTACCTTCATTATTTCAATAATAAGTTTGATCCTTTCTTCCTTTGTTTTGTCACATTGAGTCATCGTATGATTTTTTTTTGTGAATAGTGCATTTCTGCATAGAGAGCAGCTAACATGGGCCTGAATCATTCGTCTTCTAAGTGCCATTTCGCCCGTAAACCAGGCGTTGTGGAGGTACGTATAGATGACAGTCTGTACCTTAGGAGAGTTGATGTCAGACCAATGCCTCCAAATTCTTGCCCAATTTACATGAACATTTTCTATTTCTACTTTGTTTTTACTTAAAGCTGCATCTACATCACAAATCCAGTCATATGTCTTATCCTTACTTAGTGCCCATAATTCATTGTAGTCCGTACATTTTGTTTTGTTTTGTCAGCCCAATGGAGTTTCATAATTCAGAAAGGTTTTTCATACGAGTCATATAAAGGTGTGTACCTTAGGCCTTGTGACTCGGCGATAACGTAATAGAAACGGCTCCAATGCCTTCAAACCTGTAAGAAGAGGTACTTTCTTACCTGGCTTTGCAACATCAATCAAACTTGTCGTGTTGCTCATCATTTACGTACGATGAAGTGATAAAATAGAGTCAAAGCAATTGTTTGACACCTAGCTTTCTGTTTATTGCATGGCTATCGTAAGACATAAGAATTGTTGTGTTGTATTTAACTTAAAATATCCATTTCTTCAAAAAGATATAGCAACTATCGTCTGCTTGTCAGTTCCGTTGTTCCTTTCAGTGTGTGCGTGTTTGTGTGTGTGCTTTCCCATCGGTCCTTTACTTCTGTCCGAATGCATTTCTTTTGTCGTTTTGTTGTTCACTCACCTTTTGAAGTAATTCATGCGAAAATTACTTTTTCCTGTGTCAAAATCTATAAAGCTTGTGAATGTACCTTCACTTGCTAAATGGAGAACAACTCTAACTTTCCTAAGGATAATCATTTTTGTTGGAAAGAATATTCCACTCCATCAACAGCTTGCACTCTGCCAAAATATACATCACTTTAACATTTGGTTTCTAATACAAAGAAGTGCTAGAAAATGCATGGAGAGAAGAAATGAACTATGAAATTTTACATTATTTTACATTACTGCCCAACCATCAGCCAGCATGGGACTTGTATATGCCATAAAACATGAACGTAATCGCATTAGCTTTTGAGATCATAGCATTCGGCAGTTTCTTTCTAAGACCCCACCATACGGTTTGATATATTATTTTGTGATGTCCGATCGGTCGAAACCATATGTCGGCATGTTACTAATTTCTTTCTGCACAACAACAGAAACTGTTTACGACTTCAAGTTACCAACTTGCTTTGTTGAATTAGAACTAAGGAAAATACATGTCGATTCTTGTCACCGTCATTAACAGAATATAATTTTGCACCAGGCCTACATTTACCAAAGTTTGTGAATGATTTGTACATGGGTAATGTAGAAGCCTGAAAATTTCGTGCAAAACATTTTTTCCAAAGTCATTGTCGTTAGGAATATAATTGGTTTCTAACAATAAAATAAATTTTACATCGCTTCTCTGGACCAATATTTGTGAACGGATGTACTACGGTTAAGGAAAGATCTATCGCTTTTAGGTCAAAAGACCAAAGGTCAAAGTAATTGTGACTGAAGAAAGCTGAACGCTTCCCCACGAAAATATCACAGACAAGAACCAAATTTAACGAATAGCTTTTGAAAGGAATGAATCTTTTTTTTTAGGGTCAAAATATAAAAGGTCAGAGTCGATTCATCTAGATATAAAAGAGATAACGGTTTTGCAAAATTACAAATACTTTTATCAAGACCCGATAATAATAATAATAATAATAATAATAATAATAATAATAATAATAATAATAATAATAATAATGAGGATTTTGTATAGAGCCTAATCTTTCGAAATGTTCAGCGCTTTACATCATCTATAATGATATGACTACACTACAGAAAAACTTATGACAAAAACAATGAAATTAGAAAACATAAAAAACATGTTGAAACCAATAAAATACAAAACATTTTTAGGTCTCTAAGTTTGTCCCTGCAGTCGAAACAGGTGAGTTTTAAGAGCACTCTTAAAAGGGTCCGATGTGTCTTTGTGTCTAATTTCAATGAGCAATTAGTTTCACGTCGCCGGGCCCTGGTATGCAAAAGAACGTTGTCCATATCACTTCGTTTTCACAGTGGGAACAATGAGTATACGATTGTCAGAAGAAAAGCGTAAGTATTTAGCTGGTGTATACACATGGGTGAGGCTGGATAGTTATGTTGGACTGGAGTCTGTCAGTGAAACATAGCACAGAGAACAAATTTTGTGTTTGATTCTGGATCGTATTGATAGCCAGTGTAGGGTACAGAGCAGTGGTGAGGTGTGCTCTGATCGAGGTACTCTAAAGGTGATACGTGCAGCTGTGTTTTGAACTTATTGTGACGAACCAGACTGAATTGAGTTACAATAGTCCAGTCTTGAAAGTACTAATGAATACACAAGTGTTTTAGTGGCATCAACTGAAAGATATTTACGAATGGAACTGATGCGTATCAGTTCAAGATATGCAGCCTGCATATGTTCACGACATGTTGGTGTAATGTGAGAGTACTGTCTGGAGTAACACCTAGGTTTCGTACTGACTGTGAGAATTTAATGTTGGTGTTGCTGATATTTATTGTCTGAGGTAAAGGATGTGAATGAGAACGTCTTTGTGTTGTGATCAGAATAACCTCCGTTTTGTCATCATTTATCTGCAGCTTGTTACATGTCATCCCTGATTTCACATCTAATTCCATGGATGGTAGCATCAACTTCAGTTGGGTGGCTAGACTTGTATAGTTGGGTGTCATTAGCGTACAATTGGTGCGACACTGGGTGATGATGTATGACGCTTGAGAGCGACTGAATGTATAGAATGAAGAGAACAGGTCCATTTGCAGCTATAATTTTTGTCCTGTTGTCTAAGCAGGACTTGAAGCACTGTAAGGCTATATTCTGATGCCGAATACCTGCTGGAGACGGTGAAGTAATATATCATGGCCTTTTATGTCAAATGCTGCAGATAAATCCAGGAGAGTGAGGACTATAATATTTCCAATATCCAAAGCAGAGAGAATGTCATTAAATACTTTCAGAAGAGTAGTTTCCGTACTGTGGCAAGAGCGATATGCAGACTGTACATTGATAAAAAGACCGTTTGAATTCAAATGAGATACAAGTTGGGTTAGAACAACCTTTTCTGAATTTTTTTTAAAATATCAGTGGGAGATTAGAACTGGGCGATAACTATTTAAATCGTTATGGTCAAGTGTTGGTTTCTTCAGCAGAGGTTTTACGAAGGCAGTTTTGAAAAATGATCGGAATTCCCCAGATGAGAGAGAGATTAATAACATCAGTTAGTGAAGGCAATATTGAGTCTAAGCACTCAAGCAGGAGTGATGTCGGAATTGGATCAAGTTCACAAGACTTCGGTGCACTTTTCATCACGATTGTCCGTACTAAATCAATAGAGACGGGTTCAAATGCTCCTAATGGCCGTCGCTGAAATTCTGCATCATAACTGTATGGTGACGAGTCAGTTGAAATTGTGCTGTCAAGCGAATCTCTAATGGATTGTACTTTGTCACGGAAGAAATTCGCAAATAGATTCGGCAGGTGTACTGGAGAGGAGGTAGTTGGAAGTGGTGTACATTTGTTCCTTGACATTAGTTTATTAGTTATCTCGAAGAGCTTTTTGCTGCTGGAACTCTACGTGATCTTAGTACTGTAGTGGGATAATTTGGCTAAATGGACTATGTTTGGGACGTTCTTCTTAGCGGCTTCATAGATTTATTTGCGAATAGTGAGTCTGGTGGAAAGCCAAAGCTTTTCTGCTTTTCGGTGATGTCTTTTAGCAGTGCGAAGCTGGTCCCTAACAGTGTTATACCATGGAGAACACTTTTGTAATTGATACTCTGCATTTGGTGGCTTGGGCATGTTTTTCAAGCAATGAACGCAGGCAGTTATTAAGTTGTTCCGCTGTTGGGTGTAAGAAAGTTGTTAGGTTTTCTTTGATGTTATGGATTAATTTGGCTCTATTTATCATAGAAGAGGTTTCTCTTAGTAGCAAAAAAAGGTGGAGATTTAGGGACTGATACGTCAAGATGGCATATAATGCAGAGGTGATCCGATGCAAGTTCGTGGGATACATGGGTGGATTGCATAATATTATCATCAGGTCTATGAAGAATCCAGTCTAAAATGAGACCAAGTTTATGGGTGGGTTGGCTAACTGACTGTTTAAGGGTTGAAAAAGTGAATGGAATCTAGGAGTTTTGACGTATATGGGTTTCAAGGACAGTCAAAGTGAAAGTTGCAATCTCAAAGAATAATTAGGTTGCCACCGTCAAATTTCCATACTCCGAAGATTCGGAAACTGCTCCAAAAATGGAGATTCAGTCAGCATGAGGTTTCTACTAGGAGGAGGGTGGTACAAACAGGAAAAAATGGACTGACCTTTGTTCCAGTGTGATTGTTGTTTGGACTAGTTCAAACGATGTGTGGCAAAAACTGAAGGTTGTGTTGTATTTAAGATTTTAACATGGAATTCTTTGTGATGACAACAATTTCACCTCCGCGAGAGGGGTGGCGGAACGACTTATTAGAGTAAGCGTTGGGTGTTATATCCAAGCACATGGGCTCATCGCCTAATGTTTTTAGCCATGTTATGTCAGGAACAAGACGTCGATATTCTGATCGTTGATAAAATTAACTATTTCTGTGCGCTTTTCCGGTGATCCTACTGATTGGGCGTTGAATAATGCAATATGTAGTGGTTTGCCTGAGACAGTTGATGATTTAAGATGAATTTTCACCAGGTTATCAAAATTAACGGCCTAATTTTTTAATTGTTTATCTGTTACGGGCAAAAGGAAGATAACTGGAATTCATTTTCCTGTTCTACGCCGGCCAGCTTTGAAACAACGTTTCTTTTTTCGCTTCCGTTTGCATTTAAGTAATGATGAATGTAGTCCCAGTTTGTTCAGTCTTGAGCACAATGTAGTATCAAGAGCCAAGGTGTGGTCATTTAATGCAATTAATGAGGGTCAATCACGTGATGGTGGTTCATTAAAAAACAAAGGACGTCTTAACAGTGGAACAAGACAGATGATAAAAATTATAATCGTTCTCGATTCTAAAATACGGAGGTGAAGAAAAACATACCAACTGAACAGCCAATGCATGATGAAATACAATAATGTAGACGAATATAGACAAGAAGCACACACATCATGAAAAATAGCACAACAATGGAAGTGCCTTTGTCAAGCAGTTAAGTGATGGCGGCCATTTTTCCGGATAAAGGATCTTGCCACAGTATTCTTTCTGTTCTGTGTCACACTTTTTTTCACCTTATAATACATCAAACAAGCCTTGAGCACAATGTAGTATCAAGAGCCAAGGTGTGGTCATTTAATGCAATTAATGAGGGTCAATCACTGCGTAAGCGGGTTGACTGGGGATCACGTGATGGTGGTTTATTCAAAAACAAAGGAGGTCTTATCAGTGGAACAAGACAGATGATAAAAATTATAATCGTTCTCGTTTCTAAAACAAGGAGATGAAGAAACACATACCATCTTAACAGCTAATGTATGATGAAATACAATAATGTAGACCAATATAGACAAGAAGCACATATATCATGAAAAATAGCACAACAACGGAAGTGACTTGGTCAAGCAGTTAAGTGACGTCGGCCATTTTTCCGGATCAATTATTTTGTCACAGTATTCTTTCTGTTCTGTGTCACATTTATTTCTCCTTATAATACATCACAAAAGTCAACGTATTTAGCTTCCTAACACACTACCAGAAGGAAGAGCCAGCCAACGAGATATATTAACGGGAATTCAGCTGAGGAATATGACATTCAGTGTGACTAAAGGGGGATTTTAAGAAAAACTAGGAGACATGTTGCATTCGATTGCAGGATTTAACATAGGGAGACCAACATTTGATCCATGTTTATACTAGGGAGATAATTTAATCACCTCTCATTTAGTGCTTTCTGAAATGCTTATAAGCTTTTGTTTTGTTGTTTGATTAGGATTTTTAACAATTGTTCAGTCATGTCGCTGCAATATCTGCAGTGAGACAGTTTATAGTGATGTCTAGCACTGGGGCATCATGCCGCAGACATGTAGCATGATGTCCCACCCAGTGACATTATCCGGACACCAGACCGACCAGTCGTAACACTAACCTCTTAATGCTGAGCGCCAAGCGAGGTAGATGTTAGTACCATTTTTATAAGTCTTTGATATGACTCGGCCGGGGATCGAACCCACGACCTGCCACTTCCGTGGCGGATACCCTAACTACTAGGCCACCGGAGCGGGTTTTCATTTGGTAATTCGGAGCGTTGTATGAGCCGTCATACTACTTACATGATATATTTACATGCTACAGGCAAATGACAAATACACATACTTTAGAAAAATATAAAAATAATATCCAATGCGGTTTCCAGCGTAAGAAAGCTGTAACTTATTGATGATGACACTGCGGAATTCGTAAATGCTACGGACACTAGGGTTATACGACTCATTGTGGATCTACAATTTGTCTAACATCAAATTTGCTACGGACAAAAGCTGTATATGTATCGCAAAGACTCCATTAAAGGACCGGAACAACACATAAAGATACTTAGTGCATCTTTAAAAATCCATAATAAATGCGATCAAAACGAGGAATATACAAGACTGAATACAGTTTGTAGTTCGCAAATAATTAATTTGATTTGTGATGTTGTTCTTATAGTTTATACATGCTCTCAGGTCCTACTACAACTTTACGGCTTCGTGCGGATCTTCTGGCTGGTTTGAGTCTTTTTCGTCCATCAGAATCAGGCACAGCTTGGATAACTCCTCGTCACAAGGCAAGTTATTCTTTGCTTGGCATTCTTTTTCACAGATCTTTGGTATCTAAATTGTCTAAATGACAGATTTAATCATCGAATCCATAGAGATGTGTCAATGTGTACAGAAATACGGGATTGTCGCATGGTAGTCTTGTACTTCGATTACATCGAATGCGATGCGTGTTCCACAGTTCAGCGGCGTTATCTAGTTCAACCTGTAAAATAGTTGATAGAATCTTGAGAAATCATTTTCTATACGATCTTAATCGTTTAGAGTACTGAATTTCAAACAAATAAATAAATATAATTATGTTAATGAAAAGAAAAACACTGACTAAACATGCATGGTGCTTTTTTATTGGTTGCTTTTGAAACGATTTTCTTATTCCTGTTTATTCATGAAATTAACATGTTCTTTGTTGCTGTTGTTTTCTTTTTTTAGTACATATTAGTTCTTTACCTTACTGTTTATCATGAAGAAATTTAAAGATAGTATTGTACATCTTACAAAATTGCACATTAAATCATTACTTATATTTAAGGTCTCAAATTTCATTTGGTTTCTTTTTGCAGGCATTTTTCATAATGAATAAATAAATAGCATAGATCCACGGAAAGTTGTCTTGCCATTTTCTGCCTCTGCCTGTTAAGATTTCATTATTTCCATAATTGTCCATTACATGTATCGTGAGATATGTCAATCAGTCGTATGAAGCCATGCTCCAGTAGCCGTGTCCAATAGGGTGAGACTCAAACGGTTGAAGTTCGTGACCCTGAAATCGTTCCAATATGGGCTAGCATCTACTGATTTCATGCCTATAGCATTGGGTTTTGACATGCTGAAACAATGTGTGTGTATGTGTGCGTATTATATATATTATGTATATATATCGATGACTTTCCAATTATGACCACGGAGAGATTTCCCCAGGGACAGGAAGACACAATGGGATGGTTTAGAAAGAATGTGAACTGGTTGCATACAAAACAATCCAAATATAACAGCATACTTCATGCAAATTTACAATTTACTACAACAAAATATACAGAAATTAGTGGTTGTTTTAACCTCCTATGGGAAAAGGACTCGACTGAAAGTTCCCTTAGTATTAAATATTGAAGGCTTCATAAAGAGCTACAGAGTAATTTTAGATTCATGGGCAAGGATAGAAGGAAACAAAACCACAAGAAGTTATGGGAAATGCAGGAAGCGACAACTGTATAATTTTCATAATATGTTCCCCGGAAAAATGTTGCCAAGCATGGTGTGCTTTCATCATCATTTATACACTTAAATCTAAGATTATAGGACACACGGTACTAAATGTATGAGAAAATGGGAACCATTCTGGAAATGGGTGAACATAAATTAGAGTGTATATGGGTTTGGTTGGCCAGCACTTGTTAATAACGTAATTTGTATTTCATAGAAAGAATCTTTGGAAAGATTATCCTACAAGGAAATTAAAAATACCCACATAAACTTTGTTTTATTCTTGGAATTTCAGTCCTTTAACATTCTTAAGTTTAGAACACTGATTACTGAAATTAGCACCTGACCTTATACAACACGGTACGACTTCAATATTGAAAAAAATACTTGTGTGTTAACAAATACTCGCTCGAATAATTTACAGGAAGCAATATCATAACAAATGTTTATCTCTATAGTCTCTGCTAAAGTAACCATCTTGTTGAATTTGTCGGAATAGATCGATGCAGAATTGTAGGCATTGTTTTTTGAGGACACTCCTCCTAAATTCAACTCGCTGATTTGCCCTGCTTTCTATGCATTTAAAACTAGTGTTACAAGCACGACCCATGTCAGTGCGCACTATTCGAGGGCAACCTTTCCGACACTTAACCGTTTCTATGAAATATAGGCAATGCTACGTGCCATTCCTCCGCCACTAGCCAGTAACCGAATTATATGTCTGGAAAATCCATCAACAAATTCATTAATGAATATTCCCTAATGATTTTTTTATCATTAGAATTAGGTGTAGTTGGGACATGATTACAAAAATTCGGCGACGCAAGAGCCGGCTTTTCGCAATTCGATTTTTCAGGATCAATATTACGCATCAGAACCTTGACACTTTCACATCGACACGACCCTCAATAAAGCATTTTGTCTATATCCATCTGTATCCATAAAACAAACGGACTGCTTTATCTGTTTCTGAATAAATGCTGAGACCTGAATGAGATCTGTCTTATTTTTCTTTCTGTAGAGTCTAATATTCTTCAATATTATTTGGAATGATATTCTGTTTATTACAATCTTATGAGATCCAAAATGTTGTATAAATCAGTCTAGTCGTAAATCCTGTGTATCAGAAATGACTCTCCATCCTATCTCGTAAGAACTCTATACCACCTCGCAATAGCGCAATACAATCTAGTAATAACGAAATATAATCTCGAAATAACATTCTAGAGCTATACGAAAAACGGCGAAGTACCCAATCCAATAGGGCTACTCGTGTTACATTGGAATGGACAAAAATCTTAATATTTCAGGCTCTTACCCGATTTGAGAGGAATCCCAAACCTATATCTGAAGAAAACAAATCGAACTTTTGCTAGGAACAGATGATGTAAAGGCGATAACAATCGCTTTTTAAGCAACGTTCCTGGAATCTCAACAAAGACTACATACCAAACGAATGAAGGGTAACATCACTGGTATATGTACTATGTCATTTGATCACTTTTAATTTTCATTTATAGATCTGTATTTTTTGTATTTCCATTTTGTTGCATCATTTTATCAGTTTATCATCTCTTTATGCTTCTATGTCTAATACTGTAGATATATGTATTAATATAAGTTGTGAATTCTTACTAATATTGAAGTATAGTAATATAGGAATATAGGAAATATGATTGAAATATATATATATATATATATATATATATATATATATATATATATATATATATATATATATATATATATATATATATATATTACGAAATCAAAATTATGATGATGAATACCAATTAGAAAAAGTGCATGTTAAAGCAATGAGTACTTATCAAATTCTTTGCAATCGATGCAGAATTTCAAACGATTTAAATAAAGTTAATTCAGTACATTGATTTGTCAACATCTGAATTCAAACCATACGATAATTCAGATACGTATGTATTGAACAATGTCAGAGTTATAAATTCACAAGTATGCAATTACTTAAAACGTAGGGTCCAGGTTCAAATTCCCGACTACTCATCTGTGTTGCTTCTTACATACAAGTGTGTAACAAACACTATAAAGACTATAATATTAAATAGAATAACTCATGAAAAATTGTTAAAAGTATATTTTTTTTTAAATTTGAAACTTAACGATTAATTTAATAATGAAAGATACAGAACGAAATTTGAGGAGGGACACACAATTTTATGAATTAAATTCAAAAGATTCTGAAAAGTTATTTACAAGTTCAAAAGAATCGAATGTTCTGAAGAATTCCATATCCTTGAATGGAAGGTTTGTCAGCAGTCCTGGTGCATATGTGTTTATCCAGAACGCCTTTGAATCAGTTCAAAGTCTCATAATACTTTTAGTCCAATGAGCAGTTTGTGATTCCAATGACAAAAACATTGTTCCCCCCAAATACTATTTAAACACAACATTATACACATCTGCAGACTGATGTTCAAACAAGGACATAGGAAATAAGAATAAAATAAATATCAAGATCTACTCAATTAAACACACCCTGATAGCCCTAACATATACTTTTTCCTTCTCGATATGTGACTTTTCACAAGAGCTCACACAAGAATCCACCTGACCAACCCATACAATGGGAAATAAATTAATTCTTCGTTGAACTCACCCAACCTCTCTAAACAATGAGACATTGCTCAAATCGTGCCAACATGTTCAATATGCAGGTTGAATTTAACTTGTAAACATCTACGGAAGATTGTGCATAACATGGTTTTTAACTAAAGTCCAACTGTTCATTATTGCACAAGATAAAAGAGTTCATCTTCACAAAACTTCTTAATGCATGCAGTGATCATTTTGTATTTTTGCTGGTTTTTAAAGGTACACGTGCAGAAATTGAAAAAAGTATCTGGCAACATTGTAGCCGTGTCCCTACATCATGCAAATACTTCAAGACATTTCAATACAGGTTTGTCTGTACATAGAGACGAGGGGGGGTTATTTAAAACTGAATCAAAACATAGTCAAGCACACAAGTAATTGCAAATAAATGTGACATTTAATTGTAATGATGCTCATCTATATACGTTAATGTCCATGTAAAGAAACCTCAGAGCTAAACTAAACACAGGATGAGGGAGTGCAGTTTAAAGGGGTGAGGTAGGATGTGTGGGTTGTGATATTGCTCTAGTGAATTTCAAAAGTGAGCAAGTTCAATGCATGATTAAATTAATAAATCAATGAATAAATGAATAATAAAAAGCAACAAAAAACAACTCAGTACACAAACTATGCCCTGTAGGATTGTCCTTAAAAAGGCCAAATGAGCGCGAGACTTGAGTCAACTGTGTAAACAGATGGAAATAAAATATATTTGTAACCAGCAATATGTGATCAAGAGAAAAGATTTACTTCGTAACATAAAAATGCGTTTTTTTATTCTTTCACTTACGTAGTTCAACGAACTGAATTCTTATTTCATTTCAACCATTTAAAGAACATGTATAGATCTTGTCGGCCATTTTGCTGTTCAACGATATGACTGTTTGCTCGGCGAAGTTAACAAGAATGTGTATTCATTGTTATTACAATATATGCACTAGGTGCGACATAACTGCATTCCATGCATTTACAGGAAAGACTTCAATAGTCCATACACCATAAACTGCAGTATTATACTAACTTTAATCAAGAACAGTAAATCATATAAATACCTAAACACAAAATGAAATAAAATAACCTGAATTTGTCTAACCGTTGTATCGCTTTCCAAACTTTCCTCACTCCTTTAACAAATGGGTAGACTTTTAATCTGAAGTGATATATTTTACTATGAAAAACGATCTCGTCTTGAGAAAATAAATATTTGAAGATAAACCAGCACGAAATATGAATCATTGTTATCTTTTTATCTAGAATAAACAGTGTCTATGAGAGAGAGAGAGAGAGAGAGAGAGAGAGAGAGAGAGAGAGAGAGAGAGAGAGGATTTGAAATTATGTTCTCGCAAAGAATGTAAAAAGTAGAGTGTGGGAATTTTTAAACACAGATTTGTATTAACTCTAATTTGACCGCTTTCAGGTATTTGTAGACTAATTGCCATGTAATGTTATTCTTATATGTTGATTGACTACCATATTAAGTCTTACGAGATAACGACTTAAGGATGGGTTCTTTTTCAAGTAGTAAATGATATATTGATTAGTTTTATGTTTTATTGTATACCTATTACAATATACGTTTTGGTATATCTCACTATATAGCAATCTGGATTTGGGCGTATCGTTGCACCCCTAATTAGAGCAAATCAAATTAATGTATAACCCTGCAAAGTTTGCGTTGTCCATGCTGAATCTTTATCAGTATAACAGGTATCGCCATAGGTCAGACTAATCTCGTATTGCAAATCCTGACAATCTCTAGCGCGATATTGCAACCGGTAAGGTAAGCACCTGTACATAGAATTTGTTTATCATTTGGAATCGAATAATATCTTCAGGTCAAGAAAGAACATTGATGGCCATATATTAACTGTGAATTGTGAAGATTCGACCGAGATAGTCAAATGTAAGGTCATGTACTCATACGCTAATTTTAGAATCGCATTTGGTATCCAGTGTGATTTTTCGTTGAATCACTTTACTGATTGATTCGATCTCGTACATAATAAGAGAAAGGTCAAAAACGTGCCAGTTTCAAATAATTATGTCGAAAACGTGAATGAATTATTCGCGAGAGTCATCACACCAGCAACAATAGAATATTATTCTAACACTGATAACTCTAGTGGGGTCTCGAGTGTGCGGGCTTGCCCCGTTACGATTAGCATCGAAAGTTCTACACAAAACTCTTGTTTCTGCAGATGAGATTGTAATCATCGAGGATGCAGTCGGGGTGGGACAAGTCGCATCGCATCATTCAGTGCACGTTATATCGAAAATTAATTACGATTCATCTTCGGTTTGTATAAATCACAAATGTCTTTAATAAAGTTCACAGATTAACATGGAAACTAATATGGTATTTTTGTTGAATATGGTACGTCTAAGGGCTTAAACTGTATATCAAGACAAGGTAATCCCAGTGAGTTTTGAATGTCCAAAATAAATATTTATTTTAAACAAAATATCAACTCAAATTGAAAGAATTAAAAATAACTTACAGTATCGTAACTCCTTGAATATCCTAAAGTGCACTTTTATACTAATCTGGAAAATTTCAAAAGATATTCTAAATTATTGATATACCGTATTTTCGTGTTACAGTACTAACAATTTTGAAAAATCAGTTCTAAATCCCAATTTTATTAATTTCAAGGTAATTTATTGATTGCAGAATATCATTGAAGTATTTCAAGTTTCATATAATCCAATGGGTTTTGAAAAATCTTTATATTAACATAATTTAAAAGGTACTAACTGTTTAAATTAAAAATTTTCAATTATGCTAAACTAAAGGAACAAATACTATATTATTCCTCTATTACATCTCATCAACTCTTACAAAACTGACATATATTGAACAATAAAATGTGTGGCACTTGTATTCTCATTATATAGTCTCTATAAACGCACCAAAGAAACATTATCTGATTCAACAGAAGATACTAGATCAATCATATTGTATTATATTTAAACAATACCTCAATCATTTTCTGAACTTCTAAACTACTGAACCAAATAAACATTAGTCACTTCTATAATAATATATAATTGAAGCAAATAACTGTTGACAAATCGATGTGGTATCAGTCATGACTTTTGAATTTTTTCTTTGTGAACTGACCTCAAAAGCGTTTCCAAACTGCCCACGTGTTTATAGCCTATGGTCGCGCAATCATCGATTATTTTATCAGCATATTCTTTTTTCGCTATTTGTTCTTCTAAAGCTCTTTCGGGGGTCTATGTATATACGATTTGCATGAAATTACCCCCCCTCCTTGCTTTCGTACTGCAGGCTCTTTAAACTGCTGCTGATGTATCCACTGCAACTCAATTGTCAGATGCTTTTTCATCTTTAAAGGACTAATTGTATGATCCTGATATATATTCGTTCCAGTCGCACGGAAAATGCTAGGCGAAATCGAATGCATTCTCCTCAATATAAGACCAAGCTAGTTAAATATATTCGACTGTGTTGTCTGTGACTTGAGTTGGGCTACAGGGCGCTCAATGTGCCATTGCTCAATAGCTCAAGTGGTCTTAACAAATTTAGCAGGTTCTGCTTCTGCTCCCATCGTTGTGGTGGTTATTTCCGGAACTATCTTCACTTGTTTGGCGTTTTTACACGTGGTTTTGATCAGATGTACAAAGGTTTATTCAAACTTCCATTGGATCGTCCCTTTTGGCCTATTTCAACGTGTATTTACGGACATCTTCAAAATTAAAGAAGTTTTAGTTTATATGGGGAGTTATGTCGCATTTGGTCATAATAGTCTAAGCTATCTCTGGTTTTTCCCCCATTGTTATTATACACACATGTTTAAACCAGTCAATTCAATAGTGAGAAAACTAGATGCGTCCTGTGGGATCTAAAACATTAATTTAGGTACGAATGCATTTTGTTGTGTCAAATAGATAATATCTGTGTTTGTATGTGGACCTCGGGATAATAATAATTTCAAGAGGTTGTTGTTTTTGTAGGGTTTAACGCCATTTTTTTAGCACACAATAGGCTATACGTGGCGGACAGTACTAATGTTGGAGGAAGAACCTGGAAAGAACCACCGATCTACGAGAAGCTACTGGCAAGCTTTCTCACATACCCACATTAGCCGAATGTGAGACTCGAAACCACGCAGACAGAGGTGAGATGGCAGTGATCCGTAACGGAGAGCGCTTTAGACCACTCGGCCACTCGGAGCCGCTACTTCTATTAGGGAAAAGATCTTTCATTTCTAGGTCAAAATATAAAGTCAAGGCAACTCTGACTGAAATATATTTATCCGTACTAATTTTTTATTTCCATATATTGTATTTGCTGTTACATTTCATAAAAATACTGTCCTGTTTTCCAAAATCAAACGGACAGACCCTATCACTAAATTTGTTAGCTCCCTTCTATACAAACAGGATGTGATGTCATTGGAGACGATTAATCTATAAGTATTAGTTTGTGCAGCGAAGTGTCAAGTAGAAACAATATCCTTCAATACACAGCTTTAAATTGTGTGAATACATTATGAAAGCTAAGTGTCTTTCAATATGCCTTGCCAATTAATCTTTCAGGAACGAGACCAGGAACATATAGAATACTTTATTCTTCTTTTATACCACTAAAAGCACATCTGGGCAACTCCCAGGTACCTTACAAATTTAGGAAAATCGATGAAAGGACTAAATAAATAAATAAATAAATAAATAAATAAATAAATAAATAAGAGATGGCCTAACTCGAGTCGGGAGAAGTACAATCTAAAAAATCATGGAGCCCCACTCGAGACAGTGGGACTCTCTCTCTCTCTCTCTCTCTCTCTCTCTCTCTCTCTCTCTATATATATATATATATATATATATATATATATATATATATATATATATATATATATATATATATATATATTTATATATATATAGCATACATGGGATACAGGTAATCTCTAGCCAAGGTCTACAAAATGAACTAAAGAAGGAATTTCGAGATTAGGTGAATAAAACCTACTCGGATGATCAACCCTATAGAAACATTAAGCATAAAATACCCCATAAAAATTTAGCTAACTAAACTGAAATGCTAAAAATGGGGTGAAAAATATATTTGAAGAAAAAAAAAATATGAAAAGTATTTTCCTTTTATTTTGGAAAAGGGGGGCAAAAAATCCGTCTAGTCCCCCACCCCCACTCCCATTTTTTTTTTAATTCCAGAATAATAGCAGTTCCTGACTGAAAATAAACAAATTCCCTCACATTTCCAAAAGACCCTAAAAGGAAATCTGTAAGGGCGATCAATTTTAAAAGAGGGTTTTATGCTAAGACCAGGTTGTGCCAGACACGAAACTATCATGTAAGGTTCGATGTTAATCAAATATTCTACTTCGGAAATGTCATCCACATCGCTGACAGTCTGTATAATTTAAACATTTAAGCACAGCCAACTCATAGAACGCTTTACTGGCTGCATTATCAACGGTATTTGGAGAATCGACCCATGGAGAACTCGCCCCATTGAGAACTCGTCCTGGGAGAACCCGCCCCAACGTATCTGATGAAGTCTCCCCAGAGTGGTTGGTTGGAGAAGTTACACTAAAACTTGTTATCTAAAAATACTACTTAATATTTATCTTTGAAATAAATAAATTATTTGAAAGGTAGTAATGTGTCCCTTAGAACTGTTTTCAACACATATGTTGCCACGTGGTGGTTGCCCCATTATTTCAATACACGAATGATGGGTGTATCATATTATCAGGAATTAACTCTCCTGTACAAGGATGCAAACCCCATACCTATTCAACTCCAGAAGGTTACGGAACGGACATTGGAACGAAATCATACCGGAAAACAAAGATCTAAGTTGATGTGCATTGTTGAATAACTATTTTTAGATTATATGCTGCATTCATCCGGTTTATGTAATGTCCATAACAGAAAAATAACCAACTTATAATTAAAAGTCTGTGTTCTCATAATCTTGTTACATTTCTTATAATAACACATAACGGAACACCACGATAAAGGAAATCTACAAATGGTGCTATTAACTTTCTTGATTGATACATATATTATATTACTTTATTCATTAATATGGTAATTACTCTTAAACTCGGACCAGGCTGATTCGGTACAAATTGCTGACTGAATCAGTCAGATATCTGGCTGATACTTCCAACTTCCAAGCTGATTCGGACTATGTGAAATATTATTCAGTTTTGTCCAGGATTTTAACGTGACATTTAAATTTGTTGTTAAAGATGATTCTCTCATTATTTCAACGTAAGCTGTCTTTGGGTATAGGATATAAAACTGTCAAACCATCCCCTATCAAAATCTTATCTTAGCTTCAAAAATATAACACGCTTTCTTAAATTGAACATGTGCAAATGTGATAAAATGATTCATATTGCGTGTGTTTATTACATTTACGAGAATAACTTCAAGCGATTATCATAAATCATTGCATATATCTAACTTTTCGTAGTACAGTTTATTGATGGACCGGTTTGTTTGTTTGATTAGGATTTTTAACGTAGCGTTAACAATTTTTCAGTCATATCGCTACGATGTCTGCAGTGAGGCAGTTTATAGTCATATCTAGCACTGGCGCATCATGCCGCAGACATTTAGCATGATGTCCCACCCAGTCACATTATCCTGACACCAGGCCGACTAGTCCTAACACTAACCTCTTAATGCTGAGCACCAAGCGAGGCAGCTGTTACTACCATTTCAGTAAATCTTTGGTATGACATGGCCGGGGAGATGGGCCGTTAACGACACACACACACACACACACACACACACACACACACACACACACACACACACACACATACATACATACATACATACATACATACATACATACATACATACATACATACATACATACATACATACATACACTTTTATTACATTTTTCGAAAGTCCGATATCCTTATAGGCAGCCATCTATTTAGTTTACGTCCATGTCGTGAAAATGCTCGATGGGGTACTGTTCTGCAATTGGAATAGTACAAAAGTTTTACATTTTTACCTTGTAGTTGGCCATACTACCCACGCGTCATTAAACTTAGCGCTGAAAACTGTTTTGTGGTGACTCCGTAATGCATGAATAAATCGAATGAATAAATGTACCAGAAAGAAAACGATTTTATTAAATAAACTTCAATGATCATAATGATAGGTTTAAAGATGTAAACAGCTGGAGGTCATCTGATTTCTGTGATATAAAGAACTTTTCCAAACATCATTTAGTTATTAATATGATAAACAATAAAACATAGCATACGGAAAATTGCAACGAATGCTTATTTAGTTATCAGCACTAATATCTATTCTGCAAGAACAGTTTAACAAATACGCCATTAATTACATTTATTACATTTTTACATTTAAAATGCCATTAAGTACATTTATTAATTATTATTATTTATTAATTATTATTATTATTTATTATTATTTTTATTTATATTAAATTTATTTATTAAGTACATTTATTACATTTTTAAGAAATACTTCATCAGTAACTGTCTTATTTACAGTAAAACAATAATCTCCACAACAAAAGTGAATAAAATTGCAATTCTTTAAAAAAAAATAAAAAATTTATAAGTATAACGAATTTCTCAAAGTCGTTGTATGACCTTCAGTAATTTCTTTGCACCCTTTATACATGTACAACATTCATGACGAGAAATTATTTTCAGTTATGAAAAGCGGTATTCTCGTTTATCACGAAAAAAATACATTCAAAGAGAAACCCGTGAAACCTGTGCAACGTCGCTGAATACATCCATCTCCAGCTTGTTATATTTTGCAACTAACGACTTAATGCATGCTTCTAACGATTTGCAAAGTATACATCATACACATTAAGACACGTATATCGGGTTATAAACTCTTAGGCTTGAGACACAAAACAACGCACGTAAACCTGTTGGACATAATCTCTATCTCTAACACGAATATATTGCAGCTAGCAGAATAAATGTGTTTTCAACACTACAGCTAACAGCGTTTGCTTATACGCACTGGTATTATTTTTTTTTTTTTGGGAGGGGGGGGGGGCACCAGACAGATGCCCCCTCCCCCTTATCAAAAAAAATTTTTAAAAAGTTTATATGTGTGTGTGTTCCCCCTGATGTTTTTATGTTGTTTTTATTTATTCTTTATCTCTAAATCCCCAATTAATTTTCCCCATCGGGGTTATAATATAATTGACGAGGGATATTTTTTGTATCCTAGTGTATTCTAAGTAGTCTTTTCTAGTTGGGAGTTGATCTACCCACTCTAGAAAGCTACTTTTTTTCATGTTGACCATGGCTAGTGGTCTCTTTTTATCCTGATGTATATGCTATATGTATGATGCTATATGTGTGATTGCTATAAAGGATATATTTTATCCTTGTGTATATGTTACGGATGGCCATTTCTCTCCAAATCAAACCAGTTGTCCTATTTTGTTATTTATCTTCTCCAATATGGAAGATAAATTTTAATTTTTATTTATATTAAATTTAAATTGATAATTTTGAATTTGGTATATATTGAGGTGTATTATTTACAGAAAATTATATGTGTCTCAATATATCTAATTTGTTAATTGATGGGTCCGTTTTCCTTGAGACAGAAGCTATACGAATTTATTTGGTTGTACAGCTCCTGGCTCAATTTGTCCGGCCCTT
This sequence comes from Unio delphinus, assembly GCA_029339505.1. Taxonomy (NCBI): domain Eukaryota; kingdom Metazoa; phylum Mollusca; class Bivalvia; order Unionida; family Unionidae; genus Unio; species Unio delphinus. The sequence goes on from JAQISU010000091.1 coordinate 4,448,339, forward strand.
ATTTATTTATTAAAGTTAAGAAAAATCCAAAACTGTTTAATTTCCCTTAATTTGGGAGTCATGGCTATTCCGGGAGACAGCCACGACAGATAAAGCATGGATTTAGAATCCAGAGAAAATGCTCATGCATATATAAAGAAGAAGAAGTATTAAAGCTAACCAGCTTTGTGTCTCAAATTTAGCTTGAGCGACATTATACATTAATTCGCATTTAGTGGTATTTCACTAGACATCGCATCTGAAAACAAGCCATTTAGATGAGCCGTATTCAGTCGTGCGTGACTGTTAACCTCATGGTGGTAAATATTAAAGCATGTTGATCCACGGTCAACTAGGAGTATGTGAGTAAAAACAGTGCGCATTAAGCGTTACCTTCAAGTCATGGAAGATTCTTGGAGTACATTCGCAATTGGGATTCGTTCTCGATGCGGAATTTCGGTGGATAAGCCAATGATTACAGTTTCTCTATTCGCAAAAGTCTTTATATGGGCTGTGTTATGTGTAGTCGTTGTCACACTGGTTTCTGTGTATACTATACCGCATATGCAAACGTATTTGCCTTCTTTCTATTCTGCCTCAAGGAGTAACGTTCGAGATATGTTTATGGAAATTCAAGTGGGGAATACAAACGTTTTAACACCAAGACCAGACGCATGTGAAGCCTGCTTCTCTCACAATTTTAAATATGTCATTGATAATGACGTGATATGTAAGCTTTATAATGATTCGCAGGAAATAGATTTAATCATTTTCATTTTTACAACACATCAACATCAAAAGGAAAGGAACGCCATTCGACAGACGTGGTTGAATTATACCAACAGAAATAAAGCAAATATAAGGTATTTATTTCTTTTGGGTCAGGTGCCTGATGAAAATATACGAAAAGTCGTAGAAGAAGAAAATAAAATTTACAATGATATAATAAAAGAGGATTTCGTTGATACATATCAGAATTTGACATATAAAACCATGATGGCCTTTAAGTACGCCACTACGAAATGTTCTCATGCAAAATTTGTACTCAAAACCGATGATGACGTATGGGTTAACATTCCAGGCCTTTTAAAATTTCTCCAACGCGAGAAGATGACCTTGCAGACGGCGGTTGCTGGTGCCTGCTTTCATGGCGCAAATCCTCATAGGAATCCCGATTCAAAATGGTATGCATCATTTCAAAGTTATCCGCATGATTCATATCCGGGTTTCTGTTCAGGAACAGGATATGTTACAAGTAGTAATGTTGCGAAGAAAATATTCGAAATATCAAAAAATGTGCCTTTCTTCCATTTAGAGGATGTGTATGTGGCAATTTGCATCAGAAAACTAGGCTACGAGTTGCATACGATTGCAGGATTCAACATTGTTAGACCGTCGTTTGATCCCTGTCTATACAAGGGAGATAACTTAATTACATCTCACGAAGTGCCGTCAGAAATGCTTATCAGCTATTGGAATACAACTTGTATAAGATGAAAGCCACCGTTCTAATAATGCAATCTATCCGATTCCAAATATTGTCTGAAAAGTATATTTTTTTGTTTAAAGAATAGTTTTTATTGAAATTTAGGTTCTGAAAGTGCAGATAACTCGAGTATTTACGTTTACATTTTGTTTATATGAAAATCTTGAAATTATTAATTTGTGTTCTTTGTATTGAGGTAATAACACTTAAATATTATAGCTTCAAATAGTGGTATTTATGTTTCTTTAGCCAGAGTAATTTATTTCATCAGTTTTGCAACGTTTCCTCCCAGTTTCGAAAAGACTAAAATGTATCAAAAACCCGATATCACTTTTTAATTGCAAAATATTCGAATACAAGTAAGGTAAACTTTACAATTTACTCCGTTGTTTGTTTGGTTTTTGTATTGCCTGAATTTTAATTTAATATTTTCATTGCCTGAACTTGCAAAGAAATGAAAATAAATTTTCATGAAATTTATACCAATGTATCGACGCTACCTCACTTACAGTATCTAATTATTGAACTAAACAGAAGCTTCCACAAAATGGTATGCTCAATGTAATATGCCCTAGATGATAAATATATCGAAATATTGTATAATAGGAAAGGAGTTCGACCAAAACATTTTCAACGAGATAGAGGGAAAGAACGCAAAAACTAGGTGGAAATAGAACTACGTAAATGTGAATGCAATATATATCAAGTGTTTGTAGCGCGTGTGTGTGTGATTGTGTGTGTGTGTGTGTGTGTGTGCTTTATTCTGATTTTAAACGTAACAAGTTTTAAGTCATATCGTTGTACAATGTCGACAGTGTGTCTGTTTATTATGTCTAGCACTAGAACATCATGCCGTAGAATGTAGCACGATGTCCCACCAAGTCACAGTATCCTGACATCAAGCCGACCAGTCCTAAAACTAACCTCTTAATGATAAGAGCCTAGCGAGGCAGCTTCTAGTACCATTTTATATCTTTGGTATGACTCGGCAGTGGTTCGAACCCGCGATCTCCCACATCTTATCACTCGGGCCTCCAGGGCGGTCTGTTTTATATCAAATAGTTATACTTAGACGACAATTAAATACTATATTTGACTCATTTATGAACTGTAACTGAAAACAAAAATGAATACCCGAATACAGCCCGGATGTAGGCATAATCTATACAAGCTAAAGCTAAAGAATCGCAATCTAAAGATCAGTCTCAAAAGGTTAGAATTAAAAATAAAATTGTTATTGATATTATAATTTATATTTAAATATTAATTTAATCCGTGATATTTGCATCATATTTTCATTATTATTATCTATGAAATATACTTTATATAGACTATAAATTTATATTGTTTATAATTAGCAAACAATTGCCAAGTTCAGTTTTTTACACATCCTTATTCTCTGCTAACATTTACCAAATAGGTCCTCAAAACTTTCCAATGTTAGGGCCTCACCACGTGAAAATCCGGCTCCGCCTGTATAAAATGAAATTATTTGATTGCTTTTACTGATAATTTGTGTGCAAAATGTTGAATTGTTGATGTGAAAGCCATACATCTAAGATTTGGGATCTTTTTTCATGAAGGTAAATTCTAGCGATGGCATTTGAAGCATACATTGCAGGGCTATTTTGTTTGAGAAAACTTCTCAATGTATATCTGTCATTTAGATTCTTTACGATGTAGGGTATTTTCAAAATGTCGCGTAGTAAATATGAGAAAATTGCGATTAAGACCTGCGCATGTGTGCTTAAGGAGATAAATAGACAATTAATTTATTCCTATTTCGGATTTTTATTTTGTATCTTTTGTTCACATCATTCTCTTTATGCATTTAATGTTGTATTTAGATCTACCTTGAGAGGGAAAAAAGTTGTTTTGATTATTGATTGAAATTACAAAGTTTAATATACTAAAATTCGACTCTGGGACGAGTGAATTTACACAAAGGAGTTCTGGATAAAGCCATTGTGATTGATAGATCAGTACATTCAAAGATCTGGATTTCATTCGGAACATTCAATTCCTTCGGACTTGTACAGAGATTTTGAGGATCAGTTCGTATTTAATTCATAATGCTTTAAGTTTCTAATACATTTTCATTTTATAGCTTTGATAATTATATTATGTTTTAAGTTTCTGTTTAAATTGTTGGTTTAGCTTCTTTCTCTTTTTTAGTTTATGACCATAATGTCATTACAATTGTTTCAATTTTTCGTATGTTTTAATTTTGTCTCGTTTCATTTGTTTGGAATACTGAACACTATAAAATCAACAGGACTTTCAGACTCGCAATAAAAAAATTAAATATTGGTCTTTCCAGCCATTTGAAACGGTAAAAAAGATACTTGAGAATATATTATCTTTGACTCGTTGTCTTTAAGTGTTATCCGAAAACAGTACATCAACTGACAATTGGAACTTATAGGTTTGCAATCTGTAATATTTATTAAAATCGTTTCACCTTTAAGATTTGTTGAGGCTGGTCCAACGACCTCTATAAATTAATTAGATAGCCTATGTAGTCCGATAGGTTATAGATTACAACCAGCACCTTATATTTTTCTCGATTGATTTGCAGCATGAGTTTGCATGCGTTATGGGTGGTGCCTGAATACTTAGTGGTGGTATAGCAGTGGTCTCTCACTTCCATGATTGAAAGCCTTAAGGTTGCCTTTCTCTAAATTAAATATATAGTATTCCAGACGACCTCATGGATCACTTCAGAATCCACCTCCTCATTGGATCTCTTCTCGCTCCACCGCCGCACATCCTGAGATTTAGTTTAGCTGCAACCCATTGATCTCATCTAGCTCAACATCCAGGTCCTGAATTAAGGTCCTTTTGTTTTCACCCTCAGCAACATCAGATCTATGGCGTATGGTCTAATTTCTTTACTACTGCAAATCAGACTGAGACCATATATCAAAGACAGTGACTGTGATATCTGATTTGCATCGCTCAAACTTACCAATGTCAACTCAAGTCATTGTAAAATGTATGTCATCTTGTAGCTCTATCAAATATTAACTATTCTCCTGGACAGTTAGCGTGTCAATTGTCCTTAAGATATGACTACAACAGAATGGCACACATTAAACTGGTTTTCAGCTTCATTTCATACAATAATATTTGACTTTCGAACTTTTCGCACACAAGTAGTATTCTGAAACATCAGTACCATGACCATCACAACTTGGAACGAACACAATTACAACTGAGAGGATTTCTAGCAGCAAAATATACATTGCCAGTGAGAATTCTTCTTGCAGTAACACCTGAAATTCCCAACATGTCAAATACTTACAGCATTCTCGAATTCTAGTTATCTGCAAACCAGGCTGAAATACATCTACCCATGCCGTAAATAGACATTTCCATGGATCCAACAGCAATATCTCAACCAGGCCCCAAGTCAACGACAGCCTATTGACAGTTTTCCTTCCAGTGACTGTGACTTGAACTTTTACAATTTGAACTCTTTCTATATTACAGACAATATGTGTAATGTTTGCTATTCATTTAATATATAATTCGATTCATGAGGAGAATATTTCTGGACTGTGGTAATTTTGCTATATATTATTTTGTGGCTTGAAATACAAGATTGCAAGGTTAGTGTATCCGTTTCAAAATATTTCCAAAATAACTGATCTATAATCAATGCTGTTTTTAATTTCTTACTTAGTAACAATAACGTTTTTCTATTCTTACTGCAAGAACATTCCCAGTTGGTAAGGTTAGAGCGTGAATAAACATACTGACTTTAATATACATTCTAACAACTAAGCTTTCATATCTAACTTTTCGTACTGTAATTCGAAACCACCGTATTCATATTTCGCAACCACCGCATATAACAAAGTCTTACCGCATTTACCTATCTGATGGAGAACTGTAATTTCCAACTCGCCGGCTCAAAACATATGGATGCGTATGTTGTTTTGTTTTGTCAGCCCAATGGGGTTTCATAATTCAATGCGGTTTGTTATAAGAGTCTTATAAAGCATAGATGATGCAAACTTTAAAACTAAAATAAAAAACGTAAAAAACGCATTTTTTCTCAATAAATAAAATAACGAGAAAGAAATCCAACAACGTTTGAGTAATTTTTAGGCAGCACAAAAAAGCAATATTTTACTTATTTACACGCTACATACCAGTTTTAAAGTTTTAGTTATACAAATATGAAGAAAAAAAATTAAACCGTAGTACAGATAACATTGATTTTTTTTCACTCAATGTCGTTATTACCATCTGACTGATCAGACAATTCTATGGTTTCCTTCATATAATTTATATTGTCCAGCTTTTCGCAAACAAAAAAAAAATGTGAAAAAAACGCGTTTTTCGAGGTAAAAACTAAAGAAAAATGTTTTATCACATATGATTTATGGGTATGTACCTTATGGCCTCGTGACTCTGCGATAAAGCCATAGAAACGGAGCGAATGCCTTCAAACCAGTCAGAAGAGGTACTTCCTTCCCTGGCTTTGCAACATCAATCGATGTTGTTGTGTTGCTCATCATATTCGTATGATGAAGTGATAAAATAGTCTAATTGTCGGAACAATTGTTAGACACCCAGTTTTCTGGGTGTTCCATGGTTCTTATAAGACATGAGAAGTGTTGTGTAGTATTCAACTTAAAGTATCCATAGTCTTCAGAAAGGTTCTGCACTTACAATACGTGCACAGGAAGAAAAAAATCAGTTTTAATCTGCACACAAGTAAAAGAAATTGCACAAAATTCACTTTAGTTAACACTAGCAGTTATTAAAACAAGCACCATTAAGTCCAAACGACTCTATAGCAACTACCGTCTGCTTGTCTGTTCCGTTATTCCTTTCAGTGTGTGTGTGTGTGTGTGTACTTTCGCATCAGTCCTTTCCTTCTGTCCGAATGCATTTCTTTTGTCATTTGGTTGTTCACTCACCTTCTGAACTATCTCATGCAAAATTTACTTTTTCCTGTGTCAAAATCTATACAGTGTGTGCATCTACCTTTACTTGCTAAATGGAGAACAACCCTAACTTTCCTAAGGATAATCATTTTTGTAGGAAAGTATAATTCATTCCATCAACAGATTGCACTCTGTCAAAATATCCATAACCTTAAGGAAATCAATTTGGTTTTCAATACAAGGAAATGCTGGAAAATGCATGGAGAGAAGAAATGAACTATGAAATTTTACATTATTTTACATTACTGCCCAACCATCAGCCAGCATGGGACTTGTATATGCCATAAACAATGAACGTAATCGCATTAGCTTTTGAGATCATAGCATTCACCAGTTTCTTCCTAAGACCCCACCATAAGGCTGGAGATTTTATCTTATGTCCGGCCGGTCGGAAGTTATATGTCGGCATGTTACTAATTTGTTTCTGCACAACAATAGGAACTGTCAACGACCTGAAGTTACTAATCTGCTTTGTTGAACTGGAACTAAGGAAAAGACCTGTCCATTTTGGTCACTTTCAATGACAGAAGGAAATTTTGCACCAGGCCTAGAGTTTTCCATAATCTACATTTACCAATCATTGTGAATAATTTCTACACGGGTAATGTAGAAGGCTGTCAATTTCGTGCACAATACGTTTTCCAAGGTCATTGTCTTTAAGAATATAAGTGGTTTCTTACAATAAAATTACTTTTACATCACTTCACTGGACCAACTTTTGTGGACAACTGTACATCGGTTAAGGAAAGATCAATACTCGCTTTTAGGTCAAAAGACCAAAGATCAAAGTAACTATGACTGAAGACAGCCAAACGCGTCCTCACAAACAAATTCGCAGACCGGGGCCAAATTTAACGAATAGCTTGTGAGAGGAATGAATCATTTTACTTTTAGGGTCAAAAGATCAAATGTCATAATCGATTTATCTAAATATAAAAGAGAAAACAGTTTTGCAGAATTTCAAATACTTATATCAAGACCCGATACCATAAAGAGTGTGTGAAGCGTTTTCACATTCTGCATGGGAGAGGCCCATTCATTTTCAGGTCCACAGGTCAAAGGTCAAAGTCATTATAGCTTCAAGCCAAATTGGTTATCGCGGAATATACCGTTTTAACGTAAATGTCCTGCACAATATTGGTAGATAGCTTCAACTTACGGTACGAAAACACCATTAGATTTAGATGTCAAAAAGTCAGAAGTCATGGGAAGCATAATAAAGAAAGCAATAGGTTTTGCACATTTAATTTGGTTAAGATCGCATAGATTGTCAAAAGGTGAAGGCTACTTAGACCTTATTGCCACATCTGCAAAGACCAGCATACTCAACGCATACATAGAGGACTGTTAAGGGTGGGCTTCACAGTACTCTTTTTTTTTTTTAATTAAGAAAGGATTCTGTCAAACTTGGCATTACCCGCGAACTAGAAGATAAGGTATCATACGTAAGCTGCCTTTGGGTACGGGATATAAAAATGTCAAACCGTCGTCAATCAAATCTCAACATGAAAAATACAACAAGATTTCTTAAATAGAGCAATTACAAATGTAATAAAGGGTTTAACTTGGCGTGAGTTTATTACATTTACGAGAATAACTTCAAGCATTTATTACAAAACATTCCACAAGATCCTCAAGATTTTATAGCACGAATAAATAATTTTCCCAATAAACAAGATTTTAAAGTCTTCTTCTTGGTCTAGGTCACAACTAGCTTTATCTAAAAAAAGAAATACTTATTGGAAATTTCCATTGTAGATTTAGTTATTAAACTTTTCATAACGAACATGGTAAACACAACGTATTTGACCCAGACCAAGAAAAATGTTTATTTCTATTGGTAATGATCCTAATAATAAACCGACATTTATGGAGAAATTATTAGCTACGTATTACTTGTTTACATATTTCCTTTAAAATCACTGATTCTGGTTAAGTAGACATTGAACTTGATTTAGACAAGGTTAAGTGCTGCCTTCATATTAATGCCTAACAGTTCCCTCCAAGTTATTGTATAAATATTGATTCTCAGTAAGACAGCCATTTTGGATGTATATAACCAGCAGAGAGGGTGAACAGACCACGTTTTCAAGCAAAAATAAGGCTTCCTACGAAATCTCATTTTAACCAAAAAAAATAAGTCTCCATTTAGCAAACGGAAACTTTACGATTTTTCAATCAATTTTGGTCGCAACGATGTGGTCATTCACCCTCTCTGCTGCTGGAACTTTCAGTTCTGGTTAACAAAAATGATAAATCATTTCAACCAAATATTTGATCGAGTCCGATACGATATCGTGTCCGAGGATCATGTAAATTTTTTGTTATAAATCCGTGCGGGGTCGACTGAGCGTTACTAAAAAAGTTTTTAAATTGATTGAAGTCCATATCGGAACACCATGTCTGCCAAATATTTCGTAACGTATGTGTATCAACGCCGTTAAACACAGCAAGAATGTTACAGTTATCGCTGATCACTTTTGGAATCTGAGTGTATCGTTGAGTGACATATATCACGTCCGTGTTTTTATGCCTGCCTCTGGAAAAGATCCTAGATGGGTTTTTTTTGATTGTCTAACATCACATCGTCGTATACGACTAAATTGTTAATGCTCCCATCAAGGTCATCCACGGATGGCGCCTCATCAATATCAGTTATAAAATCAATGGCGTTCTCACCTTTAATTTCTGATGCATTCTCGTTAAAATCCTTTAACATTTCATAGCAACGCTGATCATCTACGCTAGGAGCAATTAAATACAACTTATCCCACTTCATCCATCTCATTATTAAATTGAGCAGCAATTGAGTCTTGCCGGATCCAGATGGCCCGATTATAATTGCACGGATAGAGTTTGGTAGCGCTGCATGATGCTTAACTGGTTCTCTTATTTTAGTCGCTGAAAAATCAATTATATTCATATCTCTGTACATAAATTATGGATCTATATTGTATGAAATGTAAAACGCGTACTGGCACAAATGATGTGACGACGATTCCAACTAAAAATAACAGATCAGCACTTACTGGTAGATGTGCAACATGTGGTATAAAAAGTTGCAAAACTCCCTGGAACCCCATGGGCAAAGTACCCCGGAGAAAAGCACCTTCCAGGATATAGCTACTGTGGTCCCGGAACACGATTAGATATCAGACTTGATGATCAAAATCAGCCCCGACTTGGCGAGTATCCGATAAACGCTATTGATAAGGCGTGTCATGCTCATGATGTTGCATATAAAAGCAGCTATCTGCAACATAGACAACTCGCGGATGTGAAATTAATTCATGCGTTAAATGCTATTCCTGATAAAACTTTCAAAGAAAAATTGGCTTCGTGGTTGGTAAAATCGGCTATGAAAGGCAAATTGATGATGGGCGCTGGTAATTAATAATATTGAATCTATTTATTATTCTCCGAGAGGATACTGGAAGGGTAAAGCAGCAATCAGTAAACTCGCCAGCGCCGCAAAAGTGAAAAAGGCTACTGCGGCTAATTGGTTATCCAAACAGGCTATATGGCAAATTTATCTATCGCGTCCTAAACAAATCAATTTCTCGCATTTTGATGTTACTGTACCCAATGAAGTTCATCAAGCTGATTTATTGTTTTTACCACATGACAACGGTTACAAATACGATCTAACCGTAGTTGACGTTGCGAGTCGATACAAACAAGCAGAACCGCTAAAAACAAAATCATCACCTGAAGTTGCTTCTGCATTTGAAAAGATTTATCGACGAGGCCCTCTACGCTGGCCAAATCTGTTACAAGTTGATCCTGGCAAGGAATTTCAAGGCGCTGTTTTATCAGCGATGAAACATCACAATGTCACCATCAGACGAGGGCATACTGCACTACATCGCGATCAGGCAATTGTTGAACGATTTAATCGGACTCTTGCTGAACGGTTATTTGGATATCAATACGCGAAGGAGTTTATTCAGGATAAAAGATCCCGTGAATGGGTTAAGAGATTACCAGCTGTGATTACCGCGCTCAATAACGAGATTACTCGAAAAATTAACATGAAACCTGTCAACGCGATTAAGAAAGCGTCTATACCAAAAATGGAAATCCAAGGAATTTCAAAAAAAGATTTCAAAGAACCAATTCTTGGTAGTAATGTCACTGTTAGGTATTTATACGAACCAGGAGAGCTTGAAGGTGGTAAAAAAAGGGCTACTGATCCTATTTGGAGTGTTACTGCACACAAGATATCTACTATAACACGATCAACTGGTAGACCTCCAATCTATAAACTGGATTCAACTGCTCCTCAGCGAGGATTTACTCGACAACAACTACAAGTGATTCCTGACGATACTCAATTACCTCCGCAGGGTCTTAACTAGCACCCAGGGTGCTGGCACCCCGGCGTCTATTACACTCAAGACAAGTCAACATCACATTGTTTCTGACATGACCGAGACTGTTATTTTTTCTGTCTACGGTAAATTGGCGAGGATCTTTATCCGTATACTGCCAACGCATTATACAATTGCAACTCGCGCAGTGATTATTCTGTTGTTGCTTCAGCGTAATTATTAATTCAGCATCAATGTCAAATTCTCGTTGTTTTTTTTTTGTCTTGTTGTTTGTAACCGGAGAGTTTTTTTTTTATCAATAACTTTAACATCAACGATGCTAACATCAATATCATCCATTGTGGTGTCATCATCGCCTGACTCTGTCAGGACAATTCTTCGAAGTTGATTTATTCTTCGTACTCTCGATACTGCAAGATAGACTAAATTCGACCATTCGATGTGATTATCCCCCATCCAAACAATTGTATCCGATATAGTCAATCCCTGTGAAGAATGTATCGTCGCTGCGTATCCTAGCGTCCATGGGGATTTATTAGCACGCAATGCATCTTTAACGACGCTGATATCAACCAGCACAATATCATTTAATACGAGAATTTGTTTTTCACTTTGTCCTGGAATATCAACTTCTATATTCTGTTTTCGTGTATCCGAAGGCCTATAACACAACGGTACTGGAAGTGTTGCAAATTTTTCTTTATGCAATTCAAATAACTTCATCTGAAGTTTGTCTCTGACTATTTTTCTACTTGCAATTATCAAATCGTTTGGTCTCCACGTTTCCCAAAAATCATTCATTGGAGTTTCTGAAATTATTTCACGCGCTATTTCACATTGGATTTTATCCGGCTGTAATGTAATTAGCGCTTTGAACTCGCGTAATTGTTCATCAAGTGATCTATAATCAGTGGTAATTTCTTCATAATAGTCTACAAGACCCTTTAGCCATTCATGTGGGGATGCACCGATAAATGGTGGTGGTTGGCCGTGATCACCGCACATGACGACTTTTGTGTCTTTGTTTAACATCCACTCGAGAAATGTTTGTAATATTTTCAACGATACTGTGCATATTTCATCCCAAATTATGATTTCAGGAATGAATTTATCGCCCATTCGATCAGGGGTCCATTCATCGCCTTTCCATCGAAAGAAACTATGATAAGTACAGGCATTTACCCCTCGTTGTTTCATCTCTCTGGCGAGTCTGTGAGTTGGTGTTAGGACAATCATGTTTGATTTTGAAACGCGGAATAATTCAATTGCACGAGTTGTCTTTCCTGACCCACCACAACCGTTTAAATAAACTGTCTTGTATCTACATATTGGATCAGATACCAGTGGTGCATTAGAAAATTCGGATTGAATCTCATCACACTTTAAGTACTTTTCATCCATGGTAACATCTGCCGATTCACAATACTCATGTAGCGTTTCTTTTTTAAATCTCCAACATACCCAATTTGCCTCCGGATCTGTGAATTTAGCTACATCTGATTTGTATTTCTCGTGGATATAAATAGAATCAGTGGCTACTCTAACTGCAGTATTAGGAAATCTATTTATCATCGAAAATAAATTGATAGAAGCATAAGCTAGCATAGAACTTCTCAAATTCGTATATTGTTTAATATATCCATCACAATAGGTAACAATTGTACCTAATCGTCTTCCATCGGATAGGAAAGCGTCTTTACGATTTACAAGTTTTCCCTGTTTCGTTAAATCCGTTACAATAAGATCGTATTCAGCGATGTCTATGATCAACCACGAAGAATATTTTGCATTGTCGTATCTTCCACCCTGGGTAAATTTACCGATTATTCTTCGTCCAAAATCTTTTGCTTGTTCTTTTTAAATTTCAAATAACTCCTTAGACCAATTCATGATTTGTTGTTCATTGAAAATCTCCGATTTTCCATTCGAAGAATTTCCATCTAGAAACTGTTTTCGCTGTTTGCTAATTATACGATCTAGATCGGGTTGTGGTAGCCAAACTTCTTTCTGAGCTCGATAGCATATAATAGCTTCGGAAACAATCAACGATATTAGCATACCACAATCAATCATATATCGTAGTAACACTATTGGCATCCAGGCCTTTTCAGATATATGTCTGCCAAGCCAAACATAACTACACGGATGTAACCCTGTAGCGAGTTCAAATGATATCACACGAGCAAATCCGGTTAAATCAAAATCAGGTAATGGCCCATTAATCGCAACACGAGTCATTTCATGTGTGGGGTGTCCAAATCGTTTAAAATAGTTACTACATTATCCATACCCGAGGAAACTTCCATGATAACATGCGGATATATCAATTGAAATCATACCGCCACGATGGTATTTTGTATTCCACAGTCCTCCATGACTAAATTCGACGCAACTCAATTTAACGTCCTCGAGAAAATCACTTTGTGTTGGACGCCATGAGTTTTTTTCTCTTGCGAAGTGAGCTACCACTGATGGAATAGTAAAACTATCCGTTAATAGGTTTTCATGGGAACTCTCCGGTGAAAAATCACTAGCGATTTTTCTCATTCTGTTATCTAATTCTTCAACGCGATATAATTCACCATTTGGTCTTACAAATTGATCAAATCCTATTTCGGGATCTTCATCACTTCTAAGTAATCACACTGACACAGGATAATCTTTACACAACGCATGAATAGCAGCGAATAATTTCTCATCATAAAAAACATCCCCGACGAATTCTGGGGGGATATATCTCACGGTTCGTTCTCGTGGAAATATTGTTACTGCAGGTGTCCACGCGTGTTTGTTATGATCAATAATTTTAATTGGAGCTCCTCGCGATTGATATTTCGGTTCGTATAATACTTCTCCGGTTATTGTCGTTACTGATATTGGGAATTTTAATGATGCTTCTAATTTAGCTATATCAGAAATCTTTGCACCGTGCTGTTTCACTGTCAGTTCCCATTCGGTTATTTTCCTACGTCGCAGATCAGTTAGTTTATTTCCTCGGGATGCATTTGTGAAGTGTTCCATTACCCGTGTTGCTACACAATTCAGTGAACTAGAATATTTCATAGGAGCTAGTTTTGCGATATCGGGTTTATCATTTAACGGATATATTCCATAAACGATTGCTGTTACAGGATAAGATGTTTCGTAGTATGGTTTGTCAATTCCAGTTAGAATTCCTGGTTTGGAATCTCTACTTACAATGACAGTTTTTTTATCCTTGAGGATTGGTTCAAATTTATCCCTGATAATCCATTTGCCTTCGACTTCGATAATGAATTTTATTCTGAAAAAATACTTCTGATGGGAATTGCTTTGTTGAAAATCTTTGATTTTCCTTGATAAAATTCTTTGAATTTCCCCTTTGGATTTTACACCCTTGAATTTCCAGCTCCATGGCGGGCCAAGGTGTGAAATTATCTCAGCTGCTCTTTCATCATTCATAGTAGCATCGATGTTGGGTACATTGACATCTTCATCAATAATTCGAAATGTCGACCAACAGTATGCTGCACCGTCTCGGTAGAATTCATTAAAACACTCCCTGATTTTACCTAGTATAGTTCTATCACCGATTAGACGTTTTGGTGTATCAGAGACTCTATCGAGATTGAATTTAGTATTTCTCCAAGGCTTAATTTTCGATAATCTGTTGAACTCCTTATCGAGATTGAATTTAGCATTTTTCCAAGGCTTAATTTTGGATAATCTCTTGAACTCTTCCATGTTATAATCAATGAATTTAGTATTTTTCCAAGGTTTAATTTTCGATAATCTCTTGAACTCTTCCATGTTATAATCAATGAATTTAGTATTTCTCCAAGGCTTAATTTTCGATAATCTGTTGAACTCCTCCATGTTATAATTAAAACAAGTATTTAAATAGAAAAAATATAGTATAATGAATCACTGCAAGTGGCTAATGATTGGATCTACAACCCCGTGTAACAAATCATGCAGAAGCGAATTCTGTGGGTATCATTTACAAAGCGTTCGCAACGGTTCTTTCGGTCCTCTCCCATGCCTCCAATGTGGGGCTGGGGTAAGGGGAAAATCACAATTATGTCTCAGTTGCGGCGGCAAACGATACAGGGAACTAAAACGCTATTATGACAAACGAATAAAAAAAGCAGTCATTGACCCCAACGATGACAAAATCATCAAAACCCCTCAAGATTATATCAAGAGGTTTATAATTAAAGCAGATAATAAATTAGACAAGTAGTATTATTATACAAATGAGCCAAGATTTCAGACCTCATCCAGTGCTTGTTAATTACGAAGCCTCCAGTGATGGTGTTGTCAGGCACCGCAGACTAAAAAAACCGGTTGGATATCTGAATAATATGGGGTATTTGTTGTTTAGTGCTAGAAATAAAACATATCTCTGTCATAGAATTATTTTTGAATGTCATAACGGATTGATTAAAGATGGCTTTGTGATTGATCACATAAATGGCGTGAAGACTGATAATTGTCTTGTGAATCTTCAAGCCGTCTCACAAAGTCGGAATGCAAAATTAGGTGGAACTGGCAAACATGCAAGAGAGAAGCTTTCAATCAATAAATGAAACCAGTACATATTTTGATATTTGTAGGCCTTCAATACGATTTGTTGCAGAAAATATAATTAAAACTGCTCTGTCGAAAAAAAATGGTCATAGGATACAATTTTCATATATCAAGGGGGATAAATCGTTCAATAATAAAGTCGCATGACAGAGTTACGTCCCTTGAAGTTCAATTACTACTACGTGCACACAGGATACAATTTTCATATATCAAGGGAGATAAATCGTACAATAATAAAATCTCATAACAGAGTTACGTCCCTTGAAGTTCAATTAATATTACGATTAATTAATCATTTTACGATGAAACCAATTAAAATACGTTATTATTTAACAACTGTATTATTTTGTTTAATGTTTTATTTAAAATATTTGTCTCATTTAAATGTTGTGAAACAGCATTAATAAGTAATAAGGAAATAAAATAACACCCGTGAATCAACGCTGCTGTATTAGTCACCTTATATAACATATGAAAGGTAGAAAGCTGGGGCTTTCGAAGGCCAATGCGACCGATCAAAACTAACCAACGCCATTAACCCGGGCGTGTGGTTGTCTTTTGTTCACAATCATGCAACCGAGTTCATTTAATTGGGTTGCTTTTGATTGGTTGGTTGGCCGTAGAAAATCCGCCCCGTCGTTTCATGTTTGTGCTGTCTTGTGCCGTCCCCACATCATTACATCACAAATTCCATCTATATCCATCCTTAATTAAGTACATGTTGTGACGTCACCCCAAGCATATCTACTGGGCGGTCTAAGATGGCGTTTGTCACCTTAGGCCTCCCGCCGGAGATGTATGTTTCGGGTCCCCTTGGGCTTACTTGGATGTGAAGGCAACCAAGGAGTTCCAAAGATGTGTTGTCGTATATGTAACCTTTGGGTCTCTTTCACGTTATTTGACGCGAAAGGGGTTTCCAAATGGTGTTTTCATGTATGTGATGTTCCCCCAAGCATATCTTCTGGGCGGTCTAAGATGGCGTTTGCCACGTTAGGCCTCCCCGCCGGAGATGTATGTTTCGGGTTACTTTGGGCTTACTTGGATGCGAAGGTACCCAAGGAGTTCCAAAGATGCGTGTTGTGCTGTCCTTAATTAAGTTGATAAAGTAACCTCTGGGTCTCTCTAACGTCATAGGGCGCCAGCGGGATTGCCAAATGAGTATTTTTTTTTAAATTAAAGATAAAATATATTATATTATATTTTTATAAAAATATGGATATCAAAGATGTAAATTCTATAATTGCTGAAATCTCAGATTTAAAAAATAGAGGGATAGTATTATCTGAAGATCTCGACTGTGACAGGATTGCCTCGGAATATGAAGACATAGAGTATCAGTTTAGTAAGGGTCGTTATGTTTTACCTAAGATGTACAGGCTCGTGAAAGGAATTCAAAAGTCCATTAATGCTTGCTTGTACGGTAACGACATTAATGCACTTATAACGCTATTTAGCACCGTTGAAGCAATACGTCAAAAGCTCGGCCAATAGTATCAAAAACGAGCCGAAATTAGTTCTAAGGTTCGTGATCTTAGAAAAATGTTAAACGAGGAAAAACCAGTATCTTAACCACGTGATTGATAGGCTTTTCAGTAATTTTTTATTAAAACTTTTTTTTAGCGTTTTTTGTAACACTCACATAGGATTTTCTCCTGAAAGAATACTCATCAGTTTGGGCTTGCTCATGCAGTTATGTGCATAATGGATGATCTAGTCGTAGTAGCAAGCAATCACCGTGACGCCTCCATTTTCACGTAGTTGTTGTTGTTGCCGCGTCGTTAACACAAATCGTTCATCGCCGTTCTCAGATATTACAATTCTGAAACCCCCAGTGATGTTATTTCTGAAACACTCGCGGATAGCGTCGTACAGTTTAACCCTGTCGAAGATGGATACGTTAGCTTGATGGTACATTATTTATTTAATAACTCATCTTTTAATTGTGATAGTTTCACATTTGAAAAATTAGTTCACAAACAATATATGGTAGGTGAATCGCTTACAACTAAGTTAGCCCGAGAGCGGCTAGCAGCAATTAAAAAGTTTATACCGGTTCGAGAAACTTCATCAACGACAACAAGCGCAGACTGACTTTCCTGTGTCAAGTGAACAACTGTTTACTCCGATAACAAGTGCGACCAAAGATGTGAAAAAGTTAACTGAAGCAGCGATATACGGAGATATTCCTGAGCGAGAACGAGCAAAGAAGGCGCCGCTGCTTGATACACTTGAAAAGATAGCAGCAGAGACCGAACAAACACGCGCAGGGATACAACAGTTATCCAGTGATATAAAAACCCAACACGAGTATGAACGATTAGCTGATATTGATGATTCTGCACCTGAAACTCAAATAGTTTCCACACCTGATCCACATCCTGTTGATGTCACCCAAAGAGGTGTTTCCTTTATAGACAAACTCACCGAAGGAGCTATAACAGAAATCAAACGACCTCAATTAATAAAACCCGAACATTATAGGGTTTTTGGTGATTTTGCCGCCCAAAGCTTTCATTCCAGAAAGGACTTTTTAAAAGACGAGTATAAAAACAGTAGAATAAGCCGAGATGAATGGGTTGATTGGTTGTATAAAACGAATAAGGGGATTGGCCGTTTAAATAAAAGAGAAATGGGATATAAAGAATTTAGAAAGGGAATTGATGAGTTTGATAAAACTGGTACAACTAAAAAAGTTACTGCTAGCGGATATTCGATTAAAAATCCTTTAGATTTCAACGCAACCGTGACATGCCCTGGTAACATCCTCAGTGATATATCACGGTTAGAGGTTCTTATCGGGGGTAAACGAGCCGGAAATAACTCTCCGGAAATAATTAATGAGGCCGCTGATATCTGTAGACGATTATTTGCCGGCGGTATCATGGACATTAATGTAAATCGAGAACTCATTGCTGAATTAGTTGAAAATCACAGAGACGCCAAAGGTTATGGTGAAAATCCTATGGATCTTAGCGATTGATGACTAATTGAAAAACTACTAGTTTTATAACAAGATGATCATACACTACAACCTTGATAAACCCGTAAGCGTCTACGTGGTGAACTCACGATTGCCTGTTTATAGAGCATATTACGGAGATGGTTTCGGCAATACCATTGCGTTTTTTTTTTTACAAGAATGGCTCCCAAGGTGGCGCCGTTAGCTAAACAATTATCAATGAAAGCCATTGATATTATTCGTGATAAGGGAACCAGCAAAATCGGAGATTTCGTTGGAAATCTTGCCGGAAAGGCATTTTCTGCCGCGAAAGATAAAATAACATCATTGGTGCGACGACGAAAAAAGCAACCAGTTGTACTGCCATCAACTACAGTGATGCCTGCAAAAATCAGTAAAGCAATAAATAGCGCAGTGGAAGAAAAACTAGCGTCGTTGGCTGCTTCGGTGACTCCGTCGCCATAGACAGCTTCACCGGTAACAGATAGCGCTATTATGAACGCGATAGCAGGAAGTGGCTTGAAACGAAAACAAAAACGACCATGATTACAAAGAGTTTCACAATTGAAAACACTAGTATTTTGTTTAAACAACAAGCTGTTCCCGCTCTTGATATGGAAGCCCCAGTGCGCAAAGATGATTCCATCCGCGATTATCAATACTATTCATATCATGCAATACAACCCGACTTACGATCGCGAATTGAACTTCAAGTTCAAGATACCAGTAAATACTTTTTGCCATGTGAAGCATTTATCGAAGTAGAAGGAAAACTCGTAACAAATGTTGCAGCTGTTACCCCATATGCAGATGACAAAAATATCCGAATTGGTTTCGTCAACAATGGCATAATGGCGTTATTTGAAAGTGCAAGATATCTCATTGATGGAAAAGAAATTGAATCAATAGACCGTGAAGTTGATGTTGCAACAACAATAATCGGGATAGCAAGATACTCCGATGATTATACAAGATCGGCTGGTCCATCTATGATGTTTGCAAAGGATACCTCTGATAACGCTGACCACCTTCAATACATTAAAGTGTTAACACCGCAAAACACTTCAGTTGATAATCAACGAGAAGCAACTAATCCAGAACGTCGAGCTAGACCAGGAGCTGCTTTTGATATTCTCGGAGGCGTTAATGGTAATTTCAATTTAGGATTTGCAACACGAAAATTAGCATTGCAAGAACAGCAGCGATATTTTTCATGTGCGATTCCACTCAATCACATATATATGGATTCTGCAGAAATGTCAGAAAAGTCATCTATGGAGCCAAACACACAATCGCGTTAGTACGAAAAGGCAATGACAATGATGCAATTTGGCGTACTGGTGCCGATGAAGGTAAAGTTGTTTTGAGTAAAATAGTATTGTGGATGCCAGTAATGACCCCATCAATTACCAGAGAAGAGCGGCTACTTTCATTTATGGAAACAGGTGGTAAATCATTGATAAGTTGGCTAACAACAACGACTGATGCTAAAGAGGATAATGTTAATGGTACATTTACATGGCACCTGGCATCAAAACAAGGCGTTTCAGCTCCACGTCATATATTTATAGCGCTGCAAAATAGGAATCGATTAGGTTCCCAAGAACGCAGTCATATGATATTTGATCGGTTAGGGGTAAGTGAGGTTTCACTGAGAATAAACGGACAACAAGAACCATCTGAGGATATACAGCTTAATTACGGAAACAACCAAATAGCACGTGTGTATCATCGGATGCTGTCATATATGGGTCGTAATCAAAATGTTGATACTGGTTTGCAAATATCGCAACTCGATTTTAAGAACTTCTATCCAATTTATTACTTTTCGCTGGAACATCTAGATTTAACAAGGCAATCCGTTGTTGACATACATTTTAGGGCTCGTATAGATCCTGGTGGTGTTGATTATAGAGCGGTTGCTGTTATTCTCAGCGACAAATCAATGCTACTTGAAGGTGTTGGTGGACGAATGAGAATCGTTGATGCACCAGTGGAAAATCTATGATTTTCAAAAATATGTAAATGAAACTTGAAGAGTTTCCAATTAGATCAATTGAAAGCATAAATGTGTTTTACAATAAAATGACATATAGTGTTGTTAGTGTCAAGCTGACTGATGGTCAGGTCAAGAGATTGCGATCAAAATCCGCTAAAGAATGTGGAACAACAATAACGTTGAAACCAGCGCAGATGTCCGGCGGTACACATAAAATATCATTAACGGATCGTCAAATAAAACATTTCAATGATGCGCTAAAGAATAAGCGAGGAGTTCAAATTGCATTTTCGAAAGCTGCAGTCGCGAACGCGATAAAATCAGGTGGTATATTTCCATTGTTAGCCGCAATACCAGCATTGATTGCAGCGGCTGCCCCAGCGGTGGCGAAGGCGGCTGCGTTGGGAGCCGTACGGACCGCGGCAGAAATGGCGTTGAAAAAGGCAACTGGGAAAGGATATAAAAAAAGGGAAAGGGTCTAAGACTACCAGGAACCCCGTATTCATGGTACAGCGGGTGATCCGTGAACGGATCCGGTCTGAAAATACCAGGAACGGTTTATTAGTTGAAAACCCAATTGTTCCCATGTCCAATTTTGATTTAATTGATGCTGCTAAAAAACTAGCGATAAAAAACTTCAGAGGGATTTTTATCAGAGATCAGTTACCAAGAAAACCAAATAACGTTGAAACCGGTATCATCAATCTTGATAACAGCAGCGGATCGGGAACTCACTGGGTTGCATACGCGATTGATCCGCGTGGGATTGTCTATTTCGATTCATATGGGTTAGCTCCGCCAAACGAGTTTATGCGGTATATAAATTCTTCGAGGAAACTCAAAGAGTTTCCGATTTTTTATTCCACGCTGCCAACACAACAATTAAATGATCCACCGATATGCGGCCGTGAAGTATTAAATGTCCTCGCGGAGATTTCATTAAAATCCTTTGGATCTCCGTGGAAACCACCTCATCTGGTTGTAAATAAATACACGAGTGGGAAATTACAAGGTAATTTTAGAGAATCAATAAATTAAAAATACTAGAGTCTTTACAATAATGATTAATATTTGGGGACAATCTCTGTCAATGTCGAAACCCACCGCAGAAACATCTGTGGGTTCTATCAAGGATGTAAAAAAAAATAATTGAAGATGAAATCGCTGAGACGTTAAATTTAGTAAGTGTTGACCCGAACGAAATAGTTGTATTTCAAGATCGCCAGGGTAAATTGAAAAGCAGTGATGTATCATTGGATGACATTTTAAAACGACAACATGACGCCGCTGAAAACTCTATTGCGCTGTATTCCAACGGTGGACAACTTAAACCAGGCGCACTTGTGTCTACGATCACCGACGCGATTGCCGCCCACGACAGCATGAATGCCGCCCACGACAACAAGATTGCCACCCACGGCCGTGAGCTGGATGATTATATACGAGGTTATAATAGTTTTCGCAAAAATGTCGTACATAAATTCTTTGGAACCCCGCTTGTGGTTGGCATGACTCTCGCTGAAATTAAAAACTATCTATCGCTATTCTTTTTTAACAAGGACGCGGGAAGGATGATGAATGAAAATGAAATCAAGGCAAATTATCTCGATATTTACAATGATATTTCTAAACTAATAGAAAATCTTGAAAAGGTACAAAAACCCACTAACGACGTCATTGTTAAGTTTTTTGGAGCCCCGTTTGTGGCAGGCATGACTCTCGCTGAAATTAGCGAGTTTATCGGCAAGCATACTCACAATGCCTACATCGCTAATAGTTTCTTTGGTATCCCAGCTACATCTACAATGACTCTCAGCGATATTAATATGTTTATGGTGAGACAAACAACACTTAATACCATCGTGAATAAATTTTTAACGAGAACATCTGTGTCTGAAACCACATCGTTGACAGGTCCAACCCTCGCTGAAATTAAAAGCGCGTTTGACGAACAAAAACGCACCAATGAAATTGTTCATGCGTTCTTTACGCATTATGGCCCCCAAGATCTCACGACAAAATTTTATCACATCGACATATATCTTAAAGACCAAGCACAGCTTAAAGCCAGAGACCTTCTGGCTTCATTCTTTTCTGACAGGGAGCCGAGGAGTGTAATAGATCCTAGCAGAATCAAGGCAAATTATATCGAGATTTACAATGATGTTTTTAGACTAAAAGATTTTGAAAAGGTACAAAAACTCACCAACGACGTCGTTAGAAAGTTTTTTGGAACCCCACTTGTGGCAGTTATGACTCTCGCTGAAATTAAAGCGGCTATCGATGAAAGTAAAACAACAGTTAATGCCGTCAAAGATGATTTTACAAAAATGACCGAACGAATCGATAAGGTAAAAATTGCACACCGCGTAAAAACCGCTGATAATATCGTATACACAGTTGCCAGTGGGACCTTTGATTGGATCCAAGGAAATGAAAATAGTTTATTTTTTCACAGCAAATATGGTAGTATACCGGGTTGTTATCGATTTACAATAATACATCGCCGTAAATTTGATTTGGGAGTCAGCCCGATGTATATAACAGGTGTTAACACAGTGACGTATATAAACAATATAATACCCGAAGCGCCCGACCGAATAAGATCCCCTATCCGAATTGATATAACTACATCCGACGGGCCAGCGGCAGGGGTTAGGGAGTCTACCCTGGACGCTAGAATTTGTATCCGGTATTCCCCCATCAACCATAAATCCAGGTACACAATCGAATAATTGAAAACACTAGCGGGTTTAACATAACAATGACATCATTGACGGAGTCAACGAAATCAATTGAACCGATAATAGTCCCGTTGACGGAGTCAGCGGTATCACAATCGCATCGATATCGATTCGACACCGTGAAAGA
Organism: Unio delphinus; assembly: GCA_029339505.1. Taxonomy (NCBI): domain Eukaryota; kingdom Metazoa; phylum Mollusca; class Bivalvia; order Unionida; family Unionidae; genus Unio; species Unio delphinus. Next base: position 4,471,491 of record JAQISU010000091.1, read on the forward strand.
ATTTTCCGCGAATTTGAAATCACTTTCTGAGCGCTATCGTGAAAAAATGGAAAAATACCGACGCAGCGTAGCAATCATCGACATCACCGTGTACTCTGTGTCCGGTGTGATGGCCAGTGCCGGGGTTATTTTGTCGACGGTGACCATGATGGCTCCGATTGCAGTTCCAATTGCTATCTCCGCGGCAACAACAATTGCTGCAGTCGCCACCGCGATAGCTAAAAAGTTATCATCGTGTTCTCAGAAAAAACTCAGTGATTATACAGCTCGGTACAGGGTGGTATTTGACGCGTACTCGAAATTATCGGAGTTGATCTCACTGTCGATAGATAATTCGTTCATATCCGATGTTGAATTTTCCGCGATGACCCAGTTGTATAACTCCGCGATGTTGAAATTGGAAATTGAAGACAGCGTTAACAATAATGTCACTCGAACTGCTTCAACGAATCGCGGAGAATACCACTCCGATACGAACAAGCATGATATCAATAACATCAACAAACCCTGAATTTAGTGTGAACTTCCCTTCTCCGATTCCAGTGCGCGAGATCGCGCTGGCAAAATTACGAGTATATCATAGCTGGCCTAATATCAGATCGGTTGCATTTGGCGGGCAGCAACCCAATAACGCACTGGTGTTCTCGTATAAGAATAAACCCGATGGTACTCTAGCGTGGGAAACTGTTTCATTACCAACTGGGTCGTACCAAATTGAGCAAATCGATGCTGAAATTCAGCGTAGAATAAAATCAATCACTGGAAAAGAATCAAAAATAGCTATTAAACTTTATGAACCGACGCTCTCGTCGTCGATCGAAATAAGCACAGAGGGATACATTGTAAATATATATAACAGCTCGTTAAAAACAGTGTTAGGATGGCCTGAAAAACCACCAGAAAAATCCGCCACCGACTTAACCACGGACGTACAATCATATCATGAAATCAATCCCAGTTATCGAGATAATTTATCTGATATAAGAAAAGGAAGAATCGCCGATAGATTTATATTTACCAACAAAGACACATTGCAATGGGATTTTATCATTAAAAGAACAGCCGACTCATCTGTTACTATTTCATTTACGCTAACTGACGTCCGTGGTTATTTTAATGAAATTAAACAATTATATGAAACACAACTAGAACAACTACGGAAAACATAATCGCAAAAACACGTTGAAATAATAAATCAACTTATATCTGACATGGAATATATCTATGAACTAATTATTCAAACAATAATTAATGACAACAGCGACAGTAAACAACGATTCCTAACCGATTACAATATCACTGTAACATTATACATGTGTAGCTGACCAATCGGAGCCCTCTGTGCATGAGTCATTGGTTCCACTGGTACTATCATCAGGTCTGCCTCTTTGATAGCACTCTGTGTTAAAACCTCACAGTAGTCGTTTGTACATATTAAAGTTATTGATAGTTAGAACACGACGTCTTATATTATGTTTTAACACAATAACACAACATGGTGTCAGAAGTGATCGCAATGGAAATAGCACATGGATCGTAAATGGATATTTTGAAACAATAACCTAACAATCCACGGAAGATTTAAGACGAATTTAAAACCTTTAAAACGTTCAAAATTCTGGATACGAACTTAATACCTTCGAAATGGATCTTTCCGGCGTGCCAACACCCACCATGGACTGGGAAAATTCCAACCTTACCACATCATGGGCTAAATTCCAACAACATTGTGAATTGATATTTAACGGACCGATGAGTAGAAGAAGTGATGCGGTTAAAGCCAACTACATTTTACTTTGGGTAGGAGACAAAGGTAGACATTTTCAATACATGGACTCTGACAGAAGAAGATAAAAAGGACCCAACAATTATCTTTACAAAATTCAAACATCATGTGCAACCAAAATTAAATCCGGTCTTTGCAAGATTCAAGTTCAATAACGAAATTCAAGGCTCCAAGACAATAGATCAATATGTGACCTCGTTGAAACTATTGGCTAAAGACTGTCTCTTCAAAGACGAAGACGACATGATTCGAGATAGGATTGTTTTCGGGGTATCATCATCAAGGATACGAGAAAAACTTATCAACGAAGGCGAAAAGTTGACCTTGGAAAGGGCTATCAATATCAGTCAAAGCCATGAATATGCACAGGAGCAACTCCAGACCATGTCTGCATCAGCCAGACCAGAAGTGCATGCGACAATTCAACGACAGGCCAAGACAAAAGAACTGCAGCCGAAAAAGAAATGGACCACGTCTTCCAGACGGAGCGTGAACTTGACATGTGGACACTGCGGATACAAGTCGCATTCAAGCCAGGATAAGTGCCCCGCAAAAGGAAAGACTTGCAATAAGTGTCATAAACCCAATCACTTTGAAAAAGTATGTAGATCAAAAACAGTCAGTGTGATTAACAATGAACATCAAAACGAGGATTTGTATATTGACAGTGTAAAAAGGGATATAATTGCCAATGGCCAGGCGTATGCAGCGATTGAGGTAGGACCACATTTAGTTTCTATTGATTTTAAATTGGATACTGGCTCTCAAGTTAACATCATACCCTCGCATATATTCAAAAAGCTAGGCATAAAGCATCCCCTACAACCTACATCAAATACATTATCCGCATATGACGGTAAATTATAGAGTACAATTGGTACAGTCAATCTCATTTGTAAACGCACTGAACGTACACATGAACTCGAGTTCTACATTGTTAAAACGAAAGCACCACCTATACTTGGTTTACAATCTTGTATTGAGTTAGGCTTAGTTAAATTTACATACTCTGTTCAGACACAGATGTCAAATTTACAATGCAACAAGAGTACGCCCCTCACTAAGGCAGTTGTACTCGAGGAATATGCCGAAGTTTTCAATGGCATAGGTCTTTTCCCAGGGGAATGTACCATACACATCGACCCCAAGGCAACACCTATAGTGCACCTTCCGAGGCGAGTACCTGTCGCACTTCAAGACAGACTCAAAACTGAACTCGATCGCATGGAAAATGAAAATATTATTGCCCAGGTTACATCACCTACAGCATGGGTGAATTCTATGGTAGTCGTAGAAAAACAGTCGGGTAAACTAAGGGTATGCCTCGACACACAAGATCTTAATAGAGCAATTTTGCGTCCCCATTACCCTATGCGCGCATTAGACGATATCCTACCCGAATTATCAGGTGCAAAATATTTCACCAAATTGGATGCACGGTCAGGGTATTGGGCAATAAAACTGTCAACAGACTCTTCTTACCTTACAACTTTCAACACCCCATACGGTCGTTACCGTTTCTTGCGTCTCCCATTTGGTTTGAAATCATCTCAAGATGAATTCCAAAGGCAGATCGATGAGAGTTTTGAAGGTTTAAATGGTATAGTTTCGATTTGCGACGATATACTAGTTTTCGGACGCACACGCGACGAACATGATACAAATTTGAGAAATGTTCTCAAACGTTCCCTTGAAAAAGGAATCCGGTTAAATGAGGAAAAACTAGAAGTAGGTGTCACAGAAGTACAGTACTTCGGGCACATTCTGTCAGCAGAAGGTCTCAAACCGGACCCTGCCAATGTAACAGCTGTCAGGGAAATGGAACCCCCTCGTAACCGCGCGGAGTTAGAAACCATTCTTGGCATGGTTAACTACTTGTCCCAATTTGCCCCAAATTTGACAGCGGTCATCAGTCCGTTAAGACAACTGTTAGCGAAAGACGTAGAGTTTGAATGGGACTCTCCGCAAATAGACGCATTTATAAAGGTCAAAGACATAATTACAACAAGTCCGGGACCTGTTCTGTCCTATTTTGACCCTAAGAAACCACTGACTTTGCAAGTTGATGCGTCAAAATATGGGTTCGGTGCCGCCCTATTGCAAGATGATAAGCCCGTGGCTTATGCATCAAAATCATTGACCACAACGGAAATTAATTATGCTCAGATAGAGAAAGAAATGTTCGCTATACTGTTCGGATGCAAACGTTTTCATCAATATGTATACGCGAGAAAGGTACATGTTCAAACTGACCACCTTCCACTTGTCTCTATAATGAAAAAGCCCCTCTATGCAGCCCCACCGCGACTACAACGCATGCTTTTGCAACTGCAGCGTTATGACCTAGAGGTAAAACATTATCAAGGTAAGAACATACCCGTAGCAGACACACTCTCTCGTAAGTTCTTATCTGATACACACCCCACCTTATCTGAAGGTATAGATATGCATGTGCATATAGTGTTATCAGCATTACCTGTATCTGATCGTAAGAAAGAAGAAATAAAATCTCTCACTGAACAAGACCCCCAGCTGGTCATACTGAAACAGGTCATAATTGAAGGCTAGCCTGAAAAGAGGTCAAGCTGTAAATCAGAGATAATTGACTATTGGAATTATAGAGAAACGCTTTCAGTTGTTGATGGGTTAATCTTGAAAGGTCAAAAAATAGTCATACCACAAGCCCTCAGACAGAAAATGCTAGACACTGTACATTCAGGACATTTAGGTATTGAGAAGTGTCTGAAAAGAGCTAGAGATGTTTTGTTTTGGCCAAGAATCTCAGTTGACATTTCCGATTTAGTGTCAAAATGCTCTATCTGCTTGGAGCGCAGAAGTTCTAACCAAAAGGAACCTCTCATTCCCCATGACGTCCCTGAATATCCATGGCAAAAAGTCGCCACAGACCTATTCACATGGGATAATAAAGAGTACATTGTTGTAGTAGATTATTTCAGTCGCTACTTTGAAGTTAAGACACTCGCAAGCTCAAAAAGTTGTACTGTTATCAATCACATGAAAAGTATATTCGCGCGCTTCGGAATACCAGAAGTCGTTGTCAGCGACAATCAAACATGCTATTCTTCCCGAGAGTTCGCAAGCTTCGCGAAAGAATGGGACTTTCAACATGTTACATCGAGTCCCACATACCCTCAGTCGAACGGCCTAGCGGAGAAAACAGTTCAAACTGTAAAGAAAATTCTCTCAAAAGCAAAAGCCGATGGCAGAGAACCGCTTACAGGCATATTAGAGTATCGAGCCACTGTGCTTGATATCGGGTTCTCACCAGCACAATTGTTGATGGGTAGACAACTTAGATCTATTCTCCCAACAACCCGTGAGAAATTAATGCCCAAAATACCCAACACCGCTGAGATCAAAAAGAAAATTACGCTTCGCAAGAATAAAACAAAGAATTATTATGATAAAAGTGCAAAACCACTAAAAACACTTAAGGAAGGGGAATCAGTTAGAGTTCAATTCAAAGGTCAAAACTGGGAACCTGCCGTTATAATAAAAAGACACAACGAAAGGTCATACTCAGTTCGCACCAAAGATGGTACCATTTATCGTCGAAATAGACGTCAGCTCAAAAAAAACTAATGAATTACACCCCCTGCAATGTAGTATAAATGCCCCCTTCTCTCAGAATGAAAACACACTGTGTACAGCTGTAACATTTCCCGCAAATGCCAGTATGCCAATTTCACAGTCAATAGAATCTCGATGTTTCAGTAAAAATACACCTGAGCCTGACGCAACATTCCCACAGGATTGTCAGCAAAGTGGATATTACACACGTTCTGGAAGGTTAGTAAAACCAAAGATAATCGAGTCATTGTAATCAGATACTCTCAGATAGAGAGGCTGAGCCCAGAGATCCGTCATTAGTGTCAAGGTGTATCGTTTTGTTGATAAACACAGACAGTGATTCAAGATAAGGACCAGTTGTGTACATCAAATATATAAGGACCAGTTGTGTACATTAAATAGCAATCAAGCATGCAACAAGAATTGTAAAAACTGTAAAATTCATTCTCAGTATGTTGCAGAAATTTATTAGTTAATCATTGTAATATTTGCTATCAAAGACGCTTTTGATTTTGATATGTTAGTTATAATGGCTAATGATTAATTTAGACATTTTAATAAAGTGTATTAAAACCTTCTTTGTAAGAAGAGAGATGTAACATTATACATGTGTAGCTGACCAATCGGAGCCCTCTGTGCATGAGTCATTGGTTCCACTGGTACTATCATCAGGTCTGCCTCTTTGATAGCACTCTGTGTTAAGACCTCACAGTAGTCGTTTGTACATATTAAAGTTATTGATAGTTAGAACACGACGTCTTATATTATGTTTTAACACAATAACACAACAATCACAGAAGCCAATCTGCGTAATTTCAAGTTTCCCAAATACAACGCTGATGAACTAGCAAGAATTGTTAGAACCGATATCAAGGCGCTACAAAAACCAGATTCAACTGTCCTCCTCAGGTATAATAATGATCCAGATGGTGGCGGTAGGCATATTGCCCCGCATAATGTAAATATTTCAACGGTGATTGCGCTCAATTTAGTATGTGATGCAATTGAAGGAAGCTATCAAATTAATCTAGAGCAATCAAATCAAGCACAGCAAGGATATATTCTTTATTCATTTGCACCAACAGCTCCTCCAGGATTCCTAATTATTGAAAACCCAATTAATCCTGTCTACATGCGATGCCATAATAATTCGTTAACGAGAATTAATTTCCGACTCACCGACCAGTCAAATAATTTAATTGATCTACAAAATGAGGTGTTAGCGATTAGTTTGTTTGTAAAGTCCTATGGACTTCCATCATAAATGATTTTCGTCCTAAAGACTCGATCAAATATTTGGTTGAAATCATTTATCATTTTTGTTAACCAGAACTGAAAGTTCCAGCAGCAGAGAGGGTGAATGACCACATCGTTGCGACCAAAATTGATTGAAAAATCGTAAAGTCTCCGTTTGCTAAATGGAGACTTATTTTTTTTTGGTTAAAATGAGATTTCGTAGGAAGCCTTATTTTTGCTTGAAAACGTGGTCTGTTCACCCTCTCTGCTGCTATATAGTAGTTTTAGATTAAAGGTCTTTAAATGGTCACATATGGTAAATGTTAGAAACATATTTTACATTCTTCACACAGCTGATCCTTGTTTACAGGTTGATTGATCCATATGACTTCGAGGTTTTCTGTACTGGCTAGAATTTATATTTTTAATGAACCGTGTCTTTGTCTCTCTTCTGTAGTTTTGATAAATTATCACCCTAGTGTACAAAAAAACATACCAAATCAGTTCCGTGTAGGGTGCAGTCATCTTAAATCCGAGCGTGTGTGAACAAAATTACTTGGGAATCTATTGTTGTGTTGTATGCTAGTTTCGGAATCTTTTTTTTATACCTTGACAGTCAGCTACAAAATACAATTTCACATAATCCATGGCTTATATGCAAAACAACTAGCAAATAATGCCAATTAAATATACATAACACGTACATTTATTTATGTAATCTACATTCTTATTACAGTCAAACAAATTAATTGTGTTTTATATAATAAATCTATTTAACTCAATAGTGTACTTTTACCTTCAGAGAGGAAGAATTTTATAATGAAAATGGAAAGCAGAAGAATTTTTCTACATTTTTATGATGGCGATTCTGTAAATTTGATTTTTATATTTGATAACGATGTATTTCAAATGTAAATTATTTGTCAAGTATCCATACCAAGGTATTATCAATATGCTTGCCTTTTAATGTAAACCCCTACCCCCAACTTTCAGCTGGATAATACACCCATCTCCAACTCGTTAGATTTTGAAACTAACGATTTAATGCATGTTTCTAACGAGTTGCAATTTACATCAAACGCGTTAGGTCACTTTTGCCGGGTTAGGTATTTTAAAGAAGCCCATAGATTCTAGGCAGGCAGTTTATAGTGATGTCTAGAAGTGGGGCATCATGCCGCAGACATGTAGAATGATGTCCCACCCAGTCACATTATCCTAACACCAGGGCGACCAGTCCTAACACTAACCTCTTAATGCTGAACGTCAAGTGAGGTAGCTGTTAGTATCATTTTAGTAAATCTTTGGTATGACTCGTCCGGGGATCGAACCCACGACATCCCACTTCTGCGCCGGAAATAAGCCTTAGCACATACGAAAGTTGAGCACGCGTTGGAAGGATATTCTAATGCGCAAGATGGACATTCTATCACATAAGAGCAATTTTTCTAACGCCTTAGTTTTGGTGTGTTTACATTTGTCGTTAGCGGTATTATTAAACTGCTATTGGCCCTTCCTTCTACACACAAGAAGCAAAGCTAACAAGCTTTGTGTCTCAAATATAACTTGAGCTTTTTCGCGTAGGAGGGTTATTTCACGGGTTGGTACAACCAAACACACGCCATTGTTAGAATAGTCATACTCTGTCGTTCGTAATTGTTTGCATAATGTTGGTCCACGGCCAAACCTCAAATATCTCACCTCATGCTGCACCTAAAAACTGCACAAAAGGCGTTACCTTCGATTAATGGAATGTTTTTGAAGTACAGTACTTTAACAACATATAATTGCTGCGGAATTACGGGGCATAAGACATGTACTAATTAACATTTCAGGAACGGAATGGCAAAAGTCTTTACATAGGCTGTGCTATGTGCATCCTTCGTCTCGCTACTTTTTGTGTATGCTATATCAAATATGCAAACGTTTTTACCTTCTCCCCATCCTACCTCAACGAGTAACTATCAAGATAGCTTTACATCCATTACGTTGCATCACACTACAATGGCTGCAAATCGCAATGGAATAAGTAGGGTGACATTAAAGAGGGAAACTGGTATACACTAAGAACAGACGCACGTGAATCCCGCTTCACTCACTATTTTAAATATGTCATTGATAATGATGTGGTGTGCACACTTTATAATGACTCACAGGGAATATATTTAATAATTTTCATTTTCACAACACAATAACTTCAACAGGAAAGGAACGCCATTTGACAGAAGAGGTTGAATTATACCAACAGACATAAAGCAAATGTAAGATATTCGTTTTTGTTTTTTTTTGCTGGAGGAGGTACCTGTTGAAAATTTAAGACAACTCGTAGAAGAGGAAAATAAAATGGAAACACTCTACGATATTTCGAATATTTTCTTCGCAACATTATTACTTGTGGCTTTCATCTTGTGCAAGTTGTATTCCAATAGTTGATCAGTATTTCTGAAGGCATTACGTGAAATGTAATTAAGTTGTCGAGACAAAGGAGATCATTACATCTCACGAAGTGCCGCCAGAAATGTTTATCAGCTGTTGGAATACAACTTGTACAAGATGAAAGCCACAGTGTTGATAATGCAATCTATCCGATTCCAAATATTGTCTTAAAAGTATATTTTTCTTTTAAAGAATTATTTTTATTGAAATTCAGATTTGAAACCTCGGATAACTCAAGTATTTACAAGCTTCTATTTTCAAATAAAACTTGAAATTAATAATTTCTGTGCTTTGTATTGACGTAATAACACTTAAATATCACAGCTTCAAATAGTGTTTTTTGGTTTCTTTAAACAGATTAATTTGCATAATTTTGCAGCTTTTGTCCCCCAATATTGTAAAGGGAATATAATGTATCAACACAATTCACTTTCTATTAGCAAATAGTATAAAACATTTAGGATAAGGCTTGGAATTCACTCCGTTTTTTGTTGTTGTATTGTCTGAATTTTAATTTCAATCATTTCATTGCCTGAATTTACAAAGAAATGATAATACATTCCACCAAATTGGCCCCAACTTATCGACGGTCACCTCACTCACAATATGTATGTATTAAATGAAGTACAAAATGGTATCTACAGTGTAATATGCTCTAGGTGTCAAATATTTCGAAATATTGTAAAAATAGGAAAGGAATTTGGGCAAAGTCGACGAGATAGACGGCAGAAAAAGCACGAGCTAAGTCGAAATAGAGCAAAGTTAATGTGAACGCAATACATTGTCAAACTATTTGTACAAAATATGTCATATATCAAATAGATGTCAAATAGTTGTACAAAATGTATTATATCAAATAGTTGTCAAATAGTTGTGCAAAATATGTCTTATATCAATTAGTTGTACATAAGCTTGTAATGAAAACAACCGTTCACTAATTTATCAGCTGTAACTGAAGAAGAAAAAAATTAACCGGAAAAATTAATACATACAAATATACATAAAGCACGAACATAAATAGCATATATGGGATACAGGTGATCTATAGCCAATGTCGAGAAAATAAACTAAAGAAGGAATTTCGAGATTAGGTGAATAAAACCTACTCGGATGATCAACCCTATAGAAGCATTAAGGATAAAATACCCGTCAAAGTTTAACTAGCTAAACGGAAATGCTAAAAAATGGGAGAAAAATATATTTGAAAAAAAATAAACCATGAAAACTTTTTTTCCTTTTATTTTCGAAAAGGGGGGGGGGGGGCGAAGCATCTGTCTAGTCCCACACTCCACCCCCAAAAATAACTATTTTTTTTAATTGCAGAATAATAGCAGTTCCGGGCAGAATATTAAAAAAATTCCCTTACATTTCCAAAGCACCCTAAAAGGAGATCTGTATGGGCGATCAATTTAAAAAGAGAGGGTTTTATGCTAACACCATGTTTTGCCAGAGACGAATCTATCATGTAAGGTTGGATGTTAATCGAATATTCTACTTCGTTTGTACTAAGTTGATGTGCATTGTTGAATAACTATTTTTAGATTATATGCTGCATTCATCCGGTTTATGTAATGTAAATAACAGAAAAATAACCAACTTATAATTAAAAGTCTGTGTTCTCATAATCTTGTTACATTTCTTATAATAACACATAACGGAACACCACGATAAAGAAACTTCAACAAATGTTGCTATTGACTTACTAGATTGATACATATATTATACTACATATATAATACTACATTATTCATTAATGTGGTAAATACTCTAAAACTCGGACCAGGCTGATTCGGCACAAATTGCTGACTGAATCAGTAAGATATCTGGCTGATTCTCCCAGCTTCCAAGCTGATTCGGACTATGTGAAATATTATTCAGTTTTGTCTAGGATTTTAACGTGTCATTTAAATTTATTGTTAAAGACGATCCTCTCATTATTTCATATGTAAGCTGTCTTTGGGTATAGGATATAAAACTCTCAAACCGTCCCCTATCAAAATCTTATCTCAGCTTCAAAAATACAACACGCTTTCTTAAATTGAAGAATTGCAAATGTAATAAAATGTTTAATATTGCGTGTGTTTATTACATAACACGTACATTTATTTATGTAATCTACATTCTTATTACAGTCAAACAAATTAATTGTGTTTTAATAATAAATCTATTTAACCCAATAGTGTACTTTTACCCTCAGAGAGGAAGAATTTTATAATGAAAATGGAAAGCAGAAGAAATTTTCTACATTTTGATGATGGCAATTCTGTAAATTTGATTTTTATATTTGATAACGATGTATTTCAAATGTAAATTATTTGTCAAGTATCCATACCAAGGTATTATCAATATGCTTGCCTTTTAATGTAAACTCCCACCCCCAACTTTCAGCTGGATAATACTCCCATCTCCAACTCGTTAGATTTTGAAACTAACGATTTAATGCATGCTTCTAACGAGTTGCAATTTACATCAAACGCGTCAGGTCACTTCTGCCGGGTTAGGTATTTTAAAGAAGCCCATAGATTCTAGGCAGGCAGTTTATAGTGATGTCTAGAAGTGGGGCATCATGCCGCAGACATGTAGCATGATGTCCCACCCAGTCACATCCTAACACCAGGCCGACAAGTCCTAACACTAACCTCTTAATGCTGAACGTCAAGTGAGGTAGCTGTTAGTATCATTTTAGTAAATCTTTGGTATGACTCGTCCGGGGATCGAACCCACGACATCCCACTTCTGCGCCGGAAATAAGCCTTAGCACATACGAAAGTTGAGCACGCGTTGGAAGGATATTCTAATGCGCAAGATGGACATTCTATCACGTAAGAGCAATTTTTCTAACGCCTTAGTTTTGGTGTGTTTACATTTGTCGTTAGCGGTAATATTAAACTGCAATTGGACCTTCCTTCTACACACAAGAAGCAAAGCTAACAAGCTTTGTGTCTCAAATATAACTTGAGCTTTCTCGCGTAGGAGGGTTATTTCACGGGATGGTACAACCAAACACACGCCATTGTTAGAATAGTCATACTCTGTCGATCGTAATTGTTTGCCTAATTGTGGCAAATATTTAAAAAAAAGTTTGTCCACGGCCAAACCGTAATATCTCACCTCATGCTGCACCTATAAGCTGCACAATAGGCGTTACCTTCGATTAATGGAATGTTTTTGAAGTACAGTACTTTAACAACATATAATTGCTGCGGAATTACGGGGCATAAGACGTGTACTAATTAACATTTCAGGAACGGAACGGCAAAAGTCTTTATATAGGCTGTGCTATGTGTATCCTTCGTCTCGCTACTTTTTGTGTATGCTATATCAAATATGCAAACGTTTTTACCTTTCAAAGTTATCCGTATGATTCATATCCGGGTTTCTGTTGAGGAACAGGATATGTTACAAGTAGTAATCCTGCGAAGAAAATATTCGAAATATCAAAAAATGTGCCTTTCTTCCATTTAGAGGATGTGTATGTGGCAATTTGCATCGGAAAACTAGGCTACAGGTTGCATACGATTGCAGGATTTAACAATGTTAGACCGACGTTTGATCCCTGACTATACAAGGGAGTAACTTAATTACATCTCACGAAGTGCCGTCAGAAATGTTTATCAGCTATTGGAATACAACTTGTATAAGATGAAAGCCACCGTTCTAATAATGCAATCTATCCGATTCCAAATATTGTCTTAAAAGTATATTTTTTGTTTAAAGAATAGTTTTTATTGAAATTTAGGTTCTGAAAGTGCAGATAACTGGAGTATTTACGTTTACATATTGTTTATATGAAAATCTTGAAATTATTAATTTGTGTTCTTTGTATTGAGGTAATAACACTTAAATATTATAGCTTCAAATAGTGGTATTTATGTTTCTTTAGCCAGAGTAATTTATTCCATTAGTTTTGCAACGTTTTCTTCCAGTTTCAAAAGGACTAAAAAGTATCAAAAACCCGATATCACTTTTTAATTGCAAAATATTCGAATACAAGTAAGGTAAACTTTACAGTTTACTCCGTTGTTTGTTTGGTTTTTGTATTGCCTGAATTTAAATTTAATATTTTCATTGCCTGAACTTGCAAAGAAATGAAAATAAATTTTCATGAAATTTATACCAATGTATCGACGCTACCTCACTACAGTAACTAATTATTAAAGTAAACAGAAGCTTCCACAAAATGGTATGCTCAATGTAGTATGCGCTAGATGATAAATATATCGAAATATTGTATAATAGGAAAGGAGTTCGACCAAAACATTTTCAACGAGATAGAGGGAAAGAACGCAAAAACTAGGTGGAAATAGAACTACGTAAATGTGAATGCAATATATATCAAGTGTTTGTAGCGCGCGTGTGTGTGTGTGTGTGTGTGTGTGTGTGTGTGTGTGTGTGTGTGTGTGTGTGTGTGTGCTTTATTCGGATTTTAAACGAGCAAGTTTTAAGTCATATCGTTGGACAATGTCGACAGTGTGTCTGTTTATTATGTCTAGCACTAGAACATCATGCCGTAGAATGTAGCACGATGTCCCACCAAGTCACAGTATCCTGACATCAAGCCGACCAGTCCTAAAACTAACCTCTTAATGATAAGAGCCTAGCGAGGCAGCTTCTAGTACCATTTTATATCTTTGGTATGACTCGGCAGTGGTTCGAACCCGCGATCTCCCACATCTTATCACTCGGGTCTCCAGGGCGGTCTGTTTTATATCAAATAGTTATACTTAGACGACAATTAAATACTATATTTGACTCATTTATGAACTGTAACTGAAAACAAAAATGAATACCCGAATACAGCCCGGATGTAGGCATAATCTAAACAAGCTAAAGCTAAAGAATCGCAATCTAAAGATCAGTCTCAAAAGGTTAGAATTAAAAATAAAAGTGTTAGTGATATTATAATTTATATTTAAATATTAATTTAATCCGTGATATTTGCATCATATTTTCATTATTATTATCTATGAAAAATACTTTGTATAGACTATAAATTTATATTGTTTATAATTAGCAAACAATTGCCAAGTTCAGTTTTTTACACATCCTTATTCTCTGCTAACATTTACCAAATAGGTCCTCAAAACTTTCCAATGTTAGGGCCTCACCACGTGAAAATCCGGCTCCGCCTGTATAAAATGAAATTATTTGATTGCTTTTACTGATAATTTGTGTGCAAAATGTTGAATTATTGATGTGAAAGCCATACATCTAAGATTTGGGATCTTTTTTCATGAAGGTAAATTCTAGCGATGGCATTTGAAGCATACATTGCAGGGCTATTTTGTTTGAGAAAACTTCTCAATGTATATCTATCATTTAGATTCTTTACGATGTAGGGTATTTGCAAAATGCGCGTAGTAAATATGAGAAAATTGCGATTAAGACCTGTGCATGTGTGCTTAAGGAGATAAATAGACAATTAATTTATTCCTATTTCGGATTCTTATTTTGTATCTTTTGTTCACATCATTCTTTTTATGCATTTAATGTTGTATTTAGATCTACTTTGAGAGGGAAAAAAGTTGTTTTGATTATTGATTGAAATTACAAAGTTTAATATACTAAAATTCGACTCTGGGACGAGTGAATTTACACAAAGGAGTTCTGGATAAAGCCATTGTGATTGATAGATCAGTACATTCAAAGATCTGGATTTCATTCGGAACATTCAATTCCTTCGGACTTGTACAGAGATTTTGAGGATCAGTTCGTATTTAATTCATAATGCTTTAAGTTTCTAATACATTTTCATTTTATAGCTTTGATAATTATATTATGTTTTAAGTTTCTGTTTAAATTGTTGGTTTAGCTTCTTTCTCTTTATTAGTTTATGACCATAATGTCATTACAATTGTTTCAATTTTTCGTATGTTTTAATTTTGTCTCGTTTCATTTGTTTGGAATACTGAACACTATAAAAGCAACAGGACTTTCAGACTCGCAATAAAAAATTAAATATTGGTCTTTCCAGCCATTTGAAACGGTAAAAAAGATACTTGAGAAAATATTATCTTTGACTCGTTGTCTTTAAGTGTTATCCGAAAGACAACAGTACATCAACTGACAATTGGAACTTATAGGTTTGCAATCTGTAATATTTATTAAAATCGTTTCACCTTTAAGATTTGTTGAGGCTGGTCCAACGACCTCTATAAATTAATTAGATAGCCTATGTAGTCCGACAGGTTATAGATTACAACCATCACCTTATATTTTTCTCGATTGATTTGCAGCATGAGTTTGCATGCGTTATGGGTGGTGCCTGAATACTTAGTGGTGGTATGGCAGTGATATCTCACTTCCATGATTGAAAGCCTTAAGGTTGCCTTTCTCTAAATTAAATATATAGTATTCCAGACGACCTCATGGATCACTTCAGAATCCACCTCCTCATTGGATCTCTTCTCGCTCCACCACCCCACATCCTCAGATTTAGTTTAGCTGCAATCCATTGATCTCATCTAGCTCAACATCCAGGTCCTGAATTAAGGTCCTTTTGTTTTCACCCTCAGCAACATCAGATCTATGACGTATGGTCTAATTTCTTTACTACTGCAAATCAGACTGAGACCATATATCAAAGACAGTGACTGTGATATCTGATTTGCATCGCTCAAACTTACCAATGTCAACTCAGTCATTGTAAAATGTATGTCATCTTGTAGCTCTCTCATATGTTGACTATTCTCCTGGACAGTTAGCGTGTCAATTGTCCTTAAGATATGACTACAACAGAATGGCACACATTAAACTGGTTTTCAGCTTCATTTCATACAATAGTATTTGACTTTCGAACTTTTCGCACACAAGTAGTATTCTGAAACATCAGTAAAATGACCATCACAACTTGGAACGAACACAATTACAACTGTGAGGATTTCTAGCAGCAAAATATACATTGCCAGTGAGAATTCTTCTTGCAGTAACACCTGAAATTCCCAACATGTCAAATACTTACAGCATTCTCGAATTCTAGTTATCTGCAAACCAGGCTGAAATACATCTACCCATGCCGTAAATAGACATTTCCATGGATCCAACAGCAATATCTCAACCAGGCCCCAAGTCAACGACAGCCTATTGACAGTTTTCCTTCCAGTGACTGTGACTTGAACTTTTACAATTTGAACTCTTTCTATATTACAGACAATATGTGTAATGTTTGCTATTCATTTAATATATAATTCGTTTCATGAGGAGAATATTTCTGGACTGTGGTAATTTTGCTATATATTATTTTGTGGCTTGAAATACAAGATTGCAAGGTTAGTGCATCAGTTTCAAAATATTTCCAAAATAACTGATCTATAATCAATGCTGTTTTTAATTTCTTACTTAGTAACAATAACGTTTTTCTATTCTTACTGCAAGAACATTCCCAGTTGGTAAGGTTAGAGCGTGAATAAACATACTGACTTTAATATACATTCTAACAACTAAGCTTTCATATCTAACTTTTCGTACTGTAATTCGAAACCACCGTATTCATATTTCGCAACAACCGCATATAACAAAGTCTTACCGCATTTACCTATCTGATGGAGAACTGTAATTTCCAACTCGCCGGCTCAAAACATATGGATGCGTATGTTGTTTTGTTTTGTCAGCCCAATGGGGTTTCATAATTCAATGCGGTTTGTTATAAGAGTCTTATAAAGCATAGATGATGAAAACGTTAAAACTAAAATAAAAAACGTAAAAAACGCATTTTTTCTCAATAAATAAAATAACGAGAAAGAAATCCAACAACGTTTGAGTAATTTTTAGGCAGCACAAAAAAGCAATATTTTACTTATTTACACGCTACATACCAGTTTTAAAGTTTTAGTTATACAAATATGAAGAAAAAAAATTAAACCGTAGTACAGATAACATTGATTTTTTTTCACTCAATGTCGTTATTACCATCTGACTGATCAGACAATTCTATGGTTTCCTTCATATAATTTATATTGTCCAGCTTTTCGCAAACAAAAAAAAATGTGAAAAAAAAACGCGTTTTTCGAGGTAAAAACTAAACAAAAAGGTTTTATCACCTATGATATATGGGTATGTACCTTATGGCCTCGTGACTCTGCGATAAAGCCATAGAAACGGAGCGAATGCCTTCAAACCAGTCAGAAGAGGTACTTCCTTCCCTGGCTTTGCAACATCAATCGATGTTGTTGTGTTGCTCATCATATTCGTATGATGAAGTGATAAAATAGTCTAATTGTCGGAACAATTGTTAGACACCCAGTTTTCTGGGTGTTCCATGGTTCTTATAAGACATGAGAAGTGTTGTGTAGTATTCAACTTAAAGTATCCATAGTCTTCAGAAAGGTTCTGCACTTACAATACGTGCACAGGAAGAAAAAAATCAGTTTTAATCTGCACACAAGTAAAAGAAATTGCACAAAATTCACTTTAGTTAACACTAGCAGTTATTAAAACAAGCACCATTAAGTCCAAACGACTCTATAGCAACTACCGTCTGCTTGTCTGTTCCGTTATTCCTTTCTGTGTGTGTGTGTGTGTGTGTACTTTCGCATCAGTCCTTTCCTTCTGTCCGAATGCATTTCTTTTGTCATTTGGTTGTTCACTCACCTTCTGAACTATCTCATGCAAAATTTACTTTTTCCTGTGTCAAAATCTATACAGTGTGTGCATCTACCTTTACTTGCTAAATGGAGAACAACCCTAACTTTCCTAAGGATAATCATTTTTGTAGGAAAGTATAATTCATTCCATCAACAGATTGCACTCTGTCAAAATATCCATAACCTTAAGGAAATCAATTTGGTTTTCAATACAAGGAAATGCTGGAAAATGCATGGAGAGAAGAAATGAACTATGAAATTTTACATTATTTTACATTACTGCCCAACCATCAGCCAGCATGGGACTTGTATATGCCATAAACAATGAACGTAATCGCATTAGCTTTTGAGATCATAGCATTCACCAGTTTCTTCCTAAGACCCCACCATAAGGCTGGAGATTTTATCTTATGTCCGGCCGGTCGGAAGTTATATGTCGGCATGTTACTAATTTGTTTCTGCACAACAATAGGAACTGTCAACGACCTGAAGTTACTAATCTGCTTTGTTGAACTGGAACTAAGGAAAAGACCTGTCCATTTTGGTCACTTTCAATGACAGAAGGAAATTTTGCACCAGGCCTAGAGTTTTCCATAATCTACATTTACCAATCATTGTGAATAATTTCTACACGGGTAATGTAGAAGGCTGTCAATTTCGTGCACAATACGTTTTCCAAGGTCATTGTCTTTAAGAATATAAGTGGTTTCTTACAATAAAATTACTTTTACATCACTTCACTGGACCAACTTTTGTGGACAACTGTACATCGGTTAAGGAAAGATCAATACTCGCTTTTAGGTCAAAAGACCAAAGATCAAAGTAACTATGACTGAAGACAGCCAAACGCGTCCTCACAAACAAATTCGCAGACCGGGGCCAAATTTAACGAATAGCTTGTGAGAGGAATGAATCATTTTACTTTTAGGGTCAAAAGATCAAATGTCATAATCGATTTATCTAAATATAAAAGAGAAAACAGTTTTGCAGAATTTCAAATACTTATATCAAGACCCGATACCATAAAGAGTGTGTGAAGCGTTTTCACATTCTGCATGGGAGAGGCCCATTCATTTTCAGGTCCACAGGTCAAAGGTCAAAGTCATTATAGCTTCAAGCCAAATTGGTTATCGCGGAATATACCGTTTTAACGTAAATGTCCTGCACAATATTGGTAGATAGCTTCAACTTACGGTACGAAAACACCATTAGATTTAGATGTCAAAAAGTCAGAAGTCATGGGAAGCATAATAAAGAAAGCAATAGGTTTTGCACATTTAATTTGGTTAAGATCGCATAGATTGTCAAAAGGTGAAGGCTACTTAGACCTTATTGCCACATCTGCAAAGACCAGCATACTCAACGCATACATAGAGGACTGTTAAGGGTGGGCTTCACAGTACTCTTTTTTTTTTAATTAAGAAAGGATTCTGTCAAACTTGGCATTACCCGCGAACTAGAAGATAAGGTATCATACGTAAGCTGCCTTTGGGTACGGGATATAAAAATGTCAAACCGTCGTCAATCAAATCTCAACATGAAAAATACAACAAGATTTCTTAAATAGAGCAATTACAAATGTAATAAAGGGGTTAACTTGGCGTGAGTTTATTACATTTACGAGAATAACTTCAAGCATTTATTACAAAACATTCCACAAGATCCTCAAGATTTTATAGCACGAATAAATAATTTTCCCAATAAACAAGATTTTAAAGTCTTCTTCTTGGTCTAGGTCACAACTAGCTTTATCTAAAAAAAGAAATACTTATTGGAAATTTCCATTGTAGATTTAGTTATTAAACTTTTCATAACGAACATGGTAAACACAACGTATTTGACCCAGACCAAGAAAAATGTTTATTTCTATTGGTAATGATCCTAATAATAAACCGACATTTATGGAGAAATTATTAGCTACGTATTACTTGTTTACATATTTCCTTTAAAATCACTGATTCTGGTTAAGTAGACATTGAACTTGATTTAGACAAGGTTAAGTGCTGCCTTCATATTAATGCCTAACAGTTCCCTCCAAGTTATTGTATAAATATTGATTCTCAGTAAGACAGCCATTATGGATGTATATAACCAGCAGAGAGGGTGAACAGACCACGTTTTCAAGCAAAAATAAGGCTTCCTACGAAATCTCATTTTAACCCAAAAAAATAAGTCTCCATTTAGCAAACGGAAACTTTACGATTTTTCAATCAATTTTGGTCGCAACGATGTGGTCATTCACCCTCTCTGCTGCTGGAACTTTCAGTTCTGGTTAACAAAAATGATAAATCATTTCAACCAAATATTTGATCGAGTCCGATACGATATCGTGTCCGAGGATCATGTAAATTTATTGTTATAAATCCGTGCGGGGTCGACTGAGCGTTACTAAAAAAGTTTTTAAATTGATTGAAGTCCATATCGGAACACCATGTCTGCCAAATATTTCGTAACGTATGTGTATCAACGCCGTTAAACACAGCAAGAATGTTACAGTTATCGCTGATCACTTTTGGAATCTGAGTGTATCGTTGAGTGACATATATCACGTCCGTGTTTTTATGCCTGCCTCTGGAAAAGATCCTAGATGGGTTTTTTTTGATTGTCTAACATCACATCGTCGTATACGACTAAATTGTTAATGCTCCCATCAAGGTCATCCACGGATGGCGCCTCATCAATATCAGTTATAAAATCAATGGCGTTCTCACCTTTAATTTCTGATGCATTCTCGTTAAAATCCTTTAACATTTCATAGCAACGCTGATCATCTACGCTAGGAGCAATTAAATACAACTTATCCCACTTCATCCATCTCATTATTAAATTGAGCAGCAATTGAGTCTTGCCGGATCCAGATGGCCCGATTATAATTGCACGGATAGAGTTTGGTAGCGCTGCATGATGCTTAACTGGTTCTCTTATTTTAGTCGCTGAAAAATCAATTATATTCATATCTCTGTACATAAATTATGGATCTATATTGTATGAAATGTAAAACGCGTACTGGCACAAATGATGTGACGACGATTCCAACTAAAAATAACAGATCAGCACTTACTGGTAGATGTGCAACATGTGGTATAAAAAGTTGCAAAACTCCCTGGAACCCCATGGGCAAAGTACCCCGGAGAAAAGCACCTTCCAGGATATAGCTACTGTGGTCCCGGAACACGATTAGATATCAGACTTGATGATCAAAATCAGCCCCGACTTGGCGAGTATCCGATAAACGCTATTGATAAGGCGTGTCATGCTCATGATGTTGCATATAAAAGCAGCTATCTGCAACATAGACATCTCGCGGATGTGAAATTAATTCATGCGTTAAATGCTATTCCTGATAAAACTTTCAAAGAAAAATTGGCTTCGTGGTTGGTAAAATCGGCTATGAAAGGCAAATTGATGATGGGCGCTGGTAATTAATAATATTGAATCTATTTATTATTCTCCGAGAGGATACTGGAAGGGTAAAGCAGCAATCAGTAAACTCGCCAGCGCCGCAAAAGTGAAAAAGGCTACTGCGGCTAATTGGTTATCCAAACAGGCTATATGGCAAATTTATCTATCGCGTCCTAAACAAATCAATTTCTCGCATTTTGATGTTACTGTACCCAATGAAGTTCATCAAGCTGATTTATTGTTTTTACCACATGACAACGGTTACAAATACGATCTAACCGTAGTTGACGTTGCGAGTCGATACAAACAAGCAGAACCGCTAAAAACAAAATCATCACCTGAAGTTGCTTCTGCATTTGAAAAGATTTATCGACGAGGCCCTCTACGCTGGCCAAATCTGTTACAAGTTGATCCTGGCAAGGAATTTCAAGGCGCTGTTTTATCAGCGATGAAACATCACAATGTCACCATCAGACGAGGGCATACTGCACTACATCGCGATCAGGCAATTGTTGAACGATTTAATCGGACTCTTGCTGAACGGTTATTTGGATATCAATACGCGAAGGAGTTTATTCAGGATAAAAGATCCCGTGAATGGGTTAAGAGATTACCAGCTGTGATTACCGCGCTCAATAACGAGATTACTCGAAAAATTAACATGAAACCTGTCAACGCGATTAAGAAAGCGTCTATACCAAAAATGGAAATCCAAGGAATTTCAAAAAAAGATTTCAAAGAACCAATTCTTGGTAGTAATGTCACTGTTAGGTATTTATACGAACCAGGAGAGCTTGAAGGTGGTAAAAAAAGGGCTACTGATCCTATTTGGAGTGTTACTGCACACAAGATATCTACTATAACACGATCAACTGGTAGACCTCCAATCTATAAACTGGATTCAACTGCTCCTCAGCGAGGATTTACTCGACAACAACTACAAGTGATTCCTGACGATACTCAATTACCTCCGCAGGGTCTTAACTAGCACCCAGGGTGCTGGCACCCCGGCGTCTATTACACTCAAGACAAGTCAACATCACATTGTTTCTGACATGACCGAGACTGTTATTTTTTCTGTCTACGGTAAATTGGCGAGGATCTTTATCCGTATACTGCCAACGCATTATACAATTGCAACTCGCGCAGTGATTATTCTGTTGTTGCTTCAGCGTAATTATTAATTCAGCATCAATGTCAAATTCTCGTTGTTTTTTTTTTGTCTTGTTGTTTGTAACCGGAGAGTTTTTTTTTTATCAATAACTTTAACATCAACGATGCTAACATCAATATCATCCATTGTGGTGTCATCATCGCCTGACTCTGTCAGGACAATTCTTCGAAGTTGATTTATTCTTCGTACTCTCGATACTGCAAGATAGACTAAATTCGACCATTCGATGTGATTATCCCCCATCCAAACAATTGTATCCGATATAGTCAATCCCTGTGAAGAATGTATCGTCGCTGCGTATCCTAGCGTCCATGGGGATTTATTAGCACGCAATGCATCTTTAACGACGCTGATATCAACCAGCACAATATCATTTAATACGAGAATTTGTTTTTCACTTTGTCCTGGAATATCAACTTCTATATTCTGTTTTCGTGTATCCGAAGGCCTATAACACAACGGTACTGGAAGTGTTGCAAATTTTTCTTTATGCAATTCAAATAACTTCATCTGAAGTTTGTCTCTGACTATTTTTCTACTTGCAATTATCAAATCGTTTGGTCTCCACGTTTCCCAAAAATCATTCATTGGAGTTTCTGAAATTATTTCACGCGCTATTTCACATTGGATTTTATCCGGCTGTAATCTAATTAGCGCTTTGAACTCGCGTAATTGTTCATCAAGTGATCTATAATCAGTGGTAATTTCTTCATAATAGTCTACAAGACCCTTTAGCCATTCATGTGGGGATGCACCGATAAATGGTGGTGGTTGGCCGTGATCACCGCACATGACGACTTTTGTGTCTTTGTTTAACATCCACTCGAGAAATGTTTGTAATATTTTCAACGATACTGTGCATATTTCATCCCAAATTATGATTTCAGGAATGAATTTATCGCCCATTCGATCAGGGGTCCATTCATCGCCTTTCCATCGAAAGAAACTATGATAAGTACAGGCATTTACCCCTCGTTGTTTCATCTCTCTGGCGAGTCTGTGAGTTGGTGTTAGGACAATCATGTTTGATTTTGAAACGCGGAATAATTCAATTGCACGAGTTGTCTTTCCTGACCCACCACAACCGTTTAAATAAACTGTCTTGTATCTACATATTGGATCAGATACCAGTGGTGCATTAGAAACTTCGGATTGAATCTCATCACACTTTAAGTACTTTTCATCCATGGTAACATCTGCCGATTCACAATACTCATGTAGCGTTTCTTTTGTAAATCTCCAACATACCCAATTTGCCTCCGGATCTGTGAATTTAGCTACATCTGATTTGTATTTCTCGTGGATATAAATAGAATCAGTGGCTACTCTAACTGCAGTATTAGGAAATCTATTTATCATCGAAAATAAATTGATAGAAGCATAAGCTAGCATAGAACTTCTCAAATTCGTATATTGTTTAATATATCCATCACAATAGGTAACAATTGTACCTAATCGTCTTCCATCGGATAGGAAAGCGTCTTTACGATTTACAAGTTTTCCCTGTTTCGTTAAATCCGTTACAATAAGATCGTATTCAGCGATGTCTATGATCAACCACGAAGAATATTTTGCATTGTCGTATCTTCCACCCTGGGTAAATTTACCGATTATTCTTCGTCCAAAATCTTTTGCTTGTTCTTTTTAAATTTCAAATAACTCCTTAGACCAATTCATGATTTGTTGTTCATTGAAAATCTCCGATTTTCCATTCGAAGAATTTCCATCTAGAAACTGTTTTCGCTGTTTGCTAATTATACGATCTAGATCGGGTTGTGGTAGCCAAACTTCTTTCTGAGCTCGATAGCATATAATAGCTTCGGAAACAATCAACGATATTAGCATACCACAATCAATCATATATCGTAGTAACACTATTGGCATCCAGGCCTTTTCAGATATATGTCTGCCAAGCCAAACATAACTACACGGATGTAACCCTGTAGCGAGTTCAAATGATATCACACGAGCGAATCCGGTTAAATCAAAATCAGGTAATGGCCCATTAATCGCAACACGAGTCATTTCATGTGTGGGTTGTCCAAATCGTTTAAAATAGTTACTACATTATCCATACCCGAGGAAACTTCCATGATAACATGCGGATATATCAATTGAAATCATACCGCCACGATGGTATTTTGTATTCCACAGTCCTCCATGACTAAATTCGACGCAACTCAATTTAACGTCCTCGAGAAAATCACTTTGTGTTGGACGCCATGAGTTTTTTTCTCTTGCGAAGTGAGCTACCACTGATGGAATAGTAAAACTATCCGTTAATAGGTTTTCATGGGAACTCTCCGGTGAAAAATCACTAGCGATTTTTCTCATTCTGTTATCTAATTCTTCAACGCGATATAATTCACCATTTGGTCTTACAAATTGATCAAATCCTATTTCGGGATCTTCATCACTTCTAAGTAATCACACTGACACAGGATAATCTTTACACAACGCATGAATAGCAGCGAATAATTTCTCATCATAAAAAACATCCCCGACGAATTCTGGGGGGATATATCTCACGGTTCGTTCTCGTGGAAATATTGTTACTGCAGGTGTCCACGCGTGTTTGTTATGATCAATAATTTTAATTGGAGCTCCTCGCGATTGATATTTCGGTTCGTATAATACTTCTCCGGTTATTGTCGTTACTGATATTGGGAATTTTAATGATGCTTCTAATTTAGCTATATCAGAAATCTTTGCACCGTGCTGTTTCACTGTCAGTTCCCATTCGGTTATTTTCCTACGTCGCAGATCAGTTAGTTTATTTCCTCGGGATGCATTTGTGAAGTGTTCCATTACCCGTGTTGCTACACAATTCAGTGAACTAGAATATTTCATAGGAGCTAGTTTTGCGATATCGGGTTTATCATTTAACGGATATATTCCATAAACGATTGCTGTTACAGGATAAGATGTTTCGTAGTATGGTTTGTCAATTCCAGTTAGAATTCCTGGTTTGGAATCTCTACTTACAATGACAGTTTTTTTATCCTTGAGGATTGGTTCAAATTTATCCCTGATAATCCATTTGCCTTCGACTTCGATAATGAATTTTATTCTGAAAAAATACTTCTGATGGGAATTGCTTTGTTGAAAATCTTTGATTTTCCTTGATAAAATTCTTTGAATTTCCCCTTTGGATTTTACACCCTTGAATTTCCAGCTCCATGGCGGGCCAAGGTGTGAAATTATCTCAGCTGCTCTTTCATCATTCATAGTAGCATCGATGTTGGGTACATTGACATCTTCATCAATAATTCGAAATGTCGACCAACAGTATGCTGCACCGTCTCGGTAGAATTCATTAAAACACTCCCTGATTTTACCTAGTATAGTTCTATCACCGATTAGACGTTTTGGTGTATCAGAGACTCTATCGAGATTGAATTTAGTATTTCTCCAAGGCTTAATTTTCGATAATCTGTTGAACTCCTTATCGAGATTGAATTTAGCATTTTTCCAAGGCTTAATTTTGGATAATCTCTTGAACTCTTCCATGTTATAATCAATGAATTTAGTATTTTTCCAAGGTTTAATTTTCGATAATCTCTTGAACTCTTCCATGTTATAATCAATGAATTTAGTATTTCTCCAAGGCTTAATTTTCGATAATCTGTTGAACTCCTCCATGTTATAATTAAAACAAGTATTTAAATAGAAAAAATATAGTATAATGAATCACTGCAAGTGGCTAATGATTGGATCTACAACCCCGTGTAACAAATCATGCAGAAGCGAATTCTGTGGGTATCATTTACAAAGCGTTCGCAACGGTTCTTTCGGTCCTCTCCCATGCCTCCAATGTGGGGCTGGGGTAAGGGGAAAATCACAATTATGTCTCAGTTGCGGCGGCAAACGATACAGGGAACTAAAACGCTATTATGACAAACGAATAAAAAAAGCAGTCATTGACCCCAACGATGACAAAATCATCAAAACCCCTCAAGATTATATCAAGAGGTTTATAATTAAAGCAGATAATAAATTAGACAAGTAGTATTATTATACAAATGAGCCAAGATTTCAGACCTCATCCAGTGCTTGTTAATTACGAAGCCTCCAGTGATGGTGTTGTCAGGCACCGCAGACTAAAAAAACCGGTTGGATATCTGAATAATATGGGGTATTTGTTGTTTAGTGCTAGAAATAAAACATATCTCTGTCATAGAATTATTTTTGAATGTCATAACGGATTGATTAAAGATGGCTTTGTGATTGATCACATAAATGGCGTGAAGACTGATAATTGTCTTGTGAATCTTCAAGCCGTCTCACAAAGTCGGAATGCAAAATTAGGTGGAACTGGCAAACATGCAAGAGAGAAGCTTTCAATCAATAAATGAAACCAGTACATATTTTGATATTTGTAGGCCTTCAATACGATTTGTTGCAGAAAATATAATTAAAACTGCTCTGTCGAAAAAAAATGGTCATAGGATACAATTTTCATATATCAAGGGGGATAAATCGTTCAATAATAAAGTCGCATGACAGAGTTACGTCCCTTGAAGTTCAATTACTACTACGTGCACACAGGATACAATTTTCATATATCAAGGGAGATAAATCGTACAATAATAAAATCTCATAACAGAGTTACGTCCCTTGAAGTTCAATTAATATTACGATTAATTAATCATTTTACGATGAAACCAATTAAAATACGTTATTATTTAACAACTGTATTATTTTGTTTAATGTTTTATTTAAAATATTTGTCTCATTTAAATGTTGTGAAACAGCATTAATAAGTAATAAGGAAATAAAATAACACCCGTGAATCAACGCTGCTGTATTAGTCACCTTATATAACATATGAAAGGTAGAAAGCTGGGGCTTTCGAAGGCCAATGCGACCGATCAAAACTAACCAACGCCATTAACCCGGGCGTGTGGTTGTCTTTTGTTCACAATCATGCAACCGAGTTCATTTAATTGGGTTGCTTTTGATTGGTTGGTTGGCCGTAGAAAATCCGCCCCGTCGTTTCATGTTTGTGCTGTCTTGTGCCGTCCCCACATCATTACATCACAAATTCCATCTATATCCATCCTTAATTAAGTACATGTTGTGACGTCACCCCAAGCATATCTACTGGGCGGTCTAAGATGGCGTTTGTCACCTTAGGCCTCCCGCCGGAGATGTATGTTTCGGGTCCCCTTGGGCTTACTTGGATGTGAAGGCAACCAAGGAGTTCCAAAGATGTGTTGTCGTATATGTAACCTTTGGGTCTCTTTCACGTTATTTGACGCGAAAGGGGTTTCCAAATGGTGTTTTCATGTATGTGATGTTCCCCCAAGCATATCTTCTGGGCGGTCTAAGATGGCGTTTGCCACGTTAGGCCTCCCCGCCGGAGATGTATGTTTCGGGTTACTTTGGGCTTACTTGGATGCGAAGGTACCCAAGGAGTTCCAAAGATGCGTGTTGTGCTGTCCTTAATTAAGTTGATAAAGTAACCTCTGGGTCTCTCTAACGTCATAGGGCGCCAGCGGGATTGCCAAATGAGTATTTTTTTTAAATTAAAGATAAAATATATTATATTATATTTTTATAAAAATATGGATATCAAAGATGTAAATTCTATAATTGCTGAAATCTCAGATTTAAAAAATAGAGGGGTAGTATTATCTGAAGATCTCGACTGTGACAGGATTGCCTCGGAATATGAAGACATAGAGTATCAGTTTAGTAAGGGTCGTTATGTTTTACCTAAGATGTACAGGCTCGTGAAAGGAATTCAAAAGTCCATTAATGCTTGCTTGTACGGTAACGACATTAATGCACTTATAACGCTATTTAGCACCGTTGAAGCAATACGTCAAAAGCTCGGCCAATAGTATCAAAAACGAGCCGAAATTAGTTCTAAGGTTCGTGATCTTAGAAAAATGTTAAACGAGGAAAAACCAGTATCTTAACCACGTGATTGATAGGCTTTTCAGTAATTTTTTATTAAAACTTTTTTTTAGCGTTTTTTGTAACACTCACATAGGATTTTCTCCTGAAAGAATACTCATCAGTTTGGGCTTGCTCATGCAGTTATGTGCATAATGGATGATCTAGTCGTAGTAGCAAGTAATCACCGTGACGCCTCCATTTTCACGTAGTTGTTGTTGTTGCCGCGTCGTTAACACAAATCGTTCATCGCCGTTCTCAGATATTACAATTCTGAAACCCCCAGTGATGTTATTTCTGAAACACTCGCGGATAGCGTCGTACAGTTTAACCCTGTCGAAGATGGATACGTTAGCTTGATGGTACATTATTTATTTAATAACTCATCTTTTAATTGTGATAGTTTCACATTTGAAAAATTAGTTCACAAACAATATATGGTAGGTGAATCGCTTACAACTAAGTTAGCCCGAGAGCGGCTAGCAGCAATTAAAAAGTTTATACCGGTTCGAGAAACTTCATCAACGACAACAAGCGCAGACTGACTTTCCTGTGTCAAGTGAACAACTGTTTACTCCGATAACAAGTGCGACCAAAGATGTGAAAAAGTTAACTGAAGCAGCGATATACGGAGATATTCCTGAGCGAGAACGAGCAAAGAAGGCGCCGCTGCTTGATACACTTGAAAAGATAGCAGCAGAGACCGAACAAACACGCGCAGGGATACAACAGTTATCCAGTGATATAAAAACCCAACACGAGTATGAACGATTAGCTGATATTGATGATTCTGCACCTGAAACTCAAATAGTTTCCACACCTGATCCACATCCTGTTGATGTCACCCAAAGAGGTGTTTCCTTTATAGACAAACTCACCGAAGGAGCTATAACAGAAATCAAACGACCTCAATTAATAAAACCCGAACATTATAGGGTTTTTGGTGATTTTGCCGCCCAAAGCTTTCATTCCAGAAAGGACTTTTTAAAAGACGAGTATAAAAACAGTAGAATAAGCCGAGATGAATGGGTTGATTGGTTGTATAAAACGAATAAGGGGATTGGCCGTTTAAATAAAAGAGAAATGGGATATAAAGAATTTAGAAAGGGAATTGATGAGTTTGATAAAACTGGTACAACTAAAAAAGTTACTGCTAGCGGATATTCGATTAAAAATCCTTTAGATTTCAACGCAACCGTGACATGCCCTGGTAACATCCTCAGTGATATATCACGGTTAGAGGTTCTTATCGGGGGTAAACGAGCCGGAAATAACTCTCCGGAAATAATTAATGAGGCCGCTGATATCTGTAGACGATTATTTGCCGGCGGTATCATGGACATTAATGTAAATCGAGAACTCATTGCTGAATTAGTTGAAAATCACAGAGACGCCAAAGGTTATGGTTAAAATCCTATGGATCTTAGCGATTGATGACTAATTGAAAAACTACTAGTTTTATAACAAGATGATCATACACTACAACCTTGATAAACCCGTAAGCGTCTACGTGGTGAACTCACGATTGCCTGTTTATAGAGCATATTACGGAGATGGTTTCGGCAATACCATTGCGTTTTTTTTTTACAAGAATGGCTCCCAAGGTGGCGCCGTTAGCTAAACAATTATCAATGAAAGCCATTGATATTATTCGTGATAAGGGAACCAGCAAAATCGGAGATTTCGTTGGAAATCTTGCCGGAAAGGCATTTTCTGCCGCGAAAGATAAAATAACATCATTGGTGCGACGACGAAAAAAGCAACCAGTTGTACTGCCATCAACTACAGTGATGCCTGCAAAAATCAGTAAAGCAATAAATAGCGCAGTGGAAGAAAAACTAGCGTCGTTGGCTGCTTCGGTGACTCCGTCGCCATAGACAGCTTCACCGGTAACAGATAGCGCTATTATGAACGCGATAGCAGGAAGTGGCTTGAAACGAAAACAAAAACGACCATGATTACAAAGAGTTTCACAATTGAAAACACTAGTATTTTGTTTAAACAACAAGCTGTTCCCGCTCTTGATATGGAAGCCCCAGTGCGCAAAGATGATTCCATCCGCGATTATCAATACTATTCATATCATGCAATACAACCCGACTTACGATCGCGAATTGAACTTCAAGTTCAAGATACCAGTAAATACTTTTTGCCATGTGAAGCATTTATCGAAGTAGAAGGAAAACTCGTAACAAATGTTGCAGCTGTTACCCCATATGCAGATGACAAAAATATCCGAATTGGTTTCGTCAACAATGGCATAATGGCGTTATTTGAAAGTGCAAGATATCTCATTGATGGAAAAGAAATTGAATCAATAGACCGTGAAGTTGATGTTGCAACAACAATAATCGGGATAGCAAGATACTCCGATGATTATACAAGATCGGCTGGTCCATCTATGATGTTTGCAAAGGATACCTCTGATAACGCTGACCACCTTCAATACATTAAAGTGTTAACACCGCAAAACACTTCAGTTGATAATCAACGAGAAGCAACTAATCCAGAACGTCGAGCTAGACCAGGAGCTGCTTTTGATATTCTCGGAGGCGTTAATGGTAATTTCAATTTAGGATTTGCAACACGAAAATTAGCATTGCAAGAACAGCAGCGATATTTTTCATGTGCGATTCCACTCAATCACATATATATGGATTCTGCAGAAATGTCAGAAAAGTCATCTATGGAGCCAAACACACAATCGCGTTAGTACGAAAAGGCAATGACAATGATGCAATTTGGCGTACTGGTGCCGATGAAGGTAAAGTTGTTTTGAGTAAAATAGTATTGTGGATGCCAGTAATGACCCCATCAATTACCAGAGAAGAGCGGCTACTTTCATTTATGGAAACAGGTGGTAAATCATTGATAAGTTGGCTAACAACAACGACTGATGCTAAAGAGGATAATGTTAATGGTACATTTACATGGCACCTGGCATCAAAACAAGGCGTTTCAGCTCCACGTCATATATTTATAGCGCTGCAAAATAGGAATCGATTAGGTTCCCAAGAACGCAGTCATATGATATTTGATCGGTTAGGGGTAAGTGAGGTTTCACTGAGAATAAACGGACAACAAGAACCATCTGAGGATATACAGCTTAATTACGGAAACAACCAAATAGCACGTGTGTATCATCGGATGCTGTCATATATGGGTCGTGATCAAAATGTTGATACTGGTTTGCAAATATCGCAACTCGATTTTAAGAACTTCTATCCAATTTATTACTTTTCGCTGGAACATCTAGATTTAACAAGGCAATCCGTTGTTGACATACATTTTAGGGCTCGTATAGATCCTGGTGGTGTTGATTATAGAGCGGTTGCTGTTATTCTCAGCGACAAATCAATGCTACTTGAAGGTGTTGGTGGACGAATGAGAATCGTTGATGCACCAGTGGAAAATCTATGATTTTCAAAAATATGTAAATGAAACTTGAAGAGTTTCCAATTAGATCAATTGAAAGCATAAATGTGTTTTACAATAAAATGACATATAGTGTTGTTAGTGTCAAGCTGACTGATGGTCAGGTCAAGAGATTGCGATCAAAATCCGCTAAAGAATGTGGAACAACAATAACGTTGAAACCAGCGCAGATGTCCGGCGGTACACATAAAATATCATTAACGGATCGTCAAATAAAACATTTCAATGATGCGCTAAAGAATAAGCGAGGAGTTCAAATTGCATTTTCGAAAGCTGCAGTCGCGAACGCGATAAAATCAGGTGGTATATTTCCATTGTTAGCCGCAATACCAGCATTGATTGCAGCGGCTGCCCCAGCGGTGGCGAAGGCGGCTGCGTTGGGAGCCGTTGGGACCGCGGCAGAAATGGCGTTGAAAAAGGCAACTGGGAAAGGATATAAAAAAAGGGAAAGGGTCTAAGACTACCAGGAACCCCGTATTCATGGTACAGCGGGTGATCCGTGAACGGATCCGGTCTGAAAATACCAGGAACGGTTTATTAGTTGAAAACCCAATTGTTCCCATGTCCAATTTTGATTTAATTGATGCTGCTAAAAAACTAGCGATACAAAACTTCAGAGGGATTTTTATCAGAGATCAGTTACCAAGAAAACCAAATAACGTTGAAACCGGTATCATCAATCTTGATAACAGCAGCGGATCGGGAACTCACTGGGTTGCATACGCGATTGATCCGCGTGGGATTGTCTATTTCGATTCATATGGGTTAGCTCCGCCAAACGAGTTTATGCGGTATATAAATTCTTCGAGGAAACTCAAAGAGTTTCCGATTTTTTATTCCACGCTGCCAACACAACAATTAAATGATCCACCGATATGCGGCCGTGAAGTATTAAATGTCCTCGCGGAGATTTCATTAAAATCCTTTGGATCTCCGTGGAAACCACCTCATCTGGTTGTAAATAAATACACGAGTGGGAAATTACAAGGTAATTTTAGAGAATCAATAAATTAAAAATACTAGAGTCTTTACAATAATGATTAATATTTGGGGACAATCTCTGTCAATGTCGAAACCCACCGCAGAAACATCTGTGGGTTCTATCAAGGATGTAAAAAAAAATAATTGAAGATGAAATCGCTGAGACGTTAAATTTAGTAAGTGTTGACCCGAACGAAATAGTTGTATTTCAAGATCGCCAGGGTAAATTGAAAAGCAGTGATGTATCATTGGATGACATTTTAAAACGACAACATGACGCCGCTGAAAACTCTATTGCGCTGTATTCCAACGGTGGACAACTTAAACCAGGCGCACTTGTGTCTACGATCACCGACGCGATTGCCGCCCACGACAGCATGAATGCCGCCCACGACAACAAGATTGCCACCCACGGCCGTGAGCTGGATGATTATATACGAGGTTATAATAGTTTTCGCAAAAATGTCGTACATAAATTCTTTGGAACCCCGCTTGTGGTTGGCATGACTCTCGCTGAAATTAAAAACTATCTATCGCTATTCTTTTTTAACAAGGACGCGGGAAGGATGATGAATGAAAATGAAATCAAGGCAAATTATCTCGATATTTACAATGATATTTCTAAACTAATAGAAAATCTTGAAAAGGTACAAAAACCCACTAACGACGTCATTGTTAAGTTTTTTGGAGCCCCGTTTGTGGCAGGCATGACTCTCGCTGAAATTAGCGAGTTTATCGGCAAGCATACTCACAATGCCTACATCGCTAATAGTTTCTTTGGTATCCCAGCTACATCTACAATGACTCTCAGCGATATTAATATGTTTATGGTGAGACAAACAACACTTAATACCATCGTGAATAAATTTTTAACGAGAACATCTGTGTCTGAAACCACATCGTTGACAGGTCCAACCCTCGCTGAAATTAAAAGCGCGTTTGACGAACAAAAACGCACCAATGAAATTGTTCATGCGTTCTTTACGCATTATGGCCCCCAAGATCTCACGACAAAATTTTATCACATCGACATATATCTTAAAGACCAAGCACAGCTTAAAGCCAGAGACCTTCTGGCTTCATTCTTTTCTGACAGGGAGCCGAGGAGTGTAATAGATCCTAGCAGAATCAAGGCAAATTATATCGAGATTTACAATGATGTTTTTAGACTAAAAGATTTTGAAAAGGTACAAAAACTCACCAACGACGTCGTTAGAAAGTTTTTTGGAACCCCACTTGTGGCAGTTATGACTCTCGCTGAAATTAAAGCGGCTATCGATGAAAGTAAAACAACAGTTAATGCCGTCAAAGATGATTTTACAAAAATGACCGAACGAATCGATAAGGTAAAAATTGCACACCGCGTAAAAACCGCTGATAATATCGTATACACAGTTGCCAGTGGGACCTTTGATTGGATCCAAGGAAATGAAAATAGTTTATTTTTTCACAGCAAATATGGTAGTATACCGGGTTGTTATCGATTTACAATAATACATCGCCGTAAATTTGATTTGGGAGTCAGCCCGATGTATATAACAGGTGTTAACACAGTGACGTATATAAACAATATAATACCCGAAGCGCCCGACCGAATAAGATCCCCTATCCGAATTGATATAACTACATCCGACGGGCCAGCGGCAGGGGTTAGGGAGTCTACCCTGGACGCTAGAATTTGTATCCGGTATTCCCCCATCAACCATAAATCCAGGTACACAATCGAATAATTGAAAACACTAGCGGGTTTAACATAACAATGACATCATTGACGGAGTCAACGAAATCAATTGAACCGATAATAGTCCCGTTGACGGAGTCAGCGGTATCACAATCGCATCGATATCGATTCGACACCGTGAAAGAATTTTCCGCGAATTTGAAATCACTTTCTGAGCGCTATCGTGAAAAAATGGAAAAATACCGACGCAGCGTAGCAATCATCGACATCACCGTGTACTCTGTGTCCGGTGTGATGGCCAGTGCCGGGGTTATTTTGTCGACGGTGACCATGATGGCTCCGATTGCAGTTCCAATTGCTATCTCCGCGGCAACAACAATTGCTGCAGTCGCCACCGCGATAGCTAAAAAGTTATCATCGTGTTCTCAGAAAAAACTCAGTGATTATACAGCTCGGTACAGGGTGGTATTTGACGCGTACTCGAAATTATCGGAGTTGATCTCACTGTCGATAGATAATTCGTTCATATCCGATGTTGAATTTTCCGCGATGACCCAGTTGTATAACTCCGCGATGTTGAAATTGGAAATTGAAGACAGCGTTAACAATAATGTCACTCGAACTGCTTCAACGAATCGCGGAGAATACCACTCCGATACGAACAAGCATGATATCAATAACATCAACAAACCCTGAATTTAGTGTGAACTTCCCTTCTCCGATTCCAGTGCGCGAGATCGCGCTGGCAAAATTACGAGTATATCATAGCTGGCCTAATATCAGATCGGTTGCATTTGGCGGGCAGCAACCCAATAACGCACTGGTGTTCTCGTATAAGAATAAACCCGATGGTACTCTAGCGTGGGAAACTGTTTCATTACCAACTGGGTCGTACCAAATTGAGCAAATCGATGCTGAAATTCAGCGTAGAATAAAATCAATCACTGGAAAAGAATCAAAAATAGCTATTAAACTTTATGAACCGACGCTCTCGTCGTCGATCGAAATAAGCACAGAGGGATACATTGTAAATATATATAACAGCTCGTTAAAAACAGTGTTAGGATGGCCTGAAAAACCACCAGAAAAATCCGCCACCGACTTAACCACGGACGTACAATCATATCATGAAATCAATCCCAGTTATCGAGATAATTTATCTGATATAAGAAAAGGAAGAATCGCCGATAGATTTATATTTACCAACAAAGACACATTGCAATGGGATTTTATCATTAAAAGAACAGCCGACTCATCTGTTACTATTTCATTTACGCTAACTGACGTCCGTGGTTATTTTAATGAAATTAAACAATTATATGAAACACAACTAGAACAACTACGGAAAACATAATCGCAAAAACACGTTGAAATAATAAATCAACTT
This sequence comes from Unio delphinus, assembly GCA_029339505.1. Classification (NCBI taxonomy): domain Eukaryota; kingdom Metazoa; phylum Mollusca; class Bivalvia; order Unionida; family Unionidae; genus Unio; species Unio delphinus. The sequence continues at coordinate 4,507,080 of JAQISU010000091.1, forward strand.
ATATCTGACATGGAATATATCTATGAACTAATTATTCAAACAATAATTAATGACAACAGCGACAGTAAACAACGATTCCTAACCGATTACAATATCACTGTAACATTATACATGTGTAGCTGACCAATCGGAGCCCTCTGTGCATGAGTCATTGGTTCCACTGGTACTATCATCAGGTCTGCCTCTTTGATAGCACTCTGTGTTAAAACCTCACAGTAGTCGTTTGTACATATTAAAGTTATTGATAGTTAGAACACGACGTTTTATATTATGTTTTAACACAATAACACAACATGGTGTCAGAAGTGATCGCAATGGAAATAGCACATGGATCGTAAATGGATATTTTGAAACAATAACCTAACAATCCACGGAAGATTTAAGACGAATTTAAAACCTTTAAAACGTTCAAAATTCTGGATACGAACTTAATACCTTCGAAATGGATCTTTCCGGCGTGCCAACACCCACCATGGACTGGGAAAATTCCAACCTTACCACATCATGGGCTAAATTCCAACAACATTGTGAATTGATATTTAACGGACCGATGAGTAGAAGAAGTGATGCGGTTAAAGCCAACTACATTTTACTTTGGGTAGGAGACAAAGGTAGAGACATTTTCAATACATGGACTCTGACAGAAGAAGATAAAAAGGACCCAACAATTATCTTTACAAAATTCAAACATCATGTGCAACCAAAATTAAATCCGGTCTTTGCAAGATTCAAGTTCAATAACGAAATTCAAGGCTCCAAGACAATAGATCAATATGTGACCTCGTTGAAACTATTGGCTAAAGACTGTCTCTTCAAAGACGAAGACGACATGATTCGAGATAGGATTGTTTTCGGGGTATCATCATCAAGGATACGAGAAAAACTTATCAACGAAGGCGAAAAGTTGACCTTGGAAAGGGCTATCAATATCAGTCAAAGCCATGAATATGCACAGGAGCAACTCCAGACCATGTCTGCATCAGCCAGACCAGAAGTGCATGCGACAATTCAACGACAGGCCAAGACAAAAGAACTGCAGCCGAAAAAGAAATGGACCACGTCTTCCAGACGGAGCGTGAACTTGACATGTGGACACTGCGGATACAAGTCGCATTCAAGCCAGGATAAGTGCCCCGCAAAAGGAAAGACTTGCAATAAGTGTCATAAACCCAATCACTTTGAAAAAGTATGTAGATCAAAAACAGTCAGTGTGATTAACAATGAACATCAAAACGAGGATTTGTATATTGACAGTGTAAAAAGGGATATAATTGCCAATGGCCAGGCGTATGCAGCGATTGAGGTAGGACCACATTTAGTTTCTATTGATTTTAAATTGGATACTGGCTCTCAAGTTAACATCATACCCTCGCATATATTCAAAAAGCTAGGCATAAAGCATCCCCTACAACCTACATCAAATACATTATCCGCATATGACGGTAAATTATAGAGTACAATTGGTACAGTCAATCTCATTTGTAAACGCACTGAACGTACACATGAACTCGAGTTCTACATTGTTAAAACGAAAGCACCACCTATACTTGGTTTACAATCTTGTATTGAGTTAGGCTTAGTTAAATTTACATACTCTGTTCAGACACAGATGTCAAATTTACAATGCAACAAGAGTACGCCCCTCACTAAGGCAGTTGTACTCGAGGAATATGCCGAAGTTTTCAATGGCATAGGTCTTTTCCCAGGGGAATGTACCATACACATCGACCCCAAGGCAACACCTATAGTGCACCTTCCGAGGCGAGTACCTGTCGCACTTCAAGACAGACTCAAAACTGAACTCGATCGCATGGAAAATGAAAATATTATTGCCCAGGTTACATCACCTACAGCATGGGTGAATTCTATGGTAGTCGTAGAAAAACAGTCGGGTAAACTAAGGGTATGCCTCGACACACAAGATCTTAATAGAGCAATTTTGCGTCCCCATTACCCTATGCGCGCATTAGACGATATCCTACCCGAATTATCAGGTGCAAAATATTTCACCAAATTGGATGCACGGTCAGGGTATTGGGCAATAAAACTGTCAACAGACTCTTCTTACCTTACAACTTTCAACACCCCATACGGTCGTTACCGTTTCTTGCGTCTCCCATTTGGTTTGAAATCATCTCAAGATGAATTCCAAAGGCAGATCGATGAGAGTTTTGAAGGTTTAAATGGTATAGTTTCGATTTGCGACGATATACTAGTTTTCGGACGCACACGCGACGAACATGATACAAATTTGAGAAATGTTCTCAAACGTTCCCTTGAAAAAGGAATCCGGTTAAATGAGGAAAAACTAGAAGTAGGTGTCACAGAAGTACAGTACTTCGGGCACATTCTGTCAGCAGAAGGTCTCAAACCGGACCCTGCCAATGTAACAGCTGTCAGGGAAATGGAACCCCCTCGTAACCGCGCGGAGTTAGAAACCATTCTTGGCATGGTTAACTACTTGTCCCAATTTGCCCCAAATTTGACAGCGGTCATCAGTCCGTTAAGACAACTGTTAGCGAAAGACGTAGAGTTTGAATGGGACTCTCCGCAAATAGACGCATTTATAAAGGTCAAAGACATAATTACAACAAGTCCGGGACCTGTTCTGTCCTATTTTGACCCTAAGAAACCACTGACTTTGCAAGTTGATGCGTCAAAATATGGGTTCGGTGCCGCCCTATTGCAAGATGATAAGCCCGTGGCTTATGCATCAAAATCATTGACCACAACGGAAATTAATTATGCTCAGATAGAGAAAGAAATGTTCGCTATACTGTTCGGATGCAAACGTTTTCATCAATATGTATACGCGAGAAAGGTACATGTTCAAACTGACCACCTTCCACTTGTCTCTATAATGAAAAAGCCCCTCTATGCAGCCCCACCGCGACTACAACGCATGCTTTTGCAACTGCAGCGTTATGACCTAGAGGTAAAACATTATCAAGGTAAGAACATACCCGTAGCAGACACACTCTCTCGTAAGTTCTTATCTGATACACACCCCACCTTATCTGAAGGTATAGATATGCATGTGCATATAGTGTTATCAGCATTACCTGTATCTGATCGTAAGAAAGAAGAAATAAAATCTCTCACTGAACAAGACCCCCAGCTGGTCATACTGAAACAGGTCATAATTGAAGGCTAGCCTGAAAAGAGGTCAAGCTGTAAATCAGAGATAATTGACTATTGGAATTATAGAGAAACGCTTTCAGTTGTTGATGGGTTAATCTTGAAAGGTCAAAAAATAGTCATACCACAAGCCCTCAGACAGAAAATGCTAGACACTGTACATTCAGGACATTTAGGTATTGAGAAGTGTCTGAAAAGAGCTAGAGATGTTTTGTTTTGGCCAAGAATCTCAGTTGACATTTCCGATTTAGTGTCAAAATGCTCTATCTGCTTGGAGCGCAGAAGTTCTAACCAAAAGGAACCTCTCATTCCCCATGACGTCCCTGAATATCCATGGCAAAAAGTCGCCACAGACCTATTCACATGGGATAATAAAGAGTACATTGTTGTAGTAGATTATTTCAGTCGCTACTTTGAAGTTAAGACACTCGCAAGCTCAAAAAGTTGTACTGTTATCAATCACATGAAAAGTATATTCGCGCGCTTCGGAATACCAGAAGTCGTTGTCAGCGACAATCAAACATGCTATTCTTCCCGAGAGTTCGCAAGCTTCGCGAAAGAATGGGACTTTCAACATGTTACATCGAGTCCCACATACCCTCAGTCGAACGGCCTAGCGGAGAAAACAGTTCAAACTGTAAAGAAAATTCTCTCAAAAGCAAAAGCCGATGGCAGAGAACCGCTTACAGGCATATTAGAGTATCGAGCCACTGTGCTTGATATCGGGTTCTCACCAGCACAATTGTTGATGGGTAGACAACTTAGATCTATTCTCCCAACAACCCGTGAGAAATTAATGCCCAAAATACCCAACACCGCTGAGATCAAAAAGAAAATTACGCTTCGCAAGAATAAAACAAAGAATTATTATGATAAAAGTGCAAAACCACTAAAAACACTTAAGGAAGGGGAATCAGTTAGAGTTCAATTCAAAGGTCAAAACTGGGAACCTGCCGTTATAATAAAAAGACACAACGAAAGGTCATACTCAGTTCGCACCAAAGATGGTACCATTTATCGTCGAAATAGACGTCAGCTCAAAAAAAACTAATGAATTACACCCCCTGCAATGTAGTATAAATGCCCCCTTCTCTCAGAATGAAAACACACTGTGTACAGCTGTAACATTTCCCGCAAATGCCAGTATGCCAATTTCACAGTCAATAGAATCTCGATGTTTCAGTAAAAATACACCTGAGCCTGACGCAACATTCCCACAGGATTGTCAGCAAAGTGGATATTACACACGTTCTGGAAGGTTAGTAAAACCAAAGATAATCGAGTCATTGTAATCAGATACTCTCAGATAGAGAGGCTGAGCCCAGAGATCCGTCATTAGTGTCAAGGTGTATCGTTTTGTTGATAAACACAGACAGTGATTCAAGATAAGGACCAGTTGTGTACATCAAATATATAAGGACCAGTTGTGTACATTAAATAGCAATCAAGCATGCAACAAGAATTGTAAAAACTGTAAAATTCATTCTCAGTATGTTGCAGAAATTTATTAGTTAATCATTGTAATATTTGCTATCAAAGACGCTTTTGATTTTGATATGTTAGTTATAATGGCTAATGATTAATTTAGACATTTTAATAAAGTGTATTAAAACCTTCTTTGTAAGAAGAGAGATGTAACATTATACATGTGTAGCTGACCAATCGGAGCCCTCTGTGCATGAGTCATTGGTTCCACTGGTACTATCATCAGGTCTGCCTCTTTGATAGCACTCTGTGTTAAGACCTCACAGTAGTCGTTTGTACATATTAAAGTTATTGATAGTTAGAACACGACGTCTTATATTATGTTTTAACACAATAACACAACAATCACAGAAGCCAATCTGCGTAATTTCAAGTTTCCCAAATACAACGCTGATGAACTAGCAAGAATTGTTAGAACCGATATCAAGGCGCTACAAAAACCAGATTCAACTGTCCTCCTCAGGTATAATAATGATCCAGATGGTGGCGGTAGGCATATTGCCCCGCATAATGTAAATATTTCAACGGTGATTGCGCTCAATTTAGTATGTGATGCAATTGAAGGAAGCTATCAAATTAATCTAGAGCAATCAAATCAAGCACAGCAAGGATATATTCTTTATTCATTTGCACCAACAGCTCCTCCAGGATTCCTAATTATTGAAAACCCAATTAATCCTGTCTACATGCGATGCCATAATAATTCGTTAACGAGAATTAATTTCCGACTCACCGACCAGTCAAATAATTTAATTGATCTACAAAATGAGGTGTTAGCGATTAGTTTGTTTGTAAAGTCCTATGGACTTCCATCATAAATGATTTTCGTCCTAAAGACTCGATCAAATATTTGGTTGAAATCATTTATCATTTTTGTTAACCAGAACTGAAAGTTCCAGCAGCAGAGAGGGTGAATGACCACATCGTTGCGACCAAAATTGATTGAAAAATCGTAAAGTCTCCGTTTGCTAAATGGAGACTTATTTTTTTTGGGTTAAAATGAGATTTCGTAGGAAGCCTTATTTTTGCTTGAAAACGTGGTCTGTTCACCCTCTCTGCTGCTATATAGTAGTTTTAGATTAAAGGTCTTTAAATGGTCACATATGGTAAATGTTAGAAACATATTTTACATTCTTCACACAGCTGATCCTTGTTTACAGGTTGATTGATCCATATGACTTCGAGGTTTTCTGTACTGGCTAGAATTTATATTTTTAATGAACCGTGTCTTTGTCTCTCTTCTGTAGTTTTGATAAATTATCACCCTAGTGTACAAAAAAACATACCAAATCAGTTCCGTGTAGGGTGCAGTCATCTTAAATCCGAGCGTGTGTGAACAAAATTACTTGGGAATCTATTGTTGTGTTGTATGCTAGTTTTGGAATCTTTTTTTTATACCTTGACAGTCAGCTACAAAATACAATTTCACATAATCCATGGCTTATATGCAAAACAACTAGCAAATAATGCCAATTAAATATACATAACACGTACATTTATTTATGTAATCTACATTCTTATTACAGTCAAACAAATTAATTGTGTTTTATATAATAAATCTATTTAACTCAATAGTGTACTTTTACCTTCAGAGAGGAAGAATTTTATAATGAAAATGGAAAGCAGAAGAATTTTTCTACATTTTTATGATGGCGATTCTGTAAATTTGATTTTTATATTTGATAACGATGTATTTCAAATGTAAATTATTTGTCAAGTATCCATACCAAGGTATTATCAATATGCTTGCCTTTTAATGTAAACCCCTACCCCCAACTTTCAGCTGGATAATACACCCATCTCCAACTCGTTAGATTTTGAAACTAACGATTTAATGCATGTTTCTAACGAGTTGCAATTTACATCAAACGCGTTAGGTCACTTTTGCCGGGTTAGGTATTTTAAAGAAGCCCATAGATTCTAGGCAGGCAGTTTATAGTGATGTCTAGAAGTGGGGCATCATGCCGCAGACATGTAGAATGATGTCCCACCCAGTCACATTATCCTAACACCAGGGCGACCAGTCCTAACACTAACCTCTTAATGCTGAACGTCAAGTGAGGTAGCTGTTAGTATCATTTTAGTAAATCTTTGGTATGACTCGTCCGGGGATCGAACCCACGACATCCCACTTCTGCGCCGGAAATAAGCCTTAGCACATACGAAAGTTGAGCACGCGTTGGAAGGATATTCTAATGCGCAAGATGGACATTCTATCACATAAGAGCAATTTTTCTAACGCCTTAGTTTTGGTGTGTTTACATTTGTCGTTAGCGGTATTATTAAACTGCTATTGGCCCTTCCTTCTACACACAAGAAGCAAAGCTAACAAGCTTTGTGTCTCAAATATAACTTGAGCTTTTTCGCGTAGGAGGGTTATTTCACGGGTTGGTACAACCAAACACACGCCATTGTTAGAATAGTCATACTCTGTCGTTCGTAATTGTTTGCATAATGTTGGTCCACGGCCAAACCTCAAATATCTCACCTCATGCTGCACCTAAAAACTGCACAAAAGGCGTTACCTTCGATTAATGGAATGTTTTTGAAGTACAGTACTTTAACAACATATAATTGCTGCGGAATTACGGGGCATAAGACATGTACTAATTAACATTTCAGGAACGGAATGGCAAAAGTCTTTACATAGGCTGTGCTATGTGCATCCTTCGTCTCGCTACTTTTTGTGTATGCTATATCAAATATGCAAACGTTTTTACCTTCTCCCCATCCTACCTCAACGAGTAACTATCGAGATAGCTTTACATCCATTACGTTGCATCACACTACAATGGCTGCAAATCGCAATGGAATAAGTAGGGTGACATTAAAGAGGGAAACTGGTATACACTAAGAACAGACGCACGTGAATCCCGCTTCACTCACTATTTTAAATATGTCATTGATAATGATGTGGTGTGCACACTTTATAATGACTCACAGGGAATATATTTAATAATTTTCATTTTCACAACACAATAACTTCAACAGGAAAGGAACGCCATTTGACAGAAGAGGTTGAATTATACCAACAGACATAAAGCAAATGTAAGATATTCGTTTTTTTTTTTTTTTGCTGGAGGAGGTACCTGTTGAAAATTTAAGACAACTCGTAGAAGAGGAAAATAAAATGGAAACACTCTACGATATTTCGAATATTTTCTTCGCAACATTATTACTTGTGGCTTTCATCTTGTGCAAGTTGTATTCCAATAGTTGATCAGTATTTCTGAAGGCATTACGTGAAATGTAATTAAGTTGTCGAGACAAAGGAGATCATTACATCTCACGAAGTGCCGCCAGAAATGTTTATCAGCTGTTGGAATACAACTTGTACAAGATGAAAGCCACAGTGTTGATAATGCAATCTATCCGATTCCAAATATTGTCTTAAAAGTATATTTTTCTTTTAAAGAATTATTTTTATTGAAATTCAGATTTGAAACCTCGGATAACTCAAGTATTTACAAGCTTCTATTTTCAAATAAAACTTGAAATTAATAATTTCTGTGCTTTGTATTGACGTAATAACACTTAAATATCACAGCTTCAAATAGTGTTTTTTGGTTTCTTTAAACAGATTAATTTGCATAATTTTGCAGCTTTTGTCCCCCAATATTGTAAAGGGAATATAATGTATCAACACAATTCACTTTCTATTAGCAAATAGTATAAAACATTTAGGATAAGGCTTGGAATTCACTCCGTTTTTTGTTGTTGTATTGTCTGAATTTTAATTTCAATCATTTCATTGCCTGAATTTACAAAGAAATGATAATACATTCCACCAAATTGGCCCCAACTTATCGACGGTCACCTCACTCACAATATGTATGTATTAAATGAAGTACAAAATGGTATCTACAGTGTAATATGCTCTAGGTGTCAAATATTTCGAAATATTGTAAAAATAGGAAAGGAATTTGGGCAAAGTCGACGAGATAGACGGCAGAAAAAGCACGAGCTAAGTCGAAATAGAGCAAAGTTAATGTGAACGCAATACATTGTCAAACTATTTGTACAAAATATGTCATATATCAAATAGATGTCAAATAGTTGTACAAAATGTATTATATCAAATAGTTGTCAAATAGTTGTGCAAAATATGTCTTATATCAATTAGTTGTACATAAGCTTGTAATGAAAACAACCGTTCACTAATTTATCAGCTGTAACTGAAGAAGAAAAAAATTAACCGGAAAAATTAATACATACAAATATACATAAAGCACGAACATAAATAGCATATATGGGATACAGGTGATCTATAGCCAATGTCGAGAAAATAAACTAAAGAAGGAATTTCGAGATTAGGTGAATAAAACCTACTCGGATGATCAACCCTATAGAAGCATTAAGGATAAAATACCCGTCAAAGTTTAACTAGCTAAACGGAAATGCTAAAAAATGGGAGAAAAATATATTTGAAAAAAAATAAACCATGAAAACTTTTTTTCCTTTTATTTTCGAAAAGGGGGGGGGGGCGAAGCATCTGTCTAGTCCCACACTCCACCCCCAAAAATAACTATTTTTTTTAATTGCAGAATAATAGCAGTTCCGGGCAGAATATTAAAAAAATTCCCTTACATTTCCAAAGCACCCTAAAAGGAGATCTGTATGGGCGATCAATTTAAAAAGAGAGGGTTTTATGCTAACACCATGTTGTGCCAGAGACGAATCTATCATGTAAGGTTGGATGTTAATCGAATATTCTACTTCGTTTGTACTAAGTTGATGTGCATTGTTGAATAACTATTTTTAGATTATATGCTGCATTCATCCGGTTTATGTAATGTAAATAACAGAAAAATAACCAACTTATAATTAAAAGTCTGTGTTCTCATAATCTTGTTACATTTCTTATAATAACACATAACGGAACACCACGATAAAGAAATTTCAACAAATGTTGCTATTGACTTACTAGATTGATACATATATTATACTACATATATAATACTACATTATTCATTAATGTGGTAAATACTCTAAAACTCGGACCAGGCTGATTCGGCACAAATTGCTGACTGAATCAGTAAGATATCTGGCTGATTCTCCCAGCTTCCAAGCTGATTCGGACTATGTGAAATATTATTCAGTTTTGTCTAGGATTTTAACGTGTCATTTAAATTTATTGTTAAAGACGATCCTCTCATTATTTCATATGTAAGCTGTCTTTGGGTATAGGATATAAAACTCTCAAACCGTCCCCTATCAAAATCTTATCTCAGCTTCAAAAATACAACACGCTTTCTTAAATCGAAGAATTGCAAATGTAATAAAATGTTTAATATTGCGTGTGTTTATTACATAACACGTACATTTATTTATGTAATCTACATTCTTATTACAGTCAAACAAATTAATTGTGTTTTAATAATAAATCTATTTAACCCAATAGTGTACTTTTACCCTCAGAGAGGAAGAATTTTATAATGAAAATGGAAAGCAGAAGAAATTTTCTACATTTTGATGATGGCAATTCTGTAAATTTGATTTTTATATTTGATAACGATGTATTTCAAATGTAAATTATTTGTCAAGTATCCATACCAAGGTATTATCAATATGCTTGCCTTTTAATGTAAACTCCCACCCCCAACTTTCAGCTGGATAATACTCCCATCTCCAACTCGTTAGATTTTGAAACTAACGATTTAATGCATGCTTCTAACGAGTTGCAATTTACATCAAACGCGTCAGGTCACTTCTGCCGGGTTAGGTATTTTAAAGAAGCTCATAGATTCTAGGCAGGCAGTTTATAGTGATGTCTAGAAGTGGGGCATCATGCCGCAGACATGAAGCATGATGTCCCACCCAGTCACATCCTAACACCAGGCCGACAAGTCCTAACACTAACCTCTTAATGCTGAACGTCAAGTGAGGTAGCTGTTAGTATCATTTTAGTAAATCTTTGGTATGACTCGTCCGGGGATCGAACCCACGACATCCCACTTCTGCGCCGGAAATAAGCCTTAGCACATACGAAAGTTGAGCACGCGTTGGAAGGATATTCTAATGCGCAAGATGGACATTCTATCACGTAAGAGCAATTTTTCTAACGCCTTAGTTTTGGTGTGTTTACATTTGTCGTTAGCGGTAATATTAAACTGCAATTGGACCTTCCTTCTACACACAAGAAGCAAAGCTAACAAGCTTTGTGTCTCAAATATAACTTGAGCTTTCTCGCGTAGGAGGGTTATTTCACGGGATGGTACAACCAAACACACGCCATTGTTAGAATAGTCATACTCTGTCGATCGTAATTGTTTGCCTAATTGTGGCAAATATTTAAAAAAAGTTTGTCCACGGCCAAACCGTAACATCTCACCTCATGCTGCACCTATAAGCTGCACAATAGGCGTTACCTTCGATTAATGGAATGTTTTTGAAGTACAGTACTTTAACAACATATAATTGCTGCGGAATTACGGGGCATAAGACGTGTACTAATTAACATTTCAGGAACGGAACGGCAAAAGTCTTTATATAGGCTGTGCTATGTGTATCCTTCGTCTCGCTACTTTTTGTGTATGCTATATCAAATATGCAAACGTTTTTACCTTTCAAAGTTATCCGTATGATTCATATCCGGGTTTCTGTTGAGGAACAGGATATGTTACAAGTAGTAATCCTGCGAAGAAAATATTCGAAATATCAAAAAATGTGCCTTTCTTCCATTTAGAGGATGTGTATGTGGCAATTTGCATCGGAAAACTAGGCTACAGGTTGCATACGATTGCAGGATTTAACAATGTTAGACCGACGTTTGATCCCTGACTATACAAGGGAGTAACTTAATTACATCTCACGAAGTGCCGTCAGAAATGTTTATCAGCTATTGGAATACAACTTGTATAAGATGAAAGCCACCGTTCTAATAATGCAATCTATCCGATTCCAAATATTGTCTTAAAAGTATATTTTTTGTTTAAAGAATAGTTTTTATTGAAATTTAGGTTCTGAAAGTGCAGATAACTGGAGTATTTACGTTTACATATTGTTTATATGAAAATCTTGAAATTATTAATTTGTGTTCTTTGTATTGAGGTAATAACACTTAAATATTATAGCTTCAAATAGTGGTATTTATGTTTCTTTAGCCAGAGTAATTTATTCCATTAGTTTTGCAACGTTTTCTTCCAGTTTCAAAAGGACTAAAAAGTATCAAAAACCCGATATCACTTTTTAATTGCAAAATATTCGAATACAAGTAAGGTAAACTTTACAGTTTACTCCGTTGTTTGTTTGGTTTTTGTATTGCCTGAATTTAAATTTAATATTTTCATTGCCTGAACTTGCAAAGAAATGAAAATAAATTTTCATGAAATTTATACCAATGTATCGACGCTACCTCACTACAGTAACTAATTATTAAAGTAAACAGAAGCTTCCACAAAATGGTATGCTCAATGTAGTATGCGCTAGATGATAAATATATCGAAATATTGTATAATAGGAAAGGAGTTCGACCAAAACATTTTCAACGAGATAGAGGGAAAGAACGCAAAAACTAGGTGGAAATAGAACTACGTAAATGTGAATGCAATATATATCAAGTGTTTGTAGCGCGCGTGTGTGTGTGTGTGTGTGTGTGTGTGTGTGTGTGTGTGTGTGCTTTATTCGCATTTTAAACGAGCAAGTTTTAAGTCATATCGTTGGACAATGTCGACAGTGTGTCTGTTTATTATGTCTAGCACTAGAACATCATGCCGTAGAATGTAGCACGATGTCCCACCAAGTCACAGTATCCTGACATCAAGCCGACCAGTCCTAAAACTAACCTCTTAATGATAAGAGCCTAGCGAGGCAGCTTCTAGTACCATTTTATATCTTTGGTATGACTCGGCAGTGGTTCGAACCCGCGATCTCCCACATCTTATCACTCGGGTCTCCAGGGCGGTCTGTTTTATATCAAATAGTTATACTTAGACGACAATTAAATACTATATTTGACTCATTTATGAACTGTAACTGAAAACAAAAATGAATACCCGAATACAGCCCGGATGTAGGCATAATCTAAACAAGCTAAAGCTAAAGAATCGCAATCTAAAGATCAGTCTCAAAAGGTTAGAATTAAAAATAAAAGTGTTAGTGATATTATAATTTATATTTAAATATTAATTTAATCCGTGATATTTGCATCATATTTTCATTATTATTATCTATGAAAAATACTTTGTATAGACTATAAATTTATATTGTTTATAATTAGCAAACAATTGCCAAGTTCAGTTTTTTACACATCCTTATTCTCTGCTAACATTTACCAAATAGGTCCTCAAAACTTTCCAATGTTAGGGCCTCACCACGTGAAAATCCGGCTCCGCCTGTATAAAATGAAATTATTTGATTGCTTTTACTGATAATTTGTGTGCAAAATGTTGAATTGTTGATGTGAAAGCCATACATCTAAGATTTGGGATCTTTTTTCATGAAGGTAAATTCTAGCGATGGCATTTGAAGCATACATTGCAGGGCTATTTTGTTTGAGAAAACTTCTCAATGTATATCTATCATTTAGATTCTTTACGATGTAGGGTATTTGCAAAATGCGCGTAGTAAATATGAGAAAATTGCGATTAAGACCTGTGCATGTGTGCTTAAGGAGATAAATAGACAATTAATTTATTCCTATTTCGGATTCTTATTTTGTATCTTTTGTTCACATCATTCTCTTTATGCATTTAATGTTGTATTTAGATCTACTTTGAGAGGGAAAAAAGTTGTTTTGATTATTGATTGAAATTACAAAGTTTAATATACTAAAATTCGACTCTGGGACGAGTGAATTTACACAAAGGAGTTCTGGATAAAGCCATTGTGATTGATAGATCAGTACATTCAAAGATCTGGATTTCATTCGGAACATTCAATTCCTTCGGACTTGTACAGAGATTTTGAGGATCAGTTCGTATTTAATTCATAATGCTTTAAGTTTCTAATACATTTTCATTTTATAGCTTTGATAATTATATTATGTTTTAAGTTTCTGTTTAAATTGTTGGTTTAGCTTCTTTCTCTTTTTTAGTTTATGACCATAATGTCATTACAATTGTTTCAATTTTTCGTATGTTTTAATTTTGTCTCGTTTCATTTGTTTGGAATACTGAACACTATAAAAGCAACAGGACTTTCAGACTCGCAATAAAAAAATTAAATATTGGTCTTTCCAGCCATTTGAAACGGTAAAAAAGATACTTGAGAAAATATTATCTTTGACTCGTTGTCTTTAAGTGTTATCCGAAAGACAACAGTACATCAACTGACAATTGGAACTTATAGGTTTGCAATCTGTAATATTTATTAAAATCGTTTCACCTTTAAGATTTGTTGAGGCTGGTCCAACGACCTCTATAAATTAATTAGATAGCCTATGTAGTCCGACAGGTTATAGATTACAACCATCACCTTATATTTTTCTCGATTGATTTGCAGCATGAGTTTGCATGCGTTATGGGTGGTGCCTGAATACTTAGTGGTGGTATGGCAGTGATATCTCACTTCCATGATTGAAAGCCTTAAGGTTGCCTTTCTCTAAATTAAATATATAGTATTCCAGACGACCTCATGGATCACTTCAGAATCCACCTCCTCATTGGATCTCTTCTCGCTCCACCACCCCACATCCTCAGATTTAGTTTAGCTGCAATCCATTGATCTCATCTAGCTCAACATCCAGGTCCTGAATTAAGGTCCTTTTGTTTTCACCCTCAGCAACATCAGATCTATGACGTATGGTCTAATTTCTTTACTACTGCAAATCAGACTGAGACCATATATCAAAGACAGTGACTGTGATATCTGATTTGCATCGCTCAAACTTACCAATGTCAACTCAGTCATTGTAAAATGTATGTCATCTTGTAGCTCTCTCATATGTTGACTATTCTCCTGGACAGTTAGCGTGTCGATTGTCCTTAAGATATGACTACAACAGAATGGCACACATTAAACTGGTTTTCAGCTTCATTTCATACAATAGTATTTGACTTTCGAACTTTTCGCACACAAGTAGTATTCTGAAACATCAGTAAAATGACCATCACAACTTGGAACGAACACAATTACAACTGTGAGGATTTCTAGCAGCAAAATATACATTGCCAGTGAGAATTCTTCTTGCAGTAACACCTGAAATTCCCAACATGTCAAATACTTACAGCATTCTCGAATTCTAGTTATCTGCAAACCAGGCTGAAATACATCTACCCATGCCGTAAATAGACATTTCCATGGATCCAACAGCAATATCTCAACCAGGCCCCAAGTCAACGACAGCCTATTGACAGTTTTCCTTCCAGTGACTGTGACTTGAACTTTTACAATTTGAACTCTTTCTATATTACAGACAATATGTGTAATGTTTGCTATTCATTTAATATATAATTCGTTTCATGAGGAGAATATTTCTGGACTGTGGTAATTTTGCTATATATTATTTTGTGGCTTGAAATACAAGATTGCAAGGTTAGTGCATCAGTTTCAAAATATTTCCAAAATAACAGATCTATAATCAATGCTGTTTTTAATTTCTTACTTAGTAACAATAACGTTTTTCTATTCTTACTGCAAGAACATTCCCAGTTGGTAAGGTTAGAGCGTGAATAAACATATTGACTTTAATATACATTCTAACAACTAAGCTTTCATATCTAACTTTTTGTACTGTAATTCGAAACCACCGTATTCATATTTCGCAACCACCGCATATAACAAAGTCTTACCGCATTTACCTATCTGATGGAGAACTGTAATTTCCAACTCGCCGGCTCAAAACATATGGATGCGTATGTTGTTTTGTTTTGTCAGCCCAATGGGGTTTCATAATTCAATGCGGTTTGTTATAAGAGTCTTATAAAGCATAGATGATGAAAACGTTAAAACTAAAATAAAAAACGTAAAAAACGCATTTTTTCTCAATAAATAAAATAACGAGAAAGAAATCCAACAACGTTTGAGTAATTTTTAGGCAGCACAAAAAAGCAATATTTTACTTATTTACACGCTACATACCAGTTTTAAAGTTTTAGTTATACAAATATGAAGAAAAAAAATTAAACCGTAGTACAGATAACATTGATTTTTTTTCACTCAATGTCGTTATTACCATCTGACTGATCAGACAATTCTATGGTTTCCTTCATATAATTTATATTGTCCAGCTTTTCGCAAACAAAAAAAAATGTGAAAAAAAAACGCGTTTTTCGAGGTAAAAACTAAAGAAAAATGTTTTATCACATATGATTTATGGGTATGTACCTTATGGCCTCGTGACTCTGCGATAAAGCCATAGAAACGGAGCGAATGCCTTCAAACCAGTCAGAAGAGGTACTTCCTTCCCTGGCTTTGCAACATCAATCGATGTTGTTGTGTTGCTCATCATATTCGTATGATGAAGTGATAAAATAGTCTAATTGTCGGAACAATTGTTAGACACCCAGTTTTCTGGGTGTTCCATGGTTCTTATAAGACATGAGAAGTGTTGTGTAGTATTCAACTTAAAGTATCCATAGTCTTCAGAAAGGTTCTGCACTTACAATACGTGCACAGGAAGAAAAAAAATCAGTTTTAATCTGCACACAAGTAAAGGAAATTGCACAAAATTCACTTTAGTTAACACTAGCAGTTATTAAAACAAGCACCATTAAGTCCAAACGACTCTATAGCAACTACCGTCTGCTTGTCTGTTCCGTTATTCCTTTCTGTGTGTGTGTGTGTGTGTGTGTACTTTCGCATCAGTCCTTTCCTTCTGTCGGAATGCATTTCTTTTGTCATTTGGTTGTTCACTCACCTTCTGAACTATCTCATGCAAAAATTACTTTTTCCTGTGTCAAAATCTATACAGTGTGTGCATCTACCTTTACTTGCTAAATGGAGAACAACCCTAACTTTCCTAAGGATAATCATTTTTGTAGGAAAGTATAATTCATTCCATCAACAGATTGCACTGTCAAAATATCCATAACCTTAAGGAAATCAATTTGGTTTTTAATACAAAGAAATGCTGGAAAATGCATGGAGAGAAGAAATGAACTATGAAATTTTACATTATTTTACATTACTGCCCAACCATCAGCCAGCATGGGACTTGTATATGCCATAAACAATGAACGTAATCGCATTAGCTTTTGAGATCATAGCATTCACCAGTTTCTTCCTAAGACCCCACCATAAGGCTGGAGATTTTATCTTATGTCCGGCCGGTCGGAAGTTATATGTCGGCATGTTACTAATTTGTTTCTGCACAACAATAGGAACTGTCAACGACCTGAAGTTACTAATCTGCTTTGTTGAACTGGAACTAAGGAAAAGACCTGTCCATTCTGGTCACTTTCAATGACAGAAGGAAATTTTGCACCAGGCCTAGAGTTTTCGATAATATACATTTACCAATCATTGTGAATAATTTCTACACGGGTAATGTAGAAGGCTGTCAATTTCGTGCACAATACGTTTTCCAAGGTCATTGTCTTTAAGAATATAAGTGGTTTCTTACAATAAAATTACTTTTACATCACTTCACTGGACCAACTTTTGTGGACAACTGTACATC
Organism: Unio delphinus; assembly: GCA_029339505.1. Taxonomy (NCBI): domain Eukaryota; kingdom Metazoa; phylum Mollusca; class Bivalvia; order Unionida; family Unionidae; genus Unio; species Unio delphinus. The sequence continues at coordinate 4,524,262 of JAQISU010000091.1, forward strand.
GGTTAAGGAAAGATCAATACTCGCTTTTAGGTCAAAAGACCAAAGATCAAAGTAACTATGACTGAAGACAGCCAAACGCGTCCTCACAAACAAATTCGCAGACCGGGGCCAAATTTAACGAATAGCTTGTGAGAGGAATGAATCATTTTACTTTTAGGGTCAAAAGATCAAATGTCATAATCGATTTATCTAAATATAAAAGAGAAAACAGTTTTGCAGAATTTCAAATACTTATATCAAGACCCGATACCATAAAGAGTGTGTGAAGCGTTTTCACATTCTGTATGGGAGAGGCCCATTCATTTTCAGGTCCACAGGTCAAAGGTCAAAGTCATTATAGCTTCAAGCCAAATTGGTTATCGCGGAATATACCGTTTTAACGTAAATGTCCTGCACAATATTGGTAGATAGCTTCAACTTACGGTACCAAAACACCATTAGATTTAGATGTCAAAAAGTCAGAAGTCACGGTCATGGGAAGCCTAAGAAAGAAAGCAATAGGTTTTGCACATTTAATTTGGTTAAGATCGCATAGATTGTCAAAAGGTGAAGGCTACTTAGACCTTATTGCCACATCTGCAAAGACCAGCATACTCAACGCATACATAGAGGACTGTTAAGGGTGGGCTTCACAGTACTCTTTTTTTTTTAATTAAGAAAGGATTCTGTCAAACTTGGCATTACCCGCGAACTAGAAGATAAGGTATCATACGTAAGCTGCCTTTGGGTACGGGATATAAAAATGTCAAACCGTCGCCAATCAAATCTCAACATGAAAAATACAACAAGATTTCTTAAATAGAGCTATTACAAATGTAATAAAGGGTTTAACTTGGCGTGAGTTTATTACATTTACGAGAATAACTTCAAGCATTTATTACAAAACATTCCACAAGATCCTCAAGATTTTATAGCACGAATAAATAATTTTCCCAATAAACAAGATTTTAAAGTCTTTTTCTTGGTCTAGGTCACAACTAGCTTTATCTAAAAAAAGAAATACTTATTGGAAATTTCCATTGTAGATTTAGTTATTAAACTTTTCATAACGAACATGGCAAACACAACGTATTTGAACCAGACCAAGAAAAATGTTTATTTCTATTGGTAATGATCCTAATAATAAACCGACATTTATGAAGAAATTATTAGCTACGTATTACTTGTTTACATATTTCCTTTAAAATCACTGATTCTGGTTAAGTAGACATTGAACTTGATTTAGACAAGGTTAAGTGCTGCCTTCATATTAATGCCTAACAGTTCCCTCCAAGTTATTGTATAAATATTGATTCTCAGTAAGACAGCCATTATGGATGTATATAAGCAGCAGAGAGGGTGAACAGACCACGTTTTCAAGCAAAAATAAGGCTTCCTACGAAATCTCATTTTAACCCCAAATAAAAAGTCTCCATTTAGCAAACGGAGACTTTACGATTTTTCAATCAATTTTGGTCGCAACGATGTGGTCATTCACCCTCTCTGCTGCTGGAACTTTCAGTTCTGGTTAACAAAAATGATAAATGATTTAAACCAAATATTTGATCGAGTCCGATACGATATCGTGTCCGAGGATCATGTAAATTTATTGTTATAAATCCGTGCGGGGTCGACTGAGCGTTACTAAAAAAGTTTTTAAATTGATTGAAGTCCATATCGGAACACCATGTCTGCCAAATATTTCGTAACGTATGTGTATCAACGCCGTTAAACACAGCAAGAATGTTACAGTTATCGCTGATCACTTTTGGAATCTGAGTGTATCGTTGAGTGACATATATCACGTCCGTGTTTTTATGCCTGCCTCTGGAAAAGATCCAAGCTGGGTTTTTTTTGATTGTCTAACATCACATCGTCGTATACGACTAAATTGTTAATGCTCCCATCAAGGTCATCCACGGATGGCGCCTCATCAATATCAGTTATAAAATCAATGGCGTTCTCACCTTTAATTTCTGATGCATTCTCGTTAAAATCCTTTAACACTTCATAGCAACGCTGATCATCTACGCTAGGAGCAATTAAATACAACTTATCCCACTTCATCCATCTCATTATTAAATTGAGCAACAATTGAGTCTTGCCGGATCCAGATGGCCCGATTATAATTGCACGGATAGAGTTTGGTAGCGCTGCATGATGCTTAACTGGTTCTCTTATTTTAGTCGCTGAAAAATCAATTATATTCATATCTCTATACATAAATTATGGATCTATATTGTATGAAATGTAAAACGCGTACTGGCACAAATGATGTGACGACGATTCCAACTAAAAATAACAGATCAGCACTTACTGGTAGATGTGCAACATGTGGTATAAAAAAGTTCAGATTTATTTCTACAAAATCAAAGATTTTACAATCCGGAGATGTTTAAAAAAAAAAACGAGGAGGTGATATCGCAGCCAAATTTGCAAAACTCCCTGGAACCCCATGGGCAAAGTACCCCGGAGAAAAGCACCTTCCAGGATATAGCTACTGTGGTCCCGGAACACGATTAGATATCAGACTTGATGATCAAAATCAGCCCCGACTTGGCGAGTATCCGATAAACGCTATTGATAAGGCGTGTCATGCTCATGATGTTGCATATAAAAGCAGCAATCTGCAACATAGACATCTCGCGGATGTGAAATTAATTCATGCGTTAAATGCTATTCCTGATAAAACTTTCAAAGAAAAATTGGCTTCGTGGTTGGTAAAATCGGCTATGAAAGGCAAATTGATGATGGGCGCTGGTAATTAATAATATTGAATCTATTTATTATTCTCCGAGAGGATACTGGAAGGGTAAAGCAGCAATCAGTAAACTCGCCAGCGCCGCAAAAGTGAAAAAGGCTACTGCGGCTAATTGGTTATCCAAACAGGCTATATGACAAATTTATCTACCGCGTCCTAAACAAATCAATTTCTCGCATTTTGATGTTACTGTACCCAATGAAGTTCATCAAGCTGATTTATTGTTTTTACCACATGACAACGGTTACAAATACGCGCTAACCGTAGTTGACGTTGCGAGTCGATACAAACAAGCAGAACCGCTAAAAACAAAATCATCACCTGAAGTTGCTTCTGCATTTGAAAAGATTTATCGACGAGGCCCTCTACGCTGGCCAAATCTGTAACAAGTTGATCCTGGCAAGGAATTTCAAGGCGCTGTTTTATCAGCGATGAAACATCACAATGTCACCATCAGACGAGGGCATACTGCATAACATCGCGATCAGGCAATTGTTGAACGATTTAATCGGACTCTTGCTGAACGGTTATTTGGATATCAATACGCGAAGGAGTTTATTCAGGAGAAAAGATCCCGTGAATGGGTTAAGAGATTACCAGCTGTGATTACCGCGCTCAATAACGAGATTACTCGAACAATTAACATAAAACCTGTCAACGCGATTAAGAAAGCGTCTATACCAAAAATGGAAATCCAAGGAATTTCACAAAAAGATTTCAAAGAACCAATTCTTGGTAGTAATGTCACTGTTAGGTATTTATACGAGCCAGGAGAGCTTGAAGGTGGTAAAAAAAGGGCTACTGATCCTATTTGGAGTGTTACTGCACACAAGATATCTACTATAACACGATCAACTGGTAGACCTCCAATCTATAAACTGGATTCAACTGCTCCTCAGCGAGGATTTACTCGACAACAACTACAAGTGATTCCTGACGATACTCAATTACCTCCGCAGGGTCTTAACTAGCACCCAGGGTGCAGGCACCCCGGCGTCTATTACACTCAAGAGAAGTCAACATCACATTGTTTCTGACATGACCGAGACTGTTATTTTTTCTGTCTACGGTAAATTGGCGAGGATCTTTATCCGAATACTGCCAACGCATTATACAATTGCAACTCGCGCAGTGATTATTCTGTTGTTGCTTCAGCGTAATTATTAATTCAGCATCAATGTCAAATTCTCGTTGTTTTTTTTTTTTGTCTTGTTGTTCGTAACCGGAGAGTTTTTTTTATCAATAACTTTAACATCAACGATGCTAACATCAATATCATCCATTGTGGTGTCATCATCGCCTGACTCTGTCAGGACAATTCTTCGAAGTTGATTTATTCTTCGTACTCTCGATACTGCAAGATAGACTAAATTCGATCATTCGATGTGATTATCCACCATCCAAACAATTGTATCCGATATAGTCAATCCCTGTGAAGAATGTATCGTCGCTGCGTATCCTAGCGTCCATGGGGATTTATTAGCACGCAATGCATCTTTAACGACGCTGATATCAACCAGCACAATATCATTTAATACGAGAATTTGTTTTTCACTTTGTCCTGGAATATCAACTTCTATATTCTGTTTTCGTGTATCCGAAGGCCTATAACACAACGGTACTGGAAGTGTTGCAAATTTTTCTTTATGCAATTCAAATAACTTCATCTGAAGTGTGTCCCTGACTATTTTTCTACTTGCAATTATCAAATCGTTTGGTCTCCACGTTTCCCAAAAATCATTCATTGGAGTTTCTGAAATTATTTCACGCGCTATTTCACATTGGATTTTATCCGGCTGTAATCTAATTAGCGCTTTGAACTCGCGTAATTGTTCATCAAGTGATCTATAATCAGTGGTAATTTCTTCATAATAGTCTACAAGACCCTTTAGCCATTCATGTGGGGATGCACCGATAAATGGTGGTGGTTGGCCGTGATCACCGCACATGACGACTTTTGTGTTTTTGTTTAACAACCACTCGAGAAATGTTTGTAATATTTTCAACGATACTGTGCATATTTCATCCCAAATTATGATTTCAGGAATGAATTTATCGCCCATTCGATCAGGGGTCCATTCATCGCCTTTCCATCGAAAGAAACTAGGATAAGCACAGGCATTTACCCCTCGTTGTTTCATCTCTCTGGCGAGTCTGTGAGTTGGTGTTAGGACAATCATGTTTGATTTTGAAACGCGGAATAATTCAATTGCACGAGTTGTCTTTCCTGACCCACCACAACCGTTTAAATAAACTGTCTTGTATCTACATATTGGATCAGCTACCGGTGGTGCATTAGAAAATTCGGATAGAATCTCATCACACTTTAAGTACTTTTCATCCATGGTAACATCTGCCGATTCACAATACTCATGTAGCGTTTCTTTTTTAAATCTCCAACATCCCCAATTTGCTTCCGGATCTGTGAATTTAGCTACATCTGATTTGTATTTCTCGTGGATATAAATAGAAGCAGTGGCTACTCTAACTGCGGTATTAGGAAATCTATTTATCATCGAAAATAAATTGATAGAAGCATAAGCTAGCATAGAACTTCTCAAATGCGTATATTGTTTAATATATCCATCACAATAGGTAACAATTGTACCTAATCGTCTTCCATCGGATAGGAAAGCGTCTTTACGATTTACAAGTTTTTCCCTGTTTCGTTAAATCCGTTACAATAAAATCGTATTCAGCGATGTCTATGATCAACCGCGAAGAATATTTTGCATTGTCGTATCTTCCACCCTGGGTAAATTTACCGATTATTCTTCGTCCAAAATCTTTTGCTTGTTCTTTTTAAATTTCAAATAACTCCTTAGGCCAATTCATGATTTGTTGTTCATTGAAAATCTCCGATTTTCCATTCGAAGAATTTCCATCTAGAAACTGTTTTCGCTGTTCGCTAATTATACGATCTAGATCGGGTTGTGGTAGCCAAACTTCTTTCTGAGCTCGATAGCATATAATAGCTTCGGAAACAATCAACGATATTAGCATACCACAATCAATCATATATCGTAGTAACACTATTGGCATCCAGGCCTTTTCAGATATATGTCTACCAAGCCAAACATAACTACATGGATGTAACCCTGTAGCGAGTTCAAATGATATCACACGAGCGAATCCGGTTAAATCAAAATCAGGTAATGGCCCATTAATCGCAACACGAGTCATTTCATGTGTGGGGTGTCCAAATCGTTTAAAATAGTTACTACATTCTCCATACCCGAGAAAACTTCCAGGATAACACGCGGATATATCAATTGAAATCATACCGCCACGATGGTATTTTGTATTCCACAGTCCTCCATGACTAAATTCGACGCAACTCAATTTAACGTCCTCGAGAAAATCACTTTGTGTTGGACGCCATGAGTTTTTTTTCTCTTGCGAAGTGAGCTACCACTGATGGAATAGTAAAACTATCCGTTAATAGTTTTTCATGGGAACTCTCCGGTGAAAAATCACTAGCGATTTTTCTCATTCTGTTATCTAATTCTTCAACGCGATATAATTCACCATTTGGTCTTACAAATTGATCAAATCCTATTTCGGGATCTTCATCACTTCTAAGTAACCACACTGACACAGGATCATCTTTACACAACGCATGAATAGCATCGAATAATTTCTCATTATAAAAAACATCCCCGACGAATTCTGGGGGGATATATCTCACGGTTCGTTCTCGTGGAAATATTGTTACTGCAGGTGTCCACGCGTGTTTGTTATGATCAATAATTTTAATTGGAGCTCCAAGCGATTGATATTTCGGTTCGTATAATACTTCTCCGGTTATTGTCGTTACTGATATTGGGAATTTTAATGATGCTTCTAATTTAGCTATATCAGAAATCTTTGCACCGTGCTGTTTCACTGTCAGTTCCCATTCGGTTATTTTCCTACGTCGCAGATCAGTTAGTTTATTTCCTCGGGATGCATTTGTGAAGTGTTCCATTACCCGTGTTGCTACACAATTCAGTGAACTAGAATATTTCATAGGATTTAGTTTTGCGATATCGGGTTTATCATTTAACGGATATATTCCATAAACGATTGCTGTTACAGGATAAGATCTTTCGTAGTATGGTTTGTCAATTCCAGTTAGAATTCCTGGTTTGGAATCTCTACTTACAATGACAGTTTTTTTATCCTTGAGGATTGGTTCAAATTTACTCCTGATAATCCATTTGCCTTCGACTTCGATAATGAATTTTATTCTGAAAAAATACTTCTGATGGGAATTGCTTTGTTGAAAATCTTTGATTTTCCTTGATAAAATTCTTTGAATTTCCCCTTTGGATTTTACACCCTTGAATTTCCAGCTCCATGGCGGGCCAAGGTGTGAAATTATCTCAGCTGCTCTTTCATCATTCATAGTAGCATCGATGTTGGGTACATTGACATCTTCATCAATAATTCGAAATGTCGACCAACAGTATGATGCACCGTCTCGGTAGAATTCATTAAAACACTCCCTGATTTTACCTAGTATAGTTCTATCACCGATTAGACGTTTTGGTGTATCAGAGACTCTATCGAGATTGAATTTAGTATTTCTCCAAGGCTTAATTTTCGATAATCTGTTGAACTCCTTATCGGGATTGAATTTAGCATTTTTCCAAGGCTTAATTTTGGATAATCTCTTGAACTCTTCCATGTTATAATCAATGAATTTAGTATTTTTCCAAGGCTTAATTTTCGATAATCTCTTGAACTCTTCCATGTTATAATCAATGAATTTAGTATTTCTCCAAGGCTTAATTTTCGATAATCTGTTGAACTCCTCCATGTTATAATTAAAACAAGTATTTAAATAGAAAAAATATAGTATAATGAATCACTGCAAGTGGCTAATGATTGGATCTACAACCCCGTGTAACAAATCATGCAGAAGCGAATTCTGTGGGTATCATTTACAAAGCGTTCGCAACGGTTCTTTCGGTCCTCTCCCATGCCTCCAATGTGGGGCTGGGGTAAGGGGAAAATCACAATTATGTCTCAGTTGCGGCGGCAAACGATACAGGGAACTAAAACGCTATTATGACAAACGAATAAAAAATGCAGTCATTGACCCCAACGATGACAAAATCATCAAAACCCCTCAAGATTATATCAAGAGGTTTATAATTAAAGCAGATAATAAATTAGACAAGTAGTATTATTATACAAATGAGCCAAGATTTCAGACCTCATCCAGTGCTTGTTAATTACGAAGCCTCCAGTGATGGTGTTGTCAGGCACCGCAGACTAAAAAAACCGGTTGGATATCTGAATAATATGGGGTATTTGTTGTTTAGTGCTAGAAATAAAACATATCTCTGTCATAGAATAATTTTTGAATGTCATAACGGATTGATTAAAGATGGCTTTGTGATTGATCACATAAATGGCGTGAAGACTGATAATTGTCTTGTGAATCTTCAAGCCGTCTCACAAAGTCGGAATGCAAAATTAGGTGGAACTGGCAAACATGCAAGAGAGAAGCTTTCAATCAATAAATGAAGCCAGTACATATTTTGATATTTGTAGGCCTTCAATACGATTTGTTGCAGAAAATATAATTAAAACTGCTCTGTCGAAAAAAAATGGTCATAGGATACAATTTTCATATATGAAGGGGGATAAATCGTTCAATAATAAAGTCGCATGACAGAGTTACGTCCCTTGAAGTTCAATTACTACTACGTGCACACAGGATACAATTTTCATATATCAAGGGAGATAAATCGTACAATAATAAAATCTCATAACAGAGTTACGTCCCTTGAAGTTCAATTAATATTACGATTAATTAATCATTTTACGATGAAACCAATTAAAAATACGTTGTTATTTAACAACTGTATTATTTTGTTTAATGTTTAATTTAAAATATTTGTCTCATTTAAATGTTGTGAAACAGCATTAATAAGTAATAAGGAAATAAAATAACATACCCGTGAATCAACGCTGCTGTATTAGTCACCTTATATAACATATGAAAGGTAGAAAGCTGGGGCTTTCGAAGGCCAATGCGACCGATCAAAACTAACCAACGCCATTAACCCGGGCGTGTGGTTGTCTTTTGTTCACAATCATGCAACCGAGTTCATTTAATTGGGTTGCTTTTGATTGGTTGGTTGGCCGTAGAAAATCCGCCCCGTCGTTTCATGTTTGTGCTGTCTTGTGCCGTCCCCACATCATTACATCACAAATTCCATCTATATCCATCCTTAATTAAGTACATGTTGTGACGTCACCCCAAGCATATCTTTTGGGCGGTCTAAGATGGCGTTTGTCACCTTAGGCCTCCCGCCGGAGATGTATGTTTCGGGTCCCCTTGGGCTTACTTGGATGTGAAGGCAACCAAGGAGTTCCAAAGATGTGTTGTCGTATATGTAACCTCTGGGTCTCTTTCACGTTATTTGACGCGAAAAGGGTTTCCAAATGGGTTTTCATGTATGTGATGTTCCCCCAAGCATATCTTCTGGGCGGTCTAAGATGGCGTTTGCCACGTTAGGCCTCCCCGCCGGAAATGTATGTTTCGGGTTACTTTGGGCTTACTTGGATGCGAAGGTACCCAAGGAGTTCCAAAGATGCGTGTTGTGCTGTCCTTAATTAAGTTAATAAAGTAACCTCTGGGTCTCTCTGACGTCATAGGGCGCCAGCGGGATTGCCAAATGAGTGTTATTTTTTTTTTAAATTAAAGATAAAATATATTATATTATATTTTTATAAAAATATGGATATCAAAGATGTAAATTCTATAATTGCTGAAATCTCAGATTTAAAAAATAGAGGGGTAGTATTATCTGAAGATCTCGACTGTGACAGGATTGCCTCGGAATATGAAGACATAGAGTATTAGTTTAGTAAGGGTCGTTATGTTTTACCCAAGATGTACAGGCTCGTGAAAGGAATTCAAAAGTCCATCAATGCCTGCTTGTACGGTAACGATATTAATGCATTTATAACGCTATTTAGCACCGTTGAAGCAATACGTCAAAAGCTCGGCCAATAGTATCAAAAACGAGCCGAAATTAGTTCTAAGGTTCGTGTTCTTAGAAAAATGTTAAACGAGGAAAAACCAGTATCTTAACCACGTGATTGATAGGCTTTTCAGTAATTTTTTATTAAAATTTTTTTTAGCGTTTTTTGTAACACTCACATAGGATTTTCTCCTGAAAGAATACTCATCAGTTTGGGCTTGCTCATGCAGTTATGTGCATAATGGATGATCTAGTCGTAGTAGCAAGTAATCACCGCGACGCCTCCATTTTCACGTAGTTGTTGTTGTTGCCGCGTCGTTAACATAAATCGTTCATCGCCGTTCTCAGATATTACAATTCTGAAACCCCCAGTGATGTTATTTCTGAAACACTCGCGGATAGCGTCGTACAGTTTAACCCTGTCGAAGATGGATACGTTAGCTTGATGGTACATTATTTATTTAATAACTCATCTTTTAATTGTGATAGTTTCACATTTGAAAAATTAGTTCACAAACAATATATGGTTGGTGAATCGCTTACAACTAAATTAGCCCGAGAGCGGCTAGCAGCAATTAAAAAGTTTATACCGGTTCGAGAAACTTCAACAACGACAACAAGCGCAGACTGACTTTCCTGTGTCAAGTGAACAACTGTTTACTCCGATAACAAGTGCGACCAAAGATGTGAAAAAGTTAACTGAAGCAGCGATATACGGAGATATTCCTGAGCGAGAACGAGCAAAGAAGGCGCCGCTGCTTGATACACTTGAAAAGATAGCAGCAGAGACCGAACAAACACGCGCAGGGATACAACAGTTATCCAGTGATATAAAAACCCAACACGAGTATGAACGATTAGCTGATATTGATGATTCTGCACCTGAAACTCAAACAGTTTCCACACCTGATCCACATCCTGTTGATGTCACCCAAAGAGGTGTTTCCTTTATAGACAAACTCACCGAAGGAGCTATAACAGAAATCAAACGACCTCAATTAATAAAACCCGAACATTATAGGGTTTTTGGTGATTTTGCCGCCCAAAGCTTTCATTCCAGAAAGGACTTTTTAAAAGACGAGTATAAAAACAGTAGAATAAGCCGAGATGAATGGGTTGATTGGTTGTATAAAACGAATAAGGGGATTGGCCGTTTAAATAAAAGAGAAATGGGATATAAAGAATTTAGAAAGGGAATTGATGAGTTTGATAAAACTGGTACAACTAAAAAAGTTACTGCTAGCGGATATTCGATTAAAAATCCTTTAGATTTCAACGCAACCGTGACATGCCCTGGTAACATCCTCAGTGATATATCACGGTTAGAGGTTCTCATCGGGGGGAAACGAGCCGGAAATAACTCTCCAGAAATAATTGATGAGGCCGCTGATATCTGTAGACGATTATTTGCCGGCGGTATCATGGACATTAATGGACATTAATGTATATCGAGAACTCATTGCTGAATTAGTTGAAAATCACAGAGACGCCCATGGTTATGATGAAAATCCTATGGATCTTAGCGATTGATGACTAATTGAAAAACTACTAGTTTTATAACAAGATGATCATACACTACAACCATGATAAACCCGTAAGCGTCTACGTGGTGAACTCACGATTGCCTGTTTATAGAGCATATTACGGAGATGGTTTCGGCAATACCATTGCGGGGTTATTTACAAGAATGGCTCCCAAGGTGGCGCCGTTAGCTAAACAATTATCAATGAAAGCCATTGATATTATTCGTGATAAGGGAACCAGCAAAATCGGAGATTTCGTTGAAAATCTTGCCGGAAAGGCATTTTCTGCCGCGAAAGATAAAATAGCATCATTGGTGCGACGACGAAAAAAGCAACCAGTTGTACTGCCATCAACTACAGTGATGCCTGCAAAAATCAGTAAAGCAATAAATAGCGCAGTGGAAGAAAAATTAGCGTCGTTGGCTGCTTCGGTGACTCCGTCGCCATTGACAGCTTCACCGGTAACAGATAGCGCTATCATGAACGCGATAGCGGGAAGTGGTTTGAAACGAAAACAAAAACGACCATGATTACAAAGAGTTTCACAATTGAAAACACTAGTATTTTGTTTAAACAACAGGCTGATCCCGCTCTTGATATGGAAGCCCCAGTGCGCAAAGATGATTCCGTCCGCGATTATCAATACTATTCCTATCATGCAATACAACCCGACTAACGATCGCGAATTGAACTTCAAGTTCAAGATACCAGTAAATACTTTTTGCCAAGTGAAGCATTTATTGAAGTAGAAGGAAAACTCGTAACAAATGTTGCAGCTGATACCCCATATGCAGATGACAAAAATATCCGAATTGGTTTCGTCAACAATGGCATAATGGCGTTATTTGAAAGTGCAAGATATCTCATTGATGGAAAAGAAATTGAATCAATAGACCGTGAAGTTGATGTTGCAACAACAATAATCGGGATAGCAAGATACTCCGATGATTATACAAGATCGGCTGGTCCATCTATGATGTTTGCAAAGGATACCTCTGATAACGCTGACCACCTTCAATACATTAAAGTGTTAACACCGCAAAACACTTCAGTTGATAATCAACGAGAAGCAACTAATCCAGAACGTCGAGCTAGACCAGGAGCTGCTTTTGATATTCTCGGAGGCGTTAATGGTAATTTCAATTTAGGATTTGCAACACGAAAATTAGCATTGCAAGAACAGCAGCGATATTTTCATGTGCGATTCCACTCAATCACATATATCTGGATTCTGCAGAAATGTCAGAAAAGTCATCTATGGAGCCAAACACACAATCGCGTTAGTACGAAAAGGCAATGACAATGATGCAATTTGGCGTACTGGTGCCGATGAAGGTAAAGTTGTTTTGAGTAAAATAGTATTGTGGATGCCAGTAATGACCCCATCAATTACCAGAGAAGAGCGGCTACTTTCATTTATGGAAACAGGTGGTAAATCATTGATAAGTTGGCTAACAACAACGACTGATGCTAAAGAGGATAATGTTAATGGTACATTTACATGGCACCTGGCATCAAAACAAGGCGTTTCAGCTCCACGTCATATATTTATAGCGCTGCAAAATAGGAATCGATTAGGTTCCCAAGAACGCAGTCATATGATATTTGATCGGTTAGGGGTAAGTGAGGTTTCACTGAGAATAAACGGACAACAAGAACTATCTGAGGATATACAGCTTAATTACGGAAACAACCAAATAGCACGTGTGTATCATCGGATGCTGTCATATATGGGTCGTGATCAAAATGTTGATACTGGTTTGCAAATATCGCAACTCGATTTTAAGAGCTTGTATCCAATTTATTACTTTCGCTGGAACATCTAGATTTAACAAGGCAATCCGTTGTTGACATACATTTTAGGGCTCGTATAGATCCTGGTGGTGTTGATTATAGAGCGGTTGCTGTTATTCTCAGCGACAAATCAATGCTACTTGAAGGTGTTGGTGGACGAATGAGAATCGTTGATGCACCATTGGAAAATCTATGATTTTCAAAAATATGTAAATGAAACTTGAAGAGTTTCCAATTAGATCAATTGAAAGCATAAATGTGTTTTACAATAAAATGACATATAGTGTTGTTAGTGTCAAGCTGACTGATGGTCAGGTCAAGAAATTGCGATCGAAATCCGCTAAAGAATGTGGAACAACAATAACGTTGAAACCAGCGCAGATGTCCGGCGGTACACATAAAATATCATTAACGGATCGTCAAATAAAACATTTCAATGATGCGCTAAAGAATAAGCGAGGAGTTCAAATTGCATTTTCGAAAGCTGCAGTCGCGAACATGATAAAATCAGGTGGTATATTTCCATTGTTAGCCGCAATACCAGCATTGATTGCAGCGGCTGCCCCAGCGGTGGCGAAGGCGGCTGCGTTGGGAGCCGTTGGGACCGCGGCAGAAATGGCGTTGAAAAAGGCAACTGGGAAAGGATATAAAAAAAGGGAAAGGGTCTAAGACTACCAGGAACCCCGTATTCATGGTACAGCGGGTGATCCGTGAACGGGTCCGGTCTGAAAATACCAGGAACGGTTTATTAGTTGAAAACCCAATTGTTCCCATGTCCAATTTTGATTTAATTGATGCTGCTAAAAAACTAGCGATAAAAAACTTCAGAGGGATTTTTATGAGAGATCAGTTACCAAGAAAACCAAATAACGTTGAAACCGGTATCATCAATCTTGATAACAGCAGCGGATCGGAAACTCACTGGGTTGCATACGCGATTGATCCGCGTGGGATTGTCAATTTCGATTCATATGGGTTAGCTCCGCCAAACGAGTTTATGCGGTATATAAATTCTTCGACGAAACTCAAAGAGTTTCCGATTTTTTATTCCACGCTGCCGACACAACAATTAAATGATCCACCGATATGCGGCCGTGAAGTATTAAATGTCCTCGCGGAGATTTCATTAAAATCCTTTGGATCTCCGTGGAAACCACCTCATCTGGTTGTAAATAAATACACGAGTGGGAAATTACAAGTTAATTTTAGAGAATCAATAAATTAAAAATACTAGAGTCTTTACAATAATGATTAATATTTGGGGACAATCTCTGTCAATGTCGAAACCCACCGCGGAAACATCTGCGGGTTCTATCAAGGATGTAAAAAAAAATAATTGAAGATGAAATCGCTGAGACGTTAAGTTTAGTAAGTGTTGACCCGAACGAAATAGTTGTATTTCAAGATCGCCAGGGTAAATTGAAAAGCAGTGATGTATCATTGGATGACATTTTAAAACGACAACATGACGCCGCTGAAAACTCTATTGCGCTGTATTCCAACGGTGGACAACTTAAACCAGGCGCACTTGTGTCTACGATCACCGACGCGATTGCCGCCCACGACAGCATGATTGCCGCCCACGACAACAAGATTGCCACCCACGGCCGTGAGCTGGATGATTATATACGAGGTTATAATAGTTTTCGCAAAAATGTCGTACATAAATTCTTTGGAACCCCGCTTGTGGTTGGCATGACTCTCTCTGAAATTAAAAACTATCTATCGCTATTCTTTTTTAACAAGGACGCGGGAAGGATGATGAATTAAAATGAAATCAAGGCAAATTATCTCGATATTTACAATGATATTTCTAAACTAATAGAAAATCTTGAAAAGGTACAAAACCCCACTAACGACGTCATTGTTAAGTTTTTGGAGCCCCGTTTGTGGCAGGCATGACTCTCGCTGAAATTAGCGAGTTTATCGGCAAGCATACTCACAATGCCTACATCGCTAATAGTTTTTTTGGTATCCCAGCTACATCTACAATGACTCTCAGCGATATTAATATGTTTATGGTGAGACAAACAACACTTAATACCATCGTGAATAAATTTTTAACGAGAACATCTGTGTCTGAAACCACATCGTTGACAGGTCCAACCCTCGCTGAAATTAAAAGCGCGTTTGACGAACAAAAACGCACCAATGAAATTGTTCATGCGTTCTTTACGCATTATGGCCCCCAAGATCTCACGACAAAATTTTATCACATCGACATATATCTTAAAGACCAAGCACAGCTTAAAGCCAGAGACCTTCTGGCTTCATTCTTTTCTGACAGGGAGCCGAGGAGTGTAATAGATCCTAGGAGAATCAAGGCAAATTATATCGAGATTTACAATGATGTTTTTAGACTAAAAGATTTTGAAAAGGTACAAAAACTCACCAACGACGTCGTTAGAAAGTTTTTTGGAACCCCACTTGTGGTAGTTATGACTCTCGCTGAAATTAAAGCGGCTATCGATGAAAGTAAAACAACAGTTAATGCCGTCAAAGATGATTTTACAAAAATGACCACTATCCAAAGCAGAGAGAATGTCATTAAATACTTTCAGAAGAGTAGTTTCCGTACTGTGGCAAGGGTGATATGCAGACTGTACATTGACAAAAAGACCGTTTGAATTCAAATGAGATACAAGTTGGGTTAGAACAACCTTTTCTGAAATTTTTTTTTAATATCAGTGGGAGATTAGAAC